>OY992536.1:139259825-139976145 GCA_963921195.1 Pegoplata infirma
TAAACAACTTATTTTTATTATTGTAATTTGCATTACTTTTGTTCTTTTGAAAATGATTAGTGGTTTGTACATTTTAAATTTTCATAATATCGTTCAATTCTATTTTGGACGCCAAGCAAACATATTAAATTGTTCCTTTGAAAATAAAATAAACAGAGTCGTACAAAATAAAGCAAAAAAAAGGGGCTTTTAATTTATTGGTAATATTAATGGTAAATATTTAAAAGAATATATAATTTTCAAAAGCTTTAATTATTTAACTAAAATAAAAATCTAAAATCATAAACACGTGCAAAGGCATTTGAAATCGAAATAATGGTAACCTTGATATAGCCATTTCAAGTTATTACAAGTAACACGAAAATATTTTTGATATGAATGCATAAATATCTGTTAATACTAGTCCGATAGTCTTAATTTTTTTCTGTCATGATAAAGGTAATATACTTATGCATTCTAGTTTTTATAGAGTCAAAATCGGAACATTATTTACCGAGTTATAGCAATTTAAAAATGAGGGTCTCCAAAAAACCTTAAATAATGGGTTTCTCATAAAAATGAAAAAAAAACTTTGCATAAATGCATATATCTCTGTAAGTACCAGCCCGATTGTCTCACATTTGGTTCCAGAGTAAAGATAAAGTCTCAATCTTTTATTTTTTTGTTATTTTGACAAAATCGGAGCAATAGTTGCAGAGATACAGCCGTTGAAAGTAAAAGGTCTCCAGACTACGAAAAATTACAAGTTTATCATTTTTGAAAAAGTATTTTTTTTTTTAAATTTAAAATCGAGCAATCTCTTTTATTCTATTTAAACTTTATTGAAAAAGATTTAAATTCGTGCAAAGGCATTTGAAATCGATATAATGGTAACCTTGATATAGCCATTTCAAGTTATTACAAGTAACCCGAAAATATTTTTGATATGAATGCATAAATATCTGTTAATACTAGTCCGATAGTCTTAATTTTTTTCTGTCATGATAAAGCTAATATACTTATGCCTTCTAGTTTTTATAGAGTCAAAATCGGATCATTATTTACCGAGTTATAGCAATTTAAAAATGAGGGTCTCCAAAAAACCTTAAATAATGGGTTTCTCATAAAAATAAAAAAAAAAACTTTGCATAAATGCATATATCTCTGTAAGTACCAGCCCGATTGTCTCACATTTGGTTCCAGAGGAAAGATAAAGTCTCAATCTTTTATTTTTTTTGTTATTTTGACAAAATCGGAGCAATAGTTGCAGAGATACAGCCGTTGAAAGTAAAAGGTCTCCAGACTACGAAAAATTACAAGTTTATCATTTTTGAAAAAATAAAATTTTTTAAAAATTTAAAATCGAGCAATCTCTTTTATTCTATTTAAACTTTATTGAAAAAGATTTGAATTCGTGCAAAGGCATTTGAAATCGATATAATGGTAACCTTGATATAGCCATTTCAAGTTATTACAAGTAACCCGAAAATATTTTTGATATGAATGCATAAATATCTGTTAATACTAGTCTGATAGTCTTAAATTTTTTTCTGTCATGATAAAGCTAATATACTTATGCATTCTACTTTTTATAGAGTCAAAATCGGATCATTATTTACCGAGTTATAGCAATTTAAAAATGAGGGTCTCCAAAAAACCTTAAATAATGGGTTTCTCATAAAAATGAAAAAAAAAAACTTTGCAAAAATGCATATATCTCTGTAAGTACCAGCCCGATTGTCTCACATTTGGTTCCAGAGGAAAGATAAAGTCTCAATCTTTTATTTTTTTTGTTATTTTGACAAAATCGGAGCAATAGTTGCAGAGATACAGCCGTTGAAAGTAAAAGGTCTCCAGACTACGAAAAATTACAAGTTTATCATTTTTGAAAAAATAAATTTTTTTAAAAATTTAAAATCGAGCAATCTCTTTTATTCTATTTAAACTTTATTGAAAAAGATTTAAATTCGTGCAAAGGCATTTGAAATCGATATAATGGTAACCTTGATATAGCCATTTCAAGTTATTACAAGTAACCCGAAAATATTTTTGATATGACTGCATAAATATCTGTTAATACTAGTCTGATAGCCTTAAATTTTTTTCTGTCATGATAAAGCTAATATACTTATGCATTCTAGTTTTTATAGAGTCAAAATCGGATCATTATTTACCGAGTTATAGCAATTTAAAAATGAGGGTCTCCAAAAAACCTTAAATAATGGGTTTCTCATAAAAATGAAAAAAAAAACTTTGCATAAATGCATATATCTCTGTAAGTACCAGCCCGATTGTCTCACATTTGGTTCCAGAGGAAAGATAAAGTCTCAATCTTTTATTTTTTTGTTATTTTGACAAAATCGGAGCAATAGTTGCAGAGATACAGCCGTTGAAAGTAAAAGGTCTCCAGACTACGAAAAATTACAAGTTTATCATTTTTGAAAAAATAAATTTTTTTAAAAATTTAAAATCGAGCAATCTCTTTTATTCTATTTAAACTTTATTGAAAAAGATTTAAATTCGTGCAAAGGCATTTGAAATCGATATAATGGTAACCTTGATATAGCCATTTCAAGTTATTACAAGTAACCCGAAAATATTTTTGATATGAATGCATAAATATCTGTTAATACTAGTCCGATAGTCTTAATTTTTTTCTGTCATGATAAAGCTAATATACTTATGCCTTCTAGTTTTTATAGAGTCAAAATCGGATCATTATTTACCGAGTTATAGCAATTTAAAAATGAGGGTCTCCAAAAAACCTTAAATAATGGGTTTCTCATAAAAATGAAAAAAAAAACTTTGCATAAATGCATATATCTCTGTAAGTACCAGCCCGATTGTCTCACATTTGGTTCCAGAGGAAAGATAAAGTCTCAATCTTTTATTTTTTTGTTATTTTGACAAAATCGGAGCAATAGTTGCAGAGATACAGCCGTTGAAAGTAAAAGGTCTCCAGACTACGAAAAATTACAAGTTTATCATTTTTGAAAAAATATTTTTTTTTAAAAATTTAAAATCGAGCAATCTCTTTTATTCGAATTAAACTTTATTGAAAAAGATTTAAATTCGTGCAAAGGCATTTGAAATCGATATAATGGTAACCTTGATATAGCCATTTCAAGTTATTACAAGTAACCCGAAAATATTTTTGATATGAATGCATAAATATCTGTTAATACTAGTGGTTTCCGCGAAGGGTACTCAACTTCTGATAATCTGTATAATTTAGCAGCGATTGAACATCTCAAATTTAATGAAAAAAAGAAATTGTACGCTTTTTTTGTAGACTTTCGAGCAGCTTTCGACAAAGTATCAAGAAAGTCGCTTATATATAAACTACAATGCATTGGCGTATCAACAAAAATGTCCCAAATGATAGAAAGTATATACAGCCATACAAAGTTTACAGTTTGGAACGGAGAAGAACTCTCTGAGGAGTTTGAAACAGGGTCTGGTGTAAAACAAGGATGTGTGTTATCTCCAACGCTTTTTTCGGTGTATCTCAACGATTTACACGATTATATAGAAGGAGGTGTAACTGTGGGCACAGAAAATATAAGACTTTTATTGTATGCTGATGATATCGTGATTTTGGCAGATAATATAAACACAATGCAATCTATGATTAAGAAGCTAGAGACGTATTGTGAAATTTGGAATCTAGAACTAAATTTAAATAAATCAGAAATGATGGTAATAAGAAATGGGGGCAGACTTTCTGCTCGTGAACAATGGTTTTTTAAGGGGAGCCTATTAGAGTGACAAACGAATATACATATCTCGGAGTAACAATATCACCTAAAATGTCGTTTAAAAAACACATAGAAAAAAGAAATAAATCTGCTAAAAACAGTATAAACGCCACTTGGAAAGAATTTCTATCAAAAAAAGAAATCGGGTTAAAGGCTAAATGGAATCTTTTCCAATCAGTGTGTCGTGCAATCCAGTCGTATGGTGCCCAAGTATGGGGATATTCGTTATTTGAAGAAGTCGATAAACTTCAACGCTTTTTCTTAAAAAAGATACTTAAACTACCTTCATTTACGCCAACATACGCATTAATGTTGGAAACTGGTATAGAAAATAATTATATATACACACTAGATTTGCACCTGAGATACATTATAAAGACTTTATTTGATTATAGTGATAACCGTTTACCATGTAAGCTAACCAAACTCACCATAGAAAAAAAATCGTATTGGTATGAACACATTGAAAAATTAGCTAGTGATGCGGGCTCGATACAAATTTCAGAATGTTTTTCAAGAGAAGACTGGGAACGCCTAAGACTTGATATACTAACTGGACTAAAAAGAAAAGAAAGAGAAACCCACCTACAACAGGCTACTGGAACAAACCGTTTTTATTCAAAGCTCAACTACATGGAGCAACAAACATATTTTGAAATCAATAATAATACGACGGCAGTAAGCTACATATTCAAAGCCAGGTGTGACCTTATTGAGTTAAATGGAACTAGATTTCAGACGCAGAGGTCCCGCTTATGCTCTTTATGTAATAGCAACGAAACTGAAAATATTTTGCACTTCATTGCCACCTGTCCAATTTTACGTGAAATTCGTTACCTATATTTTAAAAAAACTACCTTAACTGAAAATGATTTAATAAATATTTTAAACTAGCTATACCCGGTCCGCGTTGCTGGCCCTAAGAAAAAAACTTTTTTATATTGCATCTTAATTTTATATTGCATCTTAATTTAAATATAGTGTCGGACAAAATTAAAGCACGGGTCCGGGCCCCCTCAGTTAGAACTATCTATAAAGAAATCTCAACAAAATCGGTTCAGCCGTTTTTGCGTGATTTCGAAACAGACAGACATAACGTTAAGTAAAGTACAAAGGGGCATGTAATTTGACGCATTTTTATCGAATCGTGATAGTCTAAAGTTCCATGCTGCATCCTCGATTAGTACTATCTGTGCTGCAAATTTCATTGACATCAGTTTTGTCGTTTTTGTGTGATTGCGAAAGAGGAGGAAACAACTTTTTATTTATGAAAAACGGGAATGACATTTTATACCCTTTTGCGGAATCGCGCTCTACATATGACCTACAGCTCCCGCTCGGATAGTTCTATCAGTAGTGACAGATTCGGCTTATCCGTTTTTGCGTGATTTCAAAACATGCATATATAACGCTCAGTATAAAACAAAGGGGCGTGGCAATTTACGCCTCGTTGTTCAATCGTGGTCAGTATAGTACAAAGGGCATTGCAATTTTGATCCCTTTTTCCAATTACGATCTTATATGGCCTACATATGCACTTGGTTAGCACTGTATGTAATGAAAACGTCAAGAGAATCGGTTCAGGCAGACAACGTCCAGTATTGTACAAAGGGTCGTGGCATTTTACGCCCCTTTTTCCAATCGTAGTATAACATGGCCTATAGTTCCGCACTCGGTTAACACTATCAGTGCTGAAAATTTAATTAATTTAATCAACAGTTTTTGCGTTATTGCGGAGCATGCAGAAATAAAATTCAATTCAATACAAAGGGGCATGGCATTTTACGCCCATTTGTCCTATCACGCTCTAATTTGGCATCAAAATCGGTTCACCCGTTTTTATATATAGATGTCATTAGTGGTGCAATGTAAAAATTCGATTTTGCCCACCCCTCCGCCCACTGGCAAAAAAGCATGTCATTTTACGTCCATTTGTCCTACCACGCTCTAATTTGGCATAAAGTTAGTACTTGGTTAGAACTATCTTTGGTTTAAATTTCTTCAAAATCGGGCAATCTGTTTTTTATATATGTATAGATGTCATTAGTGGTGCAATGTAAAAATTCTATTTTGCCACGCCCCTCCGCCCACACGCAAAAAAATAAAAATCTGAATGCACAGTGTTACTCCCTAGACTATTCTGAATATTCCCTGAAAGTTTCATCAAGATCGGTCCATCCATTTTAGCGTCCATATAAGGAACATACATATAGCCGTTTTTTGCATTATTGAAATAACTTTCAATTCAATACAAAGTTGCATGGCATTTTACGATACTTTGTCCGATAACGCTCAATTTGGCACATAGTGAGTACTCAGTTAGTACTATCTTTGATATAAATTTCATTAAAATCGGTCCATCCGTTTTTTATATATAGATGTCATCAGTGGTGGAATGCAAAAATTGGATTTTGCCACGCCTCTCCGCCCACAGACGAAAAATCAAAAATCCGACTTGGCAGTGTTACTCGCCAGGCTATTCTGAATATTCCCTGAAAATTTCGTCAAGATCGGTCCAGCCGTTTTCGAGTCCATACGGAACATACATACATACATACCCACATACATACACACATTCATTTTTATATATATGGGCACTTCCACCGAAAGGTCTACCAAGACCAAAAAACCAAAAGTTCTTGAAACGAATTTGTTTTAACATATTTTCATAGGAAAACAATCAAATTTAACTAACGTGAACAAATTTTACATTTATTCATACCCCATTTCGAGATATTCGAATGTAAAGTCGAGCAAGCCAATTTTTTCTCATTGGGACATTTCTATTGCACCTTTTGTTTTGTTAAAAGTTCTTAAAGAGAAGCATAAAATATTGACTTTTGCTTTTATAAAATCTTTCTGGAGATTCAAAGAGGTTAAAAAAAAATGCATAACAGACTAACCAATTCAAAAAATAACGGTTAGTTTTTGCTATGCTTTATCACATATTTCGATGTCCCGTGCGACATTGAAAAACAACATTTGTAATTAGTGCGTCAAGTGGACATGACGAAAGTTCATCAAATATTGAGAACAAACACAGATTTTTATTACAATTAAAATAAAAAAAAATAATTAAAAAATATTAAAATCTGTGATCTTGGTTCTTATACAAAGTTGGTCACGTGCGACATGGTAAGTGTGGATTTTAAAATTTTGAAAAAATATTTTTTTCTTAAATAAATGATTTACTTATTTTAATACATTCTTTTAAATTATTTAAATATAGATGAGTATAAACGGCGAAAAAAATAAAGAGGGATGCAAACGGCGGAGAGAAAAGTTTAAGGAAGATGAAATGAAATTACAAGACAATAAATTAAACAAGTTAAAAAGTTAAATTCGACTAGGCGAATCTATGAATACCCTCCACAATGCCCTTTTTAAGTGAAAGTAAATAACATTTTGGATTAGAAATATTTAATGTTATGTAAAAAAAAATTTTTATGTAATTTTTGAAAAAAAATAAAATATTTACTAAATTTTTTTTTGAGTGTAAAATTTTTTTTGAGTGTAAAACTTTTTTGAGTGTACTTTTTTGTGACATAATTTTTGAGTGACAAAAATACGTTGTAAAATAGTTTTGTGACTTACCAATGTTTTAAGGTGAAACTAATCTGAAATTCTCGGTTTTGCTAATTACTTTTGAACCACTGAACCGATTTAGCTGAAATTCAATACGAACCAGACTAGGGGAACGAAAAATATATGTGCCAAGTTTTCTAAGCTTATTTATTTATAATTTGTTAAAAAAGAACAACAAAAAAAACATAAATATGATGATGGAAAAAACGGTCCTGTGCGACATGTCCCGTGCGACAGTGATTAAAGTTAAATTAAAAAAAAATAGAAATAATTTTGAGGTAAAATTTTACAACTTTTAAGAGACATTGTAAGCCAACATTTCGAAATTAGTCGCATTGTGATATTGCCTCAGGTTTCGCTGAAATCAGAATTTTGATTGATAGTCGCGAAAACGACTTCTGTTTTTGTCCCGTGCGAATGGTTGTCTTTTTTGCTATTATCTCGAAAGCTTGAAACAATTTTCAAAATCAACCTGAGCAACAATTATAGAGCTAGTTAAGAGCTATAAGTTTCCCCTTTTGTCAAGAAAACAAATCTTTTTATTTTGACTTTTTTTTCAACTTTAATGTGTGCAACGGTCACGTTCGACATGATGGAATTGCCCATATAGATAATGCAAAGGAAAACTTTAAAGATATATATGGACTTTTGTCATTAACTTTTAACCAATGTTGGCAATCGATACCTTTTCAATACCGTTATCCGTTTCAAAACCCTTTAAATTGAATACCGGTACCAATACCAATACCGAAACTTAGTTTTGGTATCGGATACCGGTATCCAAAAACCTTTTCCTTCGATACCGGTACGTACCGGTATTGAAACGGTATTAAAACGGTTTTTTCTAAAAAACATGTTTTTTTTACAAAAAAATAATAGAAAATTTGTAATTTTTTTGGTTTTTGTAAATGAAAAATCGTACTCCAAATGCCTCCCCGAAGTCTCATAAAAATCAAAAAAATCTTTAGGCACCCACATAGTGGATTAAGTAAAAATTTCCAAAAAAAATCATACTTCAACCGCTATGCGGGAACAGAAGAAAATTATTGATTTCACGAAATTTTTTTTAAATCATTTAGACTCTCAATAGAAACTTTCCGCAACCCTAAGTATAGTTAAGTTTTTTGGGGATTTTTTTTTAATCCGCGATGTGGGTGCTCAAGGATTTTTTTGATATTTATAGGACTTCGTGGTTCAAAAATTATTACAAAACCGTGAATTTCAAATTGGTGTCACCTTAAGTCCACATTTTGAAAAACCCGTTAAACCAGCTTTAAAAACATGGAAGAATATTTAACAAAGTATTTTTGTCACTCAAAAATATTCTTACAATTAAGCAAAAAAAAACTTACACTCAAAAAAAATTTTACACTCAAAAAAAATTTTTTTGTATTTTTTTTTTTTCAAAAATGACTAAAAAAAGTTTTTTACTCAAAATAAAATATTTCTAATCAAAATTGTTAATTTTTTTCTTAAGTTAGAAAACTAACTATCACTTTAAAAGGGCACCATGGATATTCATGGATTCGGCGAACAAGGAGAGTCTCCCTGGTGTCACCCTCCGATCTTCATGACATTTGGATATGTTGTTCAGAACGAAAATTAATTCGACACTTATTTTTTTAGCGGCCCAAACTTATTTTTAGGAGGTTCGATTTGCATGGAGGGAAATTGACCTTTTTCAGTTTTTTACGATTTACGTCTATTTGCTCAAAACTAATATAGGCGTATTTGGTATTAGATTAAATATTAATTAAATTAAATTAAAATACCTATCTTGTGATGCTAATAACGTGTAAAAAAAGTAAATATTTTTCGACTTATTAACAAAAATGTCCAACAATTTTGTCATTTTACTCAATATGACAAAAAGTTGTGCATGTTTGAACCGTTCTTTGCACATGGAGATAGGTTTTCCAAAGACCTTTCATTTGGTATGTAACATGACTAGGTTTATTTCTGTGGACGTTTGACAAAAGCACTTATTTTTTTAAAAAAATATTTTTAGATTTTTTTAAGAGTCTTTAATGTTAAGAACTGGACGATTTTCTGAAAATTTTTCAACAGATCTGATAACCTGATATTTTAAATTGTTGAGATTTAAAAAAAAAATCATGGAAAAAGTGTTTATTGTAGCCGAAAAGTCCATTTTAATATATTTTTGACAAAAGAACTTAAATCGAATTAAATGCTTCTGTCAAATCTCCACAGATTTGTGTAATATATGAGATAAACGCAAAAAAACTGAAAAATTACCGTTTCTTCCCCTCATTTTCACCCCCTAAATATAAATTTGGGCCATTAAAAAAAATACGTGACCCTTTATTTTTTATACTCTACAAAATAAAACCAATTCCATGAAGATCGGCGGGTGACACCAGGGAGACCTTCCTTGAAGTCGAATTTAACTCTTCTACTTTTTTACATATTTTTATTTTTTTTTACTTTCTGCAACAAATGAAACCTTTTTATGTCAGAATAACTTCAAAGTCCTGCACTTTGATCAAGGGGATAAGAAAATTACAGTTTTCTCGGTCCGCCCCCTTTTGTAGGTGTGGTCCGGCAACGTCCCCGCCGACCCCCTAAGAAAACGCAATTCTAATTTTTTTTCACATTTTAAAGCGCATTTTAGCAAAAATGCTAAAAATAAATACGTAAATACGTGTTTTAGTATTAAAATTGAAAAAAATTTAAGTTTTTATGCGTTTTTTATATTTTTAACATTTTTTTCGAAAATACCGGTACGTACCGGTATCGACGTTTCGGTATCGGTAATACCGTAATCGATTCAACTCAAATACCGTAACCGATACCGATACCGAAATAAATAAAAAAACGATACCAATACCGATATCGATACCGTTATTCGTTTCGATTGCCAACCTTGCTTTTAACGCTTGTGATATTTTACTAATTTCGCAATAACATTTTTATTTGTAAACTAGGTGGTACCTGTGAATGTAGATATGTTAAGGGAACCATAATGAGTAATTCTGCAAAGGCACAGCGCAAATAGTCTCATTATCTCATGGTAAGGAACGTGCAAAGTGGAAAAATGTAAAAAAATCGCTTGATACTCTCATGAAATTTTTCGTTCAAAGTTCGATATTGTTGGGTGCGTTAAAGCTATTGCTCCAAATTTAATACCGTTTAATCAGTAGACTTGGGCAATTATTTGGTGTAGGTTCAGTGGATGTGCCATCAATAAGAAAAAAGTTACATGGACCTAAATCTTTGATACCAATTTTTTTCCATTTTTAATTTTTCGAGGTTTTTTGATTGTAGCTTTTGGTGCAAACTGTAATTTTAAAATTCAAATACACATGGTAAAAGTCCTTGTAAATATGCACAATCTGAGACTGATTCGAGTGATGTGCTCGCAATGGTTACGAAGCTGCAGCTCTCCAAAGATGGGAAGAAAAAACGTGAATTTTTTAAAAAGTCTGTTTTTTGCGAGGCACACTCCCAGTTTTATTCCAAATGGTTCCGAATGCTTTGTGAACTTAATAATTTACCATTTCCCACTTGATTTACAAACGCACCCAAAAAATATTCAATTGCAAAAATTTTATGAACTTTTTAAATTTTTTGCAAAATTTCGATATTTTAGTTTTGCATTATTTGACAGCCAAATGTGCATGGCTGAAAGTTGAACATGTAGAAACCATGGTATGTGCAAATATAATAAATCATGGAAAGCAACATCGATCAAAAGTTAATATTTGCGAATTCCGCGGCGTTTTTCTGTTTTTCGTTTTTTGTAAGGCACATCCAGGCCGCTTATCGAAATTGGTCAGTGAAAAGCGCGTTTGGTAGTATTTTTAATGCTTTATCTTCAATCCATTCGCACCCAAAAACAATTGACGTTTTAGTGGTTTTTGGTGGTTTTAAAATTTTTGATACTTTTAAATTCAATGGTTATATTAAATCTTACATTACTTAAAATAAAGTAGAAAAGAAATGTATTTTGATAGATTTTGACATGTCTTATTCGAATAATATTTCAAAATTAGTCTATTGATTTTTGCAGTCGCGAAAATCGCGAAAAATCGCTAAAATTTTTTATAACCTTGATAAAATTAGTAATAATTTTAAAATATTTCGTAATAACCTAAATATTAGCATTATTAATCATCCTTTGAATAGTTTTAATATTCAGTGAAGGACAACACTGTAAAATCAGACATTTAATATTAAGAAAAAAAAAAAAATAAATTCAAAATTATTATTTTTTTTTTTTCAAAAATGTTTCCTTTAAACCACTGCTGTTTCTTACCCATTAGAGATAGAATAATGGTGTTAACTAAGAATTTGTTAAGATTTTGTTAATGCATTTGGTAATATTTTTCTAAAAAAAATAAAACCGCTGGAAACATTTTTATTTCCAAAATATTGGAAAATGTGCCGAAAAAAAAGTGGTTAAATGCAAATATCTCGATATTTAGCAAACATTTTATGCATGTTTGAATATGTTTTTTAGCTCTGGGTAAGCATAATACAAAATGGTACGTTTGGTTAACTTCGGATAAAAAATGTAATTTTGACAATTTTTTTAAAAATTTTAACTTTAAACCGCCATAGTTTTGGGTGCGATCGCTCAAATTAATGCACGCGGACGGATTTGAATTACTTATTTATAATGTTATTTACCTACAAAGTCTTATCAATGTGCCACGAAATAAAAATCGCAATTTTTTTTTTCTTAAATATTAAAAGTTAATGACAATTGCTCATATCTTTTTGTTATAGATGCAATAGGTTATAGAAAACAGCTTATTGATGAATTTAATTACACAGTGATACAAAATCGAACTTTCGGAATCGGAATGGGATGAAACCAAAAGCAAATGAAAGCTGACGTTTTCCATAACAAAACCCTCAAGGCCTTTTTTTTAGGTCAGAGCTAGATTTTATTTTACACGCATTTAAAGTTGGTGATTTTAAGGCATTTAAAGTTTTTGTGTACTAAACGTGTCCAACTTTAAAGACCCCTGGTGGTGCCCTTATTGGACATGTCGGGTCCAGTTTCCAAACTTAAGCTCAAAATTACTTCAGCTATGACCGGTATGAATTTTGCTGCAATCGGTCCAGTACCTATTTACTGAATAGCCAAATTAAAATAAACCATGTACACCGTTGCGTATGATTGTTATTTAAAGGCAATTATTAATATAAATCACTGGACACCGTTGCGTATGATTGTTATTTAAAGGCAATTACAATATTAATCATTCGCCACTAATACAGTTTTCAAGCATTTATTATTGTACACTCAAAAAAATACGTTAGTAGATTTACTAATTTTTTTTGCTAACGCTAGTTAGCTAACTTTTAGCAAATTTTTAGTTGAGATTAGCATGTTAGCAAAAAATTCTTGTAAACTTCATTTAGCACATTAGCAATTTTAAACAAACTTTGAACTAATTTCTTTTGCTAAATTTGAAATTGAGTTGACAACATTTTTACAAGATTTTTTGCTAATATTAGCAAAATAAATGGTAATTTTTTTTTATTTTCAGAAAACTTAAAATGGCGCTATCTCGGAAACTAAGCCAGATAGAGCAAAATGGTTCTTAGAATCTCCATAATATCGCCGGTCCTCTTCACATGTGTGGACCCTAATGGGCCCTAACTTTGGATCCAAAAAAGTTAGCATTCCCGAAAATTTTAAAATGCTCATATCTCGGTAAATATTGCCGACACAACAAAAAGTCCAAAAGCATTTTTGTAGCTCTGAACACGTAAAACAAGACCGCAAAATAGTCAAAAGCTCTCCGAGTAATATTTTTGAAGTTATCGAGTTTTTTAATTCTCAAGACCCCAGTGGTCCCCTAAAATCACGTATCTCAAAAACTAAGCAAGGTAGAGCAAAACGGACACAAATTTTGGATCAAAAACTATGACGATTTTAAAGGAACCCAACTAGGTCTAGGCCCATCGGGGTCTGGACCTATCGGTTCCGAACCTAATGGGGTCCTCAGATGTGTATGAACTAAGTTAAAAAAAAAAAAATTTAGTTAACTAATTATTGGCAAAACATTTTTGCTAACTTTAGCAAAAAAATTGTGGGTTCAAAATCAGCAAATTTTCTTGTAGGTTTACAAGCTTTTTTTGCTAACATTACAGTTTTTTTTTTTTTTTTGAGTGTAATTATAATAAAAGTGCACTAACTTCAAATGCGTGTAAAACAAAATCTAGCTCTGAACTAGAAAAAAGCCTTGAGGGGTTTGTTATGGAATATGTCAACTTTCATTTGCTTTTGGTTTCATCCCATTCCGATTTTGGGTGTTGCACTGTGTTATTAATGTAAATTAAACATAAAACACAATTGTTATAATATAAATTATTTTCTCAATCCGACTGACGACATTAGTCAAAGTCGTATGTTCTTTATAAGCATTAAAACTTTGTAACAAAAGAAATGAATTTAAAATAAAGAACAATTAACTAACTAACTACTAGTCCGATAGTCTTAATTTTTTTCTGTCATGATAAAGCTAATATACTTATGCCTTCTAGTTTTTATAGAGTCAAAATCGGATCATTATTTACCGAGTTATAGCAATTTAAAAATGAGGGTCTCCAAAAAACCTTAAATAATGGGTTTCTCATAAAAATGAAAAAAAAACTTTGCATAAATGCATATATCTCTGTAAGTACCAGCCCGATTGCCTCACATTTGGTTCCAGAGAAAAGATAAAGTCTCAATCTTTTATTTTTTTGTTATTTTGACAAAATCGGAGCAATAGTTGCAGAGATACAGCCGTTGAAAGTAAAAGGTCTCCAGACTACGAAAAATTACAAGTTTATCATTTTTGAAAAAATAAATTTTTTTAAAAATTTAAAATCGAGCAATCTCTTTTATTCTATTTAAACTTTATTGAAAAAGATTTAAATTCGTGCAAAGGCATTTGAAATCGATATAATGGTAACCTTGATATAGCCATTTCAAGTTATTACATGTAACCCGAAAATATTTTTGATATGAATGCATAAATATCTGTTAATACTAGTCCGATAGTCTTAATTTTTTTCTGTCATGATAAAGCTAATATACTTATGCATTCTAGTTTTTATAGAGTCAAAATCGGATCATTATTTACCGAGTTATAGCCATTTAAAAATGAGGGTCTCCAAAAAACCTTAAATAATGGGTTTCTCATAAAAATGAAAAAAAAACTTTGCATAAATGCATATATCTCTGTAAGTACCAGCCCGATTGTCTCACATTTGGTTCCAGAGGAAAGATAAAGTCTCAATCTTTTATTTTTTTGTTATTTTGCCAAAATCGGAGCAATAATTGCAGAGATACAGCCGTTGAAAGTAAAAGGTCTCCAGACTGCGAAAAATTACAAGTTTATCATTTTTGAAAAAATAATTTTTTTTTTAAATTTAAAATCGAGCAATCTCTTTTATTCGAATTAAACTTTATTGAAAAAGATTTAAATTCGTGCAAAGGCATTTGAAATCGATATAATGGTAACCTTGATATAGCCATTTCAAGTTATTACAAGTAACCCGAAAATATTTTTGATATGAATGCATAAATATCTGTTAATACTAGTCCGACAGTCTTAATTTTTTTCTGTCATGATAAAGCTAATATACTTATGCATTCTAGTTTTTATAGAGTCAAAATCGGATCATTATTTACCGAGTTATAGCAATTTAAAAATGAGGGTCTCCAAAAAACCTTAAATAATGGGTTTCTCATAAAAATGAAAAAAAAACTTTGCATAAATGCATATATCTCTGTAAGTACCAGCCCGATTGTCTCACATTTGCTTCCAGAGGAAAGATAAAGTCTCAATCTTTTATTTTTTTGTTATTTTAACAAAATCGGAGCAATAGTTGCAGAGATACAGCCGTTGAAAGTAAAAGGTCTCCAGACTACGAAAAATTACAAGTTTATCATTTTTGAAAAAATAAATTTTTTTTAAAATTTAAAATCGAGCAATCTCTTTTATTCTATTTAAACTTTATTGAAAAAGATTTAAATTCGTGTAAAGGCATTTGAAATCGATATAATGGTAACCTTGATATAGCCATTTCAAGTTATTACAAGTAACCCGAAAATATTTTTGATATGAATGCATAAATATCTGTTAATACTAGTCTGATAGTCTTAATTTTTTTCTGTCATGATAAAGCTAATATACTTATGCCTTCTAGTTTTTATAGAGTCAAAATCGGATCATTATTTACCGAGTTATAGCAATTTAAAAATGAGGGTCTCCAAAAAACCTTAAATAATGGGTTTCTCATAAAAATTAAAAAAAAACTTTGCATAAATGCATATATCTCTGTAAGTACCAGCCCGATTGTCTCACATTTGGTTCCAGAGGAAAGATAAAGTCTCAATCTTTTATTTTTTTGTTATTTTGACAAAATCGGAGCAATAGTTGCAGAGATACAGCTGTTGAAAGTAAAAGGTCTCCAGACTACGAAAAATTAAAAGTTTATCATTTTTGAAAAAATAAATTTTTTTAAAAATTTAAAATCGAGCAATCTCTTTTATTCTATTTAAACTTTATTGAAAAAGATTTAAATTCGTGCAAAGGCATTAGAAAACGATAGAATGGTAACCTTGATATAGCCATTTAAAGTTATTACAAGTAACCCGAAAATATTTTTGATATGAGTGCATAAATATCTGTTAATACTAGTCCGATAGTCTTAATTTTTTTCTGTCATGATAAAGCTAATATACTTATGCATTCTAGTTTTTATAGAGTCAAAATCGGATCATTATTTACCGAGTTATAGCAATTTAAAAATGAGGGTCTCCAAAAAACCTTAAATAATGGGTTTCTCATAAAAATGAAAAAAAAAACTTTGCATAAATGCATATATCTCTGTAAGTACCAGCCCGATTGTCTCACATTTGGTTCCAGAGGAAAGATAAAGTCTCAATCTTTTATTTTTTTGTTATTTTGACAAAATCGGAGCAATAGTTGCAGAGATATAGCCGTTGAAAGTAAAAGGTCTCCAGACTACGAAAAATTACAAGTTTATCATTTTTGAAAAAATATTTTTTTTTTTAAAATTTAACATCGAGCAATCTCTTTTATTCTATTTAAACTTTATTGAAAAAGATTTAAATTCGTACAAAGGCATTTGAAAGCAATATAATGGTAACCTTGATATAGCCATTTCAAGTTATTACAAGTAACCCGAAAATATTTTTGATATGAATGCATAAATATCGGTTAATACTAGTCCGATAGTCTTAATTTTTTTCTGTCATGATAAAACTAATATACTTATGCATTCTAGTTTTTATAGAGTCAAAATCGGATCATTATTTACCGAGTTATAGCAATTTAAAAATGAGGGTCTCCAAGAAACCTTAAATAATGGGTTTCTCATAAAAATGAAAAAAAAACTTTGCATAAATGCATATATCTCTGTAAGTACCAGCCCGATTGCCTCACATTTGGTTCCAGAGGAAAGATAAAGTCTCAATATTTTATTTTTTTGTTATTTTGAAAAAATCGGAGCAATAGTTGCAGAGATACAGCCGTTGAAAATAAAAGGTCTCCAGACTACGAAAAATTACAAGTTTATCATTTTAGAAAAAATAATTTTTTTTTAAAATTTAAAATCGAGCAATCTCTTTTATGCGAATTAAACTTTATTGAAAAAGATTTAAATTCGTGCAAAGGCATTTGAAATCGATATAATGGTAACCTTGATATAGCCATTTCAAGTTATTACAAGTAACCCGAAAATATTTTTGATATGAATGCATAAATATCTGTTAATACTAGTCCGATAGTCTTAATTTTTTTCTGTCATGATAAAGCTAATATACTTATGCATTCTAGTTTTTATAGAGTCAAAATCGCATCATTATTTACCGAGTTATAGCAATTTAAAAATGAGGGTCTCCAAAAAACCTTAAATAATGGGTTTTTCATAAAAATGAAAAAAAAAACATTGCATAAATGCATATATCTCTGTAAGTACCAGCCCGATTGTCTCACATTTGGGTCCAGAGGAAAGATAAAGTCTTAATCTTTTATTTTTTTGTTATTTTGACAAAATCGGAGCAATAGTTGCAGAGATACAGCCGTTGAAAGTAAAAGGTCTCCAGACTACGAAAAATTACAAGTTTATCATTTTTGAAAAAATAATTTTTTTTAAAAATTTAAAATCGAGCAATCTCTTTTATTCGAATTAAACTTTATTGAAAAAAATTTAAATTCGTGCAAAGGCATTTGAAATCGACATAATGGTAACCTTGATATAGCCATTTCAAGTTATTACAAGTAACCCGAAAATATTTTTGATATGAATGCATAAATATCTGTTAATACTAGTCCGATAGTCTTAATTGTTTTCTGTCATGATAAAGCTAATATACTTATGCATTCTAGTTTTTATAGAGTCAAAATCGGATCATTATTTACCGAGTTATAGCAATTTAAAAATGAGGGTCTCCAAAAAACCTTAAATAATGGGTTTCTCATAAAAATTAAAAAAAAACTTTGCATAAATGCATATATCTCTGTAAGTACCAGCCCGATTGTCTCACATTTGGTTCCAGAGGAAAGATAAAGTCTCAATCTTTTATTTTTTTGTTATTTTGACAAAATCGGAGCAATAGTTGCAGAGATACAGCCGTTGAAAGTAAAAGGTCTCCAGACTACGAAAAATTACAAGTTTATCATTTTTGAAAAAATATTTTTTTTTAAAAATTTAAAATCGAGCAATCTCTTTTATTCGAATTAAACTTTATTGAAAAAGATTTAAATTCGTGCAAAGGCATTTAAAATCGATATAATGGTAACCTTGATATAGCCATTTCAAGTTATTACAAGTAACCCGAAAATATTTTTGATATGAATGCATAAATATCTGTTAATACTAGTCCGATAGTCTTAATTTTTTTCTGTCATGATAAAGCTAATATACTTATGCATTCTAGTTTTTATAGAGTCAAAATCGGATCATTATTTACCGAGTTATAGCAATTTAAAAATGAGGGTCTCCAAGAAACCTTAAATAATGGGTTTCTCATAAAAATGAAAAAAAAAACTTTGCATAAATGCATATATCTCTGTAAGTACCAGCCCGATTGTCTCACATTTGGTTCCAGAGGAAAGATAAAGTCTCAATCTTTTATTTTTTTGTTATTTTGACAAAATCGGAGCAATAGTTGCAGAGATGCAGCCGTTGAAAGTAAAAGGTCTCCAGACTACGAAAAATTACAAGTTTATCATTTTTGAAAAAATAAATTTTTTTAAAAATTTAAAATCGAGCAATCTCTTTTATTCTATTTAAACTTTATTGAAAAAGATTTAAATTCGTGCAAAGGCATTTGAAAGCGATGTAATGGTAACCTTGATATAGCCATTTCAAGTTATTACAAGTAACCCGAAAATATTTTTGATATGAATGCATAAATATCTGTTAATACTACCCGAGTAAAAAAGTTTATATATAATTATATATAATTTGATATAACCCACTTTTATAAAATTATATATAATTTGATAAAATTATATATAATTCTATCCAGGAATTGGTGGATAAAATTTTCTAAAATTAGATAAAATTATATCAAATTATATATAATTTGATAAAATTATATATAATTTTATGAAATTATATCCGAAAAATTTTTATATCTAATTTTATACAATTTGATATAATTTTATAAAAAAAGATGTGATTTTATATAATTAGATATGACGTACCCCCACGATTTTTGATTTTTTTAATTAAAATTTCAGCAATTATTTTATTTTTTTATTGATTATTATTACAAAATAAAATATTTAAAAAAAATGTACATAAATTAAAATAACATAGAAGATTGAAAAAAAAAAAAAAATAACAAACTACAAAAGAAAACAGCAATTGGGTGACAAATTAAAGTTGAAATTATTAAAAAGATTTTTTTATATTATAAAAAAAACAGTGATCTAACATGGAAGGACTCTAAAGACTTTGCTGTTCTTTTGATATGAGGATAAAAATAAGTTTCTTAAGTCCCAATCCCATATTAAGCACATGAAAATGGATAAGGCACTACACAAAAAATTTTGAATTATTTTTTAATCTTAAATGAAAGACTTAGCTTCCTTGTTAGACCACCGTTTTTTCAAAGAAAAAAAAAACACGTCACTAAATATACACACATACAAAACTATGTTGGTGAAATTGCTGGAGAATAATTATCCAACTAGTAAACACCCCAAGAACAGCTTATAATTCCACATTAACACGTCCACATGTATTCCTCTTGTTTCTGATGAATAATTCTGATGTTGAAACAAAAAATCTGCAACCAAGAAACGAACTTTAATTAATATTAAAACCATTAAATTTTGGTAAAACTCTATACATACTTACATTTTTTGCAAATTTTCCTGGTACTTTTTATGTTTTTTTTGGAAAATGTTGGAGTTTTTAAACAAAAATTAAAAATAAATGTATTTGATTTTTTTATAAAAATTTTTTGACAGCATTTTTTTCAAAATTAATTTAAAATAAAAACATTTTGGGGAAGTATAACTGGGTAAAGGGAAGTATGTACACACATTCCACTCATTTGGACTAATTGTAAGTTTTGTATAAAAGAAATTGCAATATTATTTAAATAACATTTTACCTAAAAATAAAACGCAAAAAAATGGTTATAATCATTAGCCAAAACTTAAATTTTATACAAAATATGACCCCTAAAAATATGCATTTGTATCAGGATACTAGCAAAATATGCAAAAATATGCATTTTCAGTAAAATATGCAAAAATATGCACTAACAAATTGACGCCAATTTAAAGAAAATTCATGAAAGTCTTCTCCTTTGTTATCATGGTATCTGGTATCACAATTGTTCATGGATCAATAGTATAAATACTTTATAGGATCCTAGACCGATATTTCAATGCGATATAACACGGATTGAGAAAGTGAGTATACCCTAATACTGTGGTTAGAGCGTTTAAAAATATAACATTTGCATATACATACGCTATTTTATTTTTTTTCGCATTAAAAAAGATGTATATAAAATTATATATAATTATATAAAGCAGATCAAATTATATATAATTATATATAATGCTATTTTAATAAGAAAAATTTTATATATAATTTTATATAAATTTATAAAATTTTATCAAATTATATATAATTATATATAAGCTTTTTTACTCGGGTAGTCTGATAGTCTTAAATTTTTTCTGTCATGATAAAGCTAATATACTTATGCATTCTAGTTTTTATAGAGTCAAAATCGCATCATTATTTACCGAGTTATAGCAATTTAAAAATGAGGGTCTCCAAAAAACCTTAAATAATGGGTTTCTCTTAAAAATGAAAAAAAAAACTTTGCATAAATGCATATTAGACTGGGTCGAAATCCTACAAAGTCTAAGGATCGATTGTCCTTAGTGCGGGAAAGTGGTAATGGGGTAATATAAGCATTTTATGGAAGACAACTTTTTAATCGATCAAAAACTCTATTAGCGCATCGGTGCACTGTGGTCAATATTTTGAGATAGCGGCCAAAACTCCTTTTGGTTTTTGTTCTCCGATTTTAAAGTTATTAAACTCATATGAAAGTAGACAGTAGTAAACCTCGGGAGCCAAAAAATTAGAACTCTAACTCTATTTCAACTATTTCACTGAGAACAGGGTGGTCCAAAATGGGCTTTTTCAGAATTTAGTGAATTTATGATATTTTTAGTTAATTTTTAAAGTTTAAATGATCATAACTTTTTTGTTTTTCAAGATTTTTGGACGAAATAAATTTTGTGTTGTAACTTTACTTATTTCCTATTTCTGGTAAAAAAATTGAAGCTCTACTGTTTTCAGAACAATTTAAATATTTTTTTTAAAAAAGGTCAAATTTCTCGGAAATTTCCTACTTCATAGAGCACAACTCCTGTGAGTCAAGCTGAGTCAAAACACAAATTTACTATTTTGTAGTCCTAACTTTCCCCTACATTCCTATATATACATGTCCATGCATCGGGACTGCACTTTTTGAGCTAGAGCAATTTTTCTGACCCAAGGTAAGATATTCGGTACAAATGCACGTCATATTTTTTGAGAAGTTATTTGTATGTGAAAGTGGCTATTATGCATATATTTTGATGAAATTTTGTACAAGAGTTCTTATTGACCCAAAAAATAATTCTGTTGAAATTAGGAGAAGTTGGCCCATATTTGGACCTAGTCCACATAGAAGGGTGTATCAAAATTTTGACAAAAATGACAATAGAACTCTCAAACTATGTGGTATCTGGCAATTTATTTGGAAAAGGTAAAAAATGATTTTATTGCCATCTAATATTACATAACTTAAATACCTGAAAATTGCAAATAAATTTAAAACCAATGGAAATAACTGGTAAAACACAATGGACCTCAGAGTCTACGTATGTTGACGTAAAACGTCAGCAGCCACATACAACCTAACTAACTGGTAAAACCAAGTACCTGTTATATTATTACCAGTACCTGTTAACTATGTGGTATCTAGCAATTCATTTGGAAAAGGTAAAAAAGATTTTATTGCCATCTAATATTACACAACTTAAATACCTGAAAATTGCAAATAAATTTAAAACAAATAACTGGTAAAACCAAGTACCTGTTATATTATGTTTCAAAGAGGTAAAAAAGATCATGTTGAAACTTCGAGCAGTAGTATATTAATCCATGCATTCATTTTTTTCTTCATTATTGTTTAAACAATGGCTAAATTCAGTTATAGTGTTCTATCTGATATATATTTTGAACGGAAAGATGAAAACGACATTATTTTACATATAATGAATAATCCATTCTTCAAAATATGCGACAAACAAGAAATTAAAATTTATAACTTAAAAATAAAAAACTTTTTAAATACTTTAAGAAAACGGTACAATCAATGTTCCAGAAACAAGAAATTGTTTTACTCACGCAACCAAGAATGGCTAAGAAATAAACTTATTTTTAAAAAGCCATCAGTAACTACCACGGAAACTGGAAAAGGTGGTCGACCAGCAAAGCCAATTGTAGTGAAAGATCACGAAGTCGCAAGCTTAAACATATCAATATAGAAGTTTCTTGTAGCATCATAAAGGATTCATTTCTGTATCAAATTCAACCATCGAAAACTAAAAAGAGTAAAATTGCTATCATTGGAAAAATAGTGGAAGCAAGCCCCAGACGCACAAAAAGGATTTTAGAAAGTATGCCGACACCAACTGAAGAAAATAAATTTACTCCAGAAGAAGCATTTGCACTATTTTTGGATTTGAAAATGACTAAAAACCAATATACAGAATTGCGGAAGTGAACCAATGAAAAAAATTGTGGAATTTTTCCATCATATCGAGATATAGTTTCAGCCAAAAAAGATTGCTTACCTTCACCAACTGCTATTAGTGTAACTTCAAGTTCAGCAAAAATAAAATTGCAGGATCTTCTTGAACACACTGCAGAACGATTATTAAAGACATTTGATGCTGACTATTTAAAGAAGTTTAAAAATTGCAGCATGACTTTAATTTCTAAATGGGGATTTGAGGGGTCCTCTGGCCAGAAACAATACAAACAATGTAATGCGGAAAATTCATCAGATGCCAATTTATTCATGATTTCTTTCGTTCCATTACGTTTAACAAAAAATTATATTGGTTCAGAGCCGTCAACTACACCTTTTCCAATTGAAATTCAGAAAAGATCAATTGAAATTCAGAAAAGCACAATTGAAATTCAGAAATCATAATTAAAATTCAGAAAAGCCTAATTGAAATTCAGAAATCACAATTGAAATTCAGAAAAACCCAATTGAAATTCAGAAATCACAATTGAAATTCAGAAAAGCCCAATTGAAATTCAGAAATCACAATTGAAATTCAGAAAAGCCCAATTGAAATGCAGAAAAGATCAATTGAAATTCAGAAAAGCACAATTGAAATTCAGAAATCGTAATTGAAATTCAGAAAAGCCCAATTGAAATTCAGAAAAGCACAATTGAAATTCAGAAAAGCACAATTGAAATTCAGAAAAGCATAATTGAAATTCTGAAATCGTAATTGAAATTCAGAAAAGCCCAATTGAAATTCAGAAATCGTAATTGAAATTCAGAAAAGCCCAATTGAAATTTAGAAAATCACAATTGAAATTCAGAAAATCACAATTGAAATTCAGAAAAGCCCAATTGAAATTCAGAAAAGCACAATTGAAATTCAGAAAAGCACAATTGAAATTCAGAAAAGCACAATTGAAATTCAGAAAAGGACAATTGAAATTCAGAGAAGACCAATTGAAATTCAGAAAAGCACAATTGAAATTCAGAAATCCTAATTGAAATTCATAAAACCCCAATTGAAATTCAGAAAATCACATTTGAAATTCAGAAATTCACAATTGAAATTCAGAAAAGCCCAATTGAAATTCAGAAAATCACAATTGAAATTAAGAAAAGCCCAATTGAAATTCAGAAAATCACAATTGAAATTCAGAAAAGCCCAATTGAAGTTCAGAAATCGTAATTGAAATTCAGAAAAGCCCAATTGAAATTAATTTTTTTGCTAATTTTAACCATTTTTTTGCTAGTTTTACAATATTTTTTTTTTTTTGAGTGTATTGATATTGTTGGGAATTTCAGTGTTATTTTTCAGTTTCATCCTCACAAGAATTAGCTTTCTTCCAAAAAAAACCAACCTTTGGCCCCTGTGAATATTGAGACTAAATAAATGTCAGGGGCCAAATGTTGGCATTTTCTGACCAAAATTAAGTTTAGGGATAATAAATAAGTATTGGTTGTAAAATACGATTGAAGAAAATAAGAAATTATAAAAAAAATACCTATTTAAAATGTCAAAATATTCAACTTTTACATGGAAACTCAACAAAAAATTAAAATGCATTTTTAACTCCACATTACTTACGTTCCTATCAGTCGATTTTTACGTTTGAACACGCAAATTGAAGCTTAAACTCCCTCCTATTGAACAAAACAAATTGCGTAAAAAAATACCAATCCGGTCAAAAGTTATAGAGTTTTGACCGCTATCTCGCGAAATTGACCACTGTGCGGTGGTCAAAATTGAGTTTTAATCAAAATGGCCAAATTTTCAAAAAAATTTTAAAAATATAAATTTCATTTTCTTGCTTAATAGAAAAAATTTTTTTATTGCATTTGATACTAATAACTTATGTATTAAATATTGGAATTTTATGACATCACTAACATATTTTTATTTAAGATACAAAAAAAAATCATATTTTTGACGCGGTTCTAAAAACCACTTTTTTTTAATTTAATTTTTATTTTTTATTAAAATTGCAAAATATATCGATTTTATTGTTCAATGTTATTGAAAACATCATAAAGACTAAAGATTTAAATTTTTGCGAAAATCCGTTCGGTAGTTTTTTGTGGGGAGCGGTTTCAATTGAGCGGATTTCAAGGAAATCGTATTTTTTGCCATTTTTTTGAGTTTTTAATTTTTAAAAACTACATTATTGCAGAAATTGACCAATATTATGCTCTATCTTCTTCCATTTGATCATGGTAACTTAGTTTTGAAACGATAGATTTATAGAACATCTTTAACCCTAATCGGTCAGCGGCCAAAAGTGTCCCGTAATGAGTTTTTTTAGGTTTTAACTACTGTTTAATGAAATTAATGGTTGCAAAATCATGTTTGTGTTGAATATTGTATTGTATAATCTTTTGTTTAATCATATTGACTTAATTTTGAAACATAAATATTTTTGGACATCTTTAACCCGTATGTGCATGCAACCAAAAATGTCCCCTACAAAAATGTTCATGTTTTTGACAAATAAAAAAAAGCACATTTTTGTATTCAAAATAGTCATAAATAATTAATTAATTAAATAATTTTGATATTGCCGAAAGCGTTAACCCTTCTGAAATAAAGGTCAAAAGTGGCCCACTAACAGATTTTTAAGCCGAAATGATAACATTGAATTAGGATTACGTGCGAACTAATTTTGTTTTAATAAAACTAAAATTTTTTGATATTATATCACACGCAACCATTCATTTCATATATTTATTAATGTCAAAAAAGCCATAAAACAAATAATCTCTAATTCAAACTTTTAAGACTACACACAAAAAAAACTTTGGCAAATTACAAGGAAAAGTCTCGTAATCCAATTTTTCCAATATTTGACAGTTTTCCTTGTTTTTTAACAAATCAAAATTTACATTCTTTTTCGTAATTTTAAAATTTTTTTGTAATTTTACAAATCCAAGATAATTTTACAAAAAAAAAATCTACTAAATTCACGAGAATTCCTTGTAATTTTAATTGCGCCAAAAAACTGTTAATTTACAATTTTATTGGTAAAAAGCTTGTAAAATTACAAAATTTTTGGTAAAAAACTACTAGGAATTCTCGTAAAATAGGGGGTAGCAAAAAATCTAGTAAAATTACGAAACAAAAAGTCTTGTCAATTTCAATCAATTTCTAAAAAGACAGAGATATTTTTTGTTTTAAGTCCTATTTTTAAAAAATAAGGTAATTTTAACCTTTTCAATTAATGAATTATATAAAAAAAAAAGATCTTGTGAACAATTACGAATAAAAATAATTCCACTCGGACTTTTACTTTTGGAGCTACATGCTGCCAAAATTGACGTTATAAATAGTTAACTTTATGCAGTTAAGGGTTAAACCGCCAAATTTGAATCTTGAAGGAGTCAAAAAAGTCCCTCCATAAAGCATTCGTCATTTTGACCCTAAATAGCTTTTCCTACGCATCGTTTGGGTCTCATATTTTCTTAGTTTCAATTAAATTAAGAAAATATAGACCAAATTTCATCGCGTTTGGTGGGGAACTTTTTGACTTTTTTGAAAATGCAATTCTTAATATTTTTTATGGCCTTTTTGGTTAGGGCAGGTAAATTTTGATATTTGCAAAAAAAAATGCAAAAAGTCATAACCCTAATGTACAGGCTTATGCCTTAATCTTCAATTTTAAATTGCGATTTTCACTCAAGTGAGGGTAAATTAGAGCGAGACAATAAAGTAGATCTTATATAACCATCTCTGTTTTTAAAACATAAAATAAATAAAAAAAAAAACATAAAATTACTCAAAATGGGGTCATTTATTTCACCACTTCCTCGTCGTTGATCGGGGGTAAATCTAAGTGTGAAAATGGACACTTAGTCCAGTCTTCAAATTTTAATTTTAAGGATAATTTGTTTTATGGCTTTTTTGGCATTAAGAAATATATGAAATAAATGATTGCGTATGATATAATATCAAAAAATTTTAGTTTTATTAAAACAAAATTAATCCGCACATAATCCTAATTCTTAAAAATCTGTTAGTGGGACACTTTTGACCTTTATTTCAGAAGGGTTAACGCTTTCGGCAATATCAAAATTATTCAATTAATTATTTATGACTATTTTGAATACAAAAATGTGTTTTTTTATTTGTGAAAAACATGAAAATTTTGGTAGGGGACATTTTTGGTTGCATGCACATACGGGTTAAAGATGTCCAAAAATATGTATGTTTCAAAATTAAGTTAATATGATTAAATAAAAGATTATACAACACAATATTCAACACAAACATGATTTTGCAACCATTAATTTCATTAAGCAATAGTTAAAACCTAAAAAAACTCAGTACGGGACACTTTTGGCCGCTGACCGATTAGGGTTAAAGATGTCCTTTAAATCTATCGTTTCAAAACTAAGTTACCATGATCAAATGGAACAAGAAAGAGCATAATATTGGTCAATTTGTACAATAATGTAGTTTATAAAAAATAAAAACTCAAAAAAATGACAAAAAATACGATTTCCTTGAAATCCGCTCAATTGAAACCGCTCCCCACAAAAAACTACCGAACGGATTTTCGCAAAAATTTAAATCTTTAGTCTTTATGATGTTTTCAATAACATTGAACAATAAAATCGATATATTTTGCAATTTAAAAAAAAAAATAAAAATTAAATTAAAAAAAAGTGGTTTTTAGAACCGCGTCAAAAATATGTTTTTTTTTTGTATCTTAAATAAAAATATGTTACTGATGTCATAAAATTCCAATATTTAATACATAAGTTGTTAGTATCAAATGCAATACAATTTTTTTTTTTTTATTAAGCAAGAAAATGAAATTTATATTTTTAAAATTTTTTTGAAAATTTGGCCATTTTGACCAAAATCTCAATT
This sequence comes from Pegoplata infirma, assembly GCA_963921195.1. NCBI lineage: Eukaryota > Metazoa > Arthropoda > Insecta > Diptera > Anthomyiidae > Pegoplata > Pegoplata infirma. Next base: position 139,287,331 of record OY992536.1, read on the forward strand.
TTGACCACCGATGCGCTAATAGAGTTTTTGATCGATTAAAAAGTTGTCTTCCATAAAATGCTTATATTACCCCATTACCACTTTCCCGCACTAAGGACAATCGATCCTTAGACTTTGTAGGATTTCGACCCAGTCTAATGCATATATCTCTGTAAGTACCAGCCCGATTGTCTCACATTTGGTTCCAGAGGAAAGATAAAGTCTCAATCTTTTATTTTTTTGTTATTTTGACAAAATCGGAGCAAATAGTTGCAGAGATACAGCCGTTGAAAGTAAAAGGTCTCCAGACTACGAAAAATTACAAGTTTATCATTTTTGAAAAAATAATTTTTTAAATGTTGTTTTTTTATTTTTAGTACCAAAAGGTACATAAAAATAAAATGTATTTATTCGGCCTTTATATATGTATATATATTTTTTTTTTTTTTATTTTTGTTGGAAAACAGATTTCGGACCTTCATAATAACATTTCTCATATAACTTGTGAAATATATCAAATATTATGTCTGGTTTGATGTTTGATTGACCAACGATGATTCTCTAAAGTCTCCTGATGATTCCTTTAGTGGGGATGAAACTGATCAGTACAGATATACTATGAGATGAGTAACCTTTTTTAAAGCAATAAATTAAAAATACTCTATTATGACAATATCATATATAGAAATATTTTTGGGCCTCGAACTAGAATAAAACTCTAATCGAATATATATACATATATAAAGGCCGAATAAATACTTTTTATTTTTATGACCTTTTGGTACTAAAAAAAAAAAAAATAACATTTGACACAAAGTTTAGTACGACTTATCCTACCAACACTATTGTTTGGTTAGGTACTGTTGTTATTGTAAAATAACAGCAACACTAGTGTGGCCCAACAACATATGGAAAAATACCAAGTATAACTCACAACTGAACGTACCTCAAAATATGATAGATGGCATCGTAATGAACAATTTGCGCCAAATTTCAGCACCCTACAACGATTGGAAGGGGATGCTAACTCATCATAAGTGTTTGCAACCTCCAAAGAAATCTTGAAATTTTTTTTATTGGAATCTTAAAAATAACCATATGAAATGCTGGCGTAACAAGAGCACATAATTCACATGTGGCCATTTTGTCCTAAGTTTGTCCTTAAACAAAAAAAAAAATACATATTAAAAAAAGCTGAACCCTGCATTTCACTAAAACCGCTGTAACTCAAAAACTATGCGGACCATTAAGTTGCGATAAAGTTCATTTGAAAGGTAATACAAATATCTTTAATTTGAGTATAATATCCAAAAGTTTTTTTTTCGTTTTTTTTCCTAATCGAAACTAAAATGTCCTTATTGTCCTTTGTAGGCAACCTTAGGACAAAATGACCATATGTGACTTATTTGCTCTTGTAGCGATACCATTCCATGTAGTTATTTTTAGGATTGCAAAATTTTTTTTTTTTTTAGATTTCTTCGGAGGTTGCAAACACATGTGATCAGTTAGCATCCCCTTCTAATCGTCGTAGGGTGCTGCAATTTGGCTCAAAATATTAGTTACGATACCATCTTTCATTTTTTAAGGTACGTTGACCTGTAGCGAAGCAAAAGGAATTTTGGGCCACCCTAAGCAACACGTATACTTATAATTACCGACGGCGATTTAGTATATACAATTTTTGCTTTAAAAGAGTTATTTTTGTTGGAAAACAGATTTCGGACCTTCATAATAATATTTCTCATATAACTTGTGAAATATATCAAATATTATGTCTGGTTTGATGTTTGATTGACCAACGATGATTCTCTAAAGTCTGCTGATGATTCCTTTAGTGGGGATGAAACTGATCAGTACAGATATACTATGAGATGAGTAACCTTTTTTAAAGCAATAAATTAAAAATACTCTATTATGACAATATCATATATAGAAATATTTTTGGGCCTCGAACTAGAATAAAACTCTAATCGAATATATATACATATATAAAGGCCGAATAAATACATTTTATTTTTATGTACCTTTTGGTACTAAAAATAAAAAAACAACATTTGACACAAAGTTTAGTACGACTTATCCTACCAACACTATTGTTTGGTTAGGTACTGTTGTTATTGTAAAATAACAGCAACACGTATACTTATAATTACCGACGGTGATTTAGTATATACAATTTTTGCTTTAAAAGAGTTATTTTTGTTGGAAAACAGATTTCGGACCTTCATAATAATATTTCTCATATAACTTGTGAAATATATCAAATATTATGTCTGGTTTGATATTTGATTGACCAACGATGATTCTCTAAAGTCTGCTGATGATTCCTTTAGTGGGGATGAAACTGATCAGTACAGATATACTATGAGATGAGTAACCTTTTTTAAAGCAATAAATTAAAAATACTCTATTATGACAATATCATATATAGAAATATTTTTGGGCCTCGAACTAGAATAAAACTCTAATCGAATATATATACATATATAAAGGCCGAATAAATACATTTTATTTTTATGTACCTTTTGGTACTAAAAATAAAAAAACAACATTTGACACAAAGTTTAGTACGACTTATCCTACCAACACTATTGTTTGGTTAGGTACTGTTGTTATTGTAAAATAACAGCAACACGTATACTTATAATTACCGACGGTGATTTAGTATATACAATTTTTGCTTTAAAAGAGTTATTTTTGTTGGAAGACAGATTTCGGACCTTCATAATAATATTTCTCATATAACTTGTGAAATATATCAAATATTATGTCTGGTTTGATGTTTGATTGACCAACGATGATTCTCTAAAGTCTGCTGATGATTCCTGTGGGCTCGTTTATGAACCCAGATGGGATTTATCCTTTTTCTATTTTAATAAAAAGGCCGGGTGTTCTTCTTAGAACTAAACAATTTATTTTTCAGCTTCTTGCTGTTGTACTTTGAACCTTTACAAATATATCAGCTTCTTGCTGTTGTTTAAAAGTAACTAAAAAAACTAACTAACTTGTAAAGAGTTACAAGTTAATAAAAAAAGAGAAACAAAAATGCTCTACCGTAGTTTTCCCATACACTGAGCGAAAATTATGTTAAATAAAGAAAAATATATAAGAAACAAATTAAATGAAAGTAAATAAAAATTGAATAAAATAAAATAAAAATAAAAATAGTTGAAGTCGCTTCAACATTCTCCCGGGCCAGGATGGCAGGAGCAACCCTTCCAGGGTCCCGATATTATCCACCCAAACAGTGATAGATGGGCATAAGGTCCATCTCCTAGCGGGGCTTCCATCATACTCATTAGGACGCGTTGGGCAATGATGCTACCAAGCACCAGCACTTGTCGGCAAACGTTAAAGGATGGGTGCGCTAGTGGTTGAAACTGCTCAAAATGGGCCATTATAGCTGGGTCCGGAATGGCAGCAGGAATTTTCACATCCAACTTATCTCTAATGGCCAAGGTGACCAATAACTCCTCACTACGTTGGTGTGGGTATGTTGGCTCAAGGATGAACTGCGCACGGATCTTATCCACTTTGAACTCGGGTAGCCAGCCAGCAATTTCTCGTAATAAATACGATTTTTGAGCATTCGGGTCAACCAAGAAGGTTGTAAACATTTTTTGACCTCTGTAATTAAGATTCACACGTACAATCGGTGGCTGAGTTGGCCAAGTGGACCGAATTCCTCGCAATAGTCTGGGTTGCTGCGCAGGCATCGTGAGTTGAAGTGCTGCAAGAGCCTCATGTGGAGGACTGTTAGCAGCTAGTGCTTCTACGTTATGGGCCTCAGGTAGACGGTAGCTCGCAGTTGATTGTTCTGCGATTGGGGCCTCAGGTAGAGGGCGGCTCGCAGTGGAAAATTCTGCGATTGGGGCCTCAGGTAGAGGGCGGCTCGCAGTGGAAAATTCTGCGATTGGGGCCTCAGGTAGAGGGCGGCTCGCAGTTGATGATTCTGCGACAATTTTGTCTTCCAAGTCAGATTGTTGGTCGACGGGTTCCACATCATCGAAAACGTCCCATGGAGGGATCTCTTGCTCGAAACTCGACGAATGGGGATCTATAGGATACCGATGGAGAATCGAATGGTGTCGGGCCTTGCACCGCTTGTTTGGTGCGATTTCCACCTCGCAGCGATTCTCTGAATAGCACCACTCTCTAGTGTGCTCGTTGGACAAGCAATTTAGGCACCAGCCCTTATTCATGATGCTCGATCTTTTTGCGTTCACACCGAATGACTTGAAGACTTTGCAGTATTTTAATGGGTGGTTGATGCGGCAGAAATGACATTTTGGTTTTCCAGAGGGCTATGTGAAATTTGAAAAGACGAAAAGAAATACATACAGAAATAAAAATATATAGTGCAATTGGAATATATAAATTGTTTTAAGTGTAGGGAAATTTATTGGTTAATTTTTTAAAGTGTCTTATCTGTGGTTTTACTTGTAGTTTCAGGTGGTGTTTGGTTACCGGTAGGCAATAAACATAACTTTACCACTGGTCGTACAATTGTACCTTTTTGAGTTTGTAATTCGGCGACCCGTACTTTGCTGTCACGTCCACAGATGACATTAGTGACTCTACCGAGAAGCCATTCTGTTGGAGGTAATGAGTCATCTTTAATTACAACAATATCGTTTGTTTTGAGATTTTCGCGTTCGGTTCGCCACTTAAATCGACGCTGAAGTTCGGTTATATATTCTGCTTTCCAGCGGCGTGCAAAAACATGTTGTAACGCCTTTAATCGCTCCCAGCGTTTTAAATACTGGATTTCCTCAGGTGGAGGGTCGACAGGAGCTTCTGGTAATGCAGTTAGAGGGGCTCCTCGCAAAAGATGGCCAGGAGTCAGAGGTAAAAGTTCGTTTGGGTTTTCAGTAATGGGTGAGAGAGGTCTCGAATTGAGTACAGCCTCGATGCGCACGAGAAGTGTAGTAAACTCCTCAAACGTAAATGACAGGTGTGAGGTGACTTTTTTCAAATGGGACTTCATGCTTCGAACTGCAGCCTCCCAGAGGCCGCCCATGTGGGACGCATACGGTGGTATGAAAGACCAGTTGAAACCCAGTGTGCTGTACTTGTCAACTAGAGCCTTCTCAGCAGATGTTAAAAACTCGTTGTGGCTCTTTAGAAGTGCATAACTTGCGCCTATGAAATTTCGGCCATTATCTGAATACATGGTCTTAGGAAGACCTCTTCGTCCTGTGAACCGGTCGAAACAGGCAAGAAACGCGTCGGTGGAGAGATCCGAGCACGACTCTAAATGAACAGCCCGTGTTGAAAAACAGACGAACACTGCTGCATATCCTTTTAATATTTTGGCATTTCTTAGAGGCGAGGCTTTTATGTTGAAGGGACCAGCGAAGTCGACTCCCGTATATGTGAAGGGTAAAGAGAAGGTTACACGTTCAGGGGGGAGAGCGGCCATGATTTGGTGCTGGAACCGATGTTTGTAAATAGTGCACGCCTTACATTCACGTATACATTTTCGCACAAGATTTTTTAGTCGAGGAATGTAGAATCCTTGTCGGATAGCTCGCAACATGATGTGGTGTTCAGAGTGCAGGAGAATCAAATGGGTAAAATCTACTAGAAGTTTCGCAAGATGAGACCCTTCGGGAATTATATCGGGTGCCTTTCTTCGTAGCTTAACCCTGAATTGGCTAGTCTGCCACCCACTCGTAGAAGGTCGTCTTTATCGATGAAAGGACTCAGGTTGAGTAGTCTGCTTTTGTGATGAATTGGTTTTTTCTGACTCAAACATTCATATTCGCAGTAGAAATATGTTTTCTGAGCTATCGAAAAAATTCTAACTTTCATAGCGCTTATTTCTTGCGCAGTGATGAATTTTTCGGTGGAAAAGGGCCTTTTCAATACGCGGTTTATGAAACGCATTCGATAACACAGAACACGTAGAGCTCTTGAAAAGGATGAAAATTCTTTGAGTACATCCATACGATTTACGTCCAGATGAAAATTTGTTGATGTCTTTGACTCCAAATCTGTTGGATCAAAGGTCCTTGGAGTTGGCCAAAGAGACGTAGAGTGTTGAAGCCAGGTAGGCCCATGCCACCATAGCTCATTATTTGCTAGTTCCTGAGGGGTGCAGCCGCGTGTGCCCAGATCTGCCGGATTTTCTTCGTGTTTAGAGATGCCCCTAAACTAATGACCCTCACTGTGCCCATATTCAAATGATCGTGGCTGTAATTATCTTAATCTCCTTTTCTCTTTCACTAATCCGTTTGTTTACGATTAAGATAATTCTGTTGTTGTTGTTGTCACACACAATTATTGGAAGCTGACCCTTTACTAATAATAATTGAGTTGACAACGGACACTCTAGTTTATACATTACTAACGAAAAGAACTAAACTTACAAACAACTACAAATAAATTCTAACATAAATTTCAAAACCAACAAACAGTGAAAACTAAAAACAACCAAACATATTAATTGTGAAACATTACTAACAAAACATAATTCTATATTTACTTTAAAAACATTACAAAACAATTTACAAACAAATAAACCTAAATTTAAAATTAAAAATATAAAGTGTTTTAATTTTATTGGACCTCAAAGGAACTAAAAGGTTTGTCCCTAAACATTTGGTCCTTCGAACCGGATAATTGTGAAAGTGTTAAATTTAGTGAAAACCTTAATACAAAAAGTTCCAATTAAAATAACAAAAGTGACTCTAATAACATTTACATAAAAAATATAAAAAAAAAAAAATATTTGTAAACATTTAAACAAACAAAATTTAACTGCAGTGTACAAAAATAAACAATTACAAAAAGTGTTACAAACAGTGGTTAATAAAAAGTTTAAATTAAATTGAACAATTTCAAAAACATTTAAAAATTGTGAACTATTTTTACAGAAAAAAGACCCTATTAATTTGACCCTGAAAAAAAAAAAGTGCTAAAAAAAATTTCTGAAACAAAAAAAAACTGTACCAAAATTTAAGAAAATAAAATTATTTTACAAAAACAATAAATTTTCTTAATTATCAAAAATTGCAATAACCTTGAAGAATACCAAAAATTCTAACGGTATTGCACAAAAACAAAAATATTCAACAAGATCATCAACATCATTAAATAACCAACAACTCCACAACAACAGCAGCATCAGACCCACACGCAGTCAACAGCAGCAGCGACAGCGAAGAGACACAACATCACACACCATACAGAATATACCCAAGTAAGTGTTAAATGAAATTTAATACAAAAAATTGATCACGACACATAGGGCAAATTCATCAATAATTCGGCCTTTACAAGTAAAATCCAAGAATTTGGTACCTTCGTTTTGTGTTTTTTACCATCACTATCATTTTTTGCATTTGCTGTGTCTCAGTAGTAGAGTTGCCAGACTGTACATTTTGGAAACTTCCCGGGGAAAAATATTTGACCCAATTTTTGAAAATATTGGACTCATTTTTGATAGACTCTTGATCCGACTTTCGTTTTTTGCTGTTATTAGACTACAGAGTTGCCATATCAACAATCTTTAAATCAATTTTCGGGGAAAATCATATTAACCAATTTTGAAAATATTTTTAACAAATATTTTGAGACCCTTAATATTATTTCGTATCATTGGCGTGTTACACCGCAGAGTTGCCACATCTACGCTTTTTTGCAGCCTTTCTGGGGAAAGATAAATCTCCAAAATTTCCAAACAATTTTGGATATTTTTGTTTTACGACACACTTTTATCAAAAGCTGTAACTTTTTCGACCCTTCTTTACATCTCTCGTGTTTGACCCATTGATTTTATCCAAAAAATCCTTCATAATGTCCCTTAAGAAGTTTCAAAATTGCGCCATCGAGTTGCAAGAATTTGAAAACTCTCATGCCGAAAGCAGCGCCGAAGACAATATTCACGCACTAGAAGTCCTTCGCGTGGAACTAAACTCACTTTGGACCCAAGTAAAGAAGGCATATGAGGATTGCAGGGATAAAGAAGATGTAGAAGACGAAATTCCAATTGACACATTGCAAATTAGGGCTGAATACAAAAAAACATTGACTGCTTACAAAAAATGCATATCGTCAATTAATGCTGAAATTTGCACATTATCTGAACCCCCACCAACTCTACAAAAATCAGAGCGTCAGTCAATTACCGATAATGATAGCGTTTCTTTTCTAAGATTGCCACCCTGCGACACAGACACTTTTTACGGGGATTATAAGTCATGGCCCAGTTTTAGGGATTTATTTACCGCTATTTATAGAAACAATCCCAGACTGAGTAATGTCGAAAAACTATTCCATTTGACCCACAAAACGGCCGGCGAAGCCAGGGAAATCATTTCTCATGTGCCTTTGACAAATGACGGGTTTATACTTGCATGGAAAAATCTCATGGACCGATATGAAAATACATGGATACAAGTCACTGAACAGTATAAGATTATACTCGATTTACCCACAGTTTCGATGGATTCTGGCGCCTCAGTTAAAAAATTACAACAAACAATTAACGACTCTCAGCAGACCCTTCGTAATTTAGGCATCGACACTAAAACATGGGAATCATTTCTTATACACATATGTTCTCAAAAACTTCCAACGTCCCTTGTTCAGGACTTCGAAGACTCTCGTGAAGATTGTTCCACAATTCCTAAGTGGCACACATTTGATAAATTCTTGACACACAAGTTTAAGACCCTGGAATCAGTCGCCAATATTAAAACAAAATGTAGTCAGTTGGAAACCGATCAATCATTTCCAATTGCCACTCACCCGAAAACTAATGATTTTAAAAATAATCCACCAAGTTCTACAAATGGTAATCGTAACGAAGTGCATTACAGCTGCCAGCTGTGTACTGACCAACATTCGCTACGATTTTGCCCCAAATTCATTGAAAGTAGCGTCAATGACCGAATAAATCTTGTTAAACGTACAAACTCATGCTACAACTGCCTTTTTACCAATCATGGTGTCAAGGACTGTAAAAGCAAATTCAATTGTAGACTCTGCAACCAAAGACACAATACTTTGTTGCATACGGGAGCCAATGCCCAGTCTTTGAATTACGCTCAGGAAAGTGCTGAGGTACTTCCAAGTACAAGTGCCGCAGCTCAAGCCCATCTTATACAGTCCACTTCAAATCAAACAATTCCAAACCTCACATCCTTGACTCTACTTGAAAAAAAGCAGTACCCACAGACCCAGAATGAGCGGGAAACATTATTATTTACCGCAATAGTACAAATCGAATGTGATGGACACCGATTCGAGGCAAGAGCTATTATCGACCCTGGATCCCAGTCAACATTCATTTCGAAAAATTTACAAAATCGCCTTAAATTGCCTACAAAACAAAATACAATACAAGTTACAGGCTTAAGTCAAACAGTAACGGAAACTTCAACAGAAGCGTGCTCATTTACTCTATGTTCCCGATTAGACCCTCGATTCAAGTTAGAAGTATGGGCCCCAGTCCTAATGACCCTTCCTTCTATTTTATCACCGATTCAAATTGACACAAAACTTTTCAACAAAGTTGCAGAATTGAATCTTGCTGACCCACTATTTTCTGAAAGTCGTTCAATTGATATACTCATTGGCCTCGACATAGGCCCCTTGATATATTGCAACATGACCCCTATGCGATCGATTGAAACCCTATTAGCTCAGAAAACAGTATTTGGCTGGATTGTGGGTGGACCTGTTCCACAAGCAGATACACACTTTTCGGGGGTGGAGAAAATCTCGAAAGCAATTTCGAGATCGGAGGCTACATACACACTAAATACCTTACTGTCGACAAACAAAATCAACGAGCCAACAACAAATAAATTACAATTTACAAAAACCCTACCCAACAAAGAAGAACTTTCAACAAATACAACTTCAACATCTAGACCCAAGTACAAACTACTTACAAACAACTCTACAAAAATACTTACCACTTACTCATCACCGATTACAAAAAATCAAATGCAACAAAAGTCAACAACAAACTTACAACACGTCACGTCAAAAACTCATCAATACAAAATCAGCGACTTCAGCACCGCAAATCAAAAGGTTGATTCTCAAAAATGTGAAAACCAATTATTTTATCTTCAAAAATCTCCTGGATTTCAAAAACGGACCCGTAATGACCCCAAAGCTCTCAAGAAATCAACGTTTAAAAAATTATTGTCAACAAATTGTCAATATTCGTCAAAAACAAATAATTCAGCTAAACTTATAAAGGCTTTAAAGAAAGTCAGGACTCATAACGTGGGCTCCATATATTTATCCAAAAATAAAAGACCCAGGCGAAATAAATCACCACGAAACATCAATCGAATTGGATCGCATTTGGCAGCATTTCAAAAAAATCGACAGACAGCAAAAAATTCCCCAGTTATAAATGATTGCAAAACACCTTTTTTTGAAAAATCATTTAGTTATTTTGATTTATTTATTCGAGCTTATGTTATTTTGTCATACAAATATTTGCTTAAGCAAACACATATCGCAAAATCAACTCGTTTTATCATGGAATTTGCTCATCGAATTTTTAAACAATTTGGAAATGTACATATGACTCGACCCAATTCTTCTGCTGGTGATGACCCTTCTGACTCAGACCCATTGGCGCTTCAAAAAATGTTGAATGATATTTCATCGAGGATTATCGCTGGACCAGATCTGGAAAAATATTATCTGACCCTAGCCAACAACTGGAAAATTTTCGATTTCATCAGCCATTCATTGACCCGAAGACGAAAAATTCTACACATAAAATCCAACAATCAGAAATATCAACACCAAAATTCTTCAGTCACCGGATTTATTTTGTACTCTAAAATAAATCAGAAGATAAAAAATTTCAACGAAAAGTTTGAATCAACCGCATCCCAATTCGCAGCAGTCATCGTATTAATTTGGCAATTTTTTAAACTATGTTATATTGAACATTTTAACGTTATATTTTGTTCTTTATTTCTAGTTATATACTCCCCAGATTTATTAACAATACTTCACGAGTTCAAATTACATGATGACCCGCAAAGCTGAAAATTATGTGGAACACATACCTGCATCTCCCAGCAATATGTTCAATCACATCAAGCCATGGGGGGGAGAATGTTTAGAGATGCCCCTAAACTAATGACCCTCACTGTACCCATATTCAAATGATCGTGGCTGTAATTATCTTAATCTCCTTTTCTCTTTCACTAATCCGTTTGTTTACGATTAAGATAATTCTGTTGTTGTTGTTGTCACACACAATTATTGGAAGCTGACCCTTTACTAATAATAATTGAGTTGACAACGGACACTCTAGTTTATACATTACTAACGAAAAGAACTAAACTTACAAACAACTACAAATAAATTCTAACATAAATTACAAAACCAACAAACAGTGAAAACTAAAAACAACCAAACATATTAATTGTGAAACATTACTAACAAAACATAATTCTATATTTACTTTAAAAACATTACAAAACAATTTACAAACAAATAAACCTAAATTTAAAATTAAAAATATAAAGTGTTTTAATTTTATTGGACCTCAAAGGAACTAAAAGGTTTGTCCCTAAACATTTGGTCCTTCGAACCGGATAATTGTGAAAGTGTTAAATTTAGTGAAAACCTTAATACAAAAAGTTCCAATTAAAATAACAAAAGTGACTCTAATAACATTTACATAAAAAATATTAAAAAAAAAAAATATTTGTAAACATTTAAACAAACAAAATTTAACTACAGTGTACAAAAATAAACAATTACAAAAAGTGTTACAAACAGTGGTTAATAAAAAGTTTAAATTAAATTGAACAATTTCAAAAACATTTAAAAATTGTGAACTATTTTTACAAAAAAAAGACCCTATTAATTTGACCCTGAAAAAAAAAAAGAAGTGCTAAAAAAAATTTCTGAAACAAAAAAAAACTGTACCAAAATTTAAGAAAATAAAATTATTTTACAAAAACAATAAATTTTCTTAATTATCAAAAATTGCAATAACCTTGAAGAATACCAAAAATTCTAACGGTATTGCACAAAAACAAAAATATTCAACAAGATCATCAACATCATTAAATAACCAACAACTCCACAACAACAGCAGCATCAGACCCACACGCAGTCAACAGCAGCAGCGACAGCGAAGAGACACAACATCACACACCATACAGAATATACCCAAGTAAGTGTTAAATGAAATTTAATACAAAAAATTGATCACGACACATAGGGCAAATTCATCAATAATTCGGCCTTTACAAGTAAAATCCAAGAATTTGGTACCTTCGTTTTGTGTTTTTTACCATCACTATCATTTTTTGCATTTGCTGTGTCTCAGTAGTAGAGTTGCCAGACTGTACATTTTGGAAACTTCCCGGGGAAAAATATTTGACCCAATTTTTGAAAATATTGGACTCATTTTTGATAGACTCTTGATCCGACTTTCGTTTTTTGCTGTTATTAGACTACAGAGTTGCCATATCAACAATCTTTAAATCAATTTTCGGGGAAAATCATATTAACCAATTTTGAAAATATTTTTAACAAATATTTTGAGACCCTTAATATTATTTCGTATCATTGGCGTGTTACACCGCAGAGTTGCCACATCTACGCTTTTTTGCAGCCTTTCTGGGGAAAGATAAATCTCCAAAATTTCCAAACAATTTTGGATATTTTTGTTTTACGACACACTTTTATCAAAAGCTGTAACTTTTTCGACCCTTCTTTACATCTCTCGTGTTTGACCCATTGATTTTATCCAAAAAATCCTTCATAATGTCCCTTAAGAAGTTTCAAAATTGCGCCATCGAGTTGCAAGAATTTGAAAACTCTCATGCCGAAAGCAGCGCCGAAGACAATATTCACGCACTAGAAGTCCTTCGCGTGGAACTAAACTCACTTTGGACCCAAGTAAAGAAGGCATATGAGGATTGCAGGGATAAAGAAGATGTAGAAGACGAAATTCCAATTGACACATTGCAAATTAGGGCTGAATACAAAAAAACATTGACTGCTTACAAAAAATGCATATCGTCAATTAATGCTGAAATTTGCACATTATCTGAACCCCCACCAACTCTACAAAAATCAGAGCGTCAGTCAATTACCGATAATGATAGCGTTTCTTTTCTAAGATTGCCACCCTGCGACACAGACACTTTTTACGGGGATTATAAGTCATGGCCCAGTTTTAGGGATTTATTTACCGCTATTTATAGAAACAATCCCAGACTGAGTAATGTTGAAAAACTATTCCATTTGACCCACAAAACGGCCGGCGAAGCCAGGGAAATCATTTCTCATGTGCCTTTGACAAATGACGGGTTTATACTTGCATGGAAAAATCTCATGGACCGATATGAAAATACATGGATACAAGTCACTGAACAGTATAAGATTATACTCGATTTACCCACAGTTTCGATGGATTCTGGCGCCTCAGTTAAAAAATTACAACAAACAATTAACGACTCTCAGCAGACCCTTCGTAATTTAGGCATCGACACTAAAACATGGGAATCATTTCTTATACACATATGTTCTCAAAAACTTCCAACGTCCCTTGTTCAGGACTTCGAAGACTCTCGTGAAGATTGTTCCACAATTCCTAAGTGGCACACATTTGATAAATTCTTGACACACAAGTTTAAGACCCTGGAATCAGTCGCCAATATTAAAACAAAATGTAGTCAGTTGGAAACCGATCAATCATTTCCAATTGCCACTCACCCGAAAACTAATGATTTTAAAAATAATCCACCAAGTTCTACAAATGGTAATCGTAACGAAGTGCATTACAGCTGCCAGCTGTGTACTGACCAACATTCGCTACGATTTTGCCCCAAATTCATTGAAAGTAGCGTCAATGACCGAATAAATCTTGTTAAACGTACAAACTCATGCTACAACTGCCTTTTTACCAATCATGGTGTCAAGGACTGTAAAAGCAAATTCAATTGTAGACTCTGCAACCAAAGACACAATACTTTGTTGCATACGGGAGCCAATGCCCAGTCTTTGAATTACGCTCAGGAAAGTGCTGAGGTACTTCCAAGTACAAGTGCCGCAGCTCAAGCCCATCTTATACAGTCCACTTCAAATCAAACAATTCCAAACCTCACATCCTTGACTCTACTTGAAAAAAAGCAGTACCCACAGACCCAGAATGAGCGGGAAACATTATTATTTACCGCAATAGTACAAATCGAATGTGATGGACACCGATTCGAGGCAAGAGCTATTATCGACCCTGGATCCCAGTCAACATTCATTTCGAAAAATTTACAAAATCGCCTTAAATTGCCTACAAAACAAAATACAATACAAGTTACAGGCTTAAGTCAAACAGTAACGGAAACTTCAACAGAAGCGTGCTCATTTACTCTATGTTCCCGATTAGACCCTCGATTCAAGTTAGAAGTATGGGCCCCAGTCCTAATGACCCTTCCTTCTATTTTATCACCGATTCAAATTGACACAAAACTTTTCAACAAAGTTGCAGAATTGAATCTTGCTGACCCACTATTTTCTGAAAGTCGTTCAATTGATATACTCATTGGCCTCGACATAGGTCCCTTGATATATTGCAACATGACCCCTATGCGATCGATTGAAACCCTATTAGCTCAGAAAACAGTATTTGGCTGGATTGTGGGTGGACCTGTTCCACAAGCAGATACACACTTTTCGGGGGTGGAGAAAATCTCGAAAGCAATTTCGAGATCGGAGGCTACATACACACTAAATACCTTACTGTCCACAAGCAAAATCAACTAAGCAACAACAAATAAATTACAATTTACAAAAACCCTACCCAACAAAGAAGAACTTTCAACAAATACAACTTCAACATCTAGACCCAAGTACAAACTACTTACAAACAACTCTACAAAAATACTTACCACTTACTCATCACCGATTACAAAAAATCAAATACAACAAAAGTCAACAACAAACTTACAACACGTCACGTCAAAAACTCATCAATACAAAATCAGCGACTTCAGCACCGCAAATCAAAAGGTTGATTCTCAAAAATGTGAAAACCAATTATTTTATCTTCAAAAATCTCCTGGATTTCAAAAACAGACCCGTAATGACCCCAAAGCTCTCAAGAAATCAACGTTTAAAAAATTATTGTCAACAAATTGTCAATATTCGTCAAAAACAAATAATTCAGCTAAACTTATAAAGGCTTTAAAGAAAGTCAGGACTCATAACGTGGGCTCCATATATTTATCCAAAAATAAAAGACCCAGGCGAAATAAATCACCACGAAACATCAATCGAATTTGATCGCATTTGGCAGCATTTCAAAAAAATCGACAGACAGCAAAAAATTCCCCAGTTATAAATGATTGCAAAACACCTTTTTTTGAAAAATCATTTAGTTATTTTGATTTATTTATTCGAGCTTATGTTATTTTGTCATACAAATATTTGCTTAAGCAAACACATATCGCAAAATCAACTCGTTTTATCATGGAATTTGCTCATCGAATTTTTAAACAATTTGGAAATGTACATATGACTCGACCCAATTCTTCTGCTGGTGATGACCCTTCTGACTCAGACCCATTGGCGCTTCAAAAAATGTTGAATGATATTTCATCGAGGATTATCGCTGGACCAGATCTGGAAAAATATTATCTGACCCTAGCCAATAACTGGAAAATTTTCGATTTCATCAGCCATTCATTGACCCGAAGACGAAAAATTCTACACATAAAATCCAACAATCAGAAATATCAACACCAAAATTCTTCAGTCACCGGATTTATTTTGTACTCTAAAATAAATCAGAAGATAAAAAATTTCAACGAAAAGTTTGAATCAACCGCATCCCAATTCGCAGCAGTCATCGTATTAATTTGGCAATTTTTTAAACTATGTTATATTGAACATTTTAACGTTATATTTTGTTCTTTATTTCTAGTTATATACTCCCCAGATTTATTAACAATACTTCACGAGTTCAAATTACATGATGACCCGCAAAGCTGAAAATTATGTGGAACACATACCTGCATCTCCCAGCAATATGTTCAATCACATCAAGCCATGGGGGGGAGAATGTTTAGAGATGCCCCTAAACTAATGACCCTCACTGTACCCATATTCAAATGATCGTGGCTGTAATTATCTTAATCTCCTTTTCTCTTTCACTAATCCGTTTGTTTACGATTAAGATAATTCTGTTGTTGTTGTTGTCACACACAATTATTGGAAGCTGACCCTTTACTAATAACAATTGAGTTGACAACGGACACTCTAGTTTATACATTACTAACTAAACTTACAAACAACTACAAATAAATTCTAACATAAATTACAAAACCAACAAACAGTGAAAACTAAAAACAACCAAACATATTAATTGTGAAACATTACTAACAAAACATAATTCTATATTTACTTTAAAAACATTACAAAACAATTTACAAACAAATAAACCTAAATTTAAAATTAAAAATATAAAGTGTTTTAATTTTATTGGACCTCAAAGGAACTAAAAGGTTTGTCCCTAAACATTTGGTCCTTCGAACCGGATAATTGTGAAAGTGTTAAATTTAGTGAAAACCTTAATACAAAAAGTTCCAATTAAAATAACAAAAGTGACTCTAATAACATTTACATAAAAAATATTAAAAAAAAAAAATATTTGTAAACATTTAAACAAACAAAATTTAACTACAGTGTACAAAAATAAACAATTACAAAAAGTGTTACAAACAGTGGTTAATAAAAAGTTTAAATTAAATTGAACAATTTCAAAAACATTTAAAAATTGTGAACTATTTTTACAAAAAAAAGACCCTATTAATTTGACCCTGAAAAAAAAAAAGAAGTGCTAAAAAAAATTTCTGAAACAAAAAAAAACTGTACCAAAATTTAAGAAAATAAAATTATTTTACAAAAACAATAAATTTTCTTAATTATCAAAAATTGCAATAACCTTGAAGAATACCAAAAATTCTAACGGTATTGCACAAAAACAAAAATATTCAACAAGATCATCAACATCATTAAATAACCAACAACTCCACAACAACAGCAGCATCAGACCCACACGCAGTCAACAGCAGCAGCGACAGCGAAGAGACACAACATCACACACCATGCAGAATATACCCAAGTAAGTGTTAAATGAAATTTAATACAAAAAATTGATCACGACACATAGGGCAAATTCATCAATAATTCGGCCTTTACAAGTAAAATCCAAGAATTTGGTACCTTCGTTTTGTGTTTTTTACCATCACTATCATTTTTTGCATTTGCTGTGTCTCAGTAGTAGAGTTGCCAGACTGTACATTTTGGAAACTTCCCGGGGAAAAATATTTGACCCAATTTTTGAAAATATTGGACTCATTTTTGATAGACTCTTGATCCGACTTTCGTTTTTTGCTGTTATTAGACTACAGAGTTGCCATATCAACAATCTTTAAATCAATTTTCGGGGAAAATCATATTAACCAATTTTGAAAATATTTTTAACAAATATTTTGAGACCCTTAATATTATTTCGTATCATTGGCGTGTTACACCGCAGAGTTGCCACATCTACGCTTTTTTGCAGCCTTTCTGGGGAAAGATAAATCTCCAAAATTTCCAAACAATTTTGGATATTTTTGTTTTACGACACACTTTTATCAAAAGCTGTAACTTTTTCGACCCTTCTTTACATCTCTCGTGTTTGACCCATTGATTTTATCCAAAAAATCCTTCATAATGTCCCTTAAGAAGTTTCAAAATTGCGCCATCGAGTTGCAAGAATTTGAAAACTCTCATGCCGAAAGCAGCGCCGAAGACAATATTCACGCACTAGAAGTCCTTCGCGTGGAACTAAACTCACTTTGGACCCAAGTAAAGAAGGCATATGAGGATTGCAGGGATAAAGAAGATGTAGAAGACGAAATTCCAATTGACACATTGCAAATTAGGGCTGAATACAAAAAAACATTGACTGCTTACAAAAAATGCATATCGTCAATTAATGCTGAAATTTGCACATTATCTGAACCCCCACCAACTCTACAAAAATCAGAGCGTCAGTCAATTACCGATAATGATAGCGTTTCTTTTCTAAGATTGCCACCCTGCGACACAGACACTTTTTACGGGGATTATAAGTCATGGCCCAGTTTTAGGGATTTATTTACCGCTATTTATAGAAACAATCCCAGACTGAGTAATGTTGAAAAACTATTCCATTTGACCCACAAAACGGCCGGCGAAGCCAGGGAAATCATTTCTCATGTGCCTTTGACAAATGACGGGTTTATACTTGCATGGAAAAATCTCATGGACCGATATGAAAATACATGGATACAAGTCACTGAACAGTATAAGATTATACTCGATTTACCCACAGTTTCGATGGATTCTGGCGCCTCAGTTAAAAAATTACAACAAACAATTAACGACTCTCAGCAGACCCTTCGTAATTTAGGCATCGACACTAAAACATGGGAATCATTTCTTATACACATATGTTCTCAAAAACTTCCAACGTCCCTTGTTCAGGACTTCGAAGACTCTCGTGAAGATTGTTCCACAATTCCTAAGTGGCACACATTTGATAAATTCTTGACACACAAGTTTAAGACCCTGGAATCTGTCGCCAATATTAAAACAAAATGTAGTCAGTTGGAAACCGATCAATCATTTCCAATTGCCACTCACCCGAAAACTAATGATTTTAAAAATAATCCACCAAGTTCTACAAATGGTAATCGTAACGAAGTGCATTACAGCTGCCAGCTGTGTACTGACCAACATTCGCTACGATTTTGCCCCAAATTCATTGAAAGTAGCGTCAATGACCGAATAAATCTTGTTAAACGTACAAACTCATGCTACAACTGCCTTTTTACCAATCATGGTGTCAAGGACTGTAAAAGCAAATTCAATTGTAGACTCTGCAACCAAAGACACAATACTTTGTTGCATACGGGAGCCAATGCCCAGTCTTTGAATTACGCTCAGGAAAGTGCTGAGGTACTTCCAAGTACAAGTGCCGCAGCTCAAGCCCATCTTATACAGTCCACTTCAAATCAAACAATTCCAAACCTCACATCCTTGACTCTACTTGAAAAAAAGCAGTACCCACAGACCCAGAATGAGCGGGAAACATTATTATTTACCGCAATAGTACAAATCGAATGTGATGGACACCGATTCGAGGCAAGAGCTATTATCGACCCTGGATCCTTTCAAAAAAATTTGAAAACAAACTTGGATGGGGGTTTTAATGGGTTTTAAAAAAATTTAAAAATAATTAAAAAATGTAAAAAAAAAAATTTCAAAGTGTCCAATTTGGCACTGAATACCCCATATATATTTAGGGAAATTCTAGACAGATGTTTTGGTGCGAAACTCACGAAATTACAAAGTGAGTATTCGCCTATATTGAGGATGAATTGTAAAAAAATGAGATTCAGAGTAGAACTTTGGGATTTTTTCATGGAACAGTCGATATATTTTTGCAAAAAAAAAATTTTTTGGAAAACTACATTCAATACCCTAGTGAATTGTGCAAGGAGCTCAAATTTTCCCCAATTTATAAATTTACGAGAATTTTTTTAAAAAAAGTTCAGATCCAAATTTTGACTTTAACCGCTTAAAACACCGCGATCGGACATATTTAGGTCAAAACAGTATGAGAGAAAAATCTTTGCATTTTGATTCTACAAAAAAATTGTTATGAAAGTTAATTGCGAAAAACTTTTATTTTAAGATTTACAGCCAAATCTATAAAGGTTTTTTAGCCCATTTTTGAGTTCAAAAGTTCAAACTGCTTGGCCTGTTTGCAACCTAGAAGTCCAATTTCTGGATAGATATTATTTTTTAATCCTAACTCAACCGAAAATGAGCGGGGAGCGATAAAAATTTTGATTCTACAAAAAAATTGTTATGAAAGTTAATTGCGAAAAACTTTTATTTTAAGATTTACAGCCAAATCTATAAAGGTTTTTTAGCCCATTTTTGAGTTCAAAAGTTCAAACTGCTTGGCCTGTTTGCAACCTAGAAGTCCAATTTCTGGATAGATATTATTTTTTAATCCTAACTCAACCGAAAATGAGCGGGGAGCGATAAAAAATACAATTTTGCACATCCCATACATTTTGTGGGTGCTCTAATACTTATGCATTCTAGTTTTTATAGAGTTAAAATCGGATCATTATTTACCGAGTTATAGCAATTTAAAAATGAGGGTCTCCAAAAAACCTTTTATAATGGGTTTCTCATAAAAATGAAAAAAAAACTTTGCATAAATGCATATATCTCTGTAAGTACCAGCCCGATTGTCTCACATTTGGTTCCAGAGGAAAGATAAAGTCTCAATCTTTTATTTTTTTGTTATTTTGACAAAATCGGAGCAATAGTTGCAGAGATACAGCCGTTGAAAGTAAAAGGTCTCCAGACTACGAAAAATTACAAGTTTATCATTTTTGAAAAAATAAATTTTTTTAAAAATTTAAAATCGAGCAATCTCTTTTATTCTATTTAAACTTTATTGAAAAAGATTTAAATTCGTGCAAAGGCATTTGAAAGTGATATAATGGTAACCTTGATATAGCCATTTCAAGTTATTACAAGTAACCCGAAAATATTTTTGAAATGAATGCATAAATATCTGTTAATACTAGTCTGATAGTCTTAAATTTTTTCTGTCATGATAAAGCTAATATACTTATGCATTCTAGTTTTTATAGAGTCAAAATCGCATCATTATTTACCGAGTTATAGCAATTTAAAAATGAGGGTCTCCAAAAAACCATAAATAATGGGTTTCTCATAAAAATGAAAAAAAAAACTTTGCATAAATGCATATATCTCTGTAAGTACCAGCCCGATTGTCTCACATTTGGTTCCAGAGGAAAGATAAAGTCTCAATCTTTTATTTTTTTGTTATTTTGACAAAATCGGAGCAATAGTTGCAGAGATACAGCCGTTGAAAGTAAAAGGTCTCCAGACTACGAAAAATTACAAGTTTATCATTTTTGAAAAAATAATTTTTTTTAAATTTTAAAATCGAGCAATCTCTTTTATTCTATTTAAACTTTATTGAAAAAGATTTAAATTCGTGCAAAGGCATTAGAAAACGATAGAATGGTAACCTTGATATAGCCATTTCAAGTTATTACAAGTAACCCGAAAATATTTTTGATATGAATGCATAAATATCTGTTAATACTAGTCTGATAGTCTTAAATTTTTTCTGTCATGATAAAGCTAATATACTTATGCATTCTAGTTTTTATAGAGTCAAAATCGGATCATTATTTACCGAGTTATAGCAATTTAAAAATGAAGGTCTCCAAAAAACCTTAAATAATGGGTTTCTCATAAAAATGAAAAAAAAAACTTTGCATAAATGCATATATCTTTGTAAGTACCAGCCCGATTTAAAATCGAGCAATCTCTTTTATTCTATTTAAACTTTATTGAAAAAGATTTAAATTCGTGCAAAGGCATTAGAAAACGATAGAATGGTAACCTTGATATAGCCATTTCAAGTTATTACAAGTAACCCGAAAATATTTTTGATATGAATGCATAAATATCTGTTAATACTAGTCTGATAGTCTTAAATTTTTTCTGTCATGATAAAGCTAATATACTTATGCATTCTAGTTTTTATAGAGTCAAAATCGCATCATTATTTACCGAGTTATAGCAATTTAAAAATGAGGGTCTCCAAAAAACCTTAAATAATGGGTTTCTCATAAAAATGAAAAAAAAAAACTTTGCATAAATGCATATATCTCTGTAAGTACCAGCCCCATTTGGTTCTAGAGGAAAGATAAAGTCTCAATCTTTTATTTTTTTGTTATTTTGACAAAATCGGAGCAATAGTTGCAGAGATACAGCCGTTGAAAGTAAAAGGTCTCCAGACTACGAAAAATTACAAGTTTATCATTATTGAAAAAATAATTTTTTTTAAAAATTTAAAATCGAGCAATCTCTTTTATTCTATTTAAACTTTATTGAAAAAGATTTAAATTCGTGCAAAGGCATTTGAAATCGATATAATGGTAACCTTGATATAGCCATTTCAAGTTATTACAAGTAACCCGAAAATATTTTTGATATGAATGCATAAATATCTGTTAATACTAGTCTGATAGTCTTAAATTTTTTCTGTCATGATAAAGCTAATATACTTATGCATTCTAGTTTTTATAGAGTCAATATCGGATCATTATTTACCGAGTTATAGCAATTTAAAAATGAGGGTCTCCAAAAAACCTTAAATAATGGGTTTCTCATAAAAATGAAAAAAAAAAACTTTGCATAAATGCATATATCTCTGTAAGTACCAGCCCGATTGTCTCACATGGTTCCATAGGAAAGATAAAGTCTCAATCTTTTATTTTTTTGTTATTTTGACAAAATCGGAGCAATAGTTGCAGAGATACAGCCGTTGAAAGTAAAAGGTCTCCAGACTACGAAAAATTACAAGTTTATCATTTTTGAAAAAATAATTTTTTTTAAAAATTTAAAATCGAGCAATCTCTTTTATTCTATTTAAACTTTATTGAAAAAGATTTAAAATTGTGCAAAGGCATTTGAAATCGATGTAATGGTAACCTTGATATAGCCATTTCAAGTTATTACAAGTAACCCGAAAATATTTTTGATATGAATGCATAAATATCTGTTAATACTAGTCTGATAGTCTTAAATTTTTTCTGCCATGATAAAGCTAATATACTTATGCATTCTAGTTTTTATAGAGTCAAAATCGCATCATTATTTACCGAGTTATAGCAATTTAAAAATGAGGGTCTCCAAAAAACCTTAAATAATGGGTTTCTCATAAAAATTAAAAAAAAAAACTTTGCATAAATGCATATATCTCTGTAAGTACCAGCCCGATTGTCTCACATATGGTTCCAGAGGAAAGATAAAGTCTCAATCTTTTATTTTTTTGTTATTTTGACAAAATCGGAGCAATAGTTGCAGAGATACAGCCGTTGAAAGTAAAAGGTCTCCAGACTACGAAAAATTACAAGTTTATCATTTTTGAAAAAATAATTGTTTTTAAAAATTTTAAATCGAGCAATCTCCTTTATTCGAATTAAACTTTATTGAAAAAGATTTAAATTCGTGCAAAGGCATTTGAAATCGATATAATGGTAACCTTGATATAGCCATTTCAAGTTATTACAAGTAACCCGAAAATATTTTTGATATGAATGCATAAATATCTGTTAATACTAGTCTGATAGTCTTAAATTTTTTCTTTCATGATAAAGCTAATATACTTATGCATTCTAGTTTTTATAGAGTCAAAATCGCATCATTATTTACCGAGTTATAGCAATTTAAAAATGAGGGTCTCCAAAAAACCTTAAATAATGGGTTTCTCATAAAAATGAAAAAAAAAAAACTTTGCATAAATGCATATATCTCTGTAAGTACCAGCCCGATTGTCTCACATTTGGTTCCAGAGGAAAGATAAAGTCTCAATCTTTTATTTTTTTGTTATTTTGACAAAATCGGAGCAATAGTTGCAGAGATACAGCCGTTGAAAGTAAAAGGTCCCCAGACTACGAAAAATTACAAGTTTATCATTTTTGAAACAATATTTTTTTTTTTAAATTTAAAATCGAGCAATCTCTTTTATTCTATTTAAACTTTATTGAAAAGATTTAAATTCGTGCAAAGGCATTTGAAATCGATATAATGGTAACCTTGATATAGCCATTTCAAGTTATTACAAGTAACCCGAAAATATTTTTGATATGAATGCATAAATATATGTTAATACTAGTCCGATAGTCTTAATTTTTTTCTGTCATGATAAAGCTAATATACTTATGCCTTCTAGTTTTTATAGAGTCAAAATCGGATCATTATTTACCGAGTTATAGCAATTTAAAAATGAGGGTCTCCAAAAAACCTTAAATAATGGGTTTCTCATAAAAATGAAAAAATAACTTTGCATAAATGCATATATCTCTGTAAGTACCAGCCAAATTGTCTCACATTTGGTTCCAGAGGAAAGATAAAGTCTCAATCTTTTATTTTTTTTTGTTATTGTGACAAAATCGGAGCAATAATTGCAGAGATACAGCCGTTGAAAGTAAAAGGTCTCCAGACTACGAAAAATTACAAGTTTATCATTTTTGAAAAAATAAATTTTTTTAAATATTTAAAATCGAGCAATCTCTTTTATTCTATTTAAACTTTATTGAAAAAGATTTAAATTCGTGCAAAGGCATTTGTCATCGATATAATGGTAACCTTGATATAGCCATTTCAAGTTATTACAAGTAACCCGAAAATATTTTTGATATGAATGCATAAATATCTGTTAATACTAGTCCGATAGTCTTAATTTTTTTCTGTCATGATAAAGCTAATATACTTATGCCTTCTAGTTTTTATAGAGTCAAAATCGGATCATTATTTACCGAGTTATAGCAATTTAAAAATGAGGGTCTCCAAGAAACCTTAAATAATGGGTTTCTCATAAAAATGAAAAAAAAACTTTGCATAAATGCATATATCTCTGTAAGTACCAGCCCGATTGCCTCACATTTGGTTCCAGAGGAAAGATAAAGTCTCAATCTTTTATTTTTTTGTTATTTTGACAAAATCGGAGCAATAGTTGCAGAGATACAGCCGTTGAAAGTAAAAGGTCTCCAGACTACGAAAAATTACAAGTTTATCATTTTTGAAAAAATAAATTTTTTTAAAAATTTAAAATCGAGCAATCTCTTTTATTCTATTTAAACTTTATTGAAAAAGATTTAAATTCGTGCAAAGGCATTTGAAATCGATATAATGGTAACCTTGATATAGCCATTTCAAATTATTACAAGTAACCCGAAAATATTTTTGATATGAATGCATAAATATCTGTTAATACTAGTCCGATAGTCTTAATTTTTTTCTGTCATGATAAAGCTAATATACTTATGCATTCTAGTTTTTATAGAGTCAAAATCGCATCATTATTTACCGAGTTATAGCAATTTAAAAATGAGGGTCTCCAAAAAACCTTAAATAATGGGTTTCTCATAAAAATGAAAAAAAAAAACTTTGCATAAATGCATATATCTCTGTAAGTACCAGCCCGATTGTCTCACATTTGGTTCCAGAGGAAAGATAAAGTCTCAATCTTTTATTTTTTTGTTATTTTGACAAAATCGGAGCAATAGTTGCAGAGATACAGCCGTTGAAAGTAAAAGGTCTCCAGACTACGAAAAATTACAAGTTTATCATTTTTGAAAAAATAAATTTTTTTAAAAATTTAAAATCGAGCAATCTCTTTTATTCTATTTAAACTTTATTGAAAAAGATTTAAATTCGTGCAAAGGCATTAGAAAACGATAGAATGGTAACCTTGATATAGCTATTTAAAGTTATTACAAGTAACCCGAAAATATTTTTGATATGAATGCATAAATATCTGTTAATACTAGTCCGATAGTCTTAATTTTTTTCTGTCATGATAAAGCTAATATACTTATGCATTCTAGTTTTTATAGAGTCAAAATCGGATCATTATTTACCGAGTTATAGCAATTTAAAAATGAGGGTCTCCAAAAAACTTTAAATAATGGGTTTCTCATAAAAATGAAAAAAAAAACTTTGCATAAATGCATATATCTCTATAAGTACCAGCCCGATTGTCTCACATTTGGTTCCAGAGGAAAGATAAAGTCTCAATCTTTTATTTTTTTGTTATTTTGACAAAATCGGAGCAATAGTTGCAGAGATACAGCCGTTGAAAGTAAAAGGTCTCCAGACTACGAAAAATTACAAGTTTATCATTTTTGAAAAAAATAAATTTTTTTAAAAATTTAAAATCGAGCAATCTATTTTATTCTATTTAAACTTTATTGAAAAAGATTTAAATTCGTGCAAAGGCATTTGAAATCGATATAATGGTAACCTTGATATAGCCATTTCAAGTTATTACAAGTAACCCGAAAATATTTTTGATATGAATGCATAAATATCTGTTAATACTAGTCCGATAGTCTTAATTTTTTTCTGTCATGATAAAGCTAATATACTTATGCCTTCTAGTTTTTATAGAGTCAAAATCGGATCATTATTTACCGAGTTATAGCAATTTAAAAATGAGGGTCTCCAAAAAACCTTAAATAATGGGTTTCTCATAAAAATGAAAAAAAAACTTTGCATAAATGCATATATCTCTGTAAGTACCAGCCCGATTGTCTCACATTTGGTTCCAGAGGAAAGATAAAGTCTCAATCTTTTATTTTTTTGTTATTTTGACAAAATCGGAGCAATAGTTGCAGAGATACAGCCGTTGAAAGTAAAAGGTCTCCAGACTACAAAAAATTACAAGTTTATCATTTTTGAAAAAATAATTTTTTTTAAAAATTTAAAATCGAGCAATCTCTTTTATTCTATTTAAACTTTATTGAAAAAGATTTAAATTCGTGCAAAGGCATTTGAAATCGAAATAATGGTAACCTTGATATAGCCATTTCAAGTTATTACAAGTAACCCGAAAATATTTTTGATATGAATGCATAAATATCTGTTAATACTAGTCTGATAGTCTTAAATTTTTTCTGTCATGATAAAGCTAATATACTTATGCATTCTAGTTTTAATAGAGTCAAAATCGCATCATTATTTACCGAGTTATAGCAATTTAAAAATGAGGGTCTCCAAGAAACCTTAAATAATGGGTTTCTCATAAAAATGAAAAAAAAAAAAACTTTGCATAAATGCATATATCTCTGTAAGTACCAGCCCGATTGTCTCACATTTGGTTCCAGAGGAAAGATAAAGTCTCAATCTTTTATTTTTTTGTTATTGTGACAAAATCGGAGCAATAGTTGCAGAGATACAGCCGTTGAAAGTAAAAGGTCTCCAGACTACGAAAAATTACAAGTTTATCAATTTTGAAAAAATAATTTTTTTTAAAATCGAGCAATCTCCTTTATTCTATTTAAACTTTATTGAAAAAGATTTAAATTCGTGCAAAGGCATTTGAAATCGATAGAATGGTAACATTGATATAGCCATTTCAAGTTATTACAAGTAACCCGAAAATATTTTTGATATGAATGCATAAATATCTGTTAATACTAGTCCGATAGTCTTAATTTTTTTCTGTCATGATAAAGCTAATATACTTATGCATTCTAGTTTTTATAGAGTCAAAATCGGATCATTATTTACCGAGTTATAGCAATTTAAAAATGAGGGTCTCCAAGAAACCTTAAATAATGGGTTTCTCATAAAAATGAAAAAAAAAACTTTGCATAAATGCATATATTTCTATAAGTACCAGCCCGATTGTCTCACATTTGGTTCCAGAGGAAAGATAAAGTCTCAATCTTTTATATTTTTGTTATTGTGACAAAATCGGAGCAATAGTTGCAGAGATACAGCCGTTGAAAGTAAAAGGTCTCCAGACTACGAAAAATTACAAGTTTATCAATTTTGAAAAAATAAATTTTTTTAAAAATTTAAAATCGAGCAATCTCTTTTATTCTATTTAAACTTTATTGAAAAAGATTTAAATTCGTGCAAAGGCATTTGAAATCGATAGAATGGTAACCTTGATATAGCCATTTCAAGTTATTACAAGTAACCCGAAAATATTTTTGATATGAATGCATAAATATCTGTTAATACTAGTCCGATAGTCTTAATTTTTTTCTGTCATGATAAAGCTAATATACTTATGCATTCTAGTTTTTATAGAGTCAAAATCGCATCATTATTTACCGAGTTATAGCAATTTAAAAATGAGGGTCTCCAAGAAACCTTAAATAATGGGTTTCTCATAAAAATGAAAAAAAAAAAACTTTGCATAAATGCATATATCTCTGTAAGTACCAGCCCGATTGTCTCACATTTGGTTCCAGAGGAAAGATAAAGTCTCAATCTTTTATTTTTTTGTTATTTTGACAAAATCGGAGCAGTAGTTGCAGAGATACAGCCGTTGAAAGTAAAAGGTCTCCAGACTACGAAAAATTACAAGTTTATCATTTTTGAAAAAATAAATTTTTTTTAAAAATTTAAAATCGAGCAATCTCTTTTATTCTATTTAAACTTTATTGAAAAAGATTTAAATTCGTGCAAAGGCATTTGAAATCGAAATAATGGTAACCTTGATATAGCCATTTCAAGTTATTACAAGTAACCCGAAAATATTTTTGATATGAATGCATAAATATCTGTTAATACTAGTCCAATAGTCTTAATTTTTTTCTGTCATGATAAAGCTAATATACATATGCCTTCTAGTTTTTATAGAGTCAAAATCGGATCATTATTTACCGAGTTATAGCAATTTAAAAATGAGGGTCTCCAAAAAACCTTAAATAATGGATTTCTCATAAAAATGAAAAAAAAAACTTTGCATAAATGAATATATCTCTGTAAGTACCAGCCCGATTGTCTCACATTTGGTTCCAGAGGAAAGATAAAGTCTCAATCTTTTATTTTTTTGTTATTTTGACAAAATCGGAGCAATAGTTGCAGAGATACAGCCGTTGAAAGTAAAAGGTCTCCAGACTACGAAAAATTACAAGTTTATCATTTTTGAAAAAATAAATTTTTTTAAAAATTTAAAATCGAGCAATCTCTTTTATTCTATTTAAACTTTATTGAAAAAGATTTAAATTCGTGCAAAGGCATTTGAAATCGATATAATGGTAACCTTGATATAGCCATTTCAAGTTATTACAAGTAACCCGAAAATATTTTTGATATGAATGCATAAATATCTGTAAATACTGGTCTGATAGTCTTAAATTTTTTCTGTCATGATAAAGCTAATATACTTATGCATTCTAGTTTTTATAGAGTCAAAATCGCATCATTATTTACCCAATTATAGCAATTTAAAAATGAGGGTCTCCAAAAAACCTTAAATAATGGGTTTCTCATAAAAATGAAAAAAAAAACTTTGAATAAATGCATATATCTCTCTAAGTACCAGCCCGATTGTCTCACATTTGGTTCCAGAGGAAAGATAAAGTCTCAATCTTTTATTTTTTTGTTATTTTGACAAAATCGGAGCAATAGTTGCAGAGATACAGCCGTTGAAAGTAAAAGGTCTCCAGACTACGAAAAATTACAAGTTTATCATTTTTGAAAAAATAAATTTTTTTAAAAATTTAAAATCGAGCAATATCTTTTATTCGATTTAAACTTTATTGAAAAAGATATAGCCATTTCAAGTTATTACAAGTAACCCGAAAATATTTTTGATATGAATGCATAAATATCTGTTAATACCAGTCCGATAGTCTTAATTTTTTTCTGTCATGATAAAGCTAATATACTTATGCATTCTAGTTTTTATAGAGTCAAAATCGGATCATTATTTACCGAGTTATAGCAATTTAAAAATGAGGTTCTCCAAAAAACCTTAAATAATGGGTTTCTCATAAAAATGAAGGTTAGGTTAGGTTAGGTTGTAAGTGGCTGCTGACGTTTTACGTCAACACACGTAGACTCTGAGGTCCATTGTGATACCACGGGATCGTAATAGGTTTCCCTACTAGTCCCTGTCGTTAAACCAGTTTGAGCTTCTTATGAAACTCCTTAGATGTTGAATTTTGACATCCGACAAATCAGAAAGATCGTACAGCTCCCTAGATCCCAGTGTTTGTCTCACACGTCCATCCATTTGCCCATCTTTGATTAGTCTCCGTCGCAGAACAAAGCCGTAGGTTTTGCTTGCAAGTTTCTAGAGGCATACCAACACATTCCAATTCTGTTGGAACCTGTAAGGTAGTTCCTAGTCTTGCAAGCTCATCGGCTGTGCAATTCCCTGGAATGTCTCTGTGCCCTGGGACCCATATGAGTCGTATGTTAAACTGCTTGGCCATCTCATTTAAAGACGTGCGGCAGTTAAGGGCAGATCTTGTTTTCAGAAACATTGAATCCAGGGACTTGACCGCGGCTTGACTGTCAATATAGATGTTGACTGCGGTCAAGACATTGCAGCTCAACCAGTCAGCCACTTCCTTTATTGCCAGCATCTCTGCCTGGTAAACACTGCAATGATCTGGAAATCTACGAGCCAGGCTCAATCCAAGCTCTTCCGAATAGACCCCAAAGCCCACTTGTTCGTGCAGCCTCGATCCATCTGTGTAAAAATTTTTGGTAGCTCCACTTCCCGGAGTATCCCCCATCCAAGACTCCCTGGATGGTATCATAGTGGTAAAGTGGCGCTCAAAGAGGCTCAAAGAGGGAGCACAATCCACATTTTGTGGTATTGTTATCTTTTTCAAGATCGCGCTATGGCCACAATCGCTGCTCCTCCATTGCAGCGTGCTATTAAGTCGAATTGCCGACGCAGCTGCATACTGCCTACTAGAGTGTCCCTTATTTTGGAAATGTTAGAAATCTTGAGACGGTACCCGCTCATTTTTTTCCTTTTGACTTAAAAATAACTCAGGAAAAATTTTACGCCCCTAGGACCACGCCTTCCCTACGCGACGGGGCCTTAAAAAGCGGGGCCTAAAAAATCATTTTTCCATACAAACCAAAAAATTTTTTTTTGATTTTTAATTTTTTTGTTGTTAATTATTATATTACTTGCTTAGCTTATTTACGACAAAAAATTTGATTTTGGTGGGATAAGTCTTTCAGCGCTAAAAAAATTTTCGCAAAAAAAAATTTTGAGCCGCCGGGGTCCTACAGTAAAAAATTTTTAAAAAATATTTTTTTTTAGTTTTGACCAGCAACGGTTTTAGCTGCTATGTTGCTTTAAATGATATATATTCAAAAAAAAATATTTTTTGTATCTGTGACATCTTTATCGTGTTCTAAAAAAGGGTACAAAATGCATTGTTGATTTTTTTCGATACACGATAAAGATGTCACAAATATGAATAATATTTTTTTTGGAATATATATCATTAAAAACAACATAACAACTAAAACCGTTGCTTTTCAAAACTAAAAAAAAATATTTTTTAAAAATTTTTTACCGTAGGATCCCTACGGCTAAAAATTTTTTTTTCGAAAAAGATAAAGATGTCACAGGTATGAATAATTTTTTTTTTGGAATATATATCATTAAAAGCAACATAACAACTAAAACCGTTGCTGGTCAAAACTAAAAAAAAATATTTTTTAAAAATTTTTTACTGCAGGACCCCGGCGGCTCAAATTTTTTTTTTGCGAAAAATTTTTTAGCGCTGAAAGACTTATCCCACCAAAATCAAATTTTTTGTCGTAAATAAGCAAACCAAGTAATAAAATAAATAATAACAAAAAAATTAAAAATCAAAAAAAAAAATTTTTGGTTTGTATGGAAAAATGATTTTTTAGGCCCCGCTCTTTAAGGCCCCGTCGCGTAGGGAAGGCGTGGTCCTAGGGGGCGTAAAATTTTTCCTGAGTTATTTTTAAGTCAAAAGGAAAAAAATGAGCGGGTACCGTCTCAAGATTTCCAACATTTCCAAAATAAGGGACACTCTAATGTTCATACATGCTCATACATGATTCCATGTATGATAGTATATGAACAATATATGGAAATGTATGTCATATATGGGAACATATATGAACATACACAAGTAATGTAATATTCCATATATGTAAATGCATGCTACTATGTGAGGACAGGTATATGTCATACACCATCATATATGCTATGCATGTGCATAGCATACATGTCCGTCCGAACATTCGGGCTCGGCTACGGAGTTTGACAAGTGACACTCGGCCACTGTTTGGGTTTCTTCCAAATTTTGGCTAAACTTTACCGAGGTAAACGGCAGAACGTTGCAAAATTAGACGAAGTTTATGTTCATGTATGGGTTGAGTCTGAAAAAGTCTTTCGGTAAGACACTAATGATCATACATCATCAAGAATGATAACGTAATCAACCAAATTTAGAAGAAAATGCGAACACTCTGACGGTATTACTGTCCGAGCTGCGAAGGATTTCATTCCATAAATAGGATTTGGTGTTCTGAATTAAACTTTAATGATTGCGTTACCCAATCACAATTTATCGAATGATTTTACATTTGATTTTAAAATATAGAATGCATTCGATTTCTTTCCCATTCGACTTGAAATTGAATGCGTAAGTTTTTATAAATTCGATTTTTAAAAGTCTCATGAATAATAAATGAATACATTCAATTTTTAAAATTCTCATAAATTCTCATAAAAAACAGTGTCATAAATTAATACAAATTATTTATATTTGAAAAAATTTCAATTAATAGCTATTTTATAGACGTTTTATGGAAAAAAATAAAAAAAAAAAAATTACATACAAATTCATGTATGACAATGTATGATCATTAATGTACATGCACCCTCAAATTACGGATATGCACTTGTATGGACATCCATATATGCATCATATATGAACATTAGACCGACTCACCTTATATGGGCAAAAAAAAAGTTAAAGTTGTACCCCCCTCAAAATTAACTTTGACATGTTTTATGAAGATTCCCAAAATATTTGGGCTCTGGCGATAATCTCCCGTGAGCTAAACCGCGTCAAAAAAGGGTCCAAAAATGGTATTTTTCATGAATAAAAAAATCAGTAAATTTTTTTTGCTCCAATGAATGACCAAATATAATAGATATTTAGGAATTCTTTGATTCTGCATTAAAACATTTTAAAAATCTAACCACAGACTCGGGATAACGAGATGTTTACGTCAGTTTTTTGATGCTTTTCAATTCGATTTTAATGAAAACTTAAATAACTTTGGTATTTTTTGTCCGATTTTCACTTATAATACATCGTTAGAAAGGTGTTGACCACCGCTTGGAATTTTAGTCAAAAATTAACCCTTAACTGCACTGTCTAACTTTTTTATAACATTTACTTCGACATCATTTAAAACCGTTTTATAACCACAAAAAGCATATCTTTGTGCAGGAAACACGTTTAATTAATATATTTGGCCGCAATTAATTTAACCCATGCATGATCAAAATATTTTGGCAAACATTTTTAAAAAATTTTTTGCGGAAATTATTGAAAGCTAGTTGTAATACTTTAAAAAAATATAATTAAATAAGGTTTTCTTTATTTTAGTCAAAAATTAACCCTTAACTGCACTGTCTTACTTTTTTTATAACATTTACTTCGACATCATTAAAAACCCATTATATAACTACAAAAAGCATATTTTTGTGCATGAAACACGTTTAATTATTATATTTGGCCACAATTAATTTAACCCATGCATGATCAAAATATTTTGGCAAACATTTTTAAAAAAGTTTTTGCGGAAATTATTGAAAGCTAGTTGTAATACTTTAAAAAAGTATAATTAAATAAGGTTTTTGTTTATCTAGACGTGCTTATAAATATCAAATAATTATTACGTGTACCACATTCCTGGTCAATTTTTTTTTTCGAAATTTGTATGTGCAAATTAATTTTAAAAATAAAATATAAACAAATTTTGGTCTTGATCGCATATATTCGTGCAAAAAACGCAAAAACCTTTTTTATTTTATTTTTTTAAACTATTTCTACTAGCTTTCAATAATTTCCGCAAAAATTTTTTAAAAATTTTTGCCAAAATATTTTGGTCATGCATGGGTTAAATTAATTGTGGCCAAATATATTAATTAAACGTGTTTCCTGCACAAAGATATGCTTTTTGTGGTTATAAAATATTTTTTTAATGATGTCGAAGTAAATGTTATAAAAAAGTAAGACAGTACAGTTAAGGGTTAATTTTTGACTAAAATCCCAAGCGGTGGTCAACACCTTTCTAACGATGTATTAGAAGTGAAAATCGGACAAAAAATAACAAAGTTATTTAAGTTTTCAGTAAAATCGAATTGAAAAGCATCAAAAAACTGACATAAACATCTCGTTATCTCGAGTCTGTGGTTAGATTTTTAAAATGTTTTAATGCAGAATCAAAGAATTCCTACATATCTATTATATTTGGTCATTCATTGGACAAAAAAAAATTTACTGGATTTTATATTCATGAAAAATACCATTTTTGGACCCTTTTTTGACGCGGTTTAGCTCACGGGAGATTATCGCTAGAGCCCAAATATTTTGGGAATCTTCATAAAACATGTCAAAGTTAATTTTGAGGGGGGTACATCATCAACTTTTTTTTTTGAGTCACTCTAATGAACATACATGGTCATTTTCACCCGGGTTTAGTATTTTAGTATTTTAGTATTTTAGTATTTTAGTATTTT
Source organism: Pegoplata infirma (assembly GCA_963921195.1). Taxonomy (NCBI): domain Eukaryota; kingdom Metazoa; phylum Arthropoda; class Insecta; order Diptera; family Anthomyiidae; genus Pegoplata; species Pegoplata infirma. The sequence goes on from OY992536.1 coordinate 139,321,469, forward strand.
AGTATTTTAGTATTTTAGTATTTTAGTATTTTAGTATTTTAGTATTTTAGTATTTTAGTATTTTAGTATTTTAGTATTTTAGTATTTTAGTATTTTAGTATTTTAGTATTTTAGTATATTAGTATTTTAGTATTTTAGTATTTTAGTATTTTAGTATTTTAGTATTTTAGTATTTTAGTATTTTAGTATTTTAGTATTTTAGTATTTTAGTATTTTAGTATTTTAGTATTTTAGTATTTTAGTATTTTAGTATTTTAGTATTTTAGTATTTTAGTATTTTAGTATTTTAGTATTTTAGTATTTTAGTATTTTAGTATTTTAGTATTTTAGTATTTTAGTATTTTAGTATTTTAGTATTTTAGTATTTTAGTATTTTAGTATTTTAGTATTTTAGTATTTTAGTATTTTAGTATTTTAGTATTTTGGTATTTTAGTATTTTAGTATTTTAGTATTTTAGTATTTTAGTATTTTAGTATTTTAGTATTTTAGTATTTTAGTATTTTAGTATTTTAGTATTTTATTATTTTAGTATTTTAGTATTTTAGTATTTTAGTATTTTAGTATTTTAGTATTTTAGTATTTTAGTATTTTAGTATTTTAGTATTTTAGTATTTTAGTATTTTAGTATTTTAGTATTTTAGTATTTTAGTATTTTAGTATTTTAGTCTTTTAGTATTTTAGTATTTTAGTATTTTAGTATTTTAGTATTTTAGTATTTTAGTATTTTAGTATTTTAGTATTTTAGTATTTTAGTATTTTAGTATTTTAGTATTTTAGTATTTTAGTATTTTAGTATTTTAGTATTTTAGTATTTTAGTATTTTAGTATTTTAGTATTTTAGTATTTTAGTATTTTAGTATTTTAGTATTTTAGTATTTTAGTATTTTAGTATTTTAGTATTTTAGTATTTTAGTATTTTAGTATTTTAGTATTTTAGTATTTTAGTATTTTAGTATTTTAGTATTTTAGTATTTTAGTATTTTAGTATTTTAGTATTTTAGTATTTTAGTATTTTAGTATTTTAGTATTTTAGTATTTTAGTATTTTAGTATTTTAGTATTTTAGTATTTTAGTATTTTAGTATTTTAGTATTTTAGTATTTTAGTATTTTAGTATTTTAGTATTTTAGTATTTTAGTATTTTAGTATTTTAGTATTTTAGTATTTTAGTATTTTAGTATTTTAGTATTTTAGTATTTTAGTATTTTAGTATTTTAGTATTTTAGTATTTTAGTATTTTAGTATTTTAGTATTTTAGTATTTTAGTATTTTAGTATTTTAGTATTTTAGTATTTTAGTATTTTAGTATTTTAGTATTTTAGTATTTTAGCATTTTAGCATTTTAGTATTTTAGTATTTTAGTATTTTAGTATTTTAGTATTTTAGTATTTTAGTATTTTAGTATTTTAGTATTTTAGTATTTTAGTATTTTATTATTTTATTATTTTATTATTTTAGTATTTTAGTATTTTAGTATTTTATTATTTTAGTATTTTAGTATTTTAGTATTCTAGTATTTTAGTATTTTAGTATTTTAGTATTTTAGTATTTTAGTATTTTAGTATTTTAGTATTTTAGTATTTTAGTATTTTAGTATTTTAATATTTTAGTATTTTAGTATTTTAGTATTTTAGTATTTTAGTATTTTAGTATTTTAGTATTTTAGTATTTTAGTATTTTAGTATTTTAGTATTTTAGTATTTTAGTATTTTAGTATTTTAGTATTTTAGTATTTTAGTATTTTAGTATTTTAGTATTTTAGTATTTTAGTATTTTAGTATTTTAGTATTTTAGTATTTTAGTATTTTAGTATTTTAGTATTTTAGTATTTTAGTATTTTAGTATTTTAGTATTTTAGTATTTTAGTATTTTAGTATTTTAGTATTTTAGTATTTTAGTATTTTAGTATTTTAGTATTTTAGTATTTTAGTATTTTAGTATTTTAGTATTTTAGTATTTTAGTATTTTAGTATTTTAGTATTTTAGTATTTTAGTATTTTAGTATTTTAGTATTTTAGTATTTTAGTATTTTAGTATTTTAGTATTTTAGTATTTTAGTATTTTAGTATTTTATTATTTTATTATTTTAGTATTTTAGTATTTTAGTATTTTAGTATTTTAGTATTTTAGTATTTTAGTATTTTAGTATTTTAGTATTTTAGTATTTTAGTATTTTAGTATTTTAGTATTTTAGTATTTTAGTATTTTAGTATTTTAGTATTTTAGTATTTTAGTATTTTAGTATTTTAGTATTTTAGTATTTTAGTATTTTAGTATTTTAGTATTTTAGTATTTTAGTATTTTAGTATTTTAGTATTTTAGTATTTTAGTATTTTAGTATTTTAGTATTTTAGTATTTTAGTATTTTAGTATTTTAGTATTTTAGTATTTTAGTATTTTAGTATTTTAGTATTTTAGTATTTTAGTATTTTAGTATTTTAGTATTTTAGTATTTTAGTATTTTAGTATTTTAGTATTTTAGTATTTTAGTATTTTAGTATTTTAGTATTTTAGTATTTTAGTATTTTAGTATTTTAGTATTTTAGTATTTTAGTATTTTAGTATTTTAGTATTTTAGTATTTTAGTATTTTAGTATTTTAGTATTTTAGTATTTTAGTATTTTAGTATTTTAGTATTTTAGTATTTTAGTATTTTAGTATTTTAGTATTTTAGTATTTTAGTATTTTAGTATTTTAGTATTTTAGTATTTTAGTATTTTAGTATTTTAGTATTTTAGTATTTTAGTATTTTAGTATTTTAGTATTTTAGTATTTTAGTATTTTAGTATTTTAGTATTTTAGTATTTTAGTATTTTAGTATTTTAGTATTTTAGTATTTTAGTATTTTAGTATTTTAGCATTTTAGCATTTTAGTATTTTAGTATTTTAGTATTTTAGTATTTTAGTATTTTAGTATTTTAGTATTTTAGTATTTTAGTATTTTAGTATTTTAGTATTTTATTATTTTATTATTTTATTATTTTAGTATTTTAGTATTTTAGTATTTTATTATTTTAGTATTTTAGTATTTTAGTATTCTAGTATTTTAGTATTTTAGTATTTTAGTATTTTAGTATTTTAGTATTTTAGTATTTTAGTATTTTAGTATTTTAGTATTTTAGTATTTTAGTATTTTAGTATTTTAGTATTTTAATATTTTAGTATTTTAGTATTTTAGTATTTTAGTATTTTAGTATTTTAGTATTTTAGTATTTTAGTATTTTAGTATTTTAGTATTTTAGTATTTTAGTATTTTAGTATTTTAGTATTTTAGTATTTTAGTATTTTAGTATTTTAGTATTTTAGTATTTTAGTATTTTAGTATTTTAGTATTTTAGTATTTTAGTATTTTAGTATTTTAGTATTTTAGTATTTTAGTATTTTAGTATTTTAGTATTTTAGTATTTTAGTATTTTAGTATTTTAGTATTTTAGTATTTTAGTATTTTAGTATTTTAGTATTTTAGTATTTTAGTATTTTAGTATTTTAGTATTTTAGTATTTTAGTATTTTAGTATTTTAGTATTTTAGTATTTTAGTATTTTAGTATTTTAGTATTTTAGTATTTTAGTATTTTAGTATTTTAGTATTTTAGTATTTTATTATTTTAGTATTTTAGTATTTTAGTATTTTAGTATTTTAGTATTTTAGTATTTTAGTATTTTAGTATTTTAGTATTTTAGTATTTTAGTATTTTAGTATTTTAGTATTTTAGTATTTTAGTATTTTATTATTTTAGTATTTTAGTATTTTAGTATTTTAGTATTTTAGTATTTTAGTATTTTAGTATTTTAGTATTTTAGTTAGTTTCTCATAAAAATGAAAAAAAAAAACTTTGCATAAATGCATATATCTCTGTAAGTACCAGCCCGATTGTCTCACATTTGGTTCCAGAGGAAAGATAAAGTCTCAATCTTTTATTTTTTTGTTATTTTGACAAAATCGGAGCAATAGTTGCAGAGATACAGCCGTTGAAAGTAAAAGGTCTCCAGACTACGAAAAATTACAAGTTTATCATTTTTGAAAAAATAAATTTTTTTAAAAATTTAAAATCGAGCAATCTCTTTTATTCTATTTAAACTTTATTGAAAAAGATTTAAATTCGTGCAAAGGCATTTGAAATCGATATAATGGTAACCTTGATATAGCCATTTCAAGTTATTACAAGTAACCCGAAAATATTTTTGATATGAATGCATAAATATCTGTTAATACTAGTCCGATAGTCTTAATTTTTTTCTGTCATGATAAAGCTAATATACTTATGCCTTCTAGTTTTTATAGAGTCAAAATCGGATCATTATTTACCGAGTTATAGCAATTTAAAAATTAGGGTCTCCAAAAAACCTTAAATAATGGGTTTCTCATAAAAATGAAAAAAAAAACTTTGCATAAATGCATATATCTCTGTAAGTACCAGCCCGATTGTCTCACATTTGGTTCCAGAGGAAAGATAAAGTCTCAATCTTTTATTTTTTTGTTATTTTGACAAAATCGGAGCAATAGTTGCAGAGATACAGCCGTTGAAAGTAAAAGGTCTCCAGACTACGAAAAATTACAAGTTTATCATTTTTGAAAAAATAAATTTTTTTAAAAATTTAAAATCGAGCAATCTCTTTTATTCTATTTAAACTTTATTGAAAAAGATTTAAATTCGTGCAAAGGCATTTGAAATCGATATAATGGTAACCTTGATATAGCCATTTCAAGTTATTACAAGTAACCCGAAAATATTTTTGATATGAATGCATAAATATCTGTTAATACTAGTCCGATAGTCTTAATTTTTTTCTGTTATGATAAAGCTAATATACTTATGCCTTCTAGTTTTTATAGAGTCAAAATCGCATCATTATTTACCGAGTTATAGCAATTTAAAAATGAGGGTCTCCAAAAAACCTTAAATAATGGGTTTCTCATAAAAATGAAAAAAAAACTTTGCATAAATGCATATATCTCTGTAAGTACCAGCCCGATTGTCTCACATTTGGTTCCAGAGGAAAGATAAAGTCTCAATCTTTTATTTTTTTGTTATTTTGACAAAATCGGAGCAATAGTTGCAGAGATACAGCCGTTGAAAGTAAAAGGTCTCCAGACTACGAAAAATTACAAGTTTATCATTTTTGAAAAAATTAATTTTTTTAAAAATTTAAAATCGAGCAATCTCTTTTATTCTATTTAAACTTTATTGAAAAAGATTTAAATTCGTGCAAAGGCATTTGAAATCGAAATAATGGTAACCTTGATATAGCCATTTCAAGTTATTACAAGTAACCCGAAAATATTTTTGACATGAATGCATAAATATCTGTTAATACTAGTCCGATAGTCTTAATTTTTTTCTGTCATGATAAAGCTAATATACTTATGCCTTCTAGTTTTTATAGAGTCAAAATCGGATCATAATTTACCGAGTTATAGCAATTTAAAAATTAGGGTCTCCAAAAAACCTTAAATAATGGGTTTCTCATAAAAATGAAAAAAAAACTTTGCATAAATGCATATATCTCTGTAAGTACCAGCCCGATTGTCTCACATTTGGTTCCAGAGGAAAGATAAAGTCTCAATCTTTTATTTTTTTGTTATTTTGACAAAATCGGAGCAATAGTTGCAGAGATACAGCCGTTGAAAGTAAAAGGTCTCCAGACTACGAAAAATTACAAGTTTATCATTTTTGAAGAAATAAATTTTTTTAAAAATGTAAAATCGAGCAATCTCTTTTATTCTATTTAAACTTTATTGAAAAAGATTTAAATTCGTGCGAAGGCATTTGAAATCGAAATAATGGTAACCTTGATATAGCCATTTCAAGTTATTACAAGTAACCCGAAAATATTTTTGATATGAATGCATAAATATCTGTTAATACTAGTCCGATAGTCTTAATTTTTTTCTGTCATGATAAAGCTAATATACTTATGCCTTCTAGTTTTTATAGAGTCAAAATCGGATCATTATTTACCGAGTTATAGCAATTTAAAAATGAGGGTCTCCAAAAAACCTTAAATAATGGGTTTCTCATAAAAATGAAAAAAAAACTTTGCATAAATGCATATATCTCTGTAAGTACCAGCCCGATTGTCTCACATTTGGTTTCAGAGGAAAGATAAAGTCTCAATCTTTTATTTTTTTGTTATTTTGACAAAATCGGAGCAATAGTTGCAGAGATACAGCCGTTGAAAGTAAAAGGTCTCCAGACTACGAAAAATTACAAGTTTATCATTTTTGAAAAAATAAATTTTTTTAAAAATTTAAAATCGAGCAATCTCTTTTATTCTATTTAAACTTTATTGAAAAAGATTTAAATTTGTGCAAAGGCATTTGAAATCGAAATAATGGTAACCTTGATATAGCCATTTCAAGTTATTACAAGTAACCCGAAAATATTTTTGACATGAATGCATAAATATCTGTTAATACTAGTCCGATAGTCTTAATTTTTTTCTGTCATGATAAAGCTAATATACTTATGCCTTCTAGTTTTTATAGAGTCAAAATCGGATCATTATTTACCGAGTTATAGCAATTTAAAAATTAGGGTCTCCAAAAAACCTTAAATAATGGGTTTCTCATAAAAATGAAAAAAAAACTTTGCATAAATGCATATATCTCTGTAAGTACCAGCCCGATTGTCTCACATTTGGTTCCAGAGAAAAGATAAAGTCTCAATCTTTTATTTTTTTGTTATTTTGACAAAATCAGAGCAATAGTTGCAGAGATACAGCCGTTGAAAATAAAAGGTCTCCAGACTACGAAAAATTACAAGTTTATCATTTTTGAAAAAATAAATTTTTTTAAAAATTTAAAATCGAGCAATCTCTTTTATTCTATTTAAACTTTATTGAAAAAGATTTAAATTCGTGTGAAGGCATTTGAAATCGAAATAATGGTAACCTTGATATAGCCATTTCAAGTTATTACAAGTAACCCGAAAATATTTTTGATATGAATGCATAAATATCTGTTAATACTAGTCTAATAGTCTTAAATTTTTTCTGTCATGATAAAGCTAATATACTTATGCATTCTAGTTTTTATAGAGTCAAAATCGCATCATTATTTACCGAGTTATAGCAATTTAAAAATTAGGGTCTCCAAAAAACCTTAAATAATGGGTTTCTCATAAAAATGAAAAAAAAAACTTTGCATAAATGCATATATCTCTGTAAGTACCAGCCCGATTGTCTCACATTTGGTTCCAGAGGAAAGATAAAGTCTCAATCTTTTATTTTTTGTTATTTTGACAAAATCGGAGCAATAGTTGCAGAGATACAGCCGTTGAAAGTAAAAGGTCTCCAGACTACGAAAAATTACAAGTTTATCATTTTTGAAAAAATAAATTTTTTTAAAAATTTAAAATCGAGCAATCTCTTTTATTCTATTTAAACTTTATTGAAATTTATCTGAAGATTGTGGCAAGGGCCAGCATACCAACTCTGCCAAAAGCAAAGGTGGTATTTCCTGAGTTATTCTCACAATCTTCTACTTTGAAGCTTCTCCAACGTCAAAATCCGGATATACCAACAAGTGATTGGCGTGTACTCAAGGTCTTGAAGCAAACCGAAAAGGTAAAGGGTTTCACGTATATCCTTCAAATCAATAAGGAAGCGGAAGATATACTCTATCCGAGGTTTGGAAAGATGGCCTGGGGTATGTCAGTGGTATACTTACGCCTAAAAAAGAGAAATCCATCAGACGAAAACGCAAATGTTTTAGAAAATGGCGAGGTAGAAAGGGACCTTGATTTACTTACCATTGCCACCACGAATATTAATCTCGATGGGGAGAGTCCACATGATGGGCCAGACATCACGGGTAATTTCATTAATAATGCCAAAGATGATGCGTGTGCTGCAAATAAACATGCATCACAGTAGTGCGGCTTCAGCTGCTCTACTCATGACTCTTGTAGAAGAGTCATATGATGTGGCACTCATCCAAGAGCCCTGGGTGAATGCCACTGGCGAAATTCAAGGGCTTTCGACGCAGGAGTACGATTTAATTTTCTCGCAAACAAAAGGTATAAAACGTGCTGCTATATTGGCTAAAAAAACTTTAAACTTTTTTCTTCTTCAAAAATATAGTACAAATGATCTAGCAATCGCAATATACAAGATGGGGAATAGGACACTACATCTGATATCGTCGTACATGGCACATAACAGGGAAGCACCGCCTCCCGATCTTCAAACATTTATTAGAGAGAAAACGGGTGAGTACTTAGTGATAGGTTGTGATGCTAATGCACACAATACTGTATGGGGCTCAACTGATATAAATGATAGGGGGGAAGATCTTTTACTCTATATCAACTCGAGAAACTTGAACATAGCGAATAGTGGTTCTGAACCAACATATATAGGGCCTAATAGTCGAAACGTTTTAGATTTAACACTTTTCTCAAATAAAAGTGGTCTGGAAGTACTTAAATGGGAAATTCTCAATAGGGCCTCCTTCTCCGACCATAAGTACATTAGCTTCAGAATATTAACTAGGGAAGCAAGTATAAATAAACCTTTCAGAAATCCCGAAAGGGCTAACTGGGAAATGTTTCGGGAGAATGCGATTACGGATTTAGGAAAACTGAAACGTAATCGACTAACTAATCAACTTGATATCGATAGGAAAAATGACAACCTTACTTCAATCCTAATCAAGTCATTTGAGAAGGCCTGTCCAGTAAGGTATCGACAGAAAAGGATTCAACCACCATGGTGGTCAAAGGAGCTTTCGCAACACAGAAAAAACATCCAGACACTTTTTAAAAACGCAAGGAAAGACAACAATGATGATAACTGGGCAGTTTACAGGAGAGAACTTAAAAGTTTTAAAAAGCTAATTAGGAAATCGAAAAAGAGCAGCTGGAATGAACTCTGTAGTAAAATCGAACACACTACAGATGCTGCCAGACTGAGAAAAATTTTAACGAAGAAATCCATCCCCCCACTTTTGCTAAAAAGAGGTGATGGAACATGGACCGAAAGTGCAGAGGAAACTGTTGACGTACTCTTAAGGACGCACTTTCCAGGTTGCAGGGAAACATCGATTTCAGAAAATCAACATATAGGACCGTTAACTTGTCCTTTAAACTTGTTCTCGAGAGAACGTCTGGCATGGGCTATAGGTTCCTTCAAACCCTACAAATCGCCTGGACCGGATGGAATCTTACCAGCAATGTTGCAACATACTGCAAATGAGATCATCCCTCACTTAATGGACATTTTTATTGCTTGTCTTCAACTAACGTACGTTCCGCAATCATGGAGAAAATCTAAGGCGGTTTTCATACCAAAAAGTGGAAAATTGAATCACGTAATGGCAAAAGACTACAGACCGATTAGTTTATCATCTTTTATTTTGAAAACTCTGGAAAGGATTCTAGACCTTTTCATAAGGGAAAATCTAGGTTTTCACTTCCTCTCTGATTCGCAACACGCCTATCAACAGGGAAAATCTATAGAAACTGCGCTTCACTCTGTAGCAAAGCTGTAAAAAACTTAAATAAAAGTATTTTCAAGTAAGTATACAAATACTTGTACTTGAAATATTCAAGTACAAATATTTTTTACTTACTTGAATAATTTTTCAAGTAAGTAAGTATTTTTTATTTGAAACAAAATTTCATCAAGTAAAAATACTTGATAAACATTTTGTTCAAATAAAAAACTTGAGCAACAATTTTTGAAAATAATATACAAAAATATTTCTTTATGAGATTGTCAAAAAAAAATAAATAATTTAAATTTATTTTTTTACATAATATGTATTGACTTTCTCTGTGTTTTTCGCTCTGTTTTTTTATTGTTATTTTTCTAAAGTCTGATCGCGTTTATGAAAGAGACTGCAGATACTGAATACATTATGCAAATGACATCTGATTGGAACAAAAAGGAGAAGGGGTAAAAAACCACGAAAATACGCACAATTGTCACCGAGTGCCTCATGAAGGGGAGCGATGTAAGACCGACATCCATTAATTTTAACGTCGCAGCATTTTTTTTAACAAACCAACTCCCTGTCTCCACTCCAAAAAAAAAAAAAAATATGAAACTTGCTCCCATCGCTCTGCTTCAAGGATGCCCCCAGAGGAATCGATTGTATGCCCGATCTCCAATTCATATAGGGTTGGTCAAAACAAACCAACCCTCTATCTTCAATACTTAAGGCGGTCCCCGTACATTTTTTTGTTTTTTATAAACTTATTTTATTAGATCTGCTCCTACCGCTTCCATGGTGCATTTTAGATGGGTAAAATGTAAGAATTACAATCATTAATTTTTGTCACCAAACTTTTTTCTAAAACATAACCCTCCCCCCCCCCCCCAATTCCTCGCTCAAAATGTCCACATATGTATGTAGTATATGATTTTCTGCAATTTTTGCTGCTACGCATTGTGTAAAATGCTGACATGATTGAGCATCGACATCACCTTTTATTGGATCATCGGGGAATGCGTTTTTTCCAGTGGGTTTAAGTTGATTATCGGCCAGAAAATGGTTCAATTTTGGATGGGGTTGGCGGGGATGTTAATTCTGCTGCAGCATCTTTCGTTTCCTATTTTAAATGGTACTGTACAAAATCACTGAGAGCCTTCAATAAAAAATTTTTAGATTTAATTGTGTTATTTTATTCCCGCCTAACTAGTGGTCGATGAACAAACGGAACATATTTTTAAATTTCACAAAAGTTTTGTTGGTAAACATGTTGCTTAAATATTTTATTTGGAAACATTTTTGTTTACAAAAATAATTTAAAAACATTTTGTAGTTAGGTTAGGTTAGGTTAGGTTGTAAGTGGCTGCTGACGTTTTACGTCAACACACGTAGACTCTGAGGTCCATTGTGATACCACGGGATCGTAATAGGTTTCCCTACTAGTCCCTGTCGTTAAACCAGTTTGAGCTTCTTATGAAACTCCTTAGAGGTTGAATTTTGACATCCGACAAATCAGAAAGATCGTACAGCTCCCTAGATCCCAGTGAAGCAAGTCGCTGACCAGAAAGTGCCGGGCAATGGCAAATAAAGTGTTCGATAGTTTCCAACTCCTCTTCATCCATGCAACTTCGGCAAAAGTCATTCGACGGCACATTTAACCGCTCTGCGTGCTTCCCTATAAGACAGTGTCCGGTAATTATAGAAACCACCGTTGAAATCTCTCCTCTTGGAAGCGATATCAGCTCACTTGTGCGCCCCTGATTAAGAGAAGGCCAAATCAGTCGTGTTGTCTCACACGCCCATCCATTTGCCCATCTTTGATTAGTCTCCGTCGCAGAACAAAGCCGTAGGTTTTGCTTGCAAGTTTCTAGAGGCGTACCAACACATTCCAATTCTGTTGGAACCTGTAAGGTAGTTCCTAGTCTTGCAAGCTCATCGGCTTTGCAATTCCCTGGAATGTCTCTGTGCCCTGGGACCCATATGAGTCGTATGTTAAACTGCTTGGCCATCTCATTTAAAGACGTGCGGCAGTTAAGGGCAGATCTTGTTTTCAGAAACATTGAATCCAGGGACTTGACCGCGGCTTGACTGTCAGTATAGATGTTGACTGCGGTTGTAGACAAGACATTGCAGCTCAACCAGTCAGCCACTTCTTTTATTGCCAGCATCTCTGCCTGGTAAACACTGCAATGATCTGGCAATCTACGAGCCAGGCTCAACCCAAGCTCTTCCGAATAGACTCCAAAGCCCACTTGTTCGTGCAGCCTCGATCCATCTGTGTAAAAATTTATGGTAGCTCCACTACCCGGAGTATCCCCCATCCAAGACTCCCTGGATGGTATCATAGTGGTAAAGTGGCGCTCAAAGAGGCTCAAAGAGGGAGCACAGTCCACATTTTGTGGTATTGTTATCTTTTTCAAGATTGCGCTATGGCCACAATCACTGCTCCTCCATTGCAGCGTGCTATTAAGTCGAATTGCCGATGCAGCCGCATACTGCCTACCCAATATGTCCAAGGGTATCAGGTGAAGGAGGATTTCTAATGCAGCCGTAGGTGTAGTACGAAGAGCACCAGTGATGCACATTGACGCCATTCTCTGTACCTTCGTGATAAAGACAAAGTTCGCTTTTGTTTCCAAAGCAGGCCACCAGACAATGATTCCATACAGCAAAATTGGACGCACCACTGCTGTATAGATCCAATGAACGACTTGAGGGCTAAAACCCCATCGTTTTCCAATGGCCCTTTTACAGGAATACAAAGCAATCGTTGCTTTTCTCACCCGTTCCTCAATATTACGCCTGAAATTCAGCTTCCTATCTAGAAATACTCCAAGATACTTGGCTCCATCTGAGAAGGTGATTTCAGTACCGTCCAGAGAAATAGGATCAAAAGCAGGAATCTTATTTTTCCTTGTAAACAAAACAAGCTCTGTTTTACTAGGATTAACTCCTAGGCCACAGTCTCTTGCCCATTTAGACAGATCTTTCAGAGAACCCTGAAGAATGTCCCGCAATGTTGGCAGATGCTTCCCCTTTACCGCTATCGCGACATCGTCAGCATATGCGATAACATGACAACCACGTGCTTCTAGAGATAGTAGCATTGAATTCAGTGCCAGGTTCCAAAGAAGCGGCGAAAGAACACCTCCTTGTGGTGTGCCCCTATTGACAAATCGAGATATGACGGACGCTCCCAATTCAGACGTTATACGTCTACTGGCAAGTAGGCTTTCCACCATTAAAACGATTTCACGCTTTACTCCCAGACCAGACAATGCCAATATTATCGATTCTGGGATGACATTATTAAAAGCCCCCTCAATATCAAGAAAGGCCACCATAGTGTACTCCTTTACCGAAAGCGATCTCTCGATGGTACCAACGTGCTCATGAAGAGCTGTTTCCGTTGATCGTCCCTTGCTGTATGCATGTTGCTTTGTCGAAAGCAACCTCGGGTCAATCACTCTACGCAAATATGAGTCTATCATTCGTTCCATTGTCTTTAACAAAAAAGAAGACAGACTAATTGGTCTGAAATCCTTCGGAGCTGTGTGGGAACTTTTCCCAGCCTTCGGAATAAATGCGACTCTGGTATCCCTCCATTTTAAAGGAATATACGACCAGTTGATGCATGCTGTGTATAGATTATGCAGCAACGGGGCTATATAGTCCGACACTTGCTGCAACTCAGCCGGGATTATACCATCAGGTCCCGGGGATTTATAGGGCCTGAAGCTTTTTATCGCCCAGATTAATGTTGGCATATTTATTATTTCCGAAGCAATTTCAGATGCTTGGGCATCAGAACGTTCCAAAGCTTGAAACGGCGTCATGGAATTGCCCGGAAAATGCGTGTTTAAAAGGAGATCCAGCGACTCTCCACTGGAGGAAGACCACACCCCATTAGGATCTTTCAGGTATCCCAGGGGCAAGGAGAAGAAGCCAGAACCTTGCGCAGCCTGGATGCCTCAGAAACGTCTTCTATGTTTCCACAGAAGTTTTTCCAAGAATCACATTTTGCATTTCTGATCATCTTTTTATAACTCTTAAGTTGCAGCCTGTATGCAGACCAGTCCTCGTCCGCTCTTGAAAATTTAGCCTTATTAAAGAGCTTTCTGCAGGAATCTCTGCTCGTCTGCAACTCATTTGACCACCAAGGTGGCTTTTTTTTCCCTCTAGGCTTTGCAGAAGGGCAAGACGCATCCAGGCACCTATTACAAACATTTGTTATATGGTCAACCAGACAGTCAATTTCCGCCAAACTATGCGGTTCAGATAAGGGTACTTCATCCAAAAGCAAAGAAAAAGTCTCCCTATATTTCACCCAGTTTGTTCTCCTCAGATTTCTAGAGACTGTCTCAACCGGGGCACGCTCCCTGAGTAAAAACTCAATGTAGCGATGATCTGAGAAAGAATGCTCTTCCAAAACTCTCCAGTCATCAATTCTATCAGACAATGTATCTGATACAAGTGTTACGTCAAGAACCTCTTGCCGCGTACTTGTAACGAAAGTAGGATCACCACCCTTGTTACAAATATACAGGTTAGTGCTTAACAAAAACTCCAAAAGTGATTCGCCTCTATCATTTGTGTCTGTACTTTCCCATATCGAATGATGTGCATTAGCATCACAACACACTACTAACTGGTGTCCCCTAGATTCAGACTCCCGAATTAGACCGACAACCTTCTTCGGGGGTATTGACCCCGGATTAGGAAAATACGCAGAGGCGAGCCAAATAGACTTCCCATGAAGCTCTAAGCTAGCCGCTGTAACATCCATATCACTAAAAGTTGATAAAAAGAATATATTTAAGCCATTTTTCGCCAAGATGCAGGCTCTTGGTGAGCCCTCACCTTTGGCAACCACCAACTTAAACCCAGGGGTCCTCAATCCGCAAACCCTGCCACCCCGCACCCAGGGCTCTTGGATAAAAACCAAGTCAACTGCTCCTGTCGTCAGGCGCAGCAAGAGTGCAACTGAGGCTGCCTTACAGTGATGGAGGTTTATTTGTAGGAACCGCAACATCTTGTTTTATTTCCACCATCCTTTCCACCACCGTGTTATTGGCTTCATCCTCCGTGTTATCAAAGAGGTCGCATTCGTCCCCAGATTCGGTTTCGAATAAGCCAGATATATATCCCATCTGTTCTGAATCGGAGGCAACAGAACTCTCCGAATTCCTCACTGCATGGGCCTCGTCCTGAATGTCACCCATCGTGGCATCAGCTTTATCCTCCATGCCATCACTGAGGTCGCATTCGTTACCAGATTCGGTTTCAAAAATGCCAGATGCATCTCCCATCAGCCTAGAATCGGCCAGCTGAATATCAACCTTTTCCAGATTCTCCTCCCCAGCCGACTCTGCCACTGGCTTGTCTGCGTCCAAAATAGTCTTCTGGTCGCCCTTGTAGACATTGACTCTTATATGAAAAAATCCAAATCTAATAATGCCGTCAGTCCTGGCTAAAAGCGGAAGCGATTCCTCATTAACCAAGACCACTGCTTGACGACGAGCGCCCTCCATCTCACCCAATCTGGCAATTTGCCAATTCTGAGTTGGAAGGTCAGGATTGCAGACTTTTATCATCTTAAGAATCACCGCAGTGTCATTTGTAGCCATTGGGATCCATGCATGAGCTCTGGGTTGCGAGGGGATATCATGTTTTTCCACAACGTCCAGTCTGGCTCCAGGCCATAACTCTCCCACTTGGCTAATGACAACCTTTAACACGGCTGCGGATCTTTCGTTCCCAAAAGCAACGAGTTTTACTCGCCCCTGATACCAACCTGCGTTGACAGTAGTAGGGAGAAAATCATAAAAATGAAAAAAAACTTTGTATAAATGCATATATCTCTGTAAGTACCAGCCCGATTGTCTCACATTTGGTTCCAGAGGAAAGATAAAGTCTCAATCTTTTATTTTTTTGTTATTTTGACAAAATCGGAGCAATAGTTGCAGAGATACAGCCGTTGAAAGTAAAAGGTCTCCAGACTACGAAAAATTACAAGTTTATCATTTTTGAAAAAATAAATTTTTTTAAAAATTTAAAATCGAGCAATCTCTTTTATTCTATTTAAACTTTATTGAAAAAGATTTAAATTCGTGCAAAGGCATTAGAAAACGATAGAATGGTAACCTTGATATAGCCATTTCAAGTTATTACAAGTAACCCAAAAATATTTTTGATATGAATGCATAAATATCTGTTAATACTAGTCTGATAGTCTTAAATTTTTTCTGTCATGATAAAGCTAATATACTTATGCATTCTAGTTTTTTAGAGTCAAAATCGCATCATTATTTACCGAGTTATAGCAATTTAAAAATGAGGGTCTCCAAAAAACCTTAAATAATGGGTTTCTCATAAAAATGAAAAAAAAAACTTTGCATAAATGCATATATCTCTGTAAGTACCAGCCCGATTGTCTCACATTTGGTTCCAGAGGAAAGATAAAGTCTCAATCTTTTATTTTTTTGTTATTTTGACAAAATCGGAGCAATAGTTGCAGAGATACAGCCGTTGAAAGTAAAAGGTCTCCAGACTACGAAAAATTACAAGTTTATCATTTTTGAAAAAATAAATTTTTTTAAAAATTTAAAATCGAGCAATCTCTTTTATTCTATTTAAGCTTCCCAGCAAAACTTAGATTACCAAATAAGGTATAAAATAAGGTATAGGATCTCTTATTTTATACATTGCAGCATTGATGATTTTAACAGGCGATGAGACTCAAAGTAATGCATCCACATTATCACAAAGAATACCAGTAAGGTATAAAATAAGTCATAAATTTATAACGAAGAATACGAGTAAGGTGTAAAATATGATATTTTATAGGTTACGAGAAATGAAATAATATAGCATACCAGAAGATAATATATAAGGTGTTACGAGTAGTGAAAAAGTAATTTTGTATTAAATCTACACACGTGATTGTAAGTGATGTAAGTAGATAAAATATGCTCGTGAGTGTGTGTCGTTAGAAATTTCCTGTTGTGAGCCCATCTCTAGTTTAAACTTATGCATTTTTATATAAAATAATTATTTTTTATGTTATTGTAATGCATTATGCATCCAATTATAAATAATGCATTATTTCAAACTTTCAAATAATACATAATGTAACCAAATACAAGTCATCCATGATTTAATGTTTAGAAATAATAAATATGAAATATATTTTTTCCAATAATCATGCATTACCTAGCAAATTATTAGTAATGCATTATTTTTCATTTTAAAATAATACGTTGTGGAACAAATGTTTGGTAAGACATCCTAAAATAATGCTACAAATAAGGTATATACATTACCTGGTAATGTGTTATATAATCACTACCCATTACCAAAGTTTTGCTGGGTTTATTGAAAAAGATTTAAATTCGTGCAAAGGCATTTGAAATCGATATAATGGTAACCTTGATATAGCCATTTCAAGTTATTACAAGTAACCCGAAAATATTTTTGATATGAATGCATAAATATCTGTTAATACTAGTCTGATAGTCTTAAATTTTTTCTGTCATGATAAAGCTAATATACTTATGCATTCTAGCCCAGCAAAACTTACCTTACCATATAAGGTATAAAATAAGGTATAAGATCTCTTATTTTATACATTGCAGCATTGATGATTTTAACAGGCGATGAGACTAAAAGTAATGCATATACATTATCACAAAGAATACCAGTAAGGTATAAAATAAGTCATAAATTTATAACAAAGAATACGAGTAAGGTGTAAAATATATGATATTTTATAGGTTACGAGTAAGGTATATAATATAGCATACCAGAACGTAATATATAAGGTGTTACGAGTAGTGAAAAAGTAATTTTGTATTAAATTTACTCACGTGATTGTAAGCGAGATAAAATATACTCCTGGGTGAGTGTGTGTCATTAACAAATTTCTGTCGTGAATCCATCTCTAGTTTAAACTTATGCATTTTTTTATAAAATATTTATTTTTTATGTTATTGTAATGCATTATGTATTCAATTATAAATAATGCATTATTTCAAACTTTGAAATAATACATAATGTAACCAAATATAAGTCATCCATGATTTAATGTTTAGAAATAATAAATATGAAATACATTTTTTCCAATAATCATGCATTACGTAGCTAATTATTAGTAATGTATTATTTTTCACTTTAAAATAATACGTTGTGGAACAAATGTTTGGTAAGACATCATAAAATAATGCTACAAATAAGATATATACATTACCTGGTAATGTGTTATATAATCACCACCCATTACCAAAGTTTTGCTGGGAGTTTCTATAGAGTCAAAATCGGATCATTATTTACCGAGTTATAGCAATTTAAAAATGAGGGTCTCCAAAAAACCTTAAATAATGGGTTTCTCATAAAAATGAAAAAAAAACTTTGCATAAATGCATATATCTCTGTAAGTACCAGCCCGATTGTCTCTTATTTGGTTCCAGAGGAAAGATAAAGTCTCAATCTTTTATTTTTTTGTTATTTTGACAAAATCGGAGCAATAGTTGCAGAGATACAGCCGTTGAAAGTAAAAGGTCTCCAGACTACGAAAAATTACAAGTTTATCATTTTTGAAAAAATAAATTTTTTTAAAAATTTAAAATCGAGCAATCTCTTTTATTCTATTTAAACTTTATTGAAAAAGATTTAAATTCGTGCAAAGGTATTTGAAATCGATATAATGGTAACCTTGATATAGCCATTTCAAGTTATTACAAGTAACCCGAAAATATTTTTGATATGAATGCATAAATATCTGTTAATACTAGTCCGATAGTCTTAATTACTTCTGTCATGATAAAGCTAATATACTTATGCATTCTAGTTTTTATAGAGTCAAAATCGGATCATTAATTACCGAGTTATAGCAATTTAAAAATGAGGGTCTCCAAGAAACGTTAAATAATGGGTTTCTCATAAAAATGAAAAAAAAACTTTGCATAAATGCATATATCTCTGTAAGTACCAGCCCGATTGTCTCACATTTGGTTCCAGAGGAAAGATAAAGTCTCAATCTTTTATTTTTTTGTTATTTTGACAAAATCGGAGCAATAGTTGCAGAGATACAGCCGTTGAAAGTAAAAGGTCTCCAGACTACGAAAAATTACAAGTTTATCATTTTTGAAAAAATAATTTTTTTTTAAAAATTTAAAATCGAGCAATCTCTTTTATTCTATTTAAACCTTATTGAAAAAGATTTAAATTCGTGCAAAGGCATTTGAAATCGATATAATGGTAACCTTGATATAGCCATTTCAAGTTATTACAAGTAACCCGAAAATATTTTTGATATGAATGCATAAATATCTGTTAATACTAGTCCGATAGTCTTAATTTTTTTCTGTCATGATAAAGCTAATATACTTATGCATTCTAGTTTTTATAGAGTCAAAATCGGATCATTAATTACCAAGTTATAGCAATTTAAAAATGAGGGTCTCCAAGAAACCTTAAATAATGGGTTTCTCATAAAAATGAAAAAAAAACTTTGCATAAATGCATATATCTCTGTAAGTACCAGCCCGATTGTCTCACATTTGGTTCCAGAGGAAAGATAAAGTCTCAATCTTTTATTTTTTTGTTATTTTGACAAAATCAGAGCAATAGCTGCAGAGATACAGCCGTTGAAAATAAAAGGTCTCCAGACTACGAAAATTTACAAGTTTATCATTTTTGAAAAAATACATTTTTTTAAAAATTTAAAATCGAGCAATCTCTTTTATTCTAATTAAACTTTATTGAAAAAGATTTAAATTCGTGCAAAGGCATTTGAAATCGATATAATGGTAACCTTGATACAGCCATTTCAAGTTATTACAAGTAACCCGAAAATATTTTTGATATGAATGCATAAATATCTTCTAATACAAGTCCGATAGTCTTAATTTTTTCTGTCATGATAAAGCTAATATACTTATGCCTTCTAGTTTTTATAGAGTCAAAATCGGATCATTATTTACCGAGTTATAGCAATTTAAAAATGAGGGTCTCCAAAAACCTTAAATAATGGGTTTCTCATAAAAATGAAAAAAAAAACTTTGCATAAATGCATATATCTCTGTAAGTACCAGCCCGATTGTCTCACATTTGGTTCCAGGGGAAAGATAAAGTCTCAATCTTTTATTTTTTTGTTATTTTGACAAAATCGGAGCAATAGTTGCAGAGATACAGCCGTTGAAAGTAAAAGGTCTCCAGACTACGAAAAATTACGAGTTTATCATTTTTGAAAAAATAAATTTTTTTAAAAATTTAAAATCGAGCAATCTCTTTTATTCTATTTAAACTTTATTGAAAAAGATTTAAATTCGTGCAAAGGCGTTTGAAATCGAAATAATGGTAACCTTGATATAGCCATTTCAAGTTATTACAAGTAACCCAAAAATATTTTTGATATGAATGCATAAATATCTGTTAATACTTTTCCGATAGTCTTAATTTTTTTCTGTCATGATAAAGCTAATATACTTATGCATTCTAGTTTTTATAGAGTCAAAATCGGATCATTATTTACCGAGTTATAGCAATTTAAAAATGAGGGTCTCCAAAAAACCTTAAATAATGGGTTTCTCATAAAAATGAAAAAAAAATTTTGCATAAATGCATATATCTCTGTAAGTACCAGCCCGATTGTCTCACATTTGGTTCCAGAGGAAAGATAAAGTCTCAATCTTTTTTTTTTTTTTGTTATTTTGACAAAACAGGAGCAATAGTTGCAGAGATACAGCCGTTGAAAGTAAAAGGTCTCCAGACTACGAAAAATTACAAGTTTATCATTTTTGAAAAAATAAATTTTTTTAAAAATTTAAAATCGAGCAATCTCTTTTATTCTATTTAAACTTTATTGAAAAAGATTTAAATTCGTGCAAAGGCATTAGAAAACGATAGAATGGTAACCTTGATATAGCCATTTCAAGTTATTAAAAGTAACCCGAAAATATGTTTGATATGAATGCATAA
Source organism: Pegoplata infirma (assembly GCA_963921195.1). Taxonomy (NCBI): domain Eukaryota; kingdom Metazoa; phylum Arthropoda; class Insecta; order Diptera; family Anthomyiidae; genus Pegoplata; species Pegoplata infirma. The sequence goes on from OY992536.1 coordinate 139,341,880, forward strand.
ATATCTGTTAATACTAGTCTGATAGTCTTAAATTTTTTCTGTCATGATAAAGCTAATATACTTATGCATTCTAGTTTTTATAGAGTCAAAATCGCATCATTATTTACCGAGTTATAGCAATTTAAAAATGAGGGTCTCCAAAAAACCTTAAATAATGGGTTTCTCATAAAAATGAAAAAAAAAACTTTGCATAAATGCATATATCTCTGTAAGTACCAGCCCGATTGTCTCACATTTGGTTCCAGAGGAAAGATAAAGTCTCAATCTTTTATTTTTTTGTTATTTTGACAAAATCGGAGCAATAGTTGCAGTGATACAGCCGTTGAAAGTAAAAGGTCTCCAGACTACGAAAAATTACAAGTTTATCATTTTTGAAAAAATAAATTTTTTTAAAAATTTAAAATCGAGCAATCTCTTTTATTCTATTTAAACTTTATTGAAAAAGATTTAAATTCGTGCAAAGGCATTTGAAATCGATAGAATGGTAACCTTGATATAGCCATTTCAAGTTATTACAAGTAACCCGAAAATATTTTTGATATGAATGCATAAATATCTGTTAATACTAGTCTGATAGTCTTAAATTTTTTCTGTTATGATAAAGCTAATATACTTATGCATTCTAGTTTTTAAAGAGTCAAAATCGCATCATTATTTACCGAGTTATAGCAATTTAAAAATGAGGGTCTCCAAAAAACCTTAAATAATGGGTTTCTCATAAAAATGAAAAAAAAACTTTGCATAAATGCATATATCTCTGTAAGTACCAGCCCGATTGTCTCACATTTGGTTCCAGAGGAAAGATAAAGTCTCAATCTTTTATTTTTTTGTTATTTTGACAAAATCGGAGCAATAGTTGCAGAGATACAGCCGTTGAAAGTAAAAGGTCTCCAGACTACGAAAAATTACAAGTTTATCATTTTTGAAAAAATAAATTTTTTTAAAAACTTAAAATCGAGCAATCTCTTTTATTCTAAATAGACTTTATTGAAAAAGATTTAAATTCGTGCAAAGGCATTTGAAATCGATATAATGGTTATAAAGTTATTACAAGTAACCCGAAAATATTTTTGATATGAATGCATAAATATCTGTTAATACTAGTCCGATAGTCTTAATTTTTTTCTGTCATGATAAAGCTAATATACTTATGCATTCTAGTTTTTATAGAGTCAAAATCGGATCATTATTTACCGAGTTATAGCAATTTAAAAATTAGGGTCTCCAAAAAACCTTAAATAATGGGTTTCTCATAAAAATGAAAAAAAACTTTGCATAAATGCATATATCTCTGTAAGTACCAGCCCGATTGTCTCACATTTGGTTCCAGAGGAAAGATAAAGTCTCAATCTTTTATTTTTTTGTTATTTTGACAAAATCGGAGCAATAGTTGCAGAGATACAGCCGTTGAAAGTAAAAGGTCTCCAGACTACGAAAAATTACAAGTTTATCATTTTTGAACAAATAAATTTTTTTAAAAATTTAAAATCGAGCAATCTCTTTTATTCTATTTAAACTTTATTAAAAAAGATTTAAATTCGTGCAAAGGCATTAGAAAACGATAGAATGGTAACCTTGATATAGCCATTTAAAGTTATTACAAGTAACCCGAAAATATTTTTTATATGAATGCATAAATATCTGTTAATACTCGTCCGATAGTCTTAATTTTTTTCTGTCATGATAAAGCTAATATACTTATGCATTCTAGTTTTTATAGAGTCAAAATCGGATCATTATTTACCGAGTTATAGCAATTTAAAAATGAGTGTCTCCAAAAAACCTTAAATAATGGGTTTCTCATAAAAATGAAAAAAAAAAAACTTTGCATAAATGCATATATCTCTGTAAGTACCAGCCCGATTGTCTCACATTTGGTTCCAGAGGAAAGATAAAGTCTCAATCTTTTATTTTTTTGTTATGTTGACAAAATCGGAGCAATAGTTGCAGAGATACAGCCGTTGAAAGTAAAAGGTCTCCAGACTACGAAAAATTACAAGTTTATCATTTTTGAAAAAATAAATTTTTTTAAAAATTTAAAATCGAGCAATCTCTTTTATTCTATTTAAACTTTATTGAAAAAGATTTAAATTCGTGCAAAGGCATTAGAAAACGATAGAATGGTAACCTTGATATAGCCATTTCAAGTTATTACAAGTAACCCGAAAATATTTTTGATATGAATGCATAAATATCTGTTAATACTAGTCCGATAGTCTTAATTTTTTTCTGTCATGATAAAGCTAATATACTTATGCATTCTAGTTTTTATAGAGTCAAAATCGCATCATTATTTACCGAGTTATAGCAATTTAAAAATGAGGGTCTCCAAAAAACCTTAAATAATGGGTTTCTCATAAAAATGAAAAAAAAAACTTTTCATAAATGCATATATCTCTGTAAGTACCAGCCCGATTGTCTCACATTTGGTTCCAGAGGAAAGATAAAGTCTCAATCTTTTATTTTTTTGTTATTTTGACAAAATCGGAGCAATAGTTGCAGAGATACAGCCGTTGAAAGTAAAAGGTCTCCAGACTACAAAAAATTACAACCCAGCAAAACTTAGATTACCAAATAAGGTATAAAATAAGGTATAGGATCTCTTATTTTATACATTGTAGCATTGATGATTTTAACAGGCGATGAGACTAAAAGTAATGCATCTACATGATCACAAAGAATACCAGTAAGGTATAAAATAAGTCATAAATTTATAACGAAGAATACGAGTAAGGTATAAAATATGTGATATTTTATAGGTTACCAGAAATGAAATAATATAGCATACCAGAAGATAATATATAAGGTGTTACGAGTAGTGAAAAAGTAATTTTGTATTAAATTTACTCACGTGATTGTAAGTGACTGTAAGTAAATAAAATATGCTCGTGAGTGTGTGTCGTTAGAAATTTCCTGTCGTGAGCCCATCTCTAGTTTAAACTTATGTTTTTTTTTATAAAATAATTATTTTTTATGTTATTGTAATGCATTATGCATCCAATTATAAATAATGCATTATTTCAAACTTTCAAATAATACATAATGTAACCAAATATAAGTCATCCATGATTTAATGTTTAGAAATAATAAATATGAAATACATTTTTTCCAATAATCATGCATTACGTAGCAAATTATTAGTAATGCATTATTTTTCACTTTAAAATAATACTTTGTGGAACAAATGTTTGGTAAGACATCCTAAAATAATGCTACAAATAAGTTATATACATTACCTGGTAATGTGTTATATAATCACTACCCATTACCAAAGTTTTGCTGGGAAGTTTATCATTTTTGAAAAAATAATTTTTTTTTTAAAATTTAAAATCGAGCAATCTCTTTTATTCTATTTAAACTTTATTGAAAAAGATTTAAATTCGTGCAAAGGCATTAGAAAACGATAGAATGGTAACCTTGATATAGCCATTTCAAGTTATTACAAGTAACCCGAAAATATTTTTGATATGAATGCATAAATATCTGTTAATACTAGTCTGATAGTCTTAAATTTTTTCTGTTATGATAAAGCTAATATACTTATGCATTCTAGTTTTTAAAGAGTCAAAATCGCATCATTATTTACCGAGTTATAGCAATTTAAAAATGAGGGTCTCCAAAAAACCTTAAATAATGGGTTTCTCATAAAAATGAAAAAAAAACTTTGCATAAATGCATATATCTCTGTAAGTACCAGCCCGATTGTCTCACATTTGGTTCCAGAGGAAAGATAAAGTCTCAATCTTTTATTTTTTTGTTATTTTGACAAAATCGGAGCAATAGTTGCAGAGATACAGCCGTTGAAAGTAAAAGGTCTCCAGACTACGAAAAATTACAAGTTTATCATTTTTGAAAAAATAAATTTTTTTAAAAATTTAAAATCGAGCAATCTCTTTTATTCTATTTAAACTTTATTGAAAAAGATTTAAATTCGTGCAAAGGCATTTGAAATCGATATAATGGTAACCTTGATATAGCCATTTCAAGTTATTACAAGTAACCCGAAAATATTTTTGATATGAATGCATAAATATCTGTTAATACTAGTCCGATAGTCTTAATTTTTTTCTGTCATGATAAAGCTAATATACTTATGCCTTCTAGTTTTTATAGAGTCAAAATCGGATCATTATTTACCGAGTTATAGCAATTTAAAAATGAGGGTCTCCAAAAAACCTTAAATAATGGGTTTCTCATAAAAATGAAAAAAAAAAACTTTGCATAAATGCATATATCTCTGTAAGTACCAGCCCGATTGTCTCACATTTGGTTCCAGAGGAAAGATAAAGTCTCAATCTTTTATTTTTTTGTTATTTTGACAAAATCGGAGCAATAGTTGCAGAGATACAGCCGTTGAAAGTAAGAGGTCTCCAGACTACGAAAAATTACAAGTTTATCATTTTTGAAAAAATAAATTTTTTTAAAAATTTTAAATCGAGCAATCTCTTTTATTCTATTTAAACTTTATTGAAAAAGATTTAAATTCGTGCAAAGGCATTAGAAAACGACAGAATGGTAACCTTGATATAGCCATTTAAAGTTATTACAAGTAACCCGAAAATATTTTTGATATGAATGCATAAATATCTGTTAATACTAGTCCGATAGTCTTAATTTTTTTCTGTCATGATAAAGCTAATATACTTATGCATTCTAGTTTTTATAGAGTCAAAATCGCATCATTATTTACCGAGTTATAGCAATTTAAAAATGAGGGTCTCCAAAAAAACTTAAATAATGGGTTTCTCATAAAAATGAAAAAAAAACTTTGCATAAATGCATATATCTCTGTAAGTACCAGCCCGATTGTCTCACATTTGGTTCCAGAGGAAAGATAAAATCTCAATCTTTTATTTTTTTGTTATTTTGACAAAATCGGAGCAATAGTTGCAGAGATACAGCCGTTGAAAGTAAAAGGTCTCCAGACTACGAAAAATTACAAGTTTATTATTTTTGAAAAAATAAATTTTTTTAAAAATTTAAAATCGAGCAATCTCTTTTATTCTAATTAAACTTTATTGAAAAAGATTTAAATTCGTGCAAAGGCATTTGAAATCGATATAATGGTAACCTTGATATAGCCATTTCAAGTTATTACAAGTAACCCGAAAATATTTTTGATATGAATGCATAAATATCTGTTAATACTAGTCCGATAGTCTTAATTTTTTTCTGTCATGATAAAGCTAATATACTTATGCATTCTAGTTTTTATAGAGTCAAAATCGGATCATTATTTACCGAGTTATAGCAATTTAAAAATGAGGGTCTCCAAAAAACCTTAAATAATGGGTTTCTCATAAAAATGAAAAAAAAAACTGCATAAATGCATATATCTCTGTAAGTACCAGCCCGATTGTCTCACATTTGGTTCCAGAGGAAAGATAAAGTCTCAATCTTTTATTTTTTTGTTATTTTGACAAAATCGGAGCAATAGTTGCAGAGATACAGCCGTTGAAAGTAAAAGGTCTCCAGACTACGAAAAATTATAAGTTTATCATTTTTGAAAAAATAAATTTTTTTAAAAATTTAAAATCGAGCAATCTCTTTTATTCTATTTAAACTTTATTGAAAAAGATTTAAATTCGTGCAAAGGCATTTGAAATCGATAGAATAGTAACCTTGATATAGCCATTTAAAGTTATTACAAGTAACCCGAAAATATTTTTGATATGAATGCATAAATATCTGTTAATACTAATCCGATAGTCTTAATTTTTTTCTGTCATGATAAAGCTAATATACTTATGCATTCTAGTTTTTATAGAGTCAAAATCGCATCATTATTTACCGAGTTATAGCAATTTAAAAATGAGGGTCTCCAAGAAACCTTAAATAATGGGTTTCTCATAAAAATGAAAAAAAAAAACTTTGCATAAATGCATATATCTCTGTAAGTACCAGCCCGATTGTCTCACATTTGGTTCCAGAGGAAAGATAAAGTCTCAATCTTTTATTTTTTTGTTATTTTGACAAAATCGGAGCAATAGTTGCAGAGATACAGCCGTTGAAAGTAAAAGGTCTCCAGACTACGAAAAATTACAAGTTTATCATTTTTGAAAAAATAAATTTTTTTAAAAATTTAAAATCGAGCAATCTCTTTTATTCTATTTAAACTTTATTGAAAAAGATTTAAATTCGTGCAAAGGCATTTGAAATCGATATAATGGTAACCTTGATATAGCCATTTAAAGTTATTACAAGTAACCCGAAAATATTTTTGATATGAATGCATAAATATCTGTTAATACTAGTCTGATAGTCTTAAATTTTTTCTGTCATGATAAAGCTAATATACTTATGCATTCTAGTTTTTATAGAGTCAAAATCGCATCATTATTTACCGAGTTATAGCAATTTAAAAATGAGGGTCTCCAAAAAACTTTAAATAATGGGTTTCTTATAAAAATGAAAAAAAAAAAACTTTGCATAAATGCATATATCTCTGTAAGTACCAGCCCGATTGTCTCACATTTGGTTCCAGAGGAAAGATAAAGTCTCAATCTTTTATTTTTTTGTTATTGTGACAATATCGGAGCAATAGTTGCAGAGATACAGCCGTTGAAAGTAAAAGGTCTCCAGACTACGAAAAATTACAAGTTTATCATTTTTGAAAAAATAAATTTTTTTAAAAATTTAAAATCGAGCAATCTCTTTTATTCTATTTAAACTTTATTGAAAAAGATTTAAATTCGTGCAAAGGCATTAGAAAACGATAGAATGGTAACCTTGATATAGCCATTTCAAGTTATTACAAGTAACCCGAAAATATTTTTGATATGAATGCATAAATATCTGTTAATACTAGTCTGATAGTCTTAAATTTTTTCTGTCATGATAAAGCTAATATACTTATGCATTCTAGTTTTTATAGAGTCAAAATCGCATCATTATTTACCGAGTTATAGCAATTTAAAAATGAGGGTCTCCAAAAAACTTTAAATAATGGGTTTCTCATAAAAATGAAAAAAAAAACTTTCCATAAATGCATATATCTCTGTAAGTACCAGCCCGATTGTCTCACATTTGGTTCCAGAGGAAAGATAAAGTCTCAATCTTTTATTTTTTTGTTATTGTGACAAAATCGGAGCAATAGTTGCAGAGATACAGCCGTTGAAAGTAAAAGGTCTCCAGACTACGAAAAATTACAAGTTTATCATTTTTGAAAAAATAAATTTTTTTAAAAATTTAAAATCGAGCAATCTAAAGAGATTTCAAGTTATTACAAGTAACCCGAAAATATTTTTGATATGAATGCATAAATATCTGTTAATACTAGTCTGATAGTCTTAAATTTTTTCTGTCATGATAAAGCTAATATACTTATGCATTCTAGTTTTTATAGAGTCAAAATCGGATCATTATTTACCGAGTTATAGCAATTTAAAAATGAGGGTCTCCAAAAAACCTTAAATAATGGGTTTCTCATAAAAATGAAAAAAAAAACTTTGCATAAATGCATATATCTCTGTAAGTACCAGCCCGATTGTCTCACATTTGGTTCCAGAGGAAAGATAAAGTCTCCATCTTTTATTTTTTTGTTATTTTGACAAAATCGGAGCAATAGTTGCAGAGATACAGCCGTTGAAAGTAAAAGGTCTCCAGACTACGAAAAATTACAAGTTTATCATTTTTGAAAAAATAAATTTTTTTAAAAATTTAAAATCGAGCAATCTCTTTTATTCTATTTAAACTTTATTGAAATTTCAAGTTATTACAAGTAACCCGAAAATATTTTTGATATGAATGCATAAATATCTGTTAATACTAGTCTGATAGTCTTAAATTTTTTCTGTCATGATAAAGCTAATATACTTATGCATTCTAGTTTTTATAGAGTCAAAATCGGATCATTATTTACCGAGTTATAGCAATTTAAAAATGAGGGTCTCCAAAAAACCTTAAATAATGGGTTTCTAATAAAAATGAAAAAAAAACTTTGCATAAATGCATATATCTCTGTAAGTACCAGCCCGATTGTCTCACATTTGGTTCCAGAGGAAAGATAAAGTCTCAATCTTTTATTTTTTTGTTATTGTGACAAAATCGGAGCAATAGTTGCAGAGATACAGCCGTTGAAAGTAAAAGGTCTCCAGACTACGAAAAATTACAAGTTTATCATTTTTGAAAAAATAAATTTTTTTAAAAATTTAAAATCGAGCAATCTAAAGAGATTTCAAGTTATTACAAGTAACCCGAAAATATTTTTGATATGAATGCATAAATATCTGTTAATACTAGTCTGATAGTCTTAAATTTTTTCTGTCATGATAAAGCTAATATACTTATGCATTCTAGTTTTTATAGAGTCAAAATCGGATCATTATTTACCGAGTTATAGCAATTTAAAAATGAGGGTCTCCAAAAAACCTTAAATAATGGGTTTCTCATAAAAATGAAAAAAAAAACTTTGCATAAATGCATATATCTCTGTAAGTACCAGCCCGATTGTCTCACATTTGGTTCCAGAGGAAAGATAAAGTCTCCATCTTTTATTTTTTTGTTATTTTGACAAAATCGGAGCAATAGTTGCAGAGATACAGCCGTTGAAAGTAAAAGGTCTCCAGACTACGAAAAATTACAAGTTTATCATTTTTGAAAAAATAAATTTTTTTAAAAATTTAAAATCGAGCAATCTCTTTTATTCTATTTAAACTTTATTGAAAAAGATTTAAATTCGTGCAAAGGCATTTGAAATCGATATAATGGTAACCTTGATATAGCCATTTCAAGTTATTACAAGTAACCCGAAAATATTTTTGATATGAATGCATAAATATCTGTTAATACTAGTCTGATAGTCTTAAATTTTTTCTGTCATGATAAAGCTAATATACTTATGCATTCTAGTTTTTATAGAGTCAAAATCGGATCATTATTTACCGAGTTATAGCAATTTAAAAATGAGGGTCTCCAAAAAACCTTAAATAATGGGTTTCTAATAAAAATGAAAAAAAAACTTTGCATAAATGCATATATCTCTGTAAGTACCAGCCCGATTGTCTCACATTTGGTTCCAGAGGAAAGATAAAGTCTCCATCTTTTATTTTTTTGTTATTTTGACAAAATCGGAGCAATAGTTGCAGAGATACAGCCGTTGAAAGTAAAAGGTCTCCAGACTACGAAAAATTACAAGTTTATCATTTTTGAAAAAATATTTTTTTTTAAAAATTTAAAATCGAGCAATCTCTTTTATTCGAATTAAACTTTATTGAAAAAGATTTAAATTCGTGCAAAGGCATTTGAAATCGATATAATGGTAACCTTGATATAGCCATTTCAAGTTATTACAAGTAACCCGAAAATATTTTTGATATGAATGCATAAATATCTGTTAATACTAGTCCGATAGTCTTAATTTTTTTCTGTCATGATAAAGCTAATATACTTATGCATTCTAGTTTTTAAAGAGTCAAAATCGGATCATTATTTACCGAGTTATAGCAATTTAAAAATGAGGGTCTCCAAAAAACCTTAAATAATGGGTTTCTCATAAAAATGAAAAAAAAAACTTTGCATAAATGCATATATCTCTGTAAGTACCAGCCCGATTGTCTCACATTTGGTTCCAGAGGAAAGATAAAGTCTCAATCTTTTATTTTTTTGTTATTTTGACAAAATTGGAGCAATAGTTGCAGAGATACAGCCGTTGAAAGTAAAAGGTCTCCAGACTACGAAAAATTACAAGTTTATCATGTTTGAAAAAATAATTTTTTTTTAAATTTAAAATCGAGCAATCTCTTTTATTCTATTTAAACTTTATTGAAAAAGATTTAAATTCGTGCAAAGGCATTAGAAAACGATAGAATGGTAACCTTGATATAGCCATTTCAAGTTATTACAAGTAACCCGAAAATATTTTTGATATGAATGCATAAATATCTGTTAATACTAGTCCGATAGTCTTAATTTTTTTCTGTCATGATAAAGCTAATATACTTATGCCTTCTAGTTTTTATAGAGTCAAAATCGGATCATTATTTACCGAGTTATAGCAATTTAAAAATGAGGGTCTCCAAAAAACCTTAAATAATGGGTTTCTCATAAAAATGAAAAAAAAAAACTTTGCATAAATGCATATATCTCTGTAAGTACCAGCCCGATTGTCTCACATTTGGTTCCAGAGGAAAGATAAAGTCTCAATCTTTTATTTTTTTGTTATTTTGACAAAATCGGAGCAATAGTTGCAGAGATACAGCCGTTGAAAGTAAAAGGTCTCCAGACTACGAAAAATTACAAGTTTATCATTTTTGAAAAAATAAATTTTTTTAAAAATTTAAAATCGAGCAATCTCTTTTATTCTATTTAAACTTTATTGAAAAAGATTTAAATTCGTGCAAAGGCATTTGAAATCGATATAATGGTAACCTTGATATAGCCATTTCAAGTTATTACAAGTAACCCGAAAATATTTTTGATATGAATGCATAAATATCTGTTAATACTAGTCCGATAGTCTTAATTTTTTTCTGTCATGATAAAGCTAATATACTTATGCCTTCTAGTTTTTATAGAGTCAAAATCGGATCATTATTTACCGAGTTATAGCAATTTAAAAATGAGGGTCTCCAAAAAATGAAAAAAAAAACTTTGCATAAATGCATATATCTCTGTAAGTACCAGCCCGATTGTCTCACATTTGGTTCCAGAGGAAAGATAAAGTCTCAGTCTTTTATTTTTTTGTTATTTTGACAAAATCGGAGCAATAGTTGCAGAGATACAGCCGTTGAAAGTAAAAGGTCTCCAGACTACGAAAAATTACAAGTTTATCATTTTTGAAAAAATAATTTTTTTTAAAAATTTAAAATCGAGCAATCTCTTTTATTCGAATTAAACTTTATTGAAAAAGATTTAAATTCGTGCAAAGGCATTTGAAATCGATATAATGGTAACCTTGATATAGCCATTTCAAGTTATTACAAGTAACCCGAAAATATTTTTGATATGAATGCATAAATATCTGTTAATACTAGTCCGATAGTCTTAATTTTTTTTCTGTCATGATAAAGCTAATATACTTATGCATTCTAGTTTTTATAGAGTCAAAATCGGATCATTATTTACCGAGTTATAGCAATTTAAAAATGAGGGTCTCCAAAAAACCTTAAATAATGAATTTCTAATAAAAATGAAAAAAAAAACTTTGCATAAATGCATATATCTCTGTAAGTACCAGCCCGATTGTCTCACATTTGGTTCCAGAGGAAAGATAAAGTCTCAATCTTTTATTTTTTTGTTATTTTGACAAAATCGGAGCAATAGTTGCAGAGATACAGCCGTTGAAAGTAAAAGGTCTCCAGACTACGAAAAATTACAAGTTTATCATTTTTGAAAAAATAATTTTTTTTAAAAATTTAAAATCGAGCAATCTCTTTTATTCGAATTAAACTTTATTGAAAAAGATTTAAATTCGTGCAAAGGCATTTGAAATCGATATAATGGTAACCTTGATATAGCCATTTCAAGTTATTACAAGTAACCCGAAAATATTTTTGATATGAATGCATAAATATCTGTTAATACTAGTCCGATAGTCTTAATTTTTTTCTGTCATGATAAAGCTAATATACTTATGCATTCTAGTTTTTAAAGAGTCAAAATCGGATCATTATTTACCGAGTTATAGCAATTTAAAATAAGGGTCTCCAAAAAACCTTAAATAATGGGTTTCTAATAAAAATGAAAAAAAAAAACTTTGCATAAATGCATATATCTCTGTAAGTACCAGAACGATTGTCTCACATTTGGTTCCAGAGGAAAGATAAAGTCTCAATCTTTTATTTTTTTGTTATTTTGACAAAATCGGTGCAATAGTTGCAGAGATACAGCCGTTGAAAGTAAAAGGTCTCCAGACTACAAAAAATTACAAGTTTATCATTTTTGAAAAAATAATTTTTTTTTAAAATTTAAAATCGAGCAATCTCTTTTATTCGAATCAAACTTTATTGAAAAAGATTTAAATTCGTGCAAAGGCATTTGAAATCGATATAATGGTAACCTTGATATAGCCATTTCAAGTTATTACAAGTAACCCGAAAATATTTTTGATATGAATGCATAAATATCTGTTAATACTAGTCCGATAGTCTTAATTTTTTTTCTGTCATGATAAAGCTAATATACTTATGCATTCTAGTTTTTATAGAGTCAAAATCGGATCATTATTTACCGAGTTATAGCAATTTAAAAATGAGGGTCTCCAAAAAACCTTAAATAATGGGTTTCTCATAAAAATGAAAAAAAAAACTTTGCATAAATGCATATATCTCTGTAAGTACCAGCCCGATTGTGTCACATTTGGTTCCAGAGGAAAGATAAAGTCTCAATCTTTTATTTTTTTGTTATTTTGACAAAATCGAAGCAATAATTGCAGAGATACAGCCGTTGAAAGTAAAAGGTCTCCAGATTACGAAAAATTACAAGTTTATCATGTTTGAAAAAATAAATTTTTTTAAAAATTTAAAATCGAGCAATCTCTTTTATTCTATTTAAACTTTATTGAAAAATATTTAAATTCGTGCAAAGGCATTAGAACACGATAAAATGGTAACCTTGATATAGCCTTTTCAAGTTATTACAAGTAACCCGAAAATATTTTTGATATGAATGCATAAATATCTTCTAATACTAGTCCGATAGTCTTAATTTTTTTCTGTCATGATAAAGCTAATATACTTATGCCTTCTAGTTTTTATAGAGTCAAAATCGGATCATTATTTACGGAGTTATAGCAATTTAAAAATGAGGGTCTCCAAAAAACCTTAAATAATGGGTTTCTCATAAAAATTAAAAAAAAAAACTTTGCATAAATGCATATATCTCTGTAAGTACCAGCCCGATTGTCTCACATTTGGTTCCAGAGGAAAGATAAAGTCTCAATCTTTTATTTTTTTGTTATTTTGACAAAATCGGAGCAATAGTTGCAGAGATACAGCCGTTGAAAGTAAAAGGTCTCCAGACTACGAAAAATTACAAGTTTATCATTTTTGAAAAAATAATTTTTTTTAAAAATTTAAAATCGAGCAATCTCTTTTATTCGAATTAAACTTTATTGAAAAAGATTTAAATTCGTGCAAAGGCATTTGAAATCGATATAATGGTAACCTTGATATAGCCATTTCAAGTTATTACAAGTAACCCGAAAATATTTTTGATATGAATGCATAAATATCTGTTAATACTAGTCCGATAGTCTTAATTTTTTTCTGTCATAATAAAGCTAATATACTTATGCATTCTAGTTTTTATAGAGTCAAAATCGGATCATTATTTACCGAGTTATAGCAATTTAAAAATGAGGGTCTCCAAAAAACCTTAAATAATGGGTTTCTCATAAAAATGAAAAAAAAAAACTTTGCATAAATGCATATATCTCTGTAAGTACCAGCCCGATTGTCTCACATTTGGTTCCAGAGGAAAGATAAAGTCTCAATCTTTTATTTTTTTGTTATTTTGACAAAATCGGAGCAATAGTTGCAGAGATACAGCCGTTGAAAGTAAAAGGTCTCCAGACTACGAAAAATTACAAGTTTATCATTTTTGAAAAAATATTTTTTTTTTAAAAAATTTAAAATCGAGCAATCTCTTTTATTCTAATTAAACTTTATTGAAAAAGATTTAAATTCGTGCAAACGCATTAGAAAACGATAGAATGGTAACCTTGATATAGCCATTTCAAGTTATTACAAGTAACCCGAAAATATTTTTGATATGAATGCATAAATATCTGTTAATACTAGTCTGATAGTCTTAAATTTTTTCTGTCATGATAAAGCTAATATACTTATGCATTCTAGTTTTTATAGAGTTAAAATCGCATCATTATTTACCGAGTTATAGCAATTTAAAAATGAGGGTCTCCAAGAAACCTTAAATAATGGGTTTCTCATAAAAATAAAAAAAAAAAAACTTTGCATAAATGCATATATCTCTGTAAGTACCAGCCCGATTGCCTCATATTTGGTTCCAGAGGAAAGATAAAGTCTCAATCTTTTATTTGTTTGTTATTTTGACAAAATCGGAGCAATAGTTGCAGAGATACAGCCGTTGAAAGTAAAAGGTCTCCAGACTACGAAAAATTACAAGTTTATCATTTTTGAAAAAATAACTTTTTTTAAAAATTTAAAATCGAGCAATCTCTTTTTTTCTATTTAAACTTTATTGAAAAAGATTTAAATTCGTGCAAAGGCATTTGAAATCGATATAATGGTAACCTTGATATAGCCATTTCAAGTTATTACAAGTAACCCGAAAATATTTTTGATATGAATGCATAAATATCTGTTAATACTAGTCTGATAGTCTTAAATTTTTTCTGTCATGATAAAGCTAATATACTTATGCATTCTAGTTTTTATAGAGTCAAAATCGCATCATTATTTACCGAGTTATAGCAATTTAAAAATGAGGGTCTCCAAAAAACCTTAAATAATGGGTTTCTCATAAAAATGAAAAAAAAACTTTGCATAAATGCATATATCTCTGTAAGTACCAGCCCGATTGTCTCACATTTGGTTCCAGAGGAAAGATAAAGTCTCAATCTTTTATTTTTTTGTTATTGTGACAAAATCGGAGCAATAGTTGCAGAGATACAGCCGTTGAAAGTAAAAGGTCTCCAGACTACGAAAAATTACAAGTTTATCATTTTTGAAAAAATAAATTTTTTAAAAATTTAAAATCGAGCAATCTAAAGAGATTTCAAGTTATTACAAGTAACCCGAAAATATTTTTGATATGAATGCATAAATATCTGTTAATACTAGTCTGATAGTCTTAAATTTTTTCTGTCATGATAAAGCTAATATACTTATGCATTCTAGTTTTTATAGAGTCAAAATCGGATCATTATTTACCGAGTTATAGCAATTTAAAAATGAGGGTCTCCAAAAAACCTTAAATAATGGGTTTCTCATAAAAATGAAAAAAAAAAAACTTTGCATAAATGCATATATCTCTGTAAGTACCAGCCCGATTGTCTCACATTTGGTTCCAGAGGAAAGATAAAGTCTCCATCTTTTATTTTTTTGTTATTTTGACAAAATCGGAGCAATAGTTGCAGAGATACAGCCGTTGAAAGTAAAAGGTCTCCAGACTACGAAAAATTACAAGTTTATCATTTTTGAAAAAATAAATTTTTTTAAAAATTTAAAATCGAGCAATCTCTTTTATTCTATTTAAACTTTATTGAAAAAGATTTAAATTCGTGCAAAGGCATTTGAAATCGATATAATGGTAACCTTGATATAGCCATTTCAAGTTATTACAAGTAACCCGAAAATATTTTTGATATGAATGCATAAATATCTGTTAATACTAGTCTGATAGTCTTAAATTTTTTCTGTCATGATAAAGCTAATATACTTATGCATTCTAGTTTTTATAGAGTCAAAATCGGATCATTATTTACCGAGTTATAGCAATTTAAAAATGAGGGTCTCCAAAAAACCTTAAATAATGGGTTTCTAATAAAAATGAAAAAAAAACTTTGCATAAATGCATATATCTCTGTAAGTACCAGCCCGATTGTCTCACATTTGGTTCCAGAGGAAAGATAAAGTCTCAATCTTTTATTTTTTTGTTATTTTGACAAAATCGGAGCAATAGTTGCAGAGATACAGCCGTTGAAAGTAAAAGGTCTCCAGACTACGAAAAATTACAAGTTTATCATTTTTGAAAAAATATTTTTTTTTAAAAATTTAAAATCGAGCAATCTCTTTTATTCGAATTAAACTTTATTGAAAAAGATTTAAATTCGTGCAAAGGCATTTGAAATCGATATAATGGTAACCTTGATATAGCCATTTCAAGTTATTACAAGTAACCCGAAAATATTTTTGATATGAATGCATAAATATCTGTTAATACTAGTCCGATAGTCTTAATTTTTTTCTGTCATGATAAAGCTAATATACTTATGCATTCTAGTTTTTAAAGAGTCAAAATCGGATCATTATTTACCGAGTTATAGCAATTTAAAAATGAGGGTCTCCAAAAAACCTTAAATAATGGGTTTCTCATAAAAATGAAAAAAAAACTTTGCATAAATGCATATATCTCTGTAAGTACCAGCCCGATTGTCTCACATTTGGTTCCAGAGGAAAGATAAAGTCTCAATCTTTTATTTTTTTGTTATTTTGACAAAATTGGAGCAATAGTTGCAGAGATACAGCCGTTGAAAGTAAAAGGTCTCCAGACTACGAAAAATTACAAGTTTATCATGTTTGAAAAAATAATTTTTTTTTAAATTTAAAATCGAGCAATCTCTTTTATTCTATTTAAACTTTATTGAAAAAGATTTAAATTCGTGCAAATGCATTAGAAAACGATAGAATGGTAACCTTGCTATAGCCATTTCAAGTTATTACAAGTAACCCGAAAATATTTTTGATATGAATGCATAAATATCTGTTAATACTAGTCCGATAGTCTTAATTTTTTTCTGTCATGATAAAGCTAATATACTTATGCCTTCTAGTTTTTATAGAGTCAAAATCGGATCATTATTTACCGAGTTATAGCAATTTAAAAATGAGGGTCTCCAAAAAACCTTAAATAATGGGTTTCTCATAAAAATGAAAAAAAAAACTTTGCATAAATGCATATATCTCTGTAAGTACCAGCCCGATTGTCTCACATTTGGTTCCAGAGGAAAGATAAAGTCTCAATCTTTTATTTTTTTGTTATTTTGACAAAATCGGAGCAATAGTTGCAGAGATACAGCCGTTGAAAGTAAAAGGTCTCCAGACTACGAAAAATTACAAGTTTATCATTTTTGAAAAAATAAATTTTTTTAAAAATTTAAAATCGAGCAATCTCTTTTATTCTATTTAAACTTTATTGAAAAAGATTTAAATTCGTGCAAAGGCATTTGAAATCGATATAATGGTAACCTTGATATAGCCATTTCAAGTTATTACAAGTAACCCGAAAATATTTTTGATATGAATGCATAAATATCTGTTAATACTAGTCCGATAGTCTTAATTTTTTTCTGTCATGATAAAGCTAATATACTTATGCCTTCTAGTTTTTATAGAGTCAAAATCGGATCATTATTTACCGAGTTATAGCAATTTAAAAATGAGGGTCTCCAAAAAATGAAAAAAAAAACTTTGCATAAATGCATATATCTCTGTAAGTACCAGCCCGATTGTCTCACATTTGGTTCCAGAGGAAAGATAAAGTCTCAATCTTTTATTTTTTTGTTATTTTGACAAAATCGGAGCAATAGTTGCAGAGATACAGCCGTTGAAAGTAAAAGGTCTCCAGACTACGAAAAATTACAAGTTTATCATTTTTGAAAAAATATTTTTTTTTAAAAATTTAAAATCGAGCAATCTCTTTTATTCGAATTAAACTTTATTGAATAAGATTTAAATTCGTGCAAAGGCATTTGAAATCGATATAATGGTAACCTTGATATAGCCATTTCAAGTTATTACAAGTAACCCGAAAATATTTTTGATATGAATGCATAAATATCTGTTAATACTAGTCCGATAGTCTTAATTTTTTTCTGTCATGATAAAGCTAATATACTTATGCATTCTAGTTTTTATAGAGTCAAAATCGGATCATTATTTACCGAGTTATAGCAATTTCAAAATGAGGGTCTCCAAAAAACCTTAAATAATGGGTTTCTAATAAAAATGAAAAAAAAAACTTTGCATAAATGCATATATCTCTGTAAGTACCAGCCCGATTGTCTCACATTTGGTTCCAGAGGAAAGATAAAGTCTCAATCTTTTATTTTTTTGTTATTTTGACAAAATCGGAGCAATAGTTGCAGAGATACAGCCGTTGAAAGTAAAAGGTCTCCAGACTACGAAAAATTACAAGTTTATCATTTTTGAAAAAATAATTTTTTTTAAAAATTTAAAATCGAGCAATCTCTTTTATTCGAATTAAACTTTATTGAAAAAGATTTAAATTCGTGCAAAGGCATTTGAAATCGATATAATGGTAACCTTGATATAGCCATTTCAAGTTATTACAAGTAACCCGAAAATATTTTTGATATGAATGCATAAATATCTGTTAATACTAGTCCGATAGTCTTAATTTTTTTCTGTCATGATAAAGCTAATATACTTATGCATTCTAGTTTTTAAAGAGTTATAGCAATTTAAAAATGAGGGTCTCCAAAAAACCTTAAATAATGGGTTTCTAATAAAAATGAAAAAAAAAACTTTGCATAAATGCATATATCTCTGTAAGTACCAGAACGATTGTCTCACATTTGGTTCCAGAGGAAAGATAAAGTCTCAATCTTTTATTTTTTTGTTATTTTGACAAAATCGGTGCAATAGTTGCAGAGATACAGCCGTTGAAAGTAAAAGGTCTCCAGACTACAAAAAATTACAAGTTTATCATTTTTGAAAAAATATTTTTTTTTTAAAATTTAAAATCGAGCAATCTCTTTTATTCGAATTAAACTTTATTGAAAAAGATTTAAATTCGTGCAAAGGCATTTGAAATCGATATAATGGTAACCTTGATATAGCCATTTCAAGTTATTACAAGTAACCCGAAAATATTTTTGATATGAATGCATAAATATCTGTTAATACTAGTCCGATAGTCTTAATTTTTTTTCTGTCATGATAAAGCTAATATACTTATGCATTCTAGTTTTTATAGAGTCAAAATCGGATCATTATTTACCGAGTTATAGCAATTTAAAAATGAGGGTCTCCAAAAAACCTTAAATAATGGGTTTCTCATAAAAATGAAAAAAAAAACTTTGCATAAATGCATATATCTCTGTAAGTACCAGCCCGATTGTGTCACATTTGGTTCCAGAGGAAAGATAAAGTCTCAATCTTTTATTTTTTTGTTATTTTGACAAAATCGAAGCAATAGTTGCAGAGATACAGCCGTTGAAAGTAAAAGGTCTCCAGATTACGAAAAATTACAAGTTTATCATGTTTGAAAAAATAAATTTTTTTAAAAATTTAAAATCGAGCAATCTCTTTTATTCTATTTAAACTTTATTGAAAAATATTTAAATTCGTGCAAAGGCATTAGAACACGATAAAATGGTAACCTTGATATAGCCTTTTCAAGTTATTACAAGTAACCCGAAAATATTTTTGATATGAATGCATAAATATCTTCTAATACTAGTCCGATAGTCTTAATTTTTTTCTGTCATGATAAAGCTAATATACTTATGCCTTCTAGTTTTTATAGAGTCAAAATCGGATCATTATTTACGGAGTTATAGCAATTTAAAAATGAGGGTCTCCAAAAAACCTTAAATAATGGGTTTCTCATAAAAATTAAAAAAAAAAACTTTGCATAAATGCATATATCTCTGTAAGTACCAGCCCGATTGTCTCACATTTGGTTCCAGAGGAAAGATAAAGTCTCAATCTTTTATTTTTTTGTTATTTTGACAAAATCGGAGCAATAGTTGCAGAGATACAGCCGTTGAAAGTAAAAGGTCTCCAGACTACGAAAAATTACAAGTTTATCATTTTTGAAAAAATAATTTTTTTTAAAAATTTAAAATCGAGCAATCTCTTTTATTCGAATTAAACTTTATTGAAAAAGATTTAAATTCGTGCAAAGGCATTTGAAATCGATATAATGGTAACCTTGATATAGCCATTTCAAGTTATTACAAGTAACCCGAAAATATTTTTGATATGAATGCATAAATATCTGTTAATACTAGTCCGATAGTCTTAATTTTTTTCTGTCATAATAAAGCTAATATACTTATGCATTCTAGTTTTTATAGAGTCAAAATCGGATCATTATTTACCGAGTTATAGCAATTTAAAAGTGAGGGTCTCCAAAAAACCTTAAATAATGGGTTTCTCATAAAAATGAAAAAAAAAACTTTGCATAAATGCATATATCTCTGTAAGTACCAGCCCGATTGTCTCACATTTGGTTCCAGAGGAAAGATAAAGTCTCAATCTTTTATTTTTTTGTTATTTTGACAAAATCGGAGCAATAGTTGCAGAGATACAGCCGTTGAAAGTAAAAGGTCTCCAGACTACGAAAAATTACAAGTTTATCATTTTTGAAAAAATATTTTTTTTTTTAAAAATTTAAAATCGAGCAATCTCTTTTATTCTAATTAAACTTTATTGAAAAAGATTTAAATTCGTGCAAACGCATTAGAAAACGATAGAATGGTAACCTTGATATAGCCATTTCAAGTTATTACAAGTAACCCGAAAATATTTTTGATATGAATGCATAAATATCTGTTAATACTAGTCTGATAGTCTTAAATTTTTTCTGTCATGATAAAGCTGATATACTTATGCATTCTAGTTTTTATAGAGTTAAAATCGCATCATTATTTACCGAGTTATAGAAATTTAAAAATGAGGGTCTCCAAGAAACCTTAAATAATGGGTTTCTCATAAAAATAAAAAAAAAAAACTTTGCATAAATGCATATATCTCTGTAAGTACCAGCCCGATTGCCTCATATTTGGTTCCAGAGGAAAGATAAAGTCTCAATCTTTTATTTGTTTGTTATTTTGACAAAATCGGAGCAATAGTTGCAGAGATACAGCCGTTGAAAGTAAAAGGTCTCCAGACTACGAAAAATTACAAGTTTATCATTTTTGAAAAAATAACTTTTTTTAAAAATTTAAAATCGAGCAATCTCTTTTTTTCTATTTAAACTTTATTGAAAAAGATTTAAATTCGTGCAAAGGCATTTGAAATCGATATAATGGTAACCTTGATATAGCCATTTCAAGTTATTACAAGTAACCCGAAAATATTTTTGATATGAATGCATAAATATCTGTTAATACTAGTCTGATAGTCTTAAATTTTTTCTGTCATGATAAAGCTAATATACTTATGCATTCTAGTTTTTATAGAGTCAAAATCGCATCATTATTTACCGAGTTATAGCAATTTAAAAATGAGGGTCTCCAAAAAACCTTAAATAATGGGTTTCTCATAAAAATGAAAAAAAAAACTTTGCATAAATGCATATATCTCTGTAAGTACCAGCCCGATTGTCTCACATTTGGTTCCAGAGGAAAGATAAAGTCTCAATCTTTTATTTTTTTGTTATTTTGACAAAATCGGAGCAATAGTTGCAGAGATACAGCCGTTGAAAGTAAAAGGTCTCCAGACTACGAAAAATTATAAGTTTATCATTTTTGAAAAAATAAATTTTTTTAAAAATTTAAAATCGAGCAATCTCTTTTATTCTATTTAAACTTTATTGAAAAAGATTTAAATTCGTGCAAAGGCATTTGAAATCGATAGAATAGTAACCTTGATATAGCCATTTAAAGTTATTACAAGTAACCCGAAAATATTTTTGATATGAATGCATAAATATCTGTTAATACTAATCCGATAGTCTTAATTTTTTTCTGTCATGATAAAGCTAATATACTTATGCATTCTAGTTTTTATAGAGTCAAAATCGCATCATTATTTACCGAGTTATAGTAATTTAAAAATGAGGGTCTCCAAGAAACCTTAAATAATAGGTTTCTCATAAAAATGAAAAAAAAACTTTGCATAAATGCATATATCTCTGTAAGTACCAGCCCGATTGTCTCACATTTGGTTACAGAGGAAAGATAAAGTCTCAATCTTTTATTTTTTTGTTATTTTGACAAAATCGGAGCAATAGTTGCAGAGATACAGCCGTTGAAAGTAAAAGGTCTCCAGACTACGAAAAATTACAAGTTTATCATTTTTGAAAAAATAATTTTTTTTTAAAAATTTAAAATCGAGCAATCTCTTTTATTCTATTTAAACTTTATTGAAAAAGATTTAAATTCGTGCAAAGGCATTTGAAATCGATATAATGGTAACCTTGATATATCCATTTCAAGTTATTACAAGTAACCCGAAAATATTTTTGATATGAATGCATAAATATCTGTTAATACTAGTCTGATAGTCTTAAATTTTTTCTGTCATGATAAAGCTAATATACTTATGCATTCTAGTTTTTATAGAGTCAAAATCGCATCATTATTTACCGAGTTATAGCAATTTAAAAATGAGGGTCTCCAAAAAACTTTAAATAATGGGTTTCTCATAAAAATGAAAAAAAAAAACTTTGCATAAATGCATATATCTCTGTAAGTACCAGCCCGATTGTCTCACATTTGGTTCCAGAGGAAATATAAAGTCTCAATCTTTTATTTTTTTGTTATTGTGACAAAATCGGAGCAATAGTTGCAGAGATACAGCCGTTGAAAGTAAAAGGTCTCCAGACTACGAAAAATTACAAGTTTATCATTTTTGAAAAAATAAATTTTTTTAAAAATTTAAAATCGAGCAATCTCTTTTATTCTATTTAAACTTTATTGAAAAAGATTTAAATTCGTGCAAAGGCATTTGAAATCGATATAATGGTAACCTTGATATAGCCATTTCAAGTTATTACAAGTAACCCGAAAATATTTTTGATATGAATGCATAAATATCTGTTAATACTAGTCTGATAGTCTTAAATTTTTTCTGTCATGATAAAGCTAATATACTTATGCATTCTAGTTTTTATAGAGTCAAAATCGGATCATTATTTACCGAGTTATAGCAATTTAAAAATGAGGGTCTCCAAAAAACCTTAAATAATGGGTTTCTAATAAAAATGAAAAAAAAACTTTGCATAAATGCATATATCTCTGTAAGTACCAGCCCGATTGTCTCACATTTGGTTCCAGAGGAAAGATAAAGTCTCAATCTTTTATTTTTTTTGTTATTTTGACAAAATCGGAGCAATAGTTGCAGAGATACAGCCGTTGAAAGTAAAAGGTCTCCAGACTACGAAAAATTACAAGTTTATCATTTTTGAAAAAATAATTTTTTTTAAAAATTTAAAATCGAGCAATCTCTTTTATTCGAATTAAACTTTATTGAAAAAGATTTAAATTCGTGCAAAGGCATTTGAAATCGATATAATGGTAACCTTGATATAGCCATTTCAAGTTATTACAAGTAACCCGAAAATATTTTTGATATGAATGCATAAATATCTGTTAATACTAGTCCGATAGTCTTAATTTTTTTCTGTCATGATAAAGCTAATATACTTATGCATTCTAGTTTTTATAGAGTCAAAATCGGATCATTATTTACCGAGTTATAGCAATTTAAAAATGAGGGTCTCCAAAAAACCTTAAATAATGGGTTTCTCATAAAAATGAAAAAAAAAAAACTTTGCATAAATGCATATATCTCTGTAAGTACCAGCCCGATTGTCTCACATTTGGTTCCAGAGGAAAGATAAAGTCTCAATCTTTTATTTTTTTGTTATTTTGACAAAATCGGAGCAATAGTTGCAGAGATATAGCCGTTGAAAGTAAAAGGTCTCCAGACTACGAAAAATTACAAGTTTATCATGTTTGAAAAAATATTTTTTTTTTAAAATTTAAAATCGAGCAATCTCTTTTATCTATTTAAACTTTATTGAAAAAGATTTAAATTCGTGCAAAGGCATTAGAAAACGATAGAATGGTAACCTTGATATAGCCATTTCAAGTTATTACAAGTAACCCGAAAATATTTTTGATATGAATGCATAAATATCTGTTAATACTAGTCCGATAGTCTTAATTTTTTTCTGTCATGATAAAGCTAATATACTTATGCCTTCTACGTTTAAAGAGTCAAAATCGGATCATTATTTACCGAGTTATAGCAATTTAAAAATGAGGGTCTCCAAAAAACCTTAAATAATGGGTGTCTCATAAAAATGAAAAAAAAAAAAACTTTGCATAAATGCATATATCTCTGTAAGTACCAGCCCGATTGTCTCACATTTGGTTCCAGAGGAAAAATAAAGTCTCAATCTTTTATTTTTTTGTTATTTTGACAATATCGGAGCAATAGTTGCAGAGATACAGCCGTTGAAAGTAAAAGGTCTCCAGACTACGAAAAATTACAAGTTTATCATTTTTGAAAAAATAATTTTTTTTAAAAATTTAAAATCGAGCAATCTCTTTTATTCGAATTAAACTTTATTGAAAAAGATTTAAATTCGTGCAAAGGCATTTGAAATTGATATAATGGTAACCTTGATATAGCCATTTCAAGTTATTACAAGTAACCCGAAAATATTTTTGATATGAATGCATAAATATCTGTTAATACTAGTCCGATAGTCTTAATTTTTTTCTGTCATGATAAAGCTAATATACTTATGCATTCTAGTTTTTATAGAGTCAAAATCGGATCATTATTTACCGAGTTATAGCAATTTAAAAATGAGGGTCTCCAAAAAACCTTAAATAATGGGTTTCTAATAAAAATGAAAAAAAAAACTTTGCATAAATGCATATATCTCTGTAAGTACCAGCCCGATTGTCTCACATTTGGTTCCAGAGGAAAGATAAAGTCTCAATCTTTTATTTTTTTGTTATTTTGACAAAATCGGAGCAATAGTTGCAGAGATACAGCCGTTGAAAGTAAAAGGTCTCCAGACTACGAAAAATTACAAGTTTATCATTTTTGAAAAAATAATTTTTTTTAAAAATTTAAAATCGAGCAATCTCTTTTATTCGAATAAAACTTTATTGAAAAAGATTTAAATTCGTGCAAAGGCATTTGAAATCGATATAATGGTAACCTTGATATAGCCATTTCAAGTTATTACAAGTAACCCGAAAATATTTTTGATATGAATGCATAAATATCTGTTAATACTAGTCCGATAGTCTTAATTTTTTTCTGTCATGATAAAGCTAATATACTTATGCATTCTAGTTTTTATAGAGTCAAAATCGGATCATTATTTACCGAGTTATAGCAATTTAAAAATGAGGGTCTCCAAAAAACCTTAAATAATGGGTTTCTAATAAAAATTAAAAAAAAACTTTGCATAAATGCATATATCTCTGTAAGTACCAGCCCGATTGCCTCACATTTGGTTCCAGAGGAAAGATAAAGTCTCAATCTTTTATTTTTTTGTTATTTTGACAAAATCGGTGCAATAGTTGCAGAGATACAGCCGTTGAAAGTAAAAGGTCTCCAGACTACGAAAAATTACAAGTTTATCATTTTTGAAAAAATAAATTTTTTTAAAAATTTAAAATCGAGCAATCTCTTTTATTCGAATTAAACTTTATTGAAAAAGATTTAAATTCGTGCAAAGGCATTTGAAATTGATATAATGGTAACCTTGATATAGCCATTTCAAGTTATTACAAGTAACCCGAAAATATTTTTGATATGAATGCATAAATATCTGTTAATACTAGTCCGATAGTCTTAATTTTTTTCTGTCATGATAAAGCTAATATACTTATGCATTCTAGTTTTTATAGAGTCAAAATCGGATCATTATTTACCGAGTTATAGCAATTTAAAAATGAGGGTCTCCAAAAAACCTTAAATAATGGGTTTCTCATAAAAATGAAAAAAAAAAACTTTGCATAAATGCATATATCTCTGTAAGTACCAGCCCGATTGTCTCACATTTGGTTCCAGAGGAAAGATAAAGTCTCAATCTTTTATTTTTTTGTTATTTTGACAAAATCGGAGCAATAGTTGCAGAGATACAGCCGTTGAAAGTAAAAGGTCTCCAGACTACGAAAAATTACAAGTTTATCATGTTTGAAAAAATAAATTTTTTTAAAAATTTAAAATCGAGCAATCTCTTTTATTCTATTTAAACTTTATTGAAAAATATTTAAATTCGTGCAAAGGCATTAGAAAACGATAAAATGGTAACCTTGATATAGCCATTTCAAGTTATTACAAGTAACCCGAAAATATTTTTGATATGAATGCATAAATATCTTCTAATACTAGTCCGATAGTCTTAATTTTTTTCTGTCATGATAAAGCTAATATACTTATGCCTTCTAGTTTTTATAGAGTCAAAATCGGATCATTATTTACCGAGTTATAGCAATTTAAAAATGAGGGTCTCCAAAAAACCTTAAATAATGGGTTTCTCATAAAAATGAAAAAAAAAAACTTTGCATAAATGCATATATCTCTGTAAGTACCAGCCCGATTGTCTCACACTTGGTTCCAGAGGAAAGATAAAGTCTCAATCTTTTATTTTTTTGTTATTTTGACAAAATCGGAGCAATAGTTGCAGAGATACAGCCGTTGAAAGTAAAAGGTCTCCAGACTACGAAAAATTACAAGTTTATCATTTTTGAAAAAATAAATTTTTTTAAAAATTTAAAATCGAGCAATCTCTTTTATTCTATTTAAACTTTATTGAAAAAGATTTAAATTCGTGCAAAGGCATTTGAAATCGATATAATGGTAACCTTGATATAGCCATTTCAAGTTATTACAAGTAACCCGAAAATATTTTTGATATGAATGCATAAATATCTGTTAATACTAGTCCGATAGTCTTAATTTTTTTTCTGTCATGATAAAGCTAATATACTTATGCCTTCTAGTTTTTATAGAGTCAAAATCGGATCATTATTTACGGAGTTATAGCAATTTAAAAATGAGGGTCTCCAAAAAACCTTAAATAATGGGTTTCTCATAAAAATGAAAAAAAAAAACTTTGCATAAATGCATATACATATCTCTGTAAGTACCAGCCCGATTGTCTCACATTTGGTTCCAGAGGAAAGATAAAGTCTCAATCTTTTATTTTTTTGTTATTTTGACAAAATCGGAGCAATAGTTGCAGAGATACAGCCGTTGAAAGTAAAAGGTCTCCAGACTACGAAAAATTACAAGTTTATCATTTTTGAAAAAATAATTTTTTTTTTTTAAATTTAAAATCGAGCAATCTCTTTTATTCTAATTAAACTTTATTGAAAAAGATTTAAATTCGTGCAAAGGCATTTGAAATCGATATAATGGTAACCTTGATATAGCCATTTCAAGTTATTACAAGTAACCCGAAAATATTTTTGATATGAATGCATAAATATCTGTTAATACTAGTCCGATAGTCTTAATTTTTTTCTGTCATGATAAAGCTAATATACTTATGCATTCTAGTTTTTATAGAGTCAAAATCGGATCATTATTTACCGAGTTATAGCAATTTAAAAATGAGGGTCTCCAAGAAACCTT
Organism: Pegoplata infirma; assembly: GCA_963921195.1. Lineage (NCBI taxonomy): Eukaryota > Metazoa > Arthropoda > Insecta > Diptera > Anthomyiidae > Pegoplata > Pegoplata infirma. Next base: position 139,368,882 of record OY992536.1, read on the forward strand.
AAATAATGGGTTTCTCATAAAAATGAAAAAAAAAAACTTTTCATAAATGCATATATCTCTGTAAGTACCAGCCCGATTGCCTCACATTTGATTCCAGAGGAAAGATAAAGTCTCAATTTTTTTTTTTTTTTGTTATTTTGACAAAATCGGAGCAATAGTTGCAGAGATACAGCCGTTGAAAGTAAAAGGTCTCCAGACTACGAAAAATTACAAGTTTATCATTTTTGAAAAAATAAATTTTTTTAAATATTTAAAATCGAGCAATCTCTTTTATTCTATTTAAACTTTATTGAAAAAGATTTAAATTCGTGCAAAGGCATTTGAAATCGATATAATGGTAACTTTGATATAGCCATTTCAAGTTATTACAAGTAACCCGAAAATATTTTTGATATGAATTCATAAATATCTGTTAATACTAGTCCGATAGTCTTAATTTTTTTCTGTCATGATAAAGCGAATATACTTATGCATTCTAGTTTTTATAGAGTCAAAATCGGATCATTATTTACCGAGTTATAGCAATTTAAAAATGAGGGTCTCCAAAAAACCTTAAATAATGGGTTTCTCATAAAAATGAAAAAAAAACTTTGCATAAATGCATATATCTCTGTAAGTACCAGCCCGATTGTCTCACATTTGGTTCCAGAGGAAAGATAAAGTCTCAATCTTTTATTTTTTTGTTATTGTGACAAAATCGGAGCAATAGTTGCAGAGATACAGCCGTTGAAAGTAAAAGGTCTCCAGACTACGAAAAATTACAAGTTTATCATTTTTGAAAAAATAAATTTTTTTAAAAATTTAAAATCGAGCAATCTCTTTTATTCTATTTAAACTTTATTGAAAAAGATTTAAATTCGTGCAAAGGCATTTGAAATCGATATAATGGTAACCTTGATATAGCCATTTCAAGTTATTACAAGTAACCCGAAAATATTTTTGATATGAATGCATAAATATCTGTTAATACTAGTCTGATAGTCTTAAATTTTTTCTGTCATGATAAAGCTAATATACTTATGCATTCTAGTTTTTATAGAGTCTAAATCGGATCATTATTTACCGAGTTATAGCAATTTAAAAATGAGGGTCTCCAAAAAACCTTAAATAATGGGTTTCTCATAAAAATGAAAAAAAAAAAACTTTGCATAAATGCATATATCTCTGTAAGTACCAGCCCGATTGTCTCACATTTGGTTCCAGAGGAAAGATAAAGTCTCAATCTTTTATTTTTTTGTTATTTTGACAAAATCGGAGCAATAGTTGCAGAGATACAGCCGTTGAAAGTAAAAGGTCTCCAGACTACGAAAAATTACAAGTTTATCATTTTTGAAAAAATAATTTTTTTTTAAAATTTAAAATCGAGCAATCTCTTTTATTCTATTTAAACTTTATTGAAAAAGATTTAAATTCGTGCAAAGGCATTTGAAATCGAAATAATGGTAACCTTGATATAGCCATTTCAAGTTATTACAAGTAACCCGAAAATATTTTTGATATGAATGCATAAATATCTGTTAATACTAGTCCGATAGTCTTAATTTTTTTCTGTCATGATAAAGCTAATATACTTATGCCTTCTAGTTTTTATAGAGTCAAAATCGGATCATTATTTACCGAGTTATAGCAATTTAAAAATGAGGGTCTCCAAAAAACCTTAAATAATGGGTTTCTAATAAAAATGAAAAAAAAACTTTGCATAAATGCATATATCTCTGTAAGTACCAGCCCGATTGCCTCACATTTGGTTCCAGAGGAAAGATAAAGTCTCAAACTTTTATTTTTTTGTTATTTTGACAAAATCGGAGCAATAGTTGCAGAGATACAGCCGTTGAAAGTAAAAGGTCTCCAGACTACGAAAAATTACAAGTTTATCATTTTTGAAAAAATAAATTTTTTTAAAAATTTAAAATCGAGCAATCTCTTTTATTCTATTTAAACTTTATTGAAAAAGATTTAAATTCGTGCAAAGGCATTTGAAATCGATATAATGGTAACCTTGATATAGCCATTTCAAGTTATTACAAGTAACCCGAAAATATTTTTGATATGAATGCATAAATATCTGTTAATACTAGTCTGATAGTCTTAAATTTTTTCTGTCATGATAAAGCTAATATACTTATGCATTCTAGTTTTTATAGAGTCAAAATCGCATCATTATTTACCGAGTTATAGCAATTTAAAAATGAGGGTCTCCAAAAAACCTTAAATAATGGGTTTCTCATAAAAATGAAAAAAAAAACTTTGCATAAATGCATATATCTCTGTAAGTACCAGCCCGAATGTCTCACATTTGGTTCCAGAGGAAAGATAAAGTCTCAATCTTTTTTTTTTTTGTTATTTTGACAAAATCGGAGCAATAGTTGCAGAGATACAGCCGTTGAAAGTAAAAGGTCTCCAGACTACGAAAAATTACAAGTTTATCATTTTTGAAAAAATAAATTTTTTTAAAAATTTAAAATCGAGCAATCTCTTTTATTCTATTTAAACTTTATTGAAAAAGATTTAAATTCGTGCAAAGGCATTAGAAAACGATAGAACGGTAACCTTGATATAGCCATTTCAAGTTATTACAAGTAACCCGAAAATATTTTTGATATGAATGCATAAATATCTTCTAATACTAGTCCGATAGTCTTAATTTTTTTCTGTCATGATAAAGCAATATACTTATGCCTTCTAGTTTTTATAGAGTCAAAATCGGATCATTATTTACCGAGTTATAGCAATTTAAAAATGAGGGTCTCCAAAAAACCTTAAATAATGGGTTTCTCATAAAAATAAAAAAAAAAAACTTTGCATAAATGCATATATCTCTGTAAGTACCAGCCCGATTGTCTCACATTTGGTTCCAGAGGAAAGATAAAGTCTCAATCTTTTATTTTTTTGTTATTTTGACAAAATCGGAGCAATAGTTGCAGAGATACAGCCGTTGAAAGTAAAAGGTCTCCAGACTACGAAAAATTACAAGTTTATCATTTTTGAAAAAATAAATTTTTTTAAAAATTTAAAATCGAGCAATCTCTTTTATTCTATTTAAACTTTATTGAAATAAATTTTTTTAAAAATTTAAAATCGAGCAATCTCTTTTATTCTATTTAAACTTTATTGAAAAAGATTTAAATTCGTGCAAAGGCATTAGAAAACGATACAATGGTAACCTTGATATAGCCATTTCAAGTTATTACAAGTAACCCGAAAATATTTTTGATATGAATGCATAAATATCTGTTAATACTAGTCCGATAGTCTTAATTTTTTTCTGTCATGATAAAGCTAATATACTTATGCATTCTAGTTTTTATAGAGTCAAAATCGGATCATTATTTACCGAGTTATAGCAATTTAAAAATGAGGGTCTCCAAAAAACCTTAAATAATGGGTTTCTCATAAAAATGAAAAAAAAAACTTTGCATAAATGCATATATCTCTGTAAGTACCAGCCCGATTGTCTCACATTTGGTTCCAGAGGAAAGATAAAGTCTCAGTCTTTCATTTTTTTGTTATTGTGACAAAATCGGAGCAATAGTTGCAGAGATACAGCCGTTGAAAGTAAAAGGTCTCCAGACTACGAAAAATTACAAGTTTATCATTTTTGAAAAAAATTAATTTTTTTAAATATTTAAAATCGAGCAATCTCTTTTATTCTATTTAAACTTTATTGAAAAAGATTTAAATTCGTGCAAAGGCATTTGAAATCTATATAATGGTAACCTTGATATAGCCATTTCAAGTTATTACAAGTAACCCGAAAATATTTTTGATATGAATGCATAAATATCTGTTAATACTAGTCTGATAGTCTTAAATTTTTTCTGTCATGATAAAGCTAATATACTTATGCATTCAAGTTTTTATAGAGTCAAAATCGGATCATTATTTACCGGGTTATAGCAATTTAAAAATAAGGGTCTCCAAAAAACCTTAAATAATGGGTTTCTCATAAAAATGAAAAAAAAAAACTTTGCATAAATGCATATATCTCTGTAAGTACCAGCCCGATTGTCTCACATTTGGTTCCAGAGGAAAGATAAAGTCTCAATCTTTTATTTTTTTGTTATTTTGACAAAATCGGAGCAATAGTTGCAGAGATACAGCCGTTGAAAGTAAAAGGTCTCCAGACTACGAAAAATTACAAGTTTACCATTTTTGAAAAAATAATTTTTTTTAAAAATTTAAAATCGAGCAATCTCTTTTATTCGAATTAAACTTTATTGAAAAAGATTTAAATTCGTGCAAAGGCATTTGAAATCGATATAATGGTAACCTTGATATAGCCATTTCAAGTTATTACAAGTAACCCGAAAATATTTTTGATATGAATGCATAAATATCTGTTAATACTAGTCCGATAGTCTTAATTTTTTTCTGTCATGATAAAGCTAATATACTTATGCATTCTAGTTTTTATAGAGTCAAAATCGGATCATTATTTACCGAGTTATAGCAATTTAAAAATGAAGGTCTCCAAAAAACCTTAAATAATGGGTTTCTCATAAAAATGGAAAAAAAAAACTTTGTATAAATGCATATATCTCTGTAAGTACCAGCCCGATTGTCTCACATTTGGTTCCAGAGGAAAGATAAAGTCTCAATCTTTTATTTTTTTGTTATTTTGACAAAATCGGAGCAATAGTTGCAGAGATACAGCCGTTGAAAGTAAAAGGTCTCCAGACTACGAAAAATTACAAGTTTATCATTTTTGAAAAAATATTTTTTTTTTTTAAATTTAAAATCGAGCAATCTCTTTTATTCGAATTAAACTTTATTGAAAAAGATTTAAATTCGTGCAAAGGCATTTGAAATCGATATAATGGTAACCTTGATATAGCCATTTCAAGTTATTACAAGTAACCCGAAAATATTTTTGATATGAATGCATAAATATCTGTTAATACTAGTCCGATAGTCTTAATTTTTTTCTGTCATGATAAAGCTAATATACTTATGCATTCTAGTTTTTATAGAGTCAAAATCGGATCATTATTTACCGAGTTATAGCAATTTAAAAATGAGGGTCTCCAAAAAACCTTAAATAATGGGTTTCTCATAAAAATGAAAAAAAAAACTTTGCATAAATGCATATATCTCTGTAAGTACCAGCCCGCTTGTCTCACATTTGGTTCCAGAGGATAGATAAAGTCTCAATCTTTTATTTTTTTGTTATTTTGACAAAATCGGAGCAATAGTTGCAGAGAAAGTAAAAGGTCTCCAGACTACTAAAAATTACAAGTTTATCATTTTTGAAAAAATATTTTTTTTTTAAAAATTTAAAATCGAGCAATCTCTTTTATTCGAATTAAACTTTATTGAAAAAGATTTAAAGTCGTGCAAAGGCATTTGAAATCGATATAATGGTAACCTTGATATAGCCATTTCAAGTTATTACAAGTAACCCGAAAATATTTTTGATATGAATGCATAAATATCTGTTAATACTAGTCTGATAGTCTTAAATTTTTTCTGTCATGATAAAGCTAATATACTTATGCATTCTAGTTTTTATAGAGTCAAAATCGGATCATTATTTACCGAGTTATAGCAATTTAAAAATGAGGGTCTCCAAAAAACCTTAAATAATGGGTTTCTCATAAAAATGAAAAAAAAACTTTGCATAAATGCATATATCTCTGTAAGTACCAGCCCGATTGTCTCACATTTGGTTCCAGAGGAAAGATAAAGTCTCAATCTTTTATTTTTTTGTTATTGTGACAAAATCGGAGCAATAGTTGCAGAGATACAGCCGTTGAAAGTAAAAGGTCTCCAGACTACGAAAAATTACAAGTTTATCATTTTTGAAAAAATAAATTTTTTTAAATATTTAAAATCGAGCAATCTCTTTTATTCTATTTAAACTTTATTGAAAAAGATTTAAATTCGTGCAAAGGCATTTGAAATCGATATAATGGTAACCTTGATATAGCCATTTCAAGTTATTACAAGTAACCCGAAAATATTTTTGATATGAATGCATAAATATCTGTTAATACTAGTCTGATAGTCTTAAATTTTTTCTGTCATGATAAAGCTAATATACTTATGCATTCTAGTTTTTATAGAGTCAAAATCGGATCATTATTTACCGAGTTATAGCAATTTAAAAATGAGGGTCTCCAAAAAACCTTAAATAATGGGTTTCTCATAAAAATGAAAAAAAAAAAAACTTTGCATAAATGCATATATCTCTGTAAGTACCAGCCCGATTGTCTCACATTTGGTTCCAGAGGAAAGATAAAGTCTCAATCTTTTATTTTTTTGTTATTTTGACAAAATCGGAGCAATAGTTGCAGAGATACAGCCGTTGAAAGTAAAAGGTCTCCAGACTACGAAAAATTACAAGTTTATCATTTTTGAAAAAATAATTTTTTTTTAAAATTTAAAATCGAGCAATCTCTTTTATTCTATTTAAACTTTATTGAAAAAGATTTAAATTCGTGCAAAGGCATTTGAAATCGAAATAATGGTAACCTTGATATAGCCATTTCAAGTTATTACAAGTAACCCGAAAATATTTTTGATATGAATGCATAAATATCTGTTAATACTAGTCCGATAGTCTTAATTTTTTTCTGTCATGATAAAGCTAATATACTTATGCCTTCTAGTTTTTATAGAGTCAAAATCGGATCATTATTTACCGAGTTATAGCAATTTAAAAATGAGGGTCTCCAAAAAACCTTAAATAATGGGTTTCTAATAAAAATGAAAAAAAAACTTTGCATAAATGCATATATCTCTGTAAGTACCAGCCCGATTGCCTCACATTTGGTTCCAGAGGAAAGATAAAGTCTCAATCTTTTATTTGTTTGTTATTTTGACAAAATCGGAGCAATAGTTGCAGAGATACAGCCGTTGAAAGTAAAAGGTCTCCAGACTACGAAAAATTACAAGTTTATCATTTTTGAAAAAATAAATTTTTTTAAAAATTTAAAATCGAGCAATCTCTTTTATTCTATTTAAACTTTATTGAAAAAGATTTAAATTCGTGCAAAGGCATTTGAAATCGATATAATGGTAACCTTGATATAGCCATTTCAAGTTATTACAAGTAACCCGAAAATATTTTTGATATGAATGCATAAATATCTGTTAATACTAGTCTGATAGTCTTAAATTTTTTCTGTCATGATAAAGCTAATATACTTATGCATTCTAGTTTTTATAGAGTCAAAATCGCATCATTATTTACCGAGTTATAGCAATTTAAAAATGAGGGTCTCCAAAAAACCTTAAATAATGGGTTTCTCATAAAAATGAAAAAAAAACTTTGCATAAATGCATATATCTCTGTAAGTACCAGCCCGAATCTCTCACATTTGGTTCCAGAGGAAAGATAAAGTCTCAATCTTTTATTTTTTTGTTATTTTGACAAAATCGGAGCAATAGTTGCAGAGATACAGCCGTTGAAAGTAAAAGGTCTCCAGACTACGAAAAATTACAAGTTTATCATTTTTGAAAAAATAAATTTTTTTAAAAATTTAAAATCGAGCAATCTCTTTTATTCTATTTAAACTTTATTGAAAAAGATTTAAATTCGTGCAAAGGCATTAGAAAACGATAGAACGGTAACCTTGATATAGCCATTTCAAGTTATTACAAGTAACCCGAAAATATTTTTGATATGAATGCATAAATATCTTCTAATACTAGTCCGATAGTCTTAATTTTTTTCTGTCATGATAAAGCAATATACTTATGCCTTCTAGTTTTTATAGAGTCAAAATCGGATCATTATTTACCGAGTTATAGCAATTTAAAAATGAGGGTCTCCAAAAAACCTTAAATAATGGGTTTCTCATAAAAATAAAAAAAAAAAAAACTTTGCATAAATGCATATATCTCTGTAAGTACCAGCCCGATTGTCTCACATTTGGTTCCAGAGGAAAGATAAAGTCTCAATCTTTTATTTTTTTGTTATTTTGACAAAATCGGAGCAATAGTTGCAGAGATACAGCCGTTGAAAATAAAAGGTCTCCAGACTACGAAAAATTACAAGTTTATCATTTTTGAAAAAATAAATTTTTTTAAAAATTTAAAATCGAGCAATCTCTTTTATTCTATTTAAACTTTATTGAAATAAATTTTTTTAAAAATTTAAAATCGAGCAATCTCTTTTATTCTATTTAAACTTTATTGAAAAAGATTTAAATTCGTGCAAAGGCATTAGAAAACGATACAATGGTAACCTTGATATAGCCATTTCAAGTTATTACAAGTAACCCGAAAATATTTTTGATATGAATGCATAAATATCTGTTAATACTAGTCCGATAGTCTTAATTTTTTTCTGTCATGATAAAGCTAATATACTTATGCATTCTAGTTTTTATAGAGTCAAAATCGGATCATTATTTACCGAGTTATAGCAATTTAAAAATGAGGGTCTCCAAAAAACCTTAAATAATGGGTTTCTCATAAAAATGAAAAAAAAAAACTTTGCATAAATGCATATATCTCTGTAAGTACCAGCCCGATTGTCTCACATTTGGTTCCAGAGGAAAGATAAAGTCTCAGTCTTTAATTTTTTTGTTATTGTGACAAAATCGGAGCAATAGTTGCAGAGATACAGCCGTTGAAAGTAAAAGGTCTCCAGACTACGAAAAATTACAAGTTTATCATTTTTGAAAAAAATTAATTTTTTTAAATATTTAAAATCGAGCAATCTCTTTTATTCTATTTAAACTTTATTGAAAAAGATTTAAATTCGTGCAAAGGCATTTGAAATCGATATAATGGTAACCTTGATATAGCCATTTCAAGTTATTACAAGTAACCCGAAAATATTTTTGATATGAATGCATAAATATCTGTTAATACTAGTCTGATAGTCTTAAATTTTTTCTGTCATGATAAAGCTAATATACTTATGCATTCAAGTTTTTATAGAGTCAAAATCGGATCATTATTTACCGGGTTATAGCAATTTAAAAATGAGGGTCTCCAAAAAACCTTAAATAATGGGTTTCTCATAAAAATGAAAAAAAAAACTTTGCATAAATGCATATATCTCTGTAAGTACCAGCCCGATTGTCTCACATTTGGTTCCAGAGGAAAGATAAAGTCTCAATCTTTTATTTTTTTGTTATTTTGACAAAATCGGAGCAATAGTTGCAGAGATACAGCCGTTGAAAGTAAAAGGTCTCCAGACTACGAAAAATTACAAGTTTACCATTTTTGAAAAAATAATTTTTTTTAAAAATTTAAAATCGAGCAATCTCTTTTATTCGAATTAAACTTTATTGAAAAAGATTTAAATTCGTGCAAAGGCATTTGAAATCGATATAATGGTAACCTTGATATAGCCATTTCAAGTTATTACAAGTAACCCGAAAATATTTTTGATATGAATGCATAAATATCTGTTAATACTAGTCCGATAGTCTTAATTTTTTTCTGTCATGATAAAGCTAATATACTTATGCATTCTAGTTTTTATAGAGTCAAAATCGGATCATTATTTACCGAGTTATAGCAGTTTAAAAATGAAGGTCTCCAAAAAACCTTAAATAATGGGTTTCTCATAAAAATGGAAAAAAAAACTTTGTATAAATGCATATATCTCTGTAAGTACCAGCCCGATTGTCTCACATTTGGTTCCAGAGGAAAGATAAAGTCTCAATCTTTTATTTTTTTGTTATTTTGACAAAATCGGAGCAATAGTTGCAGAGATACAGCCGTTGAAAGTAAAAGGTCTCCAGACTACGAAAAATTACAAGTTTATCATTTTTGAAAAAATAAATTTTTTTAAATATTTAAAATCGAGCAATCTCTTTTATTCTATTTAAACTTTATTGAAAAAGATTTAAATTCGTGCAAAGGCATTTGAAATCGATATAATGGTAACCTTGATATAGCCATTTCAAGTTATTACAAGTAACCCGAAAATATTTTTGATATGAATGCATAAATATCTGTTAATACTAGTCTGATAGTCTTAAATTTTTTCTGTCATGATAAAGCTAATATACTTATGCATTCTAGTTTTTATAGAGTCAAAATCGGATCATTATTTACCGAGTTATAGCAATTTAAAAATGAGGGTCTCCAAAAAACCTTAAATAATGGGTTTCTCATAAAAATGAAAAAAAAAACTTTGCATAAATGCATATATCTCTGTAAGTACCAGCCCGATTGTCTCACATTTGGTTCCAGAGGAAAGATAAAGTCTCAATCTTTTATTTTTTTTGTTATTGTGGCAAAATCGGAGCAATAGTTGCAGAGATACAGCCGTTGAAAGTAAAAGGTGTCCAGACTACGAAAAATTACAAGTTTATCATTTTTGAAAAAATAAATTTTTTAAATATTTTTGAAATCGAGCAATCTCTTTTATTCTATTTAAACTTTATTGAAAAAGATTTAAATTCGTGCAAAGGCATTAGAAAACGATAGAATGGTAACCTTGATATAGCCATTTAAAGTTATTACAAGTAACCCGAAAATATTTTTGATATGAATGCATAAATATCTGTTAATACTAGTCCGATAGTCTTAATTTTTTTCTGTCATGATAAAGCTAATATACTTATGCATTCTAGTTTTTATAGAGTCAAAATCGGATCATTATTTACCGAGTTATAGCAATTTAAAAATGAGGGTCTCCAAAAAACCTTAAATAATGGGTTTCTCATAAAAATGAAAAAAAAACTTTGCATAAATGCATATATCTCTGTAAGTACCAGCCCGATTGTCTCACATTTGGTTCCAGAGGAAAGATAAAGTCTCAATCTTTTATTTTTTTGTTATTTTGACGAAATCGGAGCAATAGTTTCAGAGATACAGCCGTTGGAAGTAAAAGGTCTCCAGACTACGAAAAATTACAAGTTTATCATTTTTGAAAAAATAATTTTTTTTAAAAATTTAAAATCGAGCAATCTCTTTTATTCTATTTAAACTTTATTGAAAAAGATTTAAATTCGTGCAAAGGCATTTGAAAGCGATATAATGGTAACCTTGATATAGCCATTTCAAGTTATTACAAGTAACCCGAAAATATTTTTGATATGAATGCATAAATATCTGTTAATACTAGTCCGATAGTCTTAATTTTTTTCCTTCATGATAAAGCTAATATACTTATGCATTCTAGTTTTTATAGAGTCAAAATCGGATCATTATTTACCGAGTTATAGCAATTTAAAAATGAGGGTCTCCAAAAAACCTTAAATAATGGGTTTCTCATAAAAATTAAAAAAAAACTTTGCATAAATGCATATATCTCTGTAAGTACCAGCCCGATTGTCTCACATTTGGTTCCAGAGGAAAGATAAAGTCTCAATCTTTTATTTTTTTGTTATTTTGACAAAATCGGAGCAATAGTTGCAGAGATACAGTCGTTGAAAGTAAAAGGTCTCCAGACTACGAAAAATTACAAGTTTATCATTTTTGAAAAAATAAATTTTTTTAAAAATTTAAAATCGAGCAATCTCTTTTATTCTATTTAAACTTTATTGAAAAAGATTTAAATTCGTGCAAAGGCATTTGAAATCGATGTAATGGTAACCTTGATATAGCCATTTCAAGTTATTACAAGTAACCCGAAAATATTTTTGATATGAATGCATAAATATCTGTTAATACTAGTCCGATAGTCTTAATTTTTTTCTGTCATGATAAAGCTAATATACTTATGCCTTCTAGTTTTTATAGAGTCAAAATCGGATCATTATTTACCGAGTTATAGCAATTTAAAAATGAGGGTCTCCAAAAAACCTTAAATAATGGGTTTCTCATAAAAATGAAAAAAAAACTTTGCATAAATGCATATATCTCTGTAAGTACCAGCCCGATTGTCTCACATTTGGTTCCAGAGGAAAGATAAAGTCTCCATCTTTTATTTTTTAGGGCAGCATGAAATAACCCCCCAGGAAATAAGTCCCCAAAACGAAAATGAAATAAGTCCCCAAAAATTTGTACAGAAAAAAACAACAACGATAATTGGGGATTTATTTCGTTTTTTGGGGGTTTAATTCATTTCTTATTTGGGGACTTATTTCATTACGAAATAGGTCCCCAAAAATACAAATGAAATAAACCCCCAATTATTATTTTTGGGGACTTATTTCATTTTTCTCAAATGAAGATGATAAATTTAGAAATAATTTCAGGATACAGAAGGAATGCTTGATTTTATTATGTTGTGGTACCCCCAAGCAATGAGACAAACAAATTATGAGGATACTGATCAGTATTAAGGAGAGTATCTTTAGGCCCCCTTTAAAGTTTTGGGTTCTGTACTGATATAGCTTGGGAAACTTATTATATAATACCCGTAGTAGTTGTTTGCCGTAAAAGCGGGTCCAAATATGTAAATATATAAAAAATAAAAACGCAAGAAAGTTTAAGTTTTTAAATTAGAAAATTATATTTATTTAATTATATTACCTTAAGTATTTATGCACGTAGAGCGTTGGTTGGTATACAGAAGAGAAGTAAGTTTAAATTTAAGAACTAGAACAAAAGGGACGACAAACAATGTTTAAAAATCCCGTTACCGGTTAACTAGTTAAAATCACTGCTTACTCTTTACAGAGTTGCACGGAAAGTGGAGCGAGTAGATTTTAACTAGTATTAACCCTCGAAAGACTCAAGGGGTGAAAACTGGGACAAATTAAACCAAAGAAAGGCTTTAGGTTTAAACATTGCCGGCCGCCTTGCAATATTAATTCAAAATTGCAACAAAGTCTTAAAGTAAATAAACTAAGGTAATAAAAAATAAAATTCAAAATTTTCTATAAAAATTCAAGTATGTATTTTTTTTTCCATTTTTTCAAATAACACTTAAATCTAAATGGCCAAGAGACCAACCAGTGTAAACTGGATTTTTTATAAAAAAAGCGGTTAAAATAACCGTATAACCCAAGGGGGTAGATGGTCTCAAGGGAGCCGGATGGTCTCTTTGTTAAAGAGCCGATTTTGACCCAAGGGGGCCGGATGGTCTCATGAGAGCCAATTTGTCCAAGGGGATTGGATGGTCTCAAAAGAGCCGCTATATAGGAGATTGGCCCGAAATTATCCAGCCAAAGATGGTATATTGCGCTAATGGCAGACCCGGGCTCGAATGTATTCTACCCTTCAAAATGTGGGGAGTGACCTCTGGACCTAAGACCAGAACAACCCGACCAGAAATATTAAACCGTGGGTCAGCTAGCTGAAACCCAGCAAAATTGTCCTTCACTGAGTCGGGAACCGACTCCGAGGGAGTATTCACACCCTTCATTTTTGTCACCTTCGCCGTGACCGAAACTTTTTGTTCCCGATCATACGACGAACAAAGGGTCAAGCGACAGTAGCCGTTCCCATCCATAGTGGATACGGGTAGGCGAAGCTGACGGACCAGCGAATCGCAAATGTAGCTGACGCTACAACAGGAGTCCAAAGCGGCTCTCACCGGAATGAAATTTCCGGGCACCTGAAGCTTGACAATAAGCGTTGGCGAAAAATTGACAATATGACGAATTGGAAGAGTACAAACTTGTGACACGGACGACGACGGACGGTTTTTGGCAATAGCCTTTTTTGCAGGCTTAGAAATCTGTTTTTCTGTGGGTCGGGCTGCGCGAGACTGTTTTTGTTTGGCAGAGTCTGCTTGAGTAGGTTGCCGAAAATGAAGCAAGACGTGATGATCGCCTTGACACCGACGACACTTGGACTTGCTAGGGCAATCCTTAGCCAAGTGAGAAGAAGCCAGACATCGGCAGCAATAGCGATGCAAAACCACCATTCTGATCTTCTTCTCAGGCTTGAATCTAAGAAAAGCCCTACACGCCCGTAAAGGGTGAGTGCCGTTGCAGACCCTACACTTATTTTTAACAGCAGCGACAGCGCTCGCGGCCACATTCGAACCCGAGGGTCCATTAGTGTCCGACAAAGGTTCGGACACCGCAAAAGTAGGTGGTACTTCAGGGGAAGTAGCCGGCGGAGAAACACCATCAAAAGTGAGTGTGTCCACCGGCGAAGGCGTCAAATCAGGTGCTGTTGTCGTATCAGATGCAACTAAGGTAGCTGCTGCAACAACCGGTTCTGTAACCTCCATCGCCTCATCGTAGTCTTCCAAAATGGCGTCATCAAAAAGGTTGCGTAAGGAGTCCATTTTGCTGTGAAACAATAAAGGTTAACAGAAAGGAAAATAGATATGTATATTTAATTTAAGTTAGTTAGAATGACCAGTTTTGCGATATGACGTCTAACAACCCCATTCGCAGTGCGTACGTCAACGACCCTAACATGACCGTCACTTCCAGGGTGTATTTCAACGACCCTGCCTAACCTCCAAGAAGTCGGAGGTAGCTGCTCATGTCGTATAACTACTAAATCATCTACCTGAATTTCCCGTGTTGGATGTTGCCATTTGTACCGTTTATGTAAGCCCATTAAATACTCATCTTTCCACCGTTGACAGAAATGCTGAGTAAGAGCTTTCATTTTTCTAAACCGATTGACAATACTGATTGGAGACTCATTTGTTGCGGGCTCCGCAGGAGCTAGAATTGGAGAACCTATAAGAAAATGTCCAGGAGTTAGGGCAACCGGTTCCCGCGGGTTGTCCGTCATTGGACAAAGCGGACGCGAATTGAGACAAGCTTCAATCCTCGCAAGAATGGTTGAAAACTCCTCAAAAGTATATTTGAAAGCCTGTGCTTCCTTTCGAAAATGAAGTTTGAAACTTTTCACACCGGCTTCCCAAAGACCACCCACATGAGGGGCGCCAGCTGGGATAAACCGCCAAGAAAGTTCCTGGTAACTGGAAATGTTACAAATTTCGACCTGACATTCCTTAAGAAAAGTTCTAAAATCCCTTTCTAACTCACGCGACGCGCCTTCAAAGTTAGTACCGTTATCCGAAAACATGGTACGAGGACAGCCTCTACGCGAAACGAATCTTTGAAAAGCGGCTAAGAAAGTAGCCGTTGACAAATCCGAAGCTGCCTCTAAATGTATTGCCTTCGTAGAAAAACAAACGAAAATACAAACGTAGCCTTTTGTTATTCTACACGCTCTTCCAGTAAAACTTTTGATGTCGAAGGGCCCTGCAAAGTCTACACCAGTTGTAGTAAAAGGCCTATCAAGTCTAGTCCTTTCAGGAGGAAGCGCTGCCATAATCTGACTGCATGATCGTTTTCGATCTAAAATGCAGCGTTTACAGCGACCGATTATTCCACGAATTTTCGATTTCATTCGCGGGATCCAATATTCAATCCGAAGAATTCGCAGCATCAACTGATTTCCACCGTGAATGGAAATCAAATGTACAAACTCTACTAAAAGTTGAGTAAACCGATCCGAATATGGTAAAATCACAGGGTGCTGTTCAGAATATGAGAGAGATGGACATTTAACTAAACGACCATTTAACCTCATAACACCGTCTTCATCCAAAAAGGGGTTCAAAGGAACCAAACAACTTTTAGCGGAAAGAGGTCTTTTCTCCGAGAGACATTTATATTCGTCCTCGAAGTGACGTTTTTGAGCTATAATGGCCAAATGCATTTTTGCTCGTTTTATCTCCCAATTGGAAAATGCCTTGTCCAAATACAAACATCTACCGGACTTTCGCGCTTTTTGAGAATTGTAGATAAATCTCAAGACATACGATATTACGCGAAGTGCTTTGTCGAGCTTTGAGTATCTCCCAAGAATATCAAAATCATTCTCTTTATTGTCTGCAAAGAACGAAGCATGGGCCTTTACGGTCTGAGCTTCAATATCCGTATGCAAACCAGAAAGATCTGATATATTCCAATAAGATTTTTCCTGGCGAAGCCAAAGTGGTCCATGCCACCAGAGATCATTATCCGCCAGTTCATTGGGCGAAATACCACGACTACCTAAATCGGCAGGGTTGTCTTCAGATCTCACGTGATACCAATTGTGATTTCCAACATTTTGTTGGATTTGGCACACCCTGTTTCGGACAAAAGTGGCCCAGGTACACGGGTCTTTCTTCAACCAAGCAAGAACGATGGTAGAGTCCGTCCAGCAATAAACTTGCCGAATCCCAATATCAATTTCCTTAAGCACTGTCTGCAAAAGTTCGGAAGCCAAAACCGCTCCACAAAGCTCAAGGCGAGGAATAGAAATCGATTTTATGGGAGCAACTCTTGTCCTGCCAGATAATAGGTGGGTATAAATTTCACCGCTGGAAGTCTCAACTCGAATATATATCACCCCCGCGTATGCCTTTTCCGAGGCATCAGAAAAGACATGAAGTTCGACCAAAGAATCAGGACTGTAATGAACCCATCTTGGAATTCGAATATTGTTGACTTCATGATATGAAGTAACAAATTTCTGCCAGTCATTTTCAGTCGACAAAGGAAGATTTTCATCCCAACCAATGTGATCAAGCCAAATCCGTTGCATTATCATCTTAGCAACGACAATAACTGGACCAAGCCAACCCACGGGATCAAAAAGTTTTGCTATAAGAGACAAAACTTCTCTTTTAGTATGACTCGATTTAGGTGTGATAGGGTTCACACTAAAGTAAAAAGAGTCTAATTGAGCATTCCATTGAATACCCAATGTCTTAGAGCTACTAGATTCCACAAAAGTCAAAAGTTTAGCATCAACCAAATGCTCTGGGGGAAACCTATCTAAAATGGAGCGTTCATTTGAAGTCCATTTTCGAAGCTCGAATTTAGCAGTAGACAACGCTGCTATAAGCTGATCACGAGCGATCAGAGCAGTCGAGACGTCATGAGACCCTGTTAAAACGTCGTCGACGTACATACACTTCCGAAGAATGTGTGATGCCAGGGGGTATTCAGCCTCAGAATCGTCCGCTAATTGCAAAAGCGTTCGAATCGCCAAATAAGGGGCGCAATTTACGCCAAAAGTCACCGTTTGCAACTCATACTCCTTAACGTTCTCCGTCGGAGAATCTCTAAATAAGATCCGTTGAAATGGAGTGTGAGAAGAATCCACCCTAATCTGCCTATACATTTGCGTAATATCGCAATTGAAGACAAATTTAAAAAGGCGCCATCTTAAAATTAAGAGGACTAAGTCAGACTGTAAAGTTGGTCCGACGTAAAGACAGTCGTTAAGACTATTCCCGTTCGAAGTTTTATTCGAAGCATTGAACACGACTCGCAGTTTTGTAGTCTTTCGCTCTGGTTTAACGACTGGGTGGTGTGGCAAATAGCACGAATGTGTCACAGCCGGAGGTGTATATGAAACAAGTTTCATATGGTCAAGGTCCAGATATTCCTTTACGACGTTATCGTACATTTCCTTAATCTCAGGTCTTCGAAGAAGCGAGGACTCTGTCCTAAAGTATTGTTTTAAGACATTTGACCTCGATATACCTAAGTTCAAAATTTCAGGAAATTCTGGCTTGAATGGTAGGGTCACTATATATCGACCATTAGAAGCACGACGTGTTGTCGCCTTATAATTTTCCTCACAAATTTTATCAAACACGGATAAAATTTTCTTTCCAGGAGTTTCCTCAAGTTCCCAAAACCTAAGAAGAGTTCTATTCAAAGAATCTTCCTCGGAAAAGTCTACAGTAGTAGAATAAACGTGAACTCGAGGTTGTGATATTGGACCAGTAATAATCCAACCAAATATCGTGTTTTGAGCCAACAAAGAACCCAAAATATTACGACGAATTTCTCCCAAAAGAATTTGAGGATATAAATCCGCGCCAAGTAAAAGATCGACAGGTCCGCTGTCATAAAATCCGGAATCTGCCAGATGTAAATCGGGTAGATTATCCTTAATAAATGACGGAATGACAAATGATGGCAAATTACCCGAAATGTTAGGCAAAACAAGAGCCATAGTCTCCAAGATTATTGTACTGTCCAAGGGAGAGCCAATTTTCAAAGAACAAATTTTCTTTGAAGTAGCCGAGACCACTTGATTTACACCTGAAACTTGAGCATTCGTGGAATGCGTTGAGAGTTTCAGGCGATTTTGCAAGCGTTCACAAATGAACGAAGCCTCGGAAGCCGGATCTATAAGAGCCCGGGCTTGGTACGTAGTACCATGGTGAACGATATTCACCATTGCTGTCCCTAGGAGTACAGTCCTACTCTGAGACGCGTGGAACGTCTGCCGATTTGCAGGAGCCACGTGACTAATACCCGTAGATGTAGATGGAAGGAGAGAATTTTCAGGCAGGGAGTTCTGTAATCCAGGGGCGGAAGGCGTACTCGCAACTGCCGTAGAAGAATTATTTCCCCTTGCCGATCTATCAACTGTTTGTATCTCACGATGCAACATAGTATGATGTCGCTTGTTACAAATAGAGCAAGTATTTTTGCTCTTACAATTTTTAGCTTCATGTGCCTTTGAAAAGCAATTGACACAATGATGAAACTTTTTTACCGTAGAATATCTATCCGCAACCGAAAGCTTTTTAAATCTAGGACACATCCGTAAAAAGTGCCCTTGATTCGGACACAAACCACAAAAAGAAACCGTTGAAGGTGTAGCGTTAGTGTGGTGCGATTTCACTTTCGGTTGGATAGACTTTTTGGACAATCCAGAGCCTTTAAGATCGCGTAGACAATCTAAAGTTTGGATTCTTTCAGTGAGAAATTTGTCCAAGTCTTTCCAAGGAGATATAGACTTCTTTTCCTTAACCGTTTGTTCAAATAGATGTACGGTGTGCGGAGGCAACCGTTTTATCGAATTATAAACAATTATTGGATCCCAATCGGATATTGGAATATTATACGTAGACATCGCAGTAAGGCATTTATTGACGCCGCGCTGAATCGTCTTTAGACCTTCGCTAGTTTCCTCCTCAAAAGAAGGAATAGCATAAAAAGCGTCAAATTGGTTGAAAACGAGCATACGCTTGTTGTCGTATGTGTCACCCAAATTTTTCCACGCAATATTGAAACCCTCGTTAGTAAGTTGGCTTCGCGAAACGATTTCCTTTGCTTCCCCACTAGTCTTTTTAATGAGATAACAAAGCCGCTCAACATTACTCAACCGAGAATTATTTATGTAAACCGCGGTAAAAAGGTCCCTAAACGTAGGCCACGACAAATAATTTCCTTCAAAAACATCGATATCACATGGCGGAAGCGCCATACGATGAAACAAATCATCAACCGGAGGAGTTGTAACCGCCAAAGGCTGGGGTTTCGGTTTTGATTCCTCCTTTATTGCCTCGAAAACCTGTATTCTTCCCTTTATATTGGAAGCACAGTTAACGTACGCGTCAAAAGCTATCTGATATTTGGACTCAATAGATGTCAAATCCCTAACATCAGAATCTTCTAGCGATTTTACGTACTCCATGCCCATTACAAAGGAGGATTCAACCTCCTCCCACAATGAATCCAATCGCCTACCCCTCATTTCTAACGAAAAAACGTTGTGTACCTCATCGTTAAGCTTAAAAAAGCCAGCACAAAAGGTGACAACATCTTCCGAAGCTTTAATGAAGGTCTCAAGTGCCGTCATTTCCATTTTATTCGTGAAAAAAATTCAAAAAAATATTAAATTTCCAAAGAAATTTAAAAAAATCAAGAAAACTCGAAAAAAACCCGAAGTTTTTCAAAAATTAACGAAGATCCACGAAAAAATCCGAAGACCTGAAAAATTTTTCCGAAAATTTCAGAAAAATATCAAAAATTTCAAAAAAATCTAAAAATTTTCTCAAAAATCACAATAATTTCACGAAATTTAACGAAAAATACGAAGAATTCCGAAAAACAACGAATAAAACACGAAGATCTTACCAATTCGAAAAAAATTTTTCAAAAATTTGAAAATGGTACAAGAACTTTCGAAAAATCACAAAAAACTTTTAAAAATTTCCAAAAAACAGGCGTATAATTTAAAAAACCCGAACACTGACGAAAAAATCCGAAGAAATTTCGTGCTCGGCAAAAATTATCAAGAAAATTTTTCAAAAGTATAAAAACTTTCCAAAAAGTTAAAAATTTTTCAAAATTCTTGAAAATGTACCAAATTTTCCGAAAAAACACGAATGCTTCCGAAAAAAAAACCGAATTTCTGTCGCGGTAGTCAAAAAATTTCACGAAAAACGGATAAAAATTTTCCAAAGAAAATTTTCAATAAAAAAAACACACACTGATTAAGTCGCGACTATGACGGACTGTAGGGTACTTTTTAAAATCAGTTATAAAAAAAACTGAATTAACAAAACAACAACACGGTATGTATAAAAACAGATGATCTGCAGTTTGTATTGGAAAAAAATTACACAGGTTTGGGGGGTATGACGATTTTTTGTTAAAACGGACAAAGCACAAAAGAAATTAAAAAAATAACTAAATTGTTTTGAAATAAAAAAAAAAACACTGTATGCTGTATGTGGGAAAGGAATATAAATGTATTTATGTATGTAAATATGTATGTATAAAAAATATAAATTTTAAAATCAACACTTTTATCACAATCCCGACGGCTTTTTGCAAATTAATTAATTATTAAATTATATCGAATTTAAATTTTAATTTACCACAGTATTTTCAAATACAAAAAAATATATTTTAAAACGAAAATAAAACAAATTTATTAAATTTTCAAAACAAAAAATTTTTTTTATATGTCCGTCCGAAGTAAACAAAACGCACAGTTGAATAAAAAGTATACAGAACGACAAGTGTCAAAATGGACTGTATTATCATAAAAAAGGGTTGCGAACTGATCATTCACAATAGACAAAAAGGAGTCTTTTTTATGGAAAAAATACTACTTTTTATTTCAATTAAATACACTTTTGTATAGTGAATTAAATATTTTTAATTATTTTTTATTTATTATTCACTATCACTTTCTGAACACTTTATTATCACACAAAAAAAATAAAATGAACCACGTACCTTTTTTTCCAATGAAATAAAATAAAATTTATTTAAAAAAAAAATAAGTTTTGTTGTTGTGTTGATGATGTTGATAATGGGGGATGATTTGCCAAAATTGGTGTCTGCGATGAGAGAAAATAAATATAAATTTTCTGGAACTTAAACCTTGTAGAATTATCCGGTCGAATGGACCAAATGTTTGCCGTAAAAGCGGGTCCAAATATGTAAATATATAAAAAATAAAAACGCAAGAAAGTTTAAGTTTTTAAATTAGAAAATTATATTTATTTAATTATATTACCTTAAGTATTTATGCACGTAGAGCGTTGGTTGGTATACAGAAGAGAAGTAAGTTTAAATTTAAGAACTAGAACAAAAGGGACGACAAACAATGTTTAAAAATCCCGTTACCGGTTAACTAGTTAAAATCACTGCTTACTCTTTACAGAGTTGCACGGAAAGTGGAGCGAGTAGATTTTAACTAGTATTAACCCTCGAAAGACTCAAGGGGTGAAAACTGGGACAAATTAAACCAAAGAAAGGCTTTAGGTTTAAACAGTAGTTGTAGTTTAATGTGTTGCAATTATAAATAATTTTAAAAATTTCCTTGATTGAACTCTATGTATGAATTTTTTTTTTTTTTTTGAGTTCTTAACAATTTTTTTTCACCAAATTGTAAAATTCGCGCGAATTTTTCATTTCCAACTGACTTACACTTAAATAAAATTTTTGCTCCACCAAAACTAGTACTCAGTTAGTTCGTTATAAATTGGTAAAGTAGAAACTATATTTTGTAATCAACGAACTATTAGTTTTGTTGTAGAAAAATATTGTTTGATTGTAAATCGGTTGGAAATGAAAAATTCGTGCGAATTTTTCATTTCCAACCGATTTACAATCAAACAATATTTTTCTACAACAAAACTAATAGTTCGTTGCCAAAACTGTTACCAAGAAATAATGTTCCCATAAACAATTAAATGCAACAACGGAAACATGACAAATTCCAAAAAAATTCTGATCTGAAAAAATGTTAATCTATTTTAAATCGGTTGGAAATAAAAAAAAGGCAAAAAAGGCCAAGAAATAATTAATTTCAACAACGCAAATATGAAAAATTCCGCATAATTTTCTTCTACATTAATTTGGAAGATTTAAATTTGAAAAAATTTTAATCTTCCAAAATAATTTGTTATACACCAATACTATAAATTCGTTAACTACAGGCAAAGAGCACAAATGCGTAAATCGCATGAATAAACCATCAGACAAGTTATGATTTTAACCCCAAAATTTAAAAAATCTATTGAAATTCTCTTATTTTTTTTTTAGAGCGTTTAATGAATTTAAAATTGGGGCCTTATTTCGTTTTTCAAAATGGGGATTTATTTCATATGAAACAAAACCCCAAAGTTGGGGTGTTATTTCATTTTATTTTGGGGTGTTTTTGCATTCCGATGAGGATTTATTTCATTTTTAAAATTGGGGGTTTATTTCATTATGAAATAAGTCCCCATTTTTGGGGGCTTGTTTCATTTCCATTTTGGGGACTTATTTCCTGGGGGGTTATTTCATGCTGCCATTTTTGGCAGCATGAAATAACCCCCCAGGAAATAAGTCCCCAAAACGAAAATGAAATAAGTCCCCAAAAATTTGTACAGAAAAAAACAACAACGATAATTGGGGATTTATTTCGTTTTTTGGGGGTTTAATTCATTTCTTATTTGGGGACTTATTTCATTACGAAATAGGTCCCCAAAAATACAAATGAAATAAACCCCCAATTATTGTTTTTGGGGACTTATTTCATTTTTCTCAAATGAAGATGATAAATTTAGAAATAATTTCAGGATACAGAAGGAATGCTTGATTTTATTATGTTGTGGTACCCCCAAGCAATGAGACAAACAAATTATGAGGATACTGATCAGTATTAAGGAGAGTATCTTTAGGCCCCCTTTAAAGTTTTGGGTTCTGTACTGATATAGCTTGGGAAACTTATTATATAATACCCGTAGTAGTTGTAGTTTAATGTGTTGCAATTATAAATAATTTTAAAAATTTCCTTGATTGAACTCTATGTATGAATTTTTTTTTTTTTTTTTGAGTTCTTAACAATTTTTTTTCACCAAATTGTAACGAACTAACTGAGTACTAGTTTTGGTGGAGCAAAAATTTTATTTAAGTGTAAGTCAGTTGGAAATGAAAAATTCGCGCGAATTTTTCATTTCCAACCGACTTACACTTAAATAAAATTTTTGCTCCACCAAAACTAGTACTCAGTTAGTTCGTTATAAATTGGTAAAGTAGAAACTATATTTTGTAATCAACGAACTATTAGTTTTGTTGTAGAAAAATATTGTTTGATTGTAAATCGGTTGGAAATGAAAAATTCGTGCGAATTTTTCATTTCCAACCGATTTACAATCAAACAATATTTTTCTACAACAAAACTAATAGTTCGTTGCCAAAACTGTTACCAAGAAATAATGTTCCCATAAACAATTAAATGCAACAACGGAAACATGACAAATTCCAAAAAAATTCTACCATCTAAACGTCTGAAAATAAATAATGAATCTGAAAAAATGTTAATCTATTTTAAATCGGTTGGAAATAAAAAAAAGGCAAAAAAGGCCAAGAAATAATTAATTTCAACAACGCAAATATGAAAAATTCCGCATAATTTTCTTCTACATTAATTTGGAAGATTTAAATTTGAAAAAATTTTAATCTTCCAAAATAATTTGTTATACACCAATACTATAAATTCGTTAA
Organism: Pegoplata infirma; assembly: GCA_963921195.1. NCBI lineage: Eukaryota > Metazoa > Arthropoda > Insecta > Diptera > Anthomyiidae > Pegoplata > Pegoplata infirma. The sequence continues at coordinate 139,392,455 of OY992536.1, forward strand.
CTACAGGCAAAGAGCACAAATGCGTAAATCGCATGAATAAACCATCAGACAAGTTATGATTTTAACCCCAAAATTTAAAAAATCTATTGAAATTCTCTTATTTTTTTTTAGAGCGTTTAATGAATTTAAAATTGGGGCCTTATTTCGTTTTTCAAAATGGGGATTTATTTCATATGAAACAAAACCCCAAAGTTGGGGTGTTATTTCATTTTATTTTGGGGTGTTTTTGCATTCCGATGAGGATTTATTTCATTTTTAAAATTGGGGGTTTATTTCATTATGAAATAAGTCCCCATTTTTGGGGGCTTGTTTCATTTCCATTTTGGGGACTTATTTCCTGGGGGGTTATTTCATGCTGCCATTTTTTTGTTATTTTGACAAAATCGGAGCAATAGTTGCAGAGATACAGCCGTTGAAAGTAAAAGGTCTCCAGACTACGAAAAATTACAAGTTTATCATTTTTGAAAAAATAAATTTTTTTAAAAATTTAAAATCGAGCAATCTCTTTTATTCTATTTAAACTTTATTGAAAAAGATATAAATTCGTGTAAAGGCATTTGAAATCGATATAATGGTAACCTTGATATAGCCATTTCAAGTTATTACAAGTAACCCGAAAATATTTTTGATATGAATGCATAAATATCTGTTAATACTAGTCTGATAGTCTTAAATTTTTTCTGTCATGATAAAGCTAATATACTTATGCATTCTAGTTTTTATAGAGTTAAAATCGGATCATTATTTACCGAGTTATAGCAATTTAAAAATGAGGGTCTCCAAAAAACCTTAAATAATGGGTTTCTCATAAAAATGAAAAAAAAAACTTTGCATAAATGCATATATCTCTGTAAGTACCAGCCCGATTGTCTCACATTTGGTTCCAGAGGAAAGATAAAGTCTCAATCTTTTATTTTTTTGTTATTTTGACAAAATCGGAGCAATAGTTGCAGAGATACAGCCGTTGAAAGTAAAAGGTCTCCAGACTACGAAAAATTACAATTTTATCATTTTTGAAAAAATAATTTTTTTTTAAAAATTTAAAATCGAGCAATCTCTTTTATTCTATTTAAACTTTATTGAAAAAGATTTAAATTCGTGCAAAGGCATTTGAAATCGATATAATGGTAACCTTGATATAGCCATTTCAAGTTATTACAAGTAACCCGAAAATATTTTTGATATGAATGCATAAATATCTGTTAATACTAGTCTGATAGTCTTAAATTTTTTCTGTCATGATAAAGCTAATATACTTATGCATTCTAGTTTTTATAGAGTCAAAATCGGATCATTATTTACCGAGTTATAGCAATTTAAAAATGAGGGTCTCCAAAAAACCTTAAATAATGGGTTTCTCATAAAAATTAAAAAAAAAACTTTGCATAAATGCATATATCTCTGTAAGTACCAGCCCGATTGTCTCACATTTGGTTCCAGAGGAAAGATAAAGTCTCAATCTTTTATTTTTTTGTTATTTTGACAAAATCGGAGCAATAGTTGCAGAGATACAGCCGTTGAAAATAAAAGGTCTCCAGACTACGAAAAATTACAAGTTTATCATTTTTGAAAAAATAATTTTTTTTAAAAATTTAAAATCGAGCAATCTCTTTTATTCTATTTAAACTTTATTGAAAAAGATTTAAATTCGTGCAAAGACATTTGAAATCGATATAATGGTAACCTTGATATAGCCATTTCAAGTTATTACAAGTAACCCGAAAATATTTTTGATATGAATGCATAAATATCTGTTAATACTAGTCTGATAGTCTTAAATTTTTTCTGTCATGATAAAGCTAATATACTTATGCATTCTAGTTTTTATAGAGTCAAAATCGGATCATTATTTACCGAGTTATAGCAATTTAAAAATGAGGGTCTCCAAAAAACCTTAAATAATGGGTTTCTCATAAAAATGAAAAAAAAACTTTGCATAAATGCATATATCTCTGTAAGTACCATCCCGATTGTCTCACATTTGGTTCCAGAGGAAAGATATAGTCTCAATCTTTTATTTTTTTGTTATTTTGACAAAATCGGAGCAATAGTTGCAGAGATACAGCCGTTGAAAGTAAAAGGTCTCCAGACTACGAAAAATTACAAGTTTATCATTTTTGAAAAAATAATTTTTTTTAAAAATTTAAAATCGAGCAATCTCTTTTATTCGAATTAAACTTTATTGAAAAAGATTTAAATTCGTGCAAAGTCATTTGAAATCGATATAATCGTAACCTTGATATAGCCATTTCAAGTTATTACAAGTAACCCGAAAATATTTTTGATATGAATGCATAAATATCTGTTAATACTAGTCCGATAGTCTTAATTTTTTTCTGTCATGATAAAGCTAATATACTTATGCATTTTAGTTTTTATAGAGTCAAAATCGCATCATTATTTACCGAGTTATAGCAATTTAAAAATTTCTCATAAAAATGAAAAAAAAAACTTTGCATAAATGCATATATCTCTGTAAGTACCAGCCCGATTGTCTCACATTTGGTTCCAGAGGAAAGATAAAGTCTCAATCTTTTATTTTTTTGTTATTTTGACAAATCGGAGCAATAGTTGCAGAGATACAGCCGTTGAAAGTAAAGGGTCTCCAGACTACGAAAAATTACAAGTTTATCATTTTTGAAAAAATAAATTTTTTTAAAAATTTAAAATCGAGCAATCTCTTTTATTCTATTTAAACTTTATTGAAAAAGATTTAAATTCGTGCAAAGGCATTTGAAATCGATATAATGGTAACCTTGATATAGCCATTTCAAGTTATTACAAGTAACCCGAAAATATTTTTGATATGAATGCATAAATATCTGTTAATACTAGTCCGATAGTCTTAATTTTTTTCTGTCATGATAAAGCTAATATACTTATGCCTTCTAGTTTTTATAGAGTCAAAATCGGATCATTATTTACCGAGTTATAGCAATTTAAAAATGAGGGTCTCCAAAAAACCTTAAATAATGGGTTTCTCATTAAAATGAAAAAAAAAAACTTTGCATAAATGCATATATCTCTGTAAGTACCAGCCCGATTGTCTCACATTTGATTCCAGAGGAAAGATAAAGTCTCAATCTTTTATTTTTTTGTTATTTTGACAAAATCGGAGCAATAGTTGCAGAGATATAGCCGTTGAAAGTAAAAGGTCTCCAGACTACGAAAAATTACAAGTTTATCATTTTTGAAAAAATAAATTTTTTTAAAAATTTAAAATCGAGCAATCTCTTTTATTCTATTTAAACTTTATTGAAAAAGATTTAAATTCGTGCAAAGGCATTAGAAAACGATAGAATGGTAACCTTGATATAGCCATTTCAAGTTATTACAAGTAACCCGAAAATAATTTTGATATGAATGCATAAATATCTGTTATTTCTAGTCCGATAGTCTTAATTTTTTTCTGTCATGATAAAGCTAATATACTTATGCCTTCTAGTTTTTATAGAGTCAAAATCGGATCATTATTTACCGAGTTATAGCAATTTAAAAATGAGGGTCTCCAAAAAACCTTAAATAATGGGTTTCTCATAAAAATGAAAAAAAAACTTTGCATAAATGCATATATCTCTGTAAGTACCAGCCCGATTGTCTCACATTTGGTTCCAGAGGAAATATAAAGTCTCAATCTTTTATTTTTTTGTTATTTTGACAAAATCGGAGCAATAGTTGCAGAGATACAGCCGTTGAAAGTAAAAGGTCTCCAGACTACGAAAATTTACAAGTTTATCATTTTTGAAAAAATAAATTTTTTTAAAAATTTAAAATCGAGCAATCTCTTTTATTCTATTTAAACTTTATTGAAAAAGATTTAAATTCGTGCAAAGGCATTAGAAAACGATAGAATGGTAACCTTGATATAGCCATTTCAAGTTATTACAAGTAACCCGAAAATATTTTTGATATGAATGCATAAATATCTTCTAATACTAGTCCGATAGTCTTAATTTTTTTCTGTCATGATAAAGCTAATATACTTATGCCTTCTAGTTTTTATAGAGTCAAAATCGGATCATTATTTACCGAGTTATAGCAATTTAAAAATGAGGGTCTCCAAAAAACCTTAAATAATGGGTTTCTCATAAAAATGAAAAAAAAACTTTGCATAAATGCATTTATCTCTGTAAGTACCAGCCCAATTGTCTCACATTTGGTTCCAGAGGAAAGATAAAGTCTCAATCTTTTATTTTTTTGTTATTTTGACAAAATCGGAGCAATAGTTGCTGTTGAGATACAGCCGTTGAAAGTAAAAGGTCTCCAGACTACGAAAATTACAAGTTTATCATTTTTGAAAAAATAATTTTTTTTAAAAATTTAAAATCGAGCAATCTCTTTTATTCGAATTAAACTTTATTGAAAAAGATTTAAATTCGTGCAAAGGCATTTGAAATCGATATAATGGTAACCTTGATATAGCCATTTCAAGTTATTACAAGTAACCCGAAAATATTTTTGATATGAATGCATAAATATCTGTTAATACTAGTCCGATAGTCTTAATTTTTTTCTGTCATGATAAAGCTAATATACTTATGCATTCTAGTTTTTATAGAGTCAAAATCGGATCATTATTTACCCAGTTATAGCAATTTAAAAATGAGGGTCTCCAAGAAACCTTAAATAATGGGTTTCTCATAAAAATGAAAAAAAAACTTTGCATAAATGCATATATCTCTGTAAGTACCAGCCCGATTGTCTCACATTTGGTTCCAGAGGAAAGACAAAGTCTCAATCTTTTATTTTTTTGTTATTGTGACAAAATCGGAGCAAAAGTTGCAGAGATACAGCCGTTGAAAGTAAAAGGTCTCCAGACTACGAAAAATTACAAGTTTATCATTTTTGAAAAAATATTTTTTTTTTTAAATTTAAAATCGAGCAATCTCTTTTATTCTAATTAAACTCTATTGAAAAAGATTTAAATTCGTGCAAAGGCATTTGAAATCGATATAATGGTAACCTTGATATAGCCATTTCAAGTTATTACAAGTAACCCGAAAATATTTTTGATATGAATGCATAAATATCTGTTAATACTAGTCCGATAGTCTTAATTTTTTTCTGTCATGATAAAGCTAATATACTTATGCCTTCTAGTTTTTATAGAGTCAAAATCGGATCATTATTTACCGAGTTATAGCAATTTAAAAATGAGGGTCTCCAAAAAACCTTAAATAATGGGTTTCTCATAAAAATGAAAAAAAAAAACTTTGCATAAATGCATATATCTCTGTAAGTACCAGCCCGATTGTCTCACATTTGGTTCCAGAGGAAAGATAAAGTCTCAATCTTTTATTTTTTTGTTATTTTGACAAAATCGGAGCAATAGTTGCAGAGATACAGCCGTTGAAAGTAAAAGGTCTCCAGACTACGAAAAATTACAAGTTCATCATTTTTGAAAAAATAAATTTTTTAAAAATTTAAAATCGAGCAATCCCTTTTATTCTAACTAAACTTCATTGAAAAAGATTTAAATTCGTGCAAAGGCATTTGAAATCGATATAATGGTAACCTTGATATAGCCATTTCAAGTTATTACAAGTAACCCGAAAATATTTTTGATATGAATGCATAAATATCTGTTAATACTAGTCCGATAGTCTTAATTTTTTTCTGTCATGATAAAGCTAATATACTTATGCATTCTAGTTTTTATAGAGTCAAAATCGCATCATTATTTACCGAGTTATAGCAATTTAAAAATGAGGGTCTCCAAGAAACCTTAAATAATGGGTTTCTCATAAAAATGAAAAAAAAAACTTTGCATAAATGCATATATCTCTGTAAGTACCAGCCCGATTGTCTCACAGTTGGTTCCAGAGGAAAGATAAAGTCTCAATCTTTTATTTTTTTGTTATTTTGACAAAATCGGAGCAATAGTTGCAGAGATACAGCCGTTGAAAGTAAAAGGTCTCCAGACTACGAAAAATTACAAGTTTATCATTTTTGAAAAAATAATTTTTTTTAAAAATTTAAAATAGAGCAATCTCTTTTATTCGAATTAAACTTTATTGAAAAAGATTTAAATTCGTGCAAAGGAATTAGAAAACGATAGAATGGTAACCTTGATATAGCCATTTCAAGTTATTACAAGTAACCCGAAAATATTTTTGATATGAATGCATAAATATCTGTTAATACTAGTCCGATAGTCTTAATTTTTTTCTGTCATGATAAAGCTAATATACTTATGCCTTCTAGTTTTTATAGAGTCAAAATCGGATCATTATTTACCGAGTTATAGCAATTTAAAAATGAGGGTCTCCAAAAAACCTTAAATAATGGGTTTCTCATAAAAATGAAAAAAAAAAACTTTGCATAAATGCATATATCTCTGTAAGTACCAGCCCGATTGTCTCACATTTGGTTCCAGAGGAAAGATAAAGTCTCAATCTTTTATTTTTTTGTTATTTTGACAAAATCGGAGCAATAGTTGCAGAGATACAGCCGTTGAAAGTAAAAGGTCTCCAGACTACGAAAAATTACAAGTTCATCATTTTTGAAAAAATAAATTTTTTTAAAAATTTAAAATCGAGCAATCTCTTTTATTCTAACTAAACTTCATTGAAAAAGATTTAAATTCGTGCAAAGGCATTTGAAATCGATATAATGGTAACCTTGATATAGCCATTTCAAGTTATTACAAGTAACCCGAAAATATTTTTGATATGAATGCATAAATATCTGTTAATACTAGTCCGATAGTCTTAATTTTTTTCTGTCATGATAAAGCTAATATACTTATGCATTCTAGTTTTTATAGAGTCAAAATCGCATCATTATTTACCGAGTTATAGCAATTTAAAAATGAGGGTCTCCAAGAAACCTTAAATAATGGGTTTCTCATAAAAATGAAAAAAAAAACTTTGCATAAATGCATATATCTCTGAAAGTACCAGCCCGATTGTCTCACATTTGGTTCCAGAGGAAAGATAAAGTCTCAATCTTTTATTTTTTTGTTATTTTGACAAAATCGGAGCAATAGTTGCAGAGATACAGCCGTTGAAAGTAAAAGGTCTCCAGACTACGAAAAATTACAAGTTTATCAATTTTGAAAAAATATTTTTTTTTAAAAATTTAAAATAGAACAATCTCTTTTATTCGAATTAAACTTTATTGAAAAAGATTTAAATTCGTGCAAAGGAATTAGAAAACGATAGAATGGTAACCTTGATATAGCCATTTCAAGTTATTACAAGTAACCCGAAAATATTTTTGATATGAATGCATAAATATCTGTTAATACTAGTCTGATAGTCTTAAATTTCTTCTGTCGTGATAAAGCTAATATACTTATGTATTCTAGTTTTTATAGAGCCAAAATCGGATCATTATTTTCCGAGTTATAGCAATTTAAAAATGAGGGTCTCCAAGAAACGTTAAATAATGGGTTTCTCATAAAAATGAAAAAAAAACTTTGCATAAATGCATATATCTCTGTAAGTACCAGCCCGATTGTCTCACATTTGGTTCCAGAGGAAAGATAAAGTCTCAATCTTTTATTTTTTTGTTATTTTGACAAAATCGGAGCAATAGTTGCAGAGATACAGCCGTTGAAAGTAAAAGGTCTCAAGACTACGAAAAATTACAATTTTATCATTTTTGAAAAAATAAATTTTTTTAAAAATTTAAAATCGAGCAATCTCTTTTATTCTATTTAAACTTTATTGAAAAAGATTTAAATTCGTGCAAAGGCATTAGAAAACGATAGAATGGTAACCTTGATATAGCCATTTCAAGTTATTACAAGTAACCCGAAAATATTTTTGATATGAATGCATAAATATCTGTTAATACTAGTCTGATAGTCTTAAATTTTTTCTGTCATGATAAAGCTAATATATTTATGCATTCTAGTTTTTATAGAGTCAAAATCGGATCATTATTTACCGAGTTATAGCAATTTAAAAATGAGGGTCTCCAAAAAACCTTAAATAATGGGTTTCTCATAAAAATGAAAAAAAAACTTTGCATAAATGCATATATCTCTGTAAGTACCATCCCGATTGTCTCACATTTGGTTCCAGAGGAAAGATATAGTCTCAATCTTTTATTTTTTTGTTATTTTGACAAAATCGGAGCAATAGTTGCAGAGATACAGCCGTTGAAAGTAAAAGGTCTCCAGACTACGAAAAATTACAAGTTTATCATTTTTGAAAAAATAATTTTTTTTAAAAATTTAAAATCGAGCAATCTCTTTTATTCGAATTAAACTTTATTGAAAAAGATTTAAATTCGTGCAAAGTCATTTGAAATCGATATAATCGTAACCTTGATATAGCCATTTCAAGTTATTACAAGTAACCCGAAAATATTTTTGATATGAATGCATAAATATCTGTTAATACTAGTCCGATAGTCTTAATTTTTTTCTGTCATGATAAAGCTAATATACTTATGCATTTTAGTTTTTATAGAGTCAAAATCGCATCATTATTTACCGAGTTATAGCAATTTAAAAATGAGGGTCTCCAAAAAACCTTAAATAATGGGTTTCTCATAAAAATGAAAAAAAAAACTTTGCATAAATGCATATATCTCTGTAAGTACCAGCCCGATTGTCTCACATTTGGTTCCAGAGGAAAGATAAAGTCTCAATCTTTTATTTTTTTGTTATTTTGACAAATCGGAGCAATAGTTGCAGAGATACAGCCGTTGAAAGTAAAGGGTCTCCAGACTACGAAAAATTACAAGTTTATCATTTTTGAAAAAATAAATTTTTTTAAAAATTTAAAATCGAGCAATCTCTTTTATTCTATTTAAACTTTATTGAAAAAGATTTAAATTCGTGCAAAGGCATTTGAAATCGATATAATGGTAACCTTGATATAGCCATTTCAAGTTATTACAAGTAACCCGAAAATATTTTTGATATGAATGCATAAATATCTGTTAATACTAGTCCGATAGTCTTAATTTTTTTCTGTCATGATAAAGCTAATATACTTATGCCTTCTAGTTTTTATAGAGTCAAAATCGGATCATTATTTACCGAGTTATAGCAATTTAAAAATGAGGGTCTCCAAAAAACCTTAAATAATGGGTTTCTCATTAAAATGAAAAAAAAAAACTTTGCATAAATGCATATATCTCTGTAAGTACCAGCCCGATTGTCTCACATTTGATTCCAGAGGAAAGATAAAGTCTCAATCTTTTATTTTTTTGTTATTTTGACAAAATCGGAGCAATAGTTGCAGAGATATAGCCGTTGAAAGTAAAAGGTCTCCAGACTACGAAAAATTACAAGTTTATCATTTTTGAAAAAATAAATTTTTTTAAAAATTTAAAATCGAGCAATCTCTTTTATTCTATTTAAACTTTATTGAAAAAGATTTAAATTCGTGCAAAGGCATTAGAAAACGATAGAATGGTAACCTTGATATAGCCATTTCAAGTTATTACAAGTAACCCGAAAATAATTTTGATATGAATGCATAAATATCTGTTATTTCTAGTCCGATAGTCTTAATTTTTTTCTGTCATGATAAAGCTAATATACTTATGCCTTCTAGTTTTTATAGAGTCAAAATCGGATCATTATTTACCGAGTTATAGCAATTTAAAAATGAGGGTCTCCAAAAAACCTTAAATAATGGGTTTCTCATAAAAATGAAAAAAAAACTTTGCATAAATGCATATATCTCTGTAAGTACCAGCCCGATTGTCTCACATTTGGTTCCAGAGGAAATATAAAGTCTCAATCTTTTATTTTTTTGTTATTTTGACAAAATCGGAGCAATAGTTGCAGAGATACAGGCGTTGAAAGTAAAAGGTCTCCAGACTACGAAAATTTACAAGTTTATCATTTTTGAAAAAATAAATTTTTTTAAAAATTTAAAATCGAGCAATCTCTTTTATTCTATTTAAACTTTATTGAAAAAGATTTAAATTCGTGCAAAGGCATTAGAAAACGATAGAATGGTAACCTTGATATAGCCATTTCAAGTTATTACAAGTAACCCGAAAATATTTTTGATATGAATGCATAAATATCTTCTAATACTAGTCCGATAGTCTTAATTTTTTTCTGTCATGATAAAGCTAATATACTTATGCCTTCTAGTTTTTATAGAGTCAAAATCGGATCATTATTTACCGAGTTATAGCAATTTAAAAATGAGGGTCTCCAAAAAACCTTAAATAATGGGTTTCTCATAAAAATGAAAAAAAAAACTTTGCATAAATGCATTTATCTCTGTAAGTACCAGCCCAATTGTCTCACATTTGGTTCCAGAGGAAAGATAAAGTCTCAATCTTTTATTTTTTTGTTATTTTGACAAAATCGGAGCAATAGTTGCTGTTGAGATACAGCCGTTGAAAGTAAAAGGTCTCCAGACTACGAAAATTACAAGTTTATCATTTTTGAAAAAATATTTTTTTTTAAAAATTTAAAATCGAGCAATCTCTTTTATTCGAATTAAACTTTATTGAAAAAGATTTAAATTCGTGCAAAGGCATTTGAAATCGATATAATGGTAACCTTGATATAGCCATTTCAAGTTATTACAAGTAACCCGAAAATATTTTTGATATGAATGCATAAATATCTGTTAATACTAGTCCGATAGTCTTAATTTTTTTCTGTCATGATAAAGCTAATATACTTATGCATTCTAGTTTTTATAGAGTCAAAATCGGATCATTATTTACCCAGTTATAGCAATTTAAAAATGAGGGTCTCCAAGAAACCTTAAATAATGGGTTTCTCATAAAAATGAAAAAAAAACTTTGCATAAATGCATATATCTCTGTAAGTACCAGCCCGATTGTCTCACATTTGGTTCCAGAGGAAAGACAAAGTCTCAATCTTTTATTTTTTTGTTATTGTGACAAAATCGGAGCAAAAGTTGCAGAGATACAGCCGTTGAAAGTAAAAGGTCTCCAGACTACGAAAAATTACAAGTTTATCATTTTTGAAAAAATATTTTTTTTTTTAAATTTAAAATCGAGCAATCTCTTTTATTCTAATTAAACTCTATTGAAAAAGATTTAAATTCGTGCAAAGGCATTTGAAATCGATATAATGGTAACCTTGATATAGCCATTTCAAGTTATTACAAGTAACCCGAAAATATTTTTGATATGAATGCATAAATATCTGTTAATACTAGTCCGATAGTCTTAATTTTTTTCTGTCATGATAAAGCTAATATACTTATGCCTTCTAGTTTTTATAGAGTCAAAATCGGATCATTATTTACCGAGTTATAGCAATTTAAAAATGAGGGTCTCCAAAAAACCTTAAATAATGGGTTTCTCATAAAAATGAAAAAAAAAACTTTGCATAAATGCATATATCTCTGTAAGTACCAGCCCGATTGTCTCACATTTGGTTCCAGAGGAAAGATAAAGTCTCAATCTTTTATTTTTTTGTTATTTTGACAAAATCGGAGCAATAGTTGCAGAGATACAGCCGTTGAAAGTAAAAGGTCTCCAGACTACGAAAAATTACAAGTTCATCATTTTTGAAAAAATAAATTTTTTAAAAATTTAAAATCGAGCAATCTCTTTTATTCTAACTAAACTTCATTGAAAAAGATTTAAATTCGTGCAAAGGCATTTGAAATCGATATAATGGTAACCTTGATATAGCCATTTCAAGTTATTACAAGTAACCCGAAAATATTTTTGATATGAATGCATAAATATCTGTTAATACTAGTCCGATAGTCTTAATTTTTTTCTGTCATGATAAAGCTAATATACTTATGCATTCTAGTTTTTATAGAGTCAAAATCGCATCATTATTTACCGAGTTATAGCAATTTAAAAATGAGGGTCTCCAAGAAACCTTAAATAATGGGTTTCTCATAAAAATGAAAAAAAAAACTTTGCATAAATGCATATATCTCTGTAAGTACCAGCCCGATTGTCTCACAGTTGGTTCCAGAGGAAAGATAAAGTCTCAATCTTTTATTTTTTTGTTATTTTGACAAAATCGGAGCAATAGTTGCAGAGATACAGCCGTTGAAAGTAAAAGGTCTCCAGACTACGAAAAATTACAAGTTTATCATTTTTGAAAAAATAATTTTTTTAAAAATTTAAAATAGAGCAATCTCTTTTATTCGAATTAAACTTTATTGAAAAAGATTTAAATTCGTGCAAAGGAATTAGAAAACGATGGAATGGTAACCTTGATATAGCCATTTCAAGTTATTACAAGTAACCCGAAAATATTTTTGATATGAATGCATAAATATCTGTTAATACTAGTCCGATAGTCTTAATTTTTTTCTGTCATGATAAAGCTAATATACTTATGCCTTCTAGTTTTTATAGAGTCAAAATCGGATCATTATTTACCGAGTTATAGCAATTTAAAAATGAGGGTCTCCAAAAAACCTTAAATAATGGGTTTCTCATAAAAATGAAAAAAAAAAACTTTGCATAAATGCATATATCTCTGTAAGTACCAGCCCGATTGTCTCACATTTGGTTCCAGAGGAAAGATAAAGTCTCAATCTTTTATTTTTTTGTTATTTTGACAAAATCGGAGCAATAGTTGCAGAGATACAGCCGTTGAAAGTAAAAGGTCTCCAGACTACGAAAAATTACAAGTTCATCATTTTTGAAAAAATAAATTTTTTTAAAAATTTAAAATCGAGCAATCTCTTTTATTCTAACTAAACTTCATTGAAAAAGATTTAAATTCGTGCAAAGGCATTTGAAATCGATATAATGGTAACCTTGATATAGCCATTTCAAGTTATTACAAGTAACCCGAAAATATTTTTGATATGAATGCATAAATATCTGTTAATACTAGTCCGATAGTCTTAATTTTTTTCTGTCATGATAAAGCTAATATACTTATGCATTCTAGTTTTTATAGAGTCAAAATCGCATCATTATTTACCGAGTTATAGCAATTTAAAAATGAGGGTCTCCAAGAAACCTTAAATAATGGGTTTCTCATAAAAATGAAAAAAAAAACTTTGCATAAATGCATATATCTCTGAAAGTACCAGCCCGATTGTCTCACATTTGGTTCCAGAGGAAAGATAAAGTCTCAATCTTTTATTTTTTTGTTATTTTGACAAAATCGGAGCAATAGTTGCAGAGATACAGCCGTTGAAAGTAAAAGGTCTCCAGACTACGAAAAATTACAAGTTTATCATTTTTGAAAAAATATTTTTTTTTAAAAATTTAAAATAGAACAATCTCTTTTATTCGAATTAAACTTTATTGAAAAAGATTTAAATTCGTGCAAAGGAATTAGAAAACGATAGAATGGTAACCTTGATATAGCCATTTCAAGTTATTACAAGTAACCCGAAAATATTTTTGATATGAATGCATATATATCTGTTAATACTAGTCTGATAGTCTTAAATTTCTTCTGTCGTGATAAAGCTAATATACTTATGTATTCTAGTTTTTATAGAGCCAAAATCGGATCATTATTTTCCGAGTTATAGCAATTTAAAAATGAGGGTCTCCAAGAAACGTTAAATAATGGGTTTCTCATAAAAATGAAAAAAAAACTTTGCATAAATGCATATATCTCTGTAAGTACCAGCCCGATTGTCTCACATTTGGTTCCAGAGGAAAGATAAAGTCTCAATCTTTTATTTTTTTGTTATTTTGACAAAATCGGAGCAATAGTTGCAGAGATACAGCCGTTGAAAGTAAAAGGTCTCAAGACTACGAAAAATTACAATTTTATCATTTTTGAAAAAATAAATTTTTTTAAAAATTTAAAATCGAGCAATCTCTTTTATTCTATTTAAACTTTATTGAAAAAGATTTAAATTCGTGCAAAGGCATTAGAAAACGATAGAATGGTAACCTTGATATAGCCATTTCAAGTTATTACAAGTAACCCGAAAATATTTTTGATATGAATGCATAAATATCTGTTAATACTAGTCTGATAGTCTTAAATTTTTTCTGTCATGATAAAGCTAATATACTTATGCATTCTAGTTTTTACAGAGTCAAAATCGCATCATTATTTACCGAGTTATAGCAATTTAAAAATGAGGGTCTCCAAAAAACCTTAAATAATGGGTTTCTCATAAAAATGAAAAAAAAACTTTGCATAAATGCATATATCTCTGTAAGTACCAGCCCGATTGTCTCACATTTGGTTCCAGAGGAAAGATCAAGTCTCAATCTTTTATTTTTTTCTTATTTTGACAAAATCGGAGCAATAGTTGCAGAGATACAGCCGTTGAAAGTAAAAGGTCTCCAGACTACGAAAAATTACAAGTTTATCATTTTTGAAAAAATAATTTTTTTTAAAAATTTAAAATCGAGCAATCTCTTTTATTCTATTTAAACTTTATTGAAAAAGATTTAAATTCGTGCAAAGGCATTAGAAAACGATAGAATGGTAACCTTGATATAGCCATTTCAAGTTATTACAAGTAACCCGAAAATATTTTTGATATGAATGCATAAATATCTTCTAATACTAGTCCGATAGTCTTAATTTTTTTTCTGTCATGATAAAGCTAATATACTTATGCCTTCTAGTTTTTATAGAGTCAAAATCGGATCATTATTTACCGAGTTATAGCAATTTAAAAATGAGGGTCTCCAAGAAACCTTAAATAATGGGTTTCTCATAAAAATGAAAAAAAAACTTTGCATAAATGCATATATCTCTGTAAGTACCAGCCCGATTGTCTCACATTTGGTTCCAGAGGAAAGATAAAGTCTCAATCTTTTGTTTTTTTGTTATTTTGACAAAATCGGAGCAATAGTTGCAGAGATACAGCCGTTGAAAGTAAAAGGTCTACAGACTACGAAAAATTACAAGTTTATCATTTTTGAAAAAATAAATTTTTTTAAAAATTTAAAATCGAGCAATCTCTTTTATTCTATTTAAACTTTATTGAAAAAGATTTAAATTCGTGCAAAGGCATTTGAAATCGAAATAATGGTAACCTTGATATAGCCATTTCAAGTTATTACAAGTAACCCGAAAATATTTTTGATATGAATGCATAAATATCTGTTAATACTAGTCTGATAGTCTTAATTTTTTTCTGTCATGATAAAGCTAATATACTTATGCATTCTAGTTTTTATAGAGTCAAAATCGGATCATTATTTACCGAGTTATAGCAATTTAAAAATGAGGGTCTCCAAAAAACCTTAAATAATGGGTTTCTCATAAAAATGAAAAAAAAAAAACTTTGCATAAATGCATATATCTCTGTACATGCGCGGGTACAAGGGGGGGAAAAAGGGGAAATTCCCCCCCCCAGACCAAATTTTTAAAATAAAAAAAAGGAAAAGAAAAAAAAAGAAAGAAAAAAAAAGAAAAAAAGAAAGAAAAAAGAAAGAAAAAAAAAGAAAAAGAAAAAGAAAGAAAAAGAAGGAAAAAGGATAAAATTTTCTAAAAATTTTCCACAGAAAAAGAATTTTAAAATCCGAAAATTTTTTATCGGAAAAAATCTGAAAATTTTAAAAAGAAAAATCTAAAAATTTTTAAAGGGAGAATCTAAAAATTTTGATAGGGAAAATCTAAAATTTTTATAGGGAAAATCTAAAAATTTTTATAGGGAAAATCTAAAAATTTTTAAAGGAAAAATGTGACCAAATCTGAAAATTTTTTGTGAAAAGATATCTGTCAATCTGGAAGTCCTTATTGCGAAAAATTTTTTTTTTATGGGAAAATTGTTGTGACCGTAACAGTTTGTTATAAAAAATTAGAAAAATTCTGGGACTTTTTCTATAGGAAAAATTTTTCAGAATCTTAGACTTTTTCTATGGGAAAAGTGTCTCAGAAACTGAAGCTTTTTCTATAGGAAAAATATCTCAGAATCTGAAACTTTTTCTTTAGGAAAAACGTCTCAGAATCGAAGACTATTTCTATAGGAAAAATGTCTCAGAATCTGAGACTTTATAAGGGAAAAATGTCCCATAATCTGAGACTTTTTCTATAGGAATAATGTCTCAAAATCTAAAACTTTTTCTATGGGAAAAATGTCTCAGAATCTAGGACTTTTTCTAAGGAAAAATATCTCAGTGTGAGATTTTTTTTATAGGAAATATGTTAAAATATTTTTTCAAAGGAAAAATGTCTCAGAAGCTGAGACTTTTTCACCGTCTCAGAATCTGAGACTTTTTGTATAGAAAAAATGTTCCTGAATCTGAGACTTTTTTTTATAGAAAAAAATTGGAATCACGCCTCAGAATTTGAGTCTTAATTACAGGAATAGGTCGCAATATCTGAGACTTTTTCGATGGAAAAATGGCCTAAGAATCTTAAATTTTTTCTTTAGGAAAAAGGTCGCAGAATCTCTGAATTTGAGACTTATTTTATTGAAAAAGGTCTCAGAATATGAGGCTTTTTCGAAAGGAAAAAGATCTCAAAATCTGAGACTTTTTCGATAGGCAAAAGGCTAAGAATCTGAGACTTTTTCTGCAGAAAAAGGTCTCAGAATCTCTAAATTTAAGACTAATTTTAGAGGAAAAAGTCTTAGTATCTTAGACATTTTTGAATGGAAAAAGTCTCAAAATCTGAGACTTTTTCTGTTGAAAAAAGTCTCAGAAGCTGAAACTTATTCTATTGAGTGAAAGTAGCAGAATCTGAGACTTTTTCGATAGGAAAAATGTCCTAAAATCTTAGACCTCTTTCTATAGGAGACTTTGATACTTATTGTATAGGAAAAAAGTCTCCGAATCTGAGACTTTTTCGAAACAGGTCTCACAAATAAGATTCTATTGGAAAAAGGATTGAGAATCTGAAACTTTTTCTTTAGGCAATGTGCCAAAATCTTAGACTTTTTCTATATAAGAAAAAGATCTTATAACTTGAAACTTTCTTATGGAAAAAACGTCTCAGAATCTTAGAATTTCTATAGGAATAGGTCTCAGAATCTCAGACTTTTTCTGTAGGAAAAAAGCCTCAGAGTCCGAGACTTTTTCTATAAGAAAAAAGGTCTCGGAAAAAGGCCTCAGAGTGTGATACTTTTTCTATATGACAAAGGGTCTCAGAATCTGAGACTTTTTATATTGAAAAAAAGTTTGCAGAATTCGAGACTTTTTGTATTAAAAAGTTCTCAGATTCTAAAACTTTTCTATGAAACTTTTTTCTATTTAAGAATCTGTGACATTTCCTGTAGAAAAAATATTTCAAAAATGCTTTAGATTATGAAGCTTTTTCTATAGTAAGAAGTTTAAGAATCCGAAAATTTTTCTATAGGAAAAAAGTCTTAGATTCTAAGAAATTTTTCATTAAGAAATTTGTTGATTGCAAGTGCTCTGCAGCCGATTTTTATTTGATTTTATAGCTTTATTTTATTTTTTAGCTCTGCCATCACTTTTTTTGCAAAAAAAAAAAGTAAGTATCCCTGTTTTTGCTTGTCCGACAGCGGTAAATTGATATTTTTTTTTTATTCGAGTAAAAAAAAAAAAATTTCCCCCCCCCAAACCCAAAAGCTGTACCCGCCACTGTCTCTGTAAATACCAGCCCGATTGCCTCACATTTGGTTCCAGAGGAAAGATAAAGTCTCAATCTTTTATTTTTTTGTTATTTTGACAAAATCGCAACAATAGTTGCAGAGATACAGCCGTTGAAAGTAAAAGGTCTCCAGACTACGAAAAATTACAAGTTTATCATTTTTGAAAAAATAAATTTTTTTAAAAATTTAAAATCGAGCAATCTCTTTTATTCTATTTAAACTTTATTGGAAAAGATTTAAATTCGTGCAAAGGCATTAGAAAACGATAGAATGGTAACCTTGATATAGCCATTTCAAGTTATTACAAGTAACCCGAAAATATTTTTGATATGAATGCATAAATATCTGTTAATACTAGTCTGATAGTCTTAAATTTTTTCTGTCATGATAAAGCTAATATACTTATGCATTCTAGTTTTTATAGAGTCAAAATCGGATCATTATTTACCGAGTTATAGCAATTTAAAAATGAGGGTCTCCAAAAAACCTTAAATAATGGGTTTCTCATAAAAATGAAAAAAAAAACTTTGCATAAATGCATATATCTCTGTAAGTACCAGCCCGATTGCCTCACATTTGGTTTCAGAGGAAAGATAAAGTCTCAATCTTTTATTTTTTTGTTATTTTGACAAAATCGGAGCAATAGTTGCAGAGGTACTGCCGTTGAAAGTAAAAGGTCTCCAGACTACGAAAAATTACAAGTTTATCATTTTTGAAAAAATAATTTTTTTAAAAATTTAAAATCGAGCAATCTCTTTTATTCTATTTAAACTTTATTGAAAAAGATTTAAATTCGTGCAAAGGCATTTGAAATCGATATAATGGTAACCTTGATATAGCCATTTCAAGTTATTACAAGTAACCCGAAAATATTTTTGATATGAATGCATAAATATCTGTTAATACTAGTCCGATAGTCTTAATTTTTTTCTGTCATGATAAAGCTAATATATTTATGCATTCTAGTTTTTATAGAGTCAAAATCGGATCATTATTTACCGAGTTATAGCAATTTAAAAATGAGGGTCTCCAAGAAACCTTAAATAATGGGTTTCTCATAAAAATGAAAAAAAAAAACTTTGCATAAATGCATATATCTCTATAAGTACCAGCCCGATTGTCTCACATTTGGTTCCAGAGGAAAGATAAAGTCTCAATCTTTTTTTTTTGTTATTTTGACAAAATCGGAGCAATAGTTGCAGAGATACAGCCGTTGAAAGTAAAAGGTCTCCAGACTACGAAAAATTACAAGTTTATCATTTTTGAAAAAATAAATTTTTTTAAAAATTTAAAATCGAGCAATCTCTTTTATTCTATTTAAACTTTATTGAAAAAGATTTAAATTCGTGCAAAGGCATTTGAAATCGAAATAATGGTAACCTTGATATAGCCATTTCAAGTTATTACAAGTAACCCGAAAATATTTTTGATATGAATGCATAAATATCTGTTAATACTAGTCCGATAGTCTTAATTTTTTTCTGTCATGATAAAGCTAATATACTTATGCATTCTAGTTTTTATAGAGTCAAAATCGGATCATTATTTACCAAGTTATAGCAATTTAAAAATGAGGGTCTCCAAGAAACCTTAAATAATGGGTTTCTCATAAAAATGAAAAAAAAAAACTTTGCATAAATGCATATATCTCTATAAGTACCAGACCGATTGTCTCACATTTGGTTCCAGAGGAACGATAAAGTCTCAATCTTTTATTTTTTTTGTTATTGTGATAAAATCGGAGCAATAGTTGCAGAGATACAGCCGTTGAAAGTCAAAGGTCTCCAGACTACGAAAAATTACAAGTTTATCATTTTTGAAAAAAATAATTTTTTTTTAAAATTTAAAATCGAGCAATCTCTTTTATTCTATTTAAACTTTATTGAAAAAGATTTAAATTCGTGCAAAGGCATTTGAAATCGATATAATGGTAACCTTGATATAGCCATTTCAAGTTATTACAAGTAACCCGAAAATATTTTTGATATGAATGCATAAATATCTGTTAATACTAGTCTGATAGTCTTAAATTTTTTCTGTCATGATAAAGCTAATATACTTATGCATTCTAGTTTTTATAGAGTCAAAATCGGATCATTATTTACCGAGTTATAGCAATTTAAAAATGAGGGTCTCCAAAAAACCTTAAATAATGGGTTTCTCATAAAAATGAAAAAAAAACTTTGCATAAATGCATATATCTCTATAAGTACCAGCCCGATTGTCTCACATTTGGTTCCAGAGGAAAGATAAAGTCTCAATCTTTTATGTTTTTGTTATTTTGACAAAATCGGAGCAATAGTTGCAGAGATACAGCCGTTGAAAGTAAAAAGTCTCCAGACTACGAAAAATTACAAGTTTATCATTTTTGAAAAAATAAATTTTTTTAAAAATTTAAAATCGAGCAATCTCTTTTATTCTATTTAAACTTTATTGAAAAAGATTTAAATTCGTGCAAAGGCATTTGAAATCGAAATAATGGTAACCTTGATATAGCCATTTCAAGTTATTACAAGTAACCCGAAAATATTTTTGATATGAATGCATAAATATCTGTTAATACTATTCCGATAGTCTTAATTTTTTTCTGTCATGATAAAGCTAATATACTTATGCATTCTAGTTTTTATAGAGTCAAAATCGGATCATTATTTACCGAGTTATAGCAATTTAAAAATGAGGGTCTCCAAGAAACCTTAAATAATGGGTTTCTCATAAAAATGAAAAAAAAAAACTTTGCATAAATGCATATACCTCTATAAGTACCAGCCCGATTGTCTCACATTTGGTTCCAGAGGAAAGATAAAGTCTCAATCTTTTATTTTTTTGTTATTTTGACAAAATCGGAGCAATAGTTGCTGATCTCATTGAATTTAACGATGAGCACAAATAAAATCCAAATTGATTTTATGGCTCATTCAATATGAGAATAAAATATCCCAAATAACCAAAAACCGAAAAGAAAGAAATAAAACAAAGGTTTGGAATTAGGATTTTGGACAATGATATTTTATTCTGCAGAAAAATGATCTTACCAATGCAAGTGCTAGGATGACAAGAAGGAAAAATTTATTGCTAAGAGCGGAAAAAGGTATCTAAGACTATGACATTTGTTTTAGGCCTTAATGGAGGGAAAGAGATAGAAAGTTATTTAACTAACTTTCTATCATTTAGATCATTCAGCCTTTATATAGATATGAAAATGGGAATTATCGGATTAAAACAATACGGCATTAGTGGGAAAAGATTTTAAGGCCTTTTGGCATTAACATTACCGCCCGCCTTGCAGGATATATGCAATAAAATAAAAAAATTGGCAAGGATTTCTCAAAGTCTTAGATACTTCATTCTCTGCTGAAAATAATTAGAAATAGGACTTAAAAATAAATATAAATGGAATTCAGATAAATCTTAATAAAATTAAAAATGTTAAATCTAATGTAAACAACTAGGATTGAAGTTTTAGAATAGCAATTCTTATGGAGTTTTCAAATTCAATTAAATCATTAATGCTAAAAATCTTAATGGATATCTTAAAAACTAGGATTAACAGGTGAACGTTTGCCTTTTGCTTAGACTGTTTGATAGTGCATTAATTACTTTAGGTTATATGGAATAAAGCCGTATAAGGCTTTGCAGTACTTTGCTAATGATCAAGTTTACGTTAAAACTCTGAAACTATTTTCCTTTAATTATTTAATTTCATAGAACTCTAGTTTTAACGGTAAAGAATTTTGAAAACGGATAACAATTAAATACTCATAGCATAGGTGTCAAAAGTTGCAGATAGTTTATAATGTCTAGAAAACAAAATCACTATGTCGACTTTCAATAGACGTAGGTTCTGCTGAAAATGATCGGTTTGTATTGCGATTGTATTTCAAAAGAAAGTTTTCCTTAGAATCACGATAATATGCATGTCTATTATTGTTCTTACGATAATAAGCAGATCTGATAAACGTAATGAGGATCGATAAGGAAGACCCAACAAAGTGAGATGAGCGAAAACGCTAGTGTCTCGTAGAAATATTTTCTCGAACAGAAAATATTTGGGTTTAAAACTTATTGTATCCAAAGAAACATAAATTTTAAGATGGAAAAGTCACACTGAGCTTAGGACTGCGGGAGCCTTTAAAATGCTAGCTAATCAGTCGGATGCGGGGTTCGGGTCCTGTCTCAAATATGATTAAATTTACAAAACAACAATATTATTTTAGACTCCCTATTTAGTTGCATGAAATGAAAATGGCCACAGTAACTAACAACAAAAGAAAAAAAAACGATATCAAAATACCCCAAATGTAGTTACACGAAAACTGAAATTTAATAAATGAAAAGGTATTGGTTGTTGTTGCTTTAAAATTAAAAAAAAAAAAAAAAAAATCTCCAGATGTCGTAGAGATTATATCGGCTCATCACCCTCCCTAAACCTTTGGTTCTAGTGCCGTAAACAGGGTTTGTTTCTAGAACCCCAAACATGATGACTATATCACCTTATTTTATCCTGCACATCATTATTGTAAGAAAAAACACTATTTTTAAAGTTTAGCAATCCATGATTTATATGTATATATTTAATTCAACCCATATAAATTCATAACATAAACAAATTTAGTATTAATTCTAAAACTAATATTATTTTTATTTAAATTTTAATGCTAACATCGGAATTATTTTGAAACTACAAACAAAAAATTATAACTCATAACTTAAGCGAATACGGTGAAACTGACCTAACTATACTGAATTGGCTTACTTTATTTTCTTTCTTTCAGATTCGCATATTACTTTCATTAGGAAAAAAAATATATAAGCCCTAATAATAATTTTTATTCAATTCAATTTTAAATTTAATTCGATTTTAGTTTTAATTCAATTGTAATTAACTTTTAATTCTAATTTTAACATCTTATTTTTTCGTTTAGTTTACCAACAAAAATTATTATCAAAAATAGTTTAAACCATTACTGAAAAACCGACCTATTTATTCAGTATTTATTTTATGTATTTTGTTACTTTAGATTTGAATTATGATTGCAATAGCAAAACAACAAAATATAAATTAAAAATAAAACTCGAAATTTTTACGTAAAGCAAACTACAATTGTAAATATAAGAAAAAAAATGTAAAAACAACGAACGAAAATGACCTACCTAATCATAGTGCATATTGTTACTAATTTCTGTATTTAGTTGCAACTGTTTATATTTAAATCAATAAACCGATCAAACCTTACTTAGTGTAGGGTAATATTCTTTTAACAATCATAAAAGCAAAAACTCACTCTTAGTAATTGAGCATCAACATTGATCTCTTTTATATTTTGAATTTTGTTTTTAACAAATCAATAAATGGATAATCACAACAAAGAGTGTGAAATTAAGTTTTTTCAATTTCTTTAAATATTTAACGGGAGCGCTACAAAATTTAATGCAGCATTAATGGTTTATTGAAATTTTTGAATGATCTCTTAAATTTACTCAAATATCATTGTGGATTTTTGCTTTTATTAAGTGTTAAATTATATGTTAAGAGTTTATGTAACGATTTTTTAATTTTTTAAGGGATTTGTTAGAACTTTTATTAAATTTTATTTTTCACTTACCAACATGTTTGATGTCGAAGAAGGCCTTTTTCGAAGATCGAACAGGTTGTTTCGAAGTTGCAGCTGCAGTTTGCTGAATTAATACAATATGATGACTTTTGTAGATATAAAATTTAAGGGGTAGCTAAATAAATGTTACGATTTTACTAATTACATGTTTTTATATTCTTGTTGTTGCAATTTGTTTTTTTTTTTTCTAACTCGCGATATATGTTTTTTGTTGCAATTTAAATCGATGTTTTAATTCTACTTTAACTTATTTTCACTGTTTTTAATTATTTAGGAAAAAAAATGTTGACTTAAAAAAAAATTCAATGCAACAAAAACAACATTGGGGAAACCCAATAAAACGATTTCGCTTATGGTCACGTTGGAGTCCACCAAATGTGGGTTTTGTTTTCTGATGAAAACAAATCTTTTTACACCAAATATAATTTAAATGACTCCACCATGCGAATTCACTAGGTATTATTGTTGCACTTTTAAATTAACTAATTTTACTTTTCACTTTCAGTATTTGTTTTATAACTAACTTAATATTAATATTTATTCTTTTTTTTCCGTTGACTTCAATTGATTCCTTTTTTTTTTTTTATATTTTAGTTTTTAATTTAAGAACTAGATTTTTGGTTTTATGTTTTCTGCACTGATCACTTTTTGTCTATTTGCGTATTATACTAATTTAGAGTTTTTTTTTCTGTACTGCTTTTGGTGTTATTTTTTTGTTTTATGACTTCTGTCGATTATGCAATTTACGTTGTGGGAGATTTTAATGCAGTTAGGGAAGGATTCCTCTTTTTTATAATTCAGAGATAGTGGAATTTTTTATCTTCGATTGCCAATTTATTAAACTAGGCCTGAATGGTGAAAACAAGTCAGGAATTTTCACAAAAGTACTTGACTAGTACTTAGGGTTCCAAAAAACGTTTCAATCGGGGATTTTATTGTGCTCCGAAACCCAATACTTTTAAATCCCAAATGGTACAAATCCTTTAGCATCTGTGAGTAATTAAGGATATTTTCCAATAAAATTTCAAAATCTGGGTTGTAGCTTCGGATTCAAAAACCGCACGGACTTTGAACAAATTTGTTGTAAGAAGTCTTACTCCATTAGTTAATGCTAACCATAGGATGCAAGGATCCCAAATTGATTTTTAGGAAACGCACAATCTTTATAGGACTACCCCGAAACTTGGATTACAGCACACGTGATTTTCGTAGAAAGATTCTAAGCGGTGGAAAGTGGGGAATATAAATTGTCGAATATTTTAAAGTAAATCACTATAATTTACAAAAATTACCTGCTATAATTGTAACCTGGTATAACTTCCTTTGAAATTTTCAAACTTTTTTAATAAAACTAAGTTGATGCTTTCAATTTTAATAGATTTCTTTAGACTTTAAAATTTATTTGATGTTGATTCTTCAGAGGTTGTCGGAAAAAGGAAGTTATGGAATTTTTTCTGTACCATGAAAGGTATTGAAGAATATTTTAAAGAAGAAAATTGATAAAAGCAGAATATATATAAATTATTTATGAGTAACCGTATTACCAACAAACTTCAGGGGACGTAAATTAAAATATGCACGTACAGCTCATAAAAGAAAAAACGTTTTACTGGTCTAGATCAGGGCTGCCATATTTGCCGATTTATCGGCAATTTGCCGATTTTTTGCCTCAAAATTATCAAAGTGCCGATTTGCCGATTTTTGCTCCAAAAATGCCGATTTTTTGATCAACTCTAAAAACACGGTCACTTTTTATTCCCTCTTCTTAGTGATAGAACGATTTATGTATTTTAGTTTGTCATTCCGTATGTGACATCACGAAATATCGGTCTAGGACCACAAAAAGGGAACATATTCGTGGTCCTTCATCGATTTGTTTAACAAAAACCTGTGCGCCAATATCTTTAGGTTCCTCATTTGACCTAAAAATCGGGAAGCTCAAAAGAAAGTGAAAAAAAAAAAATATTTTTTTTTGCTGGAAATATTATTTAGTATTAGGACATTACTGAAAAATAATTTTTATGGATATTTCTGATATTTCCTTGGTCTTTAAAAATTTTGTTGTTTTTATACCCTCCACTCTAGTGATAGAGGGTATATATAAGTTTGTCACTCCGTTTGTAACTCATCGAAATATCGGTCTGGGGCCCCATAAAGTATACATATTATTGATCAGTGATCGATTTTAAGACATTCTAGCGATGTCCGTCTGTCTGTGGAAATGGTGATCACGGACAAAATATAAGATGGAGATGACTGAAACGTAACATATTTATTGAAAGTTCTCCCGAGAAGTTTGGTACAGCATTTGAGCGATATCGGTTCAGCGGTTCAAAAGTTATGAACGAAAATGTAAGGACACCTCAAAAATTTTGGTGCATTCAACATAACCTAAAAATACAAAATGCTTTAATTCGGCTGCGGGTTGACATATGTGAACAGAATTGAACACCGAATGGTATTTAAACAAGTGCGAACATATCTTTTGACAAAAAAAAAATATCGCGGTTTTTTTTTGCCAAATTTTTTTTTTCGCGGAAATCTTTTTTAAAAATTTTTTTGTTTCAAAAGTATTTTCCTTTTAAATAAAGTTTTTTTTCAATAATCTTTTTTGGAGGCTATCAATACATTCGGCAAGGCCGAATTTACTTGTTTTTTTTTTTTTTTTTTAAATATATGTATTTTTAGTTTTTTGATGCAAATATAATGTAATATTAGCTTACTTTTAATTAGCTTATTAGTTTTGTTGGCCTTTAGTGCAAAATTGTTCTGTTTTGTTATTTTTTGTCTATAAAAATATGTTTTATTGTATTTAAAATGGCTATTTTTCATTTGCCGATTTTCTGCCGATTTTTGTAAATTGAAGTGCCGATAATGCCGATTTTTTTTTTGAAAATATGCCGATTTTTCATCAAAATCATCTGGCACCCCTGGTCTAGATGTAAACAATTTCCTAGCCAAGTTATCTTAGTATTTTTATAATACTCAAGGCCGGAAAAAAAAATTAGAGATATTTTCCTACGATTTCTATAAAAAAATTTTTTTAAAACTATGCAAATTATGTATAAAATTTAAGTTTAAAGTTGGTACTTATTTTGCAGTATTTTAAGCGAAGACGAAAACCGCTTGCTGAATGCAGGTATCTGCATAACGTTAAAAAAGTAACCAAATGAAGAGAAAGAATAAGAAATATATCAAAAGCAATTAAAAATCATCATGTGGTAGGGAATTTTATAATTTCCGAATTTTATTGAAATTTTAGAACTATGATTGACTTTGGGTATACTATCAGATAGCTTAGATTATTAGAAATATTTTGAGATATCTAACTTTCCGCAAAGATAAAAGCTAATGCAATATTTTCGGTGTAAACTTATGACGCAGATTAGAAACAAAAATACACTGAGACAAAAAGTTGATCATACTTTAACAATTACAACCAAAATTATATACAAAAACAAAATTTTTTTTTTGTATTATTTAATGCTGGGATCCGAGAAAAAAAAATATTGTCCGAGATGTCCCCCACAAAACCAAATAATTCTGACTTAACAGCAGACAGGGGAAAAAAACAAAATCCGAATCTTATTCAAAACTGTTAAAATCTTTAAAATAAAGTTTGTGCTAAATCTTTGTTTCTAAAACCCAAATTCTTAAAGCTATTTTATTTTCCCTTAAAAATTTTCTTGACTTTAAAAAAAAATTATTTTTTAAAAAAAAAAAAAAGTCAAAACTTTTTACAAAAAAAAAAAAAAGTCAGAATTGAATTGTGTTTTCCAAGAATTTCCAATTCGAATCATTTCCCTGTTTTGCTTAAAAGTAACAGAATTAGTTGGAAAAATGGGACATTTAGGCTCGAATATCCTTGGCGTGAAAGGTGCCGGATAATTTACCCGACAAGTCCTCTAGTATATAATAGTGATTCCCAACCTTTTCGCGTATTCGGGCCTTAACAAACACAGGAGAAAGTTTTGCGTTAAAGTTTTTGACAGCACTACTTTGCGCAAAGTTACGCCGAAAAACTTCCTGGCCTACCTGAAATGTGGGAACTCTAACTCTGAGGTTATATTGATGCTGGTTCTTTTCGTATGCTTCTTTGATATGTTTCCGTAGATCTTGTCTAATGATTTGCATATGATCATCCCTGGACATCTTAGCCGAAGGTTCATCTAACAAATTTAAATTTTTCAAAAGTAAATATGATGATGCATGTGTTATCATGTTAAATCCAAATAGTGCGTGATATGGCGAGGTATTGATAGACTGATGGTGGGAATTTCGAAGTGCACAGCTTATCGAAGTAAGATTTTCATCCCAGCATCGTTGATCGTGTTTCAGATACGCTCGAATCCCCGCGATTAGAGATCTGTTCACTCTTTCTGATGCATTTGACTGCGGTGAGTATACAGCCGTGTATATATGGTTAATTCCATATTAAGTCAAAAATGCATTAAAATCATTCGCACGGAACTGACTACCATTGTCACTTACAATATTTTCTGGGACCCCATAGACGTGAAATATATGTTTCTCTAAAAACTCTTGAATCAAGGTAGATATGAATTTTCTCAGTGGGCAAAGCCAGTGGAATTTTGTAAGATGGTCAAGCACTATCAAGAGTCCGATAAACCCGGATTTACTCCTTGGATATGGACCCAGAATGTCCACATATAAGCGCTGGAATGGACGGACTGACGTAGCCTGATTTCCCATAGGTGGTTTCATTATAAAGTTAGGGGCTTTAGTCGTCTTGCATACTTCACAACTTTTTACGTATTGACGTACATCGCGTACCATTCAAGGCCAAAAAAAATTTCGTCGTATCAGTTCCAACGTCTTTCCCGTGCCACCATGAGCCGCCACTGGAGTGTCATGTGCCCTTGACATTACAGAGTTTCTCAATGCAGATGGAACCCAGAGCTTCCAAGCTTGCTCCTCTTGTAGTGCATCCCCCGAGTAGTGTTCTGTTCGGGTATAAATATATTTATCGACCACTTTCACATCCGGATATAGGCTACCATTGTTGCTTATCTTCGTCTTCAGTTCCTCGTATTCAATATCCTCGAAATGTGGCGAGTTCAGATCAATCTCTGGTTCTATAATTTCTAAACCAGCTAATTCATCTTCGGGTATTCGGGATAATGCGTCAGGAACTACGTTATCCTTTCCCTTTCGGTGGCTAACTGTAAATTTATATGCCTGTAATTTGAACACCCATCGTGCCAGCCTCCCACTAAGGTCTGGTTGACGCATCAGCCACACCAAGCTTGAGTGGTCGGTTACCACCTCGAATTCTTGAAGCTCCAGGTAACATCTGAACCTCTTTATGGCCTCCAGAGCTGCTAGGCACTCTCGCTCTGTGACGCTGTAATTACGCTGGGCTGAATTTAACTTACGACTCATGAATGCAATTGGTTTCTCGTTGCCGTCATCATCCAATTGCACCAGAACTGCACCAATACCGTAATCACTAGCGTCACAGTGCAGATAGAATTTTTTCTCAAAGTTTGGATTTGTCAACACTGGCGCTTCAGTAAGTAAACGTTTTATTTTTTCGAAGGCTGTTTGGGCTTCTGGGGTCCAGACGAACTTTTTCTTAGTGGACAACACCTCAGTAATGGGGAAGACCTCTGTAGAAAAGTTCTCTATAAACCGGCGGTACCAACCAGCAAGTCCCAGAAAACCTCTAACTTGTTTTAGGTTCTTTGGTACCGGCCAGTTTTGGATCGCACTCACTTTTTCAGGGTCTGTGGTAATCCCACCATTACCAATTACATATCCCAAATAGTTCACTTTAGTTACACAAAATTTACTTTTCGTCACATTCAATGTTAGATTGGCTTTCCTAAATTGAGATGCGATTCTTACTAATATTTCCAAATGTGTGGGAAAATCTTCTGTCACTATGACCAAATCGTCTAGGTAGCCGAAGACACAATGCCGGAGATCGGGTGGTATGATCTCATCCATAAGCCTGCACATCGTCTGAGGAGCGTTGCAAAGTCCGAAAGGCATTACTACGAACTGGTAGAGAGGCCTTCCCGGAACTGTGAACGCTGTCAGGGGCTTGGATGCATCGTCTAAGGCTATCTGCCAGTATGCGTCTTTAAGATCGAGTTTTGATATGATATTGGCTTTTGGAAGTCTCGCGAATATACCCTCTATGCTAGGAAGCGGATAGGCATCCTTTTTTGTTGCTAGGTTAACTTTTCTAGCATCTAAACATAAACGAACCTTGTGAGGTTTAACTACTAATCTCATTGGTGAACTCCAGGGGGACGTGGAAGGTTCAATCACCCCTAGTGCCAACATACGATCTATTTCACCAAACATCAGTTTCTCAACCGCGGGAGAAACCGGATAGAACCGTTGTTTGATCGGTGTAGTGTCACCCACATCGATCGAATGCTTAATTAAGCTGGTTCTTCCCAATCCCTGTTTTTCAAAATTCGGAAAGAGTGTTTTAACAGAATCTAACTGTTGACGTTGGCTTTGGGACAAGGAAAATAACGGTTCATCTGATTCATCAGATTTATTCTCTAACTCGGACGGAACATCGGACTTAATTTGCATAGCGGACAGTTCAGACGGACTATTGGACAATTCATTAAAACTGAAAATGTCTACAGTGCCAATAACATCTGGAAACAACTTAAACAACTTCCAGAAGTCAATACCAAGAATCAATCTTTGAGCTATCGACGGAATTATAAAAAATTTCATAGAGCAAGTTTGGTCTTTATAAGTGACATCAACATTTAACCATCCAATAACTGACTGAGCACTACCGTCAGCAGTTTTAACAACGGATTTAAATTTGAAAAAATTCGGAAACGTAGAAAAATCGTAGGCAGCTAAATCTGAGCCAATACAACTTATGTTAGCACCGGTGTCCAACAAACCAAATTCGGTAAATTTTAAAAAGGACACTTTTGCATAATAACGCATATCTGTAGGATTCGCTATGATGGTTGAAATCAAAAATTTACTACACAGTTTTCGCCTTTTCCAATATTCGCGTAAACGAATTGTGGATCGCTTTGGCTTGGCCGGTGCGTAAGTCGAAATTGTATCTACATTAAAAATTTCATTACGTTTTTGTATATAAATTTCCCACCTTTTGTGGTATGGTAATTTTGGATATGGACATTTGGGTTTGTCTATTAGAACGGGTGGTAAAAATAAATCAGGGTTATTTGATCTATTTAAAATTGTAATTGGTTTGCTGATATTAGTATTAACCATATTAGTTAAATCGGGTTTTGTGTCACATTTCATAATAGGTTTGTCAAAATTGGGAATATCAGGGTCAAATCCGGTCGGCATATGATTATAACAATTACATATTATTTTTGGTTTGGGTCCCTGGGAGGAGGACGCGAGTTTTTTGGAAAATTATGTCTTCTTGTTGCGCATGTTACACAGTCAGGATAGTATGTGTTTTTTGCACCACATCCATAACAAAAAACATTTTTGTCCTTGAGGCAAGTTTTGTAACAATGCCCCAATTCGTCGCAATTCCAGCACTTGGAAACGTTTTGACCTTGAATTGCGTTCACTGCAGGCTCTAAGTCTTCCGGAGCTGCAAGAGCTGCAGCGTTGTCATTGACCTCAAGTTCATGTACGTATCGTCGCTGAGGCAAATTGGCATTATTGCGAGCAGCGAAACCTGCTTGTCTCCTATTAGCAGGCTCGTCCCTTAAAAAATTTTCTCGCACCTGGACAAGATTACGCAAGTGAGGAATAGTATGAATAGGTACATACAACAAATCTTCACGAATTTCCCACCTTAAATTACGAATTAATATTTCTATCAGATCCATTTCATCAATGGGGGAGGATAACCGATCCGTGATTGAAGAAACAGCGTCGAAAAAGTCGTCAAATGACTCCCCCGGCTTTTGTTTTCTGTTTCTTACTTCTTCACGTATATCAAAAGAAGTTTTATAATCCCGGTATTGATAACGCAGGGCTACACAAAAACTTTCCCATTCAATGACATGCACTCTCTTGTGGTACCGCCAATACCATTCTCTTGCCTTTCCAGTTAATAATATGTGCATATATTTACAAATTATGGAAAAATCTCCATTAAATGTATCTCTGGTTAGGGACTTAACGCGATACAAAAATTCTTCTACGTTAGACCCCGGTGTTCCTTCAAACTTACATTGCCAGTTTTGAATTGTAGCCGTAATTTTATCTGACCTAAACGCTAAATTGCCATTCGCAGCATTCGCTGCTGGATTATCTCGAGGCAAATCTACCTGTGGGTTTTGCGCAGCAAATAAATTAGGAGGAGGAGGAAAATTCAGAGGATGATTTGCAGCATTATGTTGCAGATTGGGGACCGCTGGAAAAGGATACAAGTTTGCCATACGATTTGCAGCCTGTGGCTGTGGATTTGGAATAGCTGGAACTGGATTAAAATTCAAAGGTAGATTTACCCCTATAGGTTGCTGATTTGGGACAGCAGGTAAAATGGGGTTTGCAGCATTTCGTTGCGGATTTGGGCCTGCTGGAAACGGATACAAATTTAACGAAGGGTTTGCTGCCCTAGGTTGCAGATTTGGAATTGCTGGAACTGGTTGGTTCGCAGCATTACCTTGTGGATTATGGACATCAAGTAAAATAGGGTTCGCAGCATTTCGTGGCGGATCAAGCCTGGGCGAGTTTACCTGAACCAAAGAGGCCTCTTGCAAATTTGCATGTGAATTTTGTGCAGAATTTGGTACCAGATTAAGAGTCCGAAGCATTCGGGTCAAACTTTGTTCAATCATTTGATTAATGCGGTCATAATCAAGTGGGTTATTAGCTACTCCAGGAGTACGGGTCGACTGGATAGGGTTGAGCCCTGCCAAAGTATTATTAAGCTGCTGGTTCCTACGGTCAGGAGTGAATAGTTGCCCCTCCTGAAATTGGTTACTTACATTCAAAGTAGGAGTATCCGGATCTGGGAAAAGATTCCGGATATTACTCCGAGTATTATAATGTGCGCCTTTAGCACCACGAGATTTACCTCTAACTGGGGGTCTTCCTATTGGATTAGGTTTTGGATTTGTAATATTTTTCTGACCAATGTTAAATTTACGAAGCTCACTAAGCTGACATGTTCGTCTGCATATTGGACATTCAGAAGAAGTCTCAAGAAAACTTTCAATGCATGGACGATGAAAAGCATGTTTACACTCAGCAATCATCAAACAGTGTTACCCCTCCAACATTGGTTCACGACAGAGAAAGCAGATATCCAGATCAGTAGTAGCTGATGCCGGAGGTTGCTCTCCACCTGGTGGTGGTGTATGGGAAGTTGCCATTTTTTCAAAAAAAAAAAAAATATTACAGTCACTGTTATAATCCAGAAAAAAAAATTGCGAACTGCAATAGTTAAATGTATATATTTAATAATTCACTAAATCGACAATATAATAAATTGTTTTAAAGTTTGGTCGTAACACCCTACAACATTCAAACAACAATAAAAATTATAAGGATAAAATTCTCTGAAAATTTTGATTTTGAAATTTATAAATATTTGCAAAATCTTGGTATTATCAATATTACAAATGTAATTTCAATTCAATTTTCAACATCACTGTAGAAAACTTTGCTATTTATCAGGTTAGGATATTGGTTAACACTAACCAAAATAAATTTCAATAGCAAATATAACTTATATGGTGCAATTACGCAATCTAAGCTTGACCACACTGAGGACATGCAAAATGATGAAACCAATAAATTTCTATGCAGTCATAGTGAAATTCGTGTTTGCACGCAACTAACTTTAAAATTTCCTGATTTTTATATATTCTGAAATAACAGATATAACAAATTCTTAGATTTGCCGATATTGACATGTCTCAGTCCAAATAAAAAAAAAAATTTTTTAGAAAAACAAAAAATGAATTTATGGTACCAAAAGAAAGAAAATTTTTCCTTGAATCTAGATTATATAAAGAAACAACAGAAGAACACTTATCTCTATATAATTGCAATTTTTCTAATTTGATAAATATAATAGAAAATTTCATTGACTTTTAAACTCGAATCGGTAAAAGTCAGAAAAATTTTGTAAAAAGTGTAAGAAAAAAAATTTATAAATTATTCAAGCTAGTGTCTTTTCTTACTAATAATGTGATTCAAAAATAAGGTGTTGAAGCAATTAAAAATCAACTAATACAGGACAAAAAAAAAAAAAAAAACGGGCTATGGAGTTAAATATAACGTATACCTATTGTATTCTTATTTTTCACACCAACATCAATTCTACATTTATATGACTTTTCGAATATTCTAAATTCCAAGAAGACAGTGAAGTACAAATAGCATTTTCGCTGTAATTCCTCTCAAAATAAGCGTTTGATAACTAAGATAAATTGAAATACAAAAGAGATATTTACACCTAACTGCAATAAAAATCAAAAGCACTTTAAATCTACTACTCCAATTTGCAGAAAAAATATGAAAATCAGTTGGTTAGCTTACTCGAACTTGTTACCTCAAGTAGCTACTAGATCCAGCAAAGTTTTGCATATTCATCTTTAAAATTAGAATTTTAAACCTGAATACCTTCAAAATTTATTTCAATCACTGAAATTTAATATTTTATATAAAAATTATAAAAAATGAGCCAAAGAACACTCGGTTCTCGAGCCCCACGTTGGGAGCCAATTATTGTAATGAACACGCTAGTGTCTCGTAGAAATATTTTCTCGAACAGAAAATATTTGGGTTTAAAACTTATTGTATCCAAAGAAACATAAATTTTAAGATGGAAAAGTCACACTGAGCTTAGGACTGCGGGAGCCTTTAAAATGCTAGCTAATCAGTCGGATGCGGGGTTCGGGTCCTGTCTCAAATATGATTAAATTTACAAAACAACAATATTATTTTAGACTCCCTATTTAGTTGCATGAAATGAAAATGGCCACAGTAACTAACAACAAAAGAAAAAAAAACGATATCAAAATACCCCAAATGTAGTTACACGAAAACTGAAATTTAATAAATGAAAAGGTATTGGTTGTTGTTGCTTTAAAATTAAAAAAAAAAAAAAAAAATCTCCAGATGTCGTAGAGATTATATCGGCTCATCACCCTCCCTAAACCTTTGGTTCTAGTGCCGTAAACAGGGTTTGTTTCTAGAACCCCAAACATGATGACTATATCACCTTATTTTATCCTGCACATCATTATTGTAAGAAAAAACACTATTTTTAAAGTTTAGCAATCCATGATTTATATGTATATATTTAATTCAACCCATATAAATTCATAACATAAACAAATTTAGTATTAATTCTAAAACTAATATTATTTTTAATTAAATTTTAATGCTAACATCGGAATTATTTTGAAACTACAAACAAAAAATTATAACTCATAACTTAAGCGAATACGGTGAAACTGACCTAACTATACTGAATTGGCTTACTTTATTTTCTTTCTTTCAGATTCGCATATTACTTTCATTAGGAAAAAAAATATATAAGCCCTAATAATAATTTTTATTCAATTCAATTTTAAATTTAATTCGATTTTAGTTTTAATTCAATTGTAATTAACTTTTAATTCTAATTTTAACATCTTATTTTTTCGTTTAGTTTACCAACAAAAATTATTATCAAAAATAGTTTAAACCATTACTGAAAATCCGACCTATTTATTCAGTATTTATTTTATGTATTTTGTTACTTTAGATTTGAATTATGATTGCAATAGCAAAACAACAAAATATAAATTAAAAATAAAACTCGAAATTTTTACGTAAAGCAAACTACAATTGTAAATATAAGAAAAAAAATGTAAAAACAACGAACGAAAATGACCTACCTAATCATAGTGCATATTGTTACTAATTTCTGTATTTAGTTGCAACTGTTTATATATTTAAATCAATAAACCGATCAAACCTTACTTAGTGTAGGGTAATATTCTTTTAACAATCATAAAAGCAAAAACTCACTCTTAGTAATTGAGCATCAACATTGATCTCTTTTATATTTTGAATTTTGTTTTTAACAAATCAATAAATGGATAATCACAACAAAGAGTGTGAAATTAAGTTTTTTCAATTTCTTTAAATACCTATTTAACGGGAGCGCTACAAAATTTAATGCAGCATTAATGGTTTATTGAAATTTTTGAATGATCTCTTAAATTTACTCAAATATCATTGTGGATTTTTGCTTTTATTAAGTGTTAAATTATATGTTAAGAGTTTATGTAACGATTTTTTAATTTTTTAAGGGATTTGTTAGAACTTTTATTAAATTTTATTTTTCACTTACCAACATGTTTGATGTCGAAGAAGGCCTTTTTCGAAGATCGAACAGGTTGTTTCGAAGTTGCAGCTGCAGTTTGCTGAATTAATACAATATGATGACTTTTGTAGATATAAAATTTAAGGGGTAGCTAAATAAATGTTACGATTTTACTAATTACATGTTTTTATATTCTTGTTGTTGCAATTTGTTTTTTTTTTTTTTCTAACTCGCGATATATGTTTTTTGTTGCAATTTAAATCGATGTTTTAATTCTACTTTAACTTATTTTCACTGTTTTTAATTATTTAGGAAAAAAATGTTGACTTAAAAAAAAATTCAATGCAACAAAAACAACATTGGGGAAACCCAATAAAACGATTTCGCTTATGGTCACGTTGGAGTCCACCAAATGTGGGTTTTGTTTTCTGATGAAAACAAATCTTTTTACACCAAATATAATTTAAATGACTCCACCATGCGAATTCACTAGGTATTATTGTTGCACTTTTAAATTAACTAATTTTACTTTTCACTTTCAGTATTTGTTTTATAACTAACTTAATATTAATATTTGTTCTTTTTTTTCCGTTGACTTCAATTGATTCCTTTTTTTTTTTTTTTATATTTTAGTTTTTAATTTAAGAACTAGATTTTTGGTTTTATGTTTTCTGCACTGATCACTTTTTGTCTATTTGCGTATTATACTAATTTAGAGTTTTTTTTTTCTGTACTGCTTTTGGTGTTATTTTTTTGTTTTATGACTTCTGTCGATTATGCAATTTACGTTGTGGGAGATTTTAATGCAGTTGGGGAAGGATTCCTCTTTTTTATAATTCAGAGATAGTAGAATTTTTTATCTTCGATTGCCAATTTATTAAACTAGGCCTGAATGGTGAAAACAAGTCAGGAATTTTCACAAAAGTACTTGACTAGTACTTAGGGTTCCAAAAAACGTTTCAATCGGGGATTTTATTGTGCTCCGAAATCCAATACTTTTAAATCCCAAATGGTACAAATCCTTTAGCATCTGTGAGTAATTAAGGATATTTTCCAATAAAATTTCAAAATCTGGGTTGTAGCTTCGGATTCAAAAACCGCACGGACTTTGAACAAATTTGTTGTAAGAAGTCTTACTCCATTAGTTAATGCTAACCATAGGATGCAAGGATCCCAAATTGATTTTTAGGAAACGCACAATCTTTATAGGACTACCCCGAAACTTGGATTACAGCACACGTGATTTTCGTAGAAAGATTCTAAGCGGTGGAAAGTGGGGAATCTAAATTGTCGAATATTTTAAAGTAAATCACTATAATTTACAAAAATTACCTGCTATAATTGTAACCTGGTATAACTTCCTTTGAAATTTTCAAACTTTTTTAATAAAACTAAGTTGATGCTTTCAATTTTAATAGATTTCTTTAGACTTTAAAATTTATTTGATGTTGATTCTTCAGAGGTTGTCGGAAAAAGGAAGTTATGGAATTTTTTCTGTACCATGAAAGGTATTGAAGAATATTTTAAAGAAGAAAATTGATAAAAGCAGAATATATATAAATTATTTATGAGTAACCGCATTACCAACAAACTTCAGGGGACGTAAATTAAAATATGCACGTACAGCTCATAAAAGAAAAAACGTTTTACTGGTCTAGATGTAAACCATTTCCTAGCCAAGTTATCTTAGTATTTTTATAATACTCAAGGCCGGAAAATAAAATTAGAGATATTTTCCTACGATTTCTATAAAAAAATTTTTTAAAAACTATGCAAATTATGTATAAAATTTAAGTTTAAAGTTGGTACTTATTTTGCAGTATTTTAAGCGAAGACGAAAATCGCTTGCTGAATGCAGGTATCTGCATAACGTTAAAAAAGTAACCAAATGAAGAGAAAGAATAAGAAATATATCAAAAGCAATTAAAAATCATCATGTGGTAGGGAATTTTATAATTTCCGAATTTTATTGAAATTTTAGAACTATGATTGACTTTGGGTATACTATCAGATAGCTTAGATTATTAGAAATATTTTGAGATATCTAACTTTCCGCAAAGATAAAAGCTAATGCAATATTTTCGGTGTAAACTTATGACGCAGATTAGAAACAAAAATACACTGAGACAAAAAGTTGATCATACTTTAACAATTACAACCAAAATTATATACAAAAACAAAAATTTTTTTTTGTATTATTTAATGCTGGGATCCGAGAAAAAAAAATATTGTCCGAGATGTCCCCCACAATTCGGAATTTCAAACGACCACTTTTGCTATTGGCCATGTGTTTTTTCTTCGTGGAGTGAAGATTTTTGGAAATTAAGAAAATATTTGGATGTCTGCCAAGGTGACTGGATTTTGGAAAAGTTCTTTTATCAACAAAGGAATCGCATCGAGCTTGGATCGAGAAAGGATCTCATCCCAATCATTAAGCTTTATCCAAAACTTCTGTATATTTATTGGATTGAATGGCTTGCCATGCTGAGAGGAAACTTCTCTTTTGAAAAACTGTTCGGATTTTGAGCAGTTATAGGCGAAAACCGGAAAAGGATTAGAACGGAATAGAAACATTAATGCTTTACTATTATCTTTACCAAATTTACAAAAATCGACACATAATAAGCGACAAGTCGGAATATTGGAAGATTCGAATTCGGTACAATTGATTTCTGTTGGAAACAATTGATTTCTGTTGGAAACAAAAATATTGGAAGATTCGATTTCGGTACAATTGATTTCCGTTGGAAGCATAAATTTCGGAACGATTTTGTTTACAATCAGAAAGTTGGAAGCTATGGCAAAGTTTGATTTGAGCTGTAAACTAAATGTTTCTGTTCTTAACTCACAATATGGAACCTTATTTCTAGGATTCGTCTGAAAATGGATTAGTTGTATAGATATATCCGATTTAACATTTTGATTAAACAAAATGTGCCGATATATCTCAGTATCGAAAACACTATTGTGGTTCAAAATGTTCGAATTGCAACGGTGAACTAAACAACTTAAGCTTAAAGATAGACACCAGGTGCTGAAAGTTCCTTTGTAGTGGCTCTTTTTGGTTTAAAAACAGCATGTGGAAACAAATAATGCCATGGAGCTATGAAACAATCAGAAGTTTTTGAATAATCAGGAGGCTTGGAATTATATATGCATTTGTCGAGTTCTTCTTCAAAATCAGTAGTCATTAATAACAATTTATCCTCGATTGTAAAAGATTGTGTCAACAAACTAATTTTAAGCTGACCGATTTTGAATTTATAAATATGTTCTTTCCCTACTTGAGAAGAACCAATAAAACGATAGTTTTCACCTCTTATCTTCTGGGCCAAAAATCTTTTACATCCAAATAAAACCACTGCAGAACAAAGGAGAGATGATGTAGGAGAGACTTTATCAGAACATTTTTTATATTGAGGATGAGCTGTTGGAGTTTGTGGAATATTTGAAAAAGAAGAAGAACTGACGGAATATGGTGGAGGAATACCAAACAAACGAGGTACAACTGGTACAGTTGTTGATGCATTTACATCATCATGAAACTCGAATGAACGAATTTGTTGAATCTTGGCAGAAATAGAGCTATTTAACTGAAAATGTTGAGCTTTTGTGCTCATGAACGAAAGTTGGAATGGGTTAAATAGCTGCTCAGATATACTGAACAATTCCATACGATCTAAATTGAATTCATTAGCGGAAGCTTTACCCAGTAGTACACCGTTGGAACTGGATGTAAAACAAGATTGAATTCTCTTAGTAGCCTCGGTATCAGTGGACTGTATTTGCTGAGAATTGGATTTGTAATCGAACGGAGCTGAGTTTAAATTCAATTTGAAATTGTTGTCACTACTAGGCTGATTCATGGAAGTAGAAGCAAGCTCTTTGTCTCCCGCTCTTAATATTTTGAAACTTTTTAACAGAAGGTACGAAAACTGTTAGACGAGGAAAATACGATAATGTTAAATTAACATTGTTGGTTTGACAAATAATGCTAACTTTTTATATCGAAAAA
Organism: Pegoplata infirma; assembly: GCA_963921195.1. Taxonomy (NCBI): domain Eukaryota; kingdom Metazoa; phylum Arthropoda; class Insecta; order Diptera; family Anthomyiidae; genus Pegoplata; species Pegoplata infirma. Next base: position 139,431,770 of record OY992536.1, read on the forward strand.
GCGCTTAATAAATTTAAAAAAAATGTATCAATTTATAATTATTATGCTAATATTATTTAAGAAATACCTTTAAAAGTGTTTAAAACAAATTCTCAGCAAATAAAAAGTCATTGGATTTCCCGATAATCCACAAAAAAAAACTTTTTTTACAGCTAGATGAAAAAAAAACGCTAGCTTTAGTCTGAAAATCGCCAAATTGCAACACTTTTTTTTTGTTTATATCGAACTTAAGGGATTTTTTTTGGTTTGATCAAACGTCCAGTTCGATGGCAGACTTAGCAAAGGGAATTTAAGAGAGGGTTTAACAGAAGAAGGGAGACTTCACATATCTTTAAGTATTGATAGTCTTTGGTAGAAGTAATATTATCTTTATGGAGTAGAATGTTATGACGTTTGCCACAAGTAGAACAACTATTTTTACTTGTGCAGTTTCTAACGCCATGGATTCTAGAGAAACAATTGAGACATAAACGGTTCCTTTTAACGTCGGATATTCTCTGATCGTAATTCATGTCTATAAACCGTGGACATTGTCGTGCTATATGACATCCACGACAAAATGGACAAAGTGGACCAGATAACCTGGATTTTGATTTCAAATCGTATTGATGTAAATCGATATCACAGAAAGAGTCCATTGAATACAAATTGCTAGCGAGCTCATCGTTAAATTCAATGAGATCATCTTCTAGGGAAGTTAAATTATTAAAATACATTTTAAAATCAATCTAATATAAAACGAATATGATCAGGAGTGAATCTTTTTCAACACGAAAAAAGAAAAATTGAATTTTTTAACAGGAAATAATGTTATGCCACAATTGGATAATCAAGGACGAGATTGAAAGTATAGAAAAACGACAATATTGTTTTTATATTTAGAAATTAGAATATTTTTAGTTGAAAATATAAATTGAAAATCAAAATGAACTATATGGAACTTAATGAACTGGAACTATATGGAAAAAATAATTATAGAGTCAACAAAACACACGAAATCTTCTTAAATGAAAAATATTTTGGTTGAAAATGAAAAATTTAAAACCAAAAAGCAACGAACTATGTATATTGCTTGACAAGAAAAGTATTTTATCCCGAATTGGATAAAATACTGTGAAAACTAAGAAATTTTAAAGCAACAAGAAAAAAGAAACAAAAATTGCTTCAAAATCTACGTGTCAAACAATTAATTTTGGAAAACAGATTTTTGAATCCAGAAACAAGACGTTTGTTCAAAAACCTGGAAATTTTCCAAAAATTTTTAAGAAAGATTTATTTATGTTGGGCATTAAACATTTTCAGTGGATAATAGAAAATGTTGGATTTATGGATTGTCGATCAATAGAAGTGGAAAATATTTGCGAATTTTTTTTTTTTTTTTTGATAGTTATGGTGAGTTCTTCATAGGAAGATTCTCCATCCCCAAAAAACGAAAAATCTCTTTTGAAAAGTATAGCTGAAAATACGCTTTAGTAGCTTTACAACAATCAATTGGAGTAATAATAATTCATTAAAAAAATAATTTTTAATTGAAGGAATTTTGGAGAAGAATAATTGAATTAAAAAAAATGAACAAGATATTGAAATAAACTTTTTGTATTTATTTCAGGTTTTTTTTTTCATAATTCATTTTTAAATTAAAATTTCCCAGTTTTTTCCTTTTATGTTTCAGCAAACTATACGAAGTATGAAAATTTCCTTTTTTATTTTAGCGTGCGATATATTTGTCTTCAAATATATAAACAATTTAGGAATTATGGGGATTTAACAAACTATTCTGTGGATTATATCTTTATATTTACTAAAATTCTTTACTAATTTTGGATTGGAAATTGCAAAAAAAAAAAATTTTTGAAAAATTTTGTAACTTTTACAAAGTTCTATAAAAATCAAATTGTCGATAAATATTTATTAAGTTAGAATTATATTCGATGATTTTGTTATATATTAAAAAAACCGATTGCTGAGAATTTTTTTTTTTTTGGGTGTAGTTCGTAACTGATGCAAAGTTTCGAGTGTACCAATAATCAGCTGCTCAAAAAAAAATGTATTAGAGTTCATTGACCCTAATCGACTGGAATGAGGATTTTAAAACTTTCTCTTATTTTTGGATTATTGTTATATTTGTCTCTTAGGATTATATATATGTCTTAGGATTGCTTGCTTTTAACTCTTGAAAACATGTAACGACAAATTGATCAAAACAAATAACTGGAATAATTTGTTGAGATCGAAGAGTTAAAAACAATGCAAAAAAAACATGTAGAAAAAACAATAATGAGAAAGTAATTAGTGTGAGCAATTTTTTTTTTTTTTGAACTTTCAATCCTATGTGTATGTGCGGTTGTGTGAAACAGAGATGAGAAAGAAAGTACAATGATACTTTTTCCTTTTGTAAAATTTCAAAGTCAGAAACCCCGTGGTGATTAAATTTACACAATTTATTGTTAATTTTCAGTAAATATACAATCACCTTTTAGAATGTGGTCAGAATTAAGAAATTCAATCAGTACTGTTAAAGTGTAAATTTGTACTTTTCTTAAGCACAATTCGAAATATGTTAATAAAAAAATTATTAAACGTTTTGTAATCAAGCTGAACCACATGGATTCATTGGATTTTCTTTAAAATTCCTCTTCTTTTTTGATAATTTTCTTTGTAATTTTATTATTCCGTTGTTATTTTACCATTGTGTATTTCACACGTTTGAAATTTAGAATAATGGTTTGTAACCATTTTTACAACTTTGCACAACTTTTCCCTTCAAATTCGATAATTTTAGATATTTTTGCAAACATTAAGTTGTTTTCTGAATGTAGACAAAATATATACAAAAGTTACACTTTGTGCTAATTTAGTACATTTTTTTGAATTCAATTTACCATCACTGGTGTTAAGACAGTAAAATAACAAGGGCTGTCAATCCCGAAATCCCGAAATCCCGGGATTTTTGCCATAATATGAATCCCGAATCCCGGGATTCTTAAGCTCAAATCCCGGGATTTTTGAAATATTAAAAATGTATGAGAATTTATTTTTAAAAATACAACTTTGTTCAATTATTGTTACATTTACATAAACAAATTAAAACTAAAACTTTTTTTAATTTGATCGTAGCTAATTTGGCTGAGCTGAGAATTCTACACAGGCTTGCTGAATAATAGTCCAACTCACTAACCAGTAAGCAACATTCACGGAGCCCTTTGACCAAAGTTTGCAGGTTTTGGCGAAAATTTTCCAAAAATCCGAAACTTTGATCGAAGGGTGCCACGGGTAAATTTAATCCGACTGACCTCTAATTTGTACCACATAAGTTTAGGCGCAGGAGAATAAAAATGTTCCCGGACGTTCAAAATTGGAAGAAAAACTTTTTTATACAAAAAATGCAAGTCTAATGTATTACATTATTACTTTTCTCCTTTAAATCATTTTATTATTTAAAATCCTCTTTAAATAAGTTTTAAAATTATACAGTGCAACAACGAAAATTGAAATGGAATGAAACCAAAAGCAAATAAAAGTTGTCATTTTCCATAACAAACCCCGCAAGACTTTTTTTAGTTTATTGCTAAATATTTAATAATAATAATTACTTGAAAACTGCATAAGTGGCGTATACTTAATGTTTTAAATGCCTTTAAATAACAATCAGCATAATTAGAAATCATTTTAATAATTTCGTTGTAGCGAAATCGACCCAAGAGTGTTCGTGGGAATCAAACCCTCGACTCCCTGCTTAATAGGCTAGCACGCTACCAATTAACCCACAGTTGCCCCCTTAATATACACAATAAAATTGAAACATAAAGAGTATACTATTTTTTTACTTTATAATCAAAGAAATTTAATCCCGAAATCCCGAAAAATCCCGGGATCCCGGGATTTCGATTTTCAAATCCCGAATCCCGGGATTTTAAAAAACCTATCCCGTTTGACAGCCCTAAAAATAACCCAGCGAAAAATTTTGAACTATTTGGAAAAATGGAAAATAGTTCTAGTATTTGCCAGCTATGTTGAATGAATGATTAATGGTGAATTACGAAATGCGAATTAACGTTAAACTCGATTTAAGGTCGTTTAAAAATAGATTTTGAAAAATGGTATATTCTGTATGGATAAGACTCTTAACAGATAAAACTTGTTAAAACTGGTTAACCGATTTGATAAGAGCATATAGAATTTAGTTTTCGGTTTAACTAAAACAGGTTCTACTAAACCAGGTTTAACTGTCAACACCAAAAGATTCCGTTTTGTAAAATTGAAAACTAATTTTAATCGTATTGTCTAGTTGTATTCGGTAAATTTTCTACCTTTGGTTGTCGTAAGTGTAAAAGACAAATCGTATACTAAATTTTACCACCCATAATTGTTTAAACGACTTTTTGAAGGAAAAATAGCGGTTCGGGTGAATATGTTGTGAGTGTTCAAAGTCGTATACATCTACAGCAGATAAATAAGCGCCGTGTTGATTAGGTTGCTCGAACTATACATACATATATGGATTAAGTTAATCTAAAATTGGAAAAAAAAAAACAAACCGAGAAGCACAATGGAAACAAATTCTTTGCTGGGATTTTACCTTAAAAATGACTCACTCACAAAAAATTGTTAGTAAAAATGTAGTTAACAAAAAGTCAAATTTACAAATTTAAGACAACTTTCAAAGTTGTTCAAGTAAGTTGATGGTGTATACAAAAACATTAGGATTGTGCAATATACTTAACGCAATCAAGGACTATTGTATTTTAGTGAAATATCGGGATTGTTATTGAGCTTGTCGGTAAAATTTTATACTTTCATTAACGTTTAAGAACTTAAGGTACTTTAGACAAACCCTTTTGAATTGTGTGCGGCAATTTAAAAGTACACTGTACGATGTTATTACACAAAGACCATAGTTAAATTCTCATGTAACGTATGTTCTATGGTTTCGCATAACAGATTTTACCTCAAATTTTTTACTTGTAAGATTTTTTTTTTATCGGTAAATGAAATAATCTTCCGGTTGTAAAAAATCGACAGATAATTATATTTGATACTTTTAAACAAAGTTGAAATTCGAATAATTTGAAAACTTTGTTAAATGGATTTTACTAAAATTTTAGTTTGAGTGTTATTTTCTTTGGTTAGAAAATAAAACACAATTGTTACAAAAGTAGGTTATTGGAAGGAACAGATGATCGAGTAATTCCGGTGGATAGAATTTTAAAGAGATGCAAATTAAGAGTGTATAAAGGAGAAATGTAGGTATAAAAGAGTTCAAGTGTAGGCAAAGTTAATATTGTATTTGTGTAGTGCAAAGAGTGTATTTTCGTTTTATTAAAAAGCTTTTTTCAGTTAATTGATTTAAAAGCCATTCTAATAAACTCTTGTAAAGTAATTAGAGTATTTGAAAGGGGTATTGTGTAGGGGAACTTTATAGGATGTGTGTAGTTGAATGAAGACAAGAGATTAATTTGTAATAAATTGTATTTTCGTTAGAGGAAGGGAGTTTTTAAGAGATTTAAGGTAATTAAGATGTAATGAGTTAATTTTATGGTGTGGGGCAAAGAGTGGCTTGAGTTAGTTTGTATGGAATTTGAAGTATAAATCTGGTTTGATCTAAAAAAGAGATAATAAACCCGAACATACATTTATACATTGAATTATGACATTGGCTGAAATTGGCGGGAAACTTTGGACGTTCGATCAAACCTCCTTATAATACAAATGCACCCTACACTCTACCAATGCGACAAATTGGAAAAAAAATTCACTTAAACTCACCCTAAATCTTAAGTAATCTCCAAAGAATATTGCTTTCTTCTACCATGGATTGGTTGTATTAAATGTAAGCCCCTTCACCCTGCTTAGCACAACACTTCTAGACAGAACTTTTCTCCTTGGGTTTTTGTATAATGCTGCTTTTTCTTTACAATTCAATAATTTTATTATTGATTTATCTATTTTCTATTCTTGCCTTTCAATTTGTTTATTTCAAAACATATCACTTAAATTATTCTTTTAATATTTGCAAAGATGTGTATTTTTTATTTCTATATATTTAAATTTATGAAGGCTACAGCGTGGTGTAACAATGTAAAAACTAAGAACAAATGCTTGCATACAAAACCCTAGTAAATTGCACAGTCAAACGAACTATTTTTTTTTTTACGGAAAGAGCAAAAGACAAACAAACCTGTTTTTTGATGCTTATGATGTAGTGCAATGGATTTTGTTGGTAAGATCTCCAATAGAACGAGCAGAAATCTCAGAGTAAGCTTTTAACCAATTAAGAGATCCGGTTCGAATGGGACCAAATGTTGGGCTGAATCTCTGGAGTATTGGATGCTGGAACACTGAGCACAAATAAAATCCAAATTGATTTTATGGCTCATTCAATATGAGAATAAAATATCCCAAATAACCAAAAACCGAAAAGAAAGAAATAAAACAAAGGTTTGGAATTAGGATTTTGGACAATGATATTTTATTCTGCAGAAAAATGATCTTACTAATGCAAGTGCTAGGATGACAAGAAGGAAAAATTTATTGCTAAGAGCGGAAAAAGGTATCTAAGACTATAACATTTGTTTTAGGCCTTAATGGAGGGAAAGAGATAGAAAGTTATTTAACTAACTTTCTATCATTTAGATCATTCAGCCTTTACATAGATATGAAAATGGGAATTATCGGATTAAAACAATACGGCATTAGTGGGAAAAGATTTAAGGCCTTTTGGCATTAACAGTTGCAGAAATACAGCCGTTGAAAGTAAAAGGTCTCCAGACTACGAAGAATTACAAGTTTATCATTTTTGAAAAAATATTTTTTTTTTTAAATTTAAAATCGAGCAATCTCTTTTATTCGAATTAAACTTTATTGAAAAAGATTTAAATTCGTGCAAAGGCATTTGAAATCGATATAATGGTAACCTTGATAAAGCCATTTCAAGTTATTACAAGTAACCCGAAAATATTTTTGATATGAATGCATAAATATCTGTTAATACTAGTCTGATAGTCTTAATTTTTTTCTGTCATGATAAAGCTAATATACTTATGCATTCTAGTTTTTATAGAGTCAAAATCGGATCATTATTTACCGAGTTATAGCAATTTAAAAATGAGGGTCTCCAAAAAACCTTAAATAATGTTCTCATAAAAATGAAAAAAAACTTTGCATAAATGCATATATCTCTGTAAGTACCAGCCCGATTGTCTCACATTTGGTTCCAGAGGAAAGATAAAGTCTCAATCTTTTATTTTTTTGTTTTTTTGACAAAATCGGAGCAATAGTTGCAGAGATACAGCCGTTGAAAGTAAAAGGTCTCCAGACTACGAAAAATTACAAGTTAATCATTTTTGAAAAAATAAATTTTTTTTAAAATTTAAAATCGAGCAATCTCTTTTATTCTATTTAAACTTTATTGAAAAAGATTTAAATTCGTGCAAAGGCATTTGAAATCGATATAATGGTAACCTTGATATAGCCATTTCAAGTTATTACAAGTAACCCGAAAATATTTTTGATATGAATGCATAAATATCTGTTAATACTAGTCCGATAGTCTTAATTTTTTTCTGTCATGATAAAGCTAATACAGTGTATCACAAAAGTATTTTGCCTATGCAAAATATAATGAAATTTAATAAAAAAACGCTATAAAAAAATATTTATGTTTAAAAATAAATAAATGTTTTATTGAATATTAAATAAGGGAAGATTAAACTTTAATTCTGTATTTTAAAACACTTCATTTTAATTTTTCATGCATGAGATTTTTAAAAAAATATCAAATTGTCTCTCATTTTTGAGCTCACAAAAGTATTTTGCTTTTTTAATTTTAATATATCATTTTGTAAATTTATTAAAAAAAATTAACAATTTTAATATTTTGAATTGTATTTATTGTTAGCCAGAACTAATTCTAGACGTTTGGGCATTGATTCCACTAAATTCAAAATATTTTTAATAAGTACTTTGTACCATTCTACTTCCGATGCTTGTTTTAAAGTAGTTTTTATTGAAATGTTGTGTTACATGATTTTTTTGTCCAAATGAGCCAAGAGATTTTCAAAAGGATTAATGTCGGGACTTTGTGGTGGTGTTGCCAGATGTTTGGTGTTGTATAAAAACCACTTTTTAACGTCAAAAGCTGTGTGTTTTGGCTCATTATCACGTTGGAAGTAAAACCGATTTCGCGATAGCCCCATTTGTTCAGCACTGTCATGTTAATTTTTCCTCAAAAAGGATAAATCTCAACACGACTATCCATATTTTCATCAATAAACACCAACTGGCCCATTTCAAGGACGACATACAGCCCTACACAACCAGAGAACCACCATCATGTTTTAAAGTTAATTTTATATTTTTTATATTTAAGGATTTATTTGGCTTTCGCCAGACCATAAGTTGTCTATCTGACGTAATTAAGTTTTGGAAAGCTCAAATGTGCACTGACAAAACCAAATTCAACATTTTTGGGTGTAATGATCGACGTATGGTCTTGCGAATGCTAAATGAATCGTTAAATATAAAAAATATAAAATCAAGGGTAAAATATGTTGGTAGTTCTCTGATGGTTGAGGACTTTATGTCGGCCTTGAAAAGGGGCAGTTGGTGTTTATTGATGAAACTATGGATAGTCATGTAGAGATTTGTCCTTTTTGCGGAAAAATTAACATGCCAGTGCTGAACAAATGGGCTATCGCGAAATAGGCTTTACTTCCAATGTGATAATGAGCCAAAACACACAGCTTTTGACATTAAAATGGGGTTTTTATACAACATTAAACATCTGGCAACACCACCCCCAAAGTCCCGACATGCATCCTATCAAAAATCTTTGGGCTCATTTGGACGAAAAAATTATGTAGCACAACATTTTAATAAAAACTACTTTAAAACAATCATTGGAAGAAGAATGGAACAAAACACCTGTCCAAAAATTTTAGAATTTAGTGGAATTAATGCCCAGACGTCTGGAATCAGTTCTGGCTAACAATAAATACCATTCAAAATATTAAAATTGTTAATTTTTTTAATAAATTAAAAAAAATATATAGTAAAATTAAAAAAGCAAAATACTTTTGTGAGCTGAAAAATGAGTGACAATTTGATATTTTCTTAAAAATCTCATGCATAAAAAATTAAAATTAAGTGTTTAAAAATACAGAATTAAAGTTTAATCTTCCCTTATTTAATATTAAGTAAAACATATATTTATTTTTTAAAATAAATATTTTTTTGTAGCGTTTATTTATTAAATTTCATTATAATTTGCATAGGCAAAATACTTTTGTGATACACTGTATACTAATGGGTTTCTCATAAAAATGAAAAAAAAAAAACTTTGCATAAATGCATATATCTCTATAAGTACCAGCCCGATTGTCTCACATTTGGTTCCAGAGGAAAGATAAAGTCTTAGTCTTTTATTTTTTTGTTATTGTGACAAAATCGGAGCAATAGTTGCAGAGATACAGCCGTTGAAAGTAAAAGGTCTCCAGACTACGAAAAATTACAAGTTTATCATTTTTGAAAAAATAAATTTTTTTAAAAATTTAAAATCGAGCAATCTCTTTTATTCTATTTAAACTTTATTGAAAAAGATTTAAATTCGTGCAAAGGCATTTGAAATCGATATAATGGTAACCTTGATATAGCCATTTCGAGTTATTACAAGTAACCCGAAAATATTTTTGATATGAATGCATAAATATCTGTTAATACTAGTCCGATAGTCTTAATTTTTTTCTGTCATGATAAAGCTAATATACTTATGCATTCTAGTTTTTATAGAGTCAAAATCGGATCATTATTTACCGAGTTATAGCAATTTAAAAATGAGGGTCTCCAAAAAACCTCAAATAATGGGTTTCTCATAATGAAATGAAAAAAAAAAACTTTGCATAAATGCATATATCTCTGTAAGTACCAGCCCGATTGTCTCACATTTGGTTCCAGAGGAAAGATAAAGTCTCAATCTTTTATTTTTTTGTTATTTTGACAAAATCGGAGCAATAGTTGCAGAGATACAACCGTTGAAAGTAAAAGGTCTCCAGACTACGAAAAATTACAAGTTTATCATTTTTGAAAAAATAAATTTTTTTAAAAATTTAAAATCGAGCAATCTCTTTTATTCTATTTAAACTTTATTGAAAAAGATTTAAATTCGTGCAAAGGCATTTGAAATCGATATAATGGTAACCTTGATATAGCCATTTCAAGTTATTACAAGTAACCCGAAAATATTTTTGATATGAATGCATAAATATCTGTTAATACTAGTCTGATAGTCTTAAATTTTTTCTGTCATGATAAAGCTAATATACTTATGCATTCTAGTTTTTATAGAGTCAAATCGGATCATTATTTACCGAGTTATAGCAATTTAAAAATGAGGGTCTCCAAAAAACCTTAAATAATGGGTTTCTCATAAAAATGAAAAAAAAAACTTTGCATAAATGCATATACCTCTGTAAGTACCAGCCCGATTGTCTCACATTTGGTTCCAGAGGAAAGATAAAGTCTCAATCTTTTATTTTTTTGTTATTTTGACAAAATCGGAGCAATAGTTGCAGAGATACAGCCGTTGAAAGTAAAAGGTCTCCAGACTACGAAAAATTACAAGTTTATCATTTTTGAAAAAATAAATTTTTTTAAAAATTTAAAATCGAGCAATCTCTTTTATTCTATTTAAACTTTATTGAAAAAGATTTAAATTCGTGCAAAGGCATTTGAAATCGATATAATGGTAACCTTGATATAGCCATTTCAAGTTATTACAAGTAACCCGAAAATATTTTTGATATGAATGCATAAATATCTGTTAATACTAGTCCGATAGTCTTAATTTTTTTCTGTCATGATAAAGCTAATATACTTATGCATTCTAGTTTTTATAGAGTCAAAATCGGATCATTATTTACCGAGTTATAGCAATTTAAAAATGAGGGTCTCCAAAAAACCTTAAATAATGGGTTTCTCATAAAAATGAAAAAAAAAAAAAAACTTTGCATAAATGCATATATCTCTGTAAGTACCAGCCCGATTGTCTCACATTTGGTTCCAGAGGAAAGATAAAGTCTCAATCTTTTATTTTTTTGTTATTTTGACAAAATCGGAGCAATAGTTGCAGAGATACAGCCGTTGAAAGTAAAAGGTCTCCAGACTACGAAAAATTACAAGTTTATCATTTTTGAAAAATAATTTTTTTTAAAAATTTAAAATCGAGCAATCTCTTTTATTCGAATTAAACTTTATTGAAAAAGATTTTAATTCGTGCAAAGGCATTTGAAATCGATATAATGGTAACCTTGATATAGCCATTTCAAGTTATTACAAGTAACCCGAAAATATTTTTGATATGAATGCATAAATATCTGTTAATACTAGTCCGATAGTCTTAATTTTTTTCTGTCATGATAAAGCTAATATACTTATGCATTCTAGTTTTTATAGAGTCAAAATCGGATCATTATTTACCGAGTTATAGCAATTTAAAAATGAGGGTCTCCAAAAAACCTTAAATAATGGGTTTCTCATAAAAATGAAAAAAAAAACTTTGCATAAATGCATATATCTCTGTAAGTACCAGCCCGATTGTCTCACATTTGGTTCCAGAGGAAAGATAAAGTCTCAATCTTTTATTTTTTTGTTATTTTGACAAATCGGAGAAATAGTTGCAGAGATACAGCCGTTCAAAGTAAAAGGTATCCAGACTACGAAAAATTACAAGTTTATCATTTTTGAAAAAATAATTTTTTTTAAAAATTTAAAATCGAGCAATCTCTTTTATTCGAATTAAACTTTATTGAAAAAGATTTTAATTCGTGCAAAGGCATTTGAAATCGATATAATGGTAACCTTGATATAGCCATTTCAAGTTATTACAAGTAACCCGAAAATATTTTTGATATGAATGCATAAATATCTGTTAATACTAGTCCGATAGTCTTAATTTTTTTCTGTCATGATAAAGCTAATATACTTATGCATTCTAGTTTTTATAGAGTCAAAATCGGATCATTATTTACCGAGTTATAGCAATTTAAAAATGAGGGTCTTCAAGAAACCTTAAATAATGGGTTTCTCATAAAAATGAAAAAAAAAACTTTGCATAAATGCATACATCTCTATAAGTACCAGCCCGATTGTCTCACATTTGGTTCCAGAGGAAAGATAAAGTCTCAATCTTTTATTTTTTTGTTATTGTGACAAAATCGGAGCAATAGTTGCAGAGATACAGCCGTTGAAAGTAAAAGGTCTCCAGACTACGAAAAATTACAAGTTTATCATTTTTGAAAAAATAAATTTTTTTAAAAATTTAAAATCGAGCAATCTCTTTTATTCTATTTAAACTTTATTGAAAAAGATTTAAATTCGTGCAAAGGCATTTGAAATCGAAATAATGGTAACCTTGATATAGCCATTTCAAGTTATTACAAGTAACCCGAAAATATTTTTGACATGAATGCATAAATATCTGTTAATACTAGTCCGATAGTCTTAATTTTTTTCTGTCATGATAAAGCTAATATACTTATGCCTTCTAATTTTTATAGAGTCAAAATCGCATCATTATTTACCGAGTTATAGCAATTTAAAAATTAGGGTCTCCAAAAAACCTTAAATAATGGGTTTCTCATAAAAATGAAAAAAAAACTTTGCATAAATGCATATATCTCTGTAAGTACCAGCCCGATTGTCTCACATTTGGTTCCAGAGGAAAGATAAAGTCTCAATCTTTTATTTTTTTGTTATTTTGACAAAATCGGAGCAATAGTTGCAGAGATACAGCCGTTGAAAGTAAAAGGTCTCCAGACTACGAAAAATTACAAGTTTATCATTTTTGGAAAAAAAAAATTTTTTAAAAATTTAAAATCGAGCAATCTCTTTTATTCTATTTAAACTTTATTGAAAAAGATTTAAATTCGTGCGAAGGCATTTGAAATCGAAATAATGGTAACCTTGATATAGCCATTTCAAGTTATTACAAGTAACCCGAAAATATTTTTGATATGAATGCATAAATATCTGTTAATACTAGTCCGATAGTCTTAATTTTTTTCTGTCATGATAAAGCTAATATACTTATGCATTCTAGTTTTTATAGAGTCAAAATCGGATCATTATTTACCGAGTTATAGCAATTTAAAAATGAGGGTCTTCAAGAAACCTTAAATAATAGGTTTCTCATAAAAATGAAAAAAAAAACTTTGCATAAATGCATATATCTCTATAAGTACCAGCCCGATTGTCTCACATTTGGTTCCAGAGGAAAGATAAAGTCTCAATCTTTTATTTTTTTGTTATTGTGACAAAATCGGAGCAATAGTTGCAGAGATACAGCCGTTGAAAGTAAAAGGTCTCCAGACTACGAAAAATTACAAGTTTATCATTTTTGAAAAAATAAATTTTTTTAAAAATTTAAAATCGAGCAATCTCTTTTATTCTATTTAAACTTTATTGAAAAAGATTTAAATTCGTGCAAAGGCATTTGAAATCGATATAATGGTAACCTTGATATAGCCATTTCAAGTTATTACAAGTAACCCGAAAATATTTTTGATATGAATGCATAAATATCTGTTAATACTAGTCCGATAGTCTTAATTTTTTTCTGTCATGATAAAGCTAATATACTTATGCATTCTAGTTTTTATAGAGTCAAAATCGGATCAATATTTACCGAGTTATAGCAATTTAAAAATGAGGGTCTTCAAGAAACCTTAAATAATGGGTTTCTCATAAAAATGAAAAAAAAAAACTTTGCATAAATGCATATATCTCTATAAGTACCAGCCCGATTGTCTCACATTTGGTTCCAGAGGAAAGATAAAGTCTCAATCTTTTATTTTTTTGTTATTGTGACAAAATCGGAGCAATAGTTGCAGAGATACAGCCGTTGAAAGTAAAAGTTCTCCAGACTACGAAAAATTACAAGTTTATCATTTTTGAAAAAATAAATTTTTTTAAAAATTTAAAATCGAGCAATCTCTTTTATTCTATTTAAACTTTATTGAAAAAGATTTAAATTCGTGCAAAGGCATTTGAAATCGATATAATGGTAACCTTGATATAGCCATTTCAAGTTATTACAAGTAACCCGAAAATATTTTTGATATGAATGCATAAATATCTGTTAATACTAGTCTGATAGTCTTAAATTTTTTCTGTCATGATAAAGCTAATATACTTATGCATTCTAGTTTTTATAGAGTCAAAATCGGATCATTATTTACCGAGTTATAGCAATTTAAAAATGAGGGTCTCCAAAAAACCTTAAATAATGGGTTTCTCATAAAAATGAAAAAAAAAAAAAAACTTTGCATAAATGCATATATCTCTGTAAGTACCAGCCCGATTGTCTCACATTTGGTTCCAGAGGAAAGATAAAGTCTCAATCTTTTATTTTTTTGTTATTTTGACAAAATCGGAGCAATAGTTGCAGAGATACAGCCGTTGAAAGTAAAAGGTCTCCAGACTACGAAAAATTACAAGTTTATCATTTTTGAAAAATAATTTTTTTTAAAAATTTAAAATCGAGCAATCTCTTTTATTCGAATTAAACTTTATTGAAAAAGATTTTAATTCGTGCAAAGGCATTTGAAATCGATATAATGGTAACCTTGATATAGCCATTTCAAGTTATTACAAGTAACCCGAAAATATTTTTGATATGAATGCATAAATATCTGTTAATACTAGTCCGATAGTCTTAATTTTTTTCTGTCATGATAAAGCTAATATACTTATGCATTCTAGTTTTTATAGAGTCAAAATCGGACCATTATTTACCGAGTTATAGCAATTTAAAAATGAGGGTCTCCAAAAAACCTTAAATAATGGGTTTCTCATAAAAATGAAAAAAAAAACTTTGCATAAATGCATATATCTCTGTAAGTACCAGCCCGATTGTCTCACATTTGGTTCCAGAGGAAAGATAAAGTCTCAATCTTTTATTTTTTTGTTATTTTGACAAAATCGGAGCAATAGTTGCAGAGATACAGCCGTTCAAAGTAAAAGGTCTCCAGACTACGAAAAATTACAAGTTTATCATTTTTGAAAAAATAATTTTTTTTAAAAATTTAAAATCGAGCAATCTCTTTTATTCGAATTAAACTTTATTGAAAAAGATTTTAATTCGTGCAAAGGCATTTGAAATCGATATAATGGTAACCTTGATATAGCCATTTCAAGTTATTACAAGTAACCCGAAAATATTTTTGATATGAATGCATAAATATCTGTTAATACTAGTCCGATAGTCTTAATTTTTTTCTGTCATGATAAAGCTAATATACTTATGCATTCTAGTTTTTATAGAGTCAAAATCGGATCATTATTTACCGAGTTATAGCAATTTAAAAATGAGGGTCTTCAAGAAACCTTAAATAATGGGTTTCTCATAAAAATGAAAAAAAAAACTTTGCATAAATGCATACATCTCTATAAGTACCAGCCCGATTGTCTCACATTTGGTTCCAGAGGAAAGATAAAGTCTCAATCTTTTATTTTTTTGTTATTTTGACAAAATCGGAGCAATAGTTGCAGAGATACAGCCGTTGAAAGTAAAAGGTCTCCAGACTACGAAAAATTACAAGTTTATCATGTTTGAAAAAATAATTTTTTTTTTAAATTTAAAATCGAGCAATCTCTTTTATTCGAATTAAACTTTATTGAAAAAGATTTTAATTCGTGCAAAGGCATTTGAAATCGATATAATGGTAACCTTGATATAGCCATTTCAAGTTATTACAAGTAACCCGAAAATATTTTTGATATGAATGCATAAATATCTGTTAATACTAGTCCGATAGTCTTAATTTTTTTCTGTCATGATAAAGCTAATATACTTATGCATTCTAGTTTTTATAGAGTCAAAATCGGATCATTATTTACCGAGTTATAGCAATTTAAAAATGAGGGTCTTCAAGAAACCTTAAATAATGGGTTTCTCATAAAAATAAAAAAAAAAAACTTTACATAAATGCATATATCTCTATAAGTACCAGCCCGATTGTCTCACATTTGGTTCCAGAGGAAAGATAAAGTCTCAATCTTTTATTTTTTTGTTATTGTGACAAAATCGGAGCAATAGTTGCAGAGATACAGCCGTTGAAAGTAAAAGGTCTCCAGACTACGAAAAATTACAAGTTTATCATTTTTGAAAAAATAAATTTTTTTAAAAATTTAAAATCGAGCAATCTCTTTTATTCTATTTAAACTTTATTGAAAAAGATTTAAATTCGTGCAAAGGCATTTGAAATCGATATAATGGTAACCTTGATATAGCCATTTCAAGTTATTACAAGTAACCCGAAAATATTTTTGATATGAATGCATAAATATCTGTTAATACTAGTCCGATAGTCTTAATTTTTTTCTGTCATGATAAAGCTAATATACTTATGCATTCTAGTTTTTATAGAGTCAAAATCGGATCATTATTTACCGAGTTATAGCAATTTAAAAATGAGGGTCTCCAAGAAACCTTAAATAATGGGTTTCTCATAAAAATGAAAAAAAAAACTTTGCATAAATGCATAAGTATATCTCTATAAGTACCAGCCCGATTGTCTCACATTTGGTTCCAAAGGAAAGATAAAGTCTCAATCTTTTATTTTTTTGTTATTGTGATAAAATCGGAGCAATAGTTGCAGAGATACAGCCGTTGAAAGTAAAAGGTCTCCAGACTACGAAAAATTACAAGTTTATCATTTTTGAAAAAAATAAATTTTTTTAAAAATTTAAAATCGAGCAATCTCTTTTATTCTATTTAAACTTTATTGAAAAAGATTTAAATTCGTGCAAAGGCATTTGAAATCGATATAATGGTAACCTTGATATAGCCATTTCAAGTTATTACAAGTAACCCGAAAATATTTTTGATATGAATGCATAAATATCTGTTAATACTAGTCTGATAGTCTTAAATTTTTTCTGTCATGATAAAGCTAATATACTTATGCATTCTAGTTTTTATAGAGTCAAAATCGGATCATTATTTACCGAGTTATAGCAATTTAAAAATGAGGGTCTCCAAAAAACCTTAAATAATGGGTTTCTCATAAAAATGAAAAAAAAACTTTGCATAAATGCATATATCTCTGTAAGTACCAGCCCGATTGTCTCACATTTGGTTCCAGAGGAAAGATAAAGTCTCAATCTTTTATTTTTTTGTTATTTTGTTATTTTGACAAAATCGGAGCAATAGTTGCAGAGATACAGCCGTTGAAAGTAAAAGGTCGCCAGACTACGAAAAATTACAAGTTTATCATTTTTGAAAAAATATTTTTTTTTTAAAATTTAAAATCGAGCAATCTCTTTTATTCGAATTAAACTTTATTGAAAAAGATTTTAATTCGTGCAAAGGCATTTGAAATCGATATAATGGTAACCTTGATATAGACATTTCAAGTTATTACAAGTAACCCGAAAATATTTTTGATATGAATGCATAAATATCTGTTAATACTAGTCCGATAGTCTTAATTTTTTTCTGTCATGATAAAGCTAATATACTTATGCATTCTAGTTTTTATAGAGTCAAAATCGGATCATTATTTACCGAGTTATAGCAATTTAAAAATGAGGGTCTCCAAAAAACCTTAAATAATGGGTTTCTCATAAAAATGAAAAAAAAAAAACTTTGCATAAATGCATATATCTCTGTAAGTACCAGCCCGATTGTCTCACATTTGGTTCCAGAGGAAAGATAAAGTCTCAATCTTTTATTTTTTTGTTATTTTGACAAAATCGGAGCAATAGTTGCAGAGATACAGCCGTTGAAAGTAAAAGGTCTCCAGACTACGAAAAATTACAAGTTTATCATTTTTGAAAAAATAAATTTTTTTAAAAATTTAAAATCGAGCAATCTCTTTTATTCTATTTAAACTTTGTTGAAAAAGATTTAAATTCGTGCAAAGGCATTTGAAATCGATATAATGGTAACCTTGATATAGGCATTTCAAGTTATTACAAGTAACCCGAAAATATTTTTGATATGAATGCATAAATATCTGTTAATACTAGTCCGATAGTCTTAATTTTTTTCTGTCATGATAAAGCTAATATACTTATGCATTCTAGTTTTTATAGAGTCAAAATCGGATCATTATTTACCGAGTTATAGCAATTTAAAAATGAGGGTCTCCAAAAAACCTTAAATAATGGGTTTCTCATAAAAATGAAAAAAAAACTTTGCATAAATGCATATATCTCTGTAAGTACCAGCCCGATTGTCTCACATTTGGTTCCAGAGGAAAGATAAAGTCTCAATCTTTTATTTTTTTGTTATTTTGACAGATACAGCCGTTGAAAGTAAAAGGTCTCCAGACTACGAAAAATTACAAGTTTATCATTTTTGAAAAAAAAATTTTTTTTTTAAATTTAAAATCGATCAATCTCTTTTATTCGAATTAAACTTTATTGAGAAAGATTTTAATTCGTGCAAAGGCATTTGAAATCGATATAATGGTAACCTTGATATAGCCATTTCAAGTTATTACAAGTAACCCGAAAATATTTTTGATATGAATGCATAAATATCTGTTAATACTAGTCCGATAGTCTTAATATTTTTCTGTCATGATAAAGCTAATATACTTATGCATTCTAGTTTTTATAGAGTCAAAATCGGATCATTATTTACCGAGTTATAGCAATTTAAAAATGAGGGTCTTCAAGAAACCTTAAATAATGGGTTTCTCATAAAAATGAAAAAAAAAACTTTGCATAAATGCATATATCTCTATAAGTACCAGCCCGATTGTCTCACATTTGGTTCCAGAGGAAAGATAAAGTCTCAATCTTTTATTTTTTTGTTATTGTGACAAAATCGGAGCAATAGTTGCAGAGATACAGCCGTTGAAAGTAAAAGGTCTCCAGACTACGAAAAATTACAAGTTTATCATTTTTGAAAAAAAAATTTTTTTTAAAAATTTAAAATCGAGCAATCTCTTTTATTCTATTTAAACTTTATTGAAAAAGATTTAAATTCGTGCAAAGGCATTTGAAATCGATATAATGGTAACCTTGATATAGCCATTTCAAGTTATTACAAGTAACCCGAAAATATTTTTGATATGAATGCATAAATATCTGTTAATACTAGTCCGATAGTCTTAATTTTTTTCTGTCATGATAAAGCTAATATACTTATGCATTCTAGTTTTTATAGAGTCAAAATCGGATCATTATTTACCGAGTTATAGCAATTTAAAAATGAGGGTCTCCAAAAAACCTTAAATAATGGGTTTCTCATAAAAATGAAAAAAAAACTTTGCATAAATGCATATATCTCTGTAAGTACCAGCCCGATTGTCTCACATTTGGTTCCAGAGGAAAGATAAAGTCTCAATCTTTTATTTTTTTGTTATTTTGACAAAATCGGAGCAATAGTTGCAGAGATACAGCCGTTGAAAGTAAAAGGTCTCCAGACTACGAAAAATTACAAGTTTATCATTTTTGAAAAAATAATTTTTTTTAAAAATTTAAAATCGAGCAATCTCTTTTATTCGAATTAAACTTTATTGAAAAAGATTTTAATTCGTGCAAAGGCATTTGAAATCGATATAATGGTAACCTTGATATAGCCATTTCAAGTTATTACAAGTAACCCGAAAATATTTTTGATATGAATGCATAAATATCTGTTAATACTAGTCCGATAGTCTTAATTTTTTTCTGTCATGATAAAGCTAATATACTTATGCATTCTAGTTTTTATAGAGTCAAAATCGGATCATTATTTACCGAGTTATAGCAATTTAAAAATGAGGGTCTCCAA
The DNA here is from genome assembly GCA_963921195.1 of Pegoplata infirma. Taxonomy (NCBI): domain Eukaryota; kingdom Metazoa; phylum Arthropoda; class Insecta; order Diptera; family Anthomyiidae; genus Pegoplata; species Pegoplata infirma. The sequence goes on from OY992536.1 coordinate 139,451,550, forward strand.
AAAACCTTAAATAATGGGTTTCTCATAAAAATGAAAAAAAAAACTTTGCATAAATGCATATATCTCTGTAAGTACCAGCCCGATTGTCTCACATTTGGTTCCAGAGGAAAGATAAAGTCTCAATCTTTTATTTTTTTGTTATTTTGACAAAATCAAAGCAATAGTTGCAGAGATACAGCCGTTGAAAATAAAAGGTCTCCAGACTACGAAAAATTACAAGTTTATCATTTTTGAAAAAATAAATTTTTTTAAAAATTTAAAATCGAGCAATCTCTTTTATTCTATTTAAACTTTATTGAAAAAGATTTAAATTCGTGCAAAGGCATTTGAAATCGATATAATGGTAACCTTGATATAGCCATTTCAAGTTATTACAAGTAACCCGAAAATATTTTTGATATGAATGCATAAATATCTGTTAATACTAGTCCGATAGTCTTAATTTTTTTCTGTCATGATAAAGCTAATATACTTATGCATTCTAGTTTTTATAGAGTCAAAATCGGATCATTATTTACCGAGTTATAGCAATTTAAAAATGAGGGTCTTCAAGAAACCTTAAATAATGGGTTTCTCATAAAAATGAAAAAAAAAACTTTGCATAAATGCATATCTCTCTATAAGTACCAGCCCGATTGTCTCACATTTGGTTCCAGAGGAAAGATAAAGTCTCATTCTTTTATTTTTTTGTTATTGTGACAAAATCGGAGCAATAGTTGCAGAGATACAGCCGTTGAAAGTAAAAGGTCTCCAGACTACGAAAAATTACAAGTTTATCATTTTTGAAAAAATAAATTTTTTTAAAAATTTAAAATCGAGCAATCTCTTTTATTCTATTTAAACTTTATTGAAAAAGATTTAAATTCGTGCAAAGGCATTTGAAATCGATATAATGGTAACCTTGATATAGCCATTTCAAGTTATTACAAGTAACCCGAAAATGTTTTTGATATGAATGCATAAATATCTGTTAATACTAGTCCGATAGTCTTAATTTTTTTCTGTCATGATAAAGCTAATATACTTATGCATTCTAGTTTTTATGGAGTAAAATCGGATCATTATTTACCGAGTTATAGCAATTTAAAAATGAGGGTCTTCAAGAAACCTTAAATAATGGGTTTCTCATAAAAATGAAAAAAAAACTTTGCATAAATGCATATATCTCTATAAGTACCAGCCCGATTGTCTCACATTTGGTTCCAGAGGAAAGATAAAGTCTCAATCTTTTATTTTTTTGTTATTGTGACAAAATCGGAGCAATAGTTGCAGAGATACAGCCGTTGAAAGTAAAAGGTCTCCAGACTACGAAAAATTACAAGTTTATCATTTTTGAAAAAATAAATTTTTTTAAAAATTTAAAATCGAGCAATCTCTTTTATTCTATTTAAACTTTATTGCAAAAGATTTAAATTCGTGCAAAGGCATTTGAAATCGATATAATGGTAACCTTGATATAGCCATTTCAAGTTATTACAAGTAACCCGAAAATATTTTTGATATGAATGCATAAATATCTGTTAATACTAGTCTGATAGTCTTAAATTTTTTCTGTCATGATAAAGCTAATATACTTATGCATTCTAGTTTTTATAGAGTCAAAATCGGATCATTATTTACCGAGTTATAGCAATTTAAAAATGAGGGTCTCCAAAAAACCTTAAATAATGGGTTTCTCATAAAAATGAAAAAAAAACTTTGCATAAATGCATATATCTCTGTAAGTACCAGCCCGATTGTCTTACATTTGGTTCCAGAGGAAAGATAAAGTCTCAATCTTTTATTTTTGTGTTATTTTGACAAAATCGGAGCAATAGTTGCAGAGATACAGCCGTTGAAAGTAAAAGGTCTCCAGACTACGAAAAATTACAAGTTTATCATTTTTGAAAAAATAATTTTTTTTAAAAATTTAAAATCGAGCAATCTCTTTTATTCGAATTAAACTTTATTGAAAAAGATTTTAATTCTTGCAAAGTCATTTGAAATCGATATAATGGTAACCTTGATATAGCCATTTCAAATTATTACAAGTAACCCGAAAATATTTTTGATATGAATGCATAAATATCTGTTAATACTAGTCTGATAGTCTTAAATTTTTTCTGTCATGATAAAGCTAATATACTTATGCATTCTAGTTTTTATAGAGTCAAAATCAGATCATTATTTACCGAGTTATAGCAATTTAAAAATGAGGGTCTTCAAGAAACCTTAAATAATGGGTTTCTCATAAAAATGAAAAAAAAAAACTTTGCATAAATGCATATCTCTCTATAAGTACCAGCCCGATTGTCTCACATTTGGTTCCAGAGGAAAGATAAAGTCTCATTCTTTTATTTCTTTGTTATTGTGACAAAATCGGAGCAATAGTTGCAGAGATACAGCCGTTGAAAGTAAAAGGTCTCCAGACTACGAAAAATTACAAGTTTATCATTTTTGAAAAAATAAATTTTTTTAAAAATTTAAAATCGAGCAATCTCTTTTATTCTATTTAAACTTTATTGAAAAAGATTTAAATTCGTGCAAAGGCATTTGAAATCGATATAATGGTAACCTTGATATAGCCATTTCAAGTTATTACAAGTAACCCGAAAATGTTTTTGATATGAATGCATAAATATCTGTTAATACTAGTCCGATAGTCTTAATTTTTTTCTGTCATGATAAAGCTAATATACTTATGCATTCTAGTTTTTATGGAGTAAAAATCGGATCATTATTTACCGAGTTATAGCAATTTAAAAATGAGGGTCTTCAAGAAACCTTAAATAATGGGTTTCTCATAAAAATGAAAAAAAAACTTTGCATAAATGCATATATCTCTATATGTACCAGCCCGATTGTCTCACATTTGGTTCCAGAGGAAAGATAAAGTCTCAATCTTTTATTTTTTTGTTATTGTGACAAAATCGGAGCAATAGTTGCAGAGATACAGCCGTTGAAAGTAAAAGGTCTCCAGACTACGAAAAATTACAAGTTTATCATTTTTGAAAAAATAAATTTTTTTAAAAATTTAAAATCGAGCAATCTCTTTTATTCTATTTAAACTTTATTGCAAAAGATTTAAATTCGTGCAAAGGCATTTGAAATCGATATAATGGTAACCTTGATATAGCCATTTCAAGTTATTACAAGTAACCCGAAAATATTTTTGATATGAATGCATAAATATCTGTTAATACTAGTCTGATAGTCTTAAATTTTTTCTGTCATGATAAAGCTAATATACTTATGCATTCTAGTTTTTATAGAGTCAAAATCGGATCATTATTTACCGAGTTATAGCAATTTAAAAATGAGGGTCTCCAAAAAACCTTAAATAATGGGTTTCTCATAAAAATGAAAAAAAAACTTTGCATAAATGCATATATCTCTGTAAGTACCAGCCCGATTGTCTTACATTTGGTTCCAGAGGAAAGATAAAGTCTCAATCTTTTATTTTTGTGTTATTTTGACAAAATCGGAGCAATAGTTGCAGAGATACAGCCGTTGAAAGTAAAAGGTCTCCAGACTACGAAAAATTACAAGTTTATCATTTTTGAAAAAATAATTTTTTTTAAAAATTTAAAATCGAGCAATCTCTTTTATTCGAATTAAACTTTATTGAAAAAGATTTTAATTCGTGCAAAGGCATTTGAAATCGATATAATGGTAACCTTGATATAGCCATTTCAAATTATTACAAGTAACCCGAAAATATTTTTGATATGAATGCATAAATATCTGTTAATACTAGTCCGATAGTCTTAATTTTTTTCTGTCATGATAAAGCTAATATACTTATGCATTCTAGTTTTTATAGAGTCAAAATCGGATAATTATTTACCGAGTTATAGCAATTTAAAAATGAGGGTCTCCAAAAAACCTTACATAATGGGTTTCTCATAAAAATGAAAAAAAAAACTTTGCATAAATGCATATATCTCTGTAAGTACCAGCCCGATTGTCTCACATTTGGTTCCAGAGGAAAGATAAAGTCTCAATCTTTTATTTTTTTGTTATTTTGACAAAATCGGAGCAATAGTTGCAGAGATACAGCCGTTGAAAATAAAAGGTCTCCAGACTACGAAAAATTACAAGTTTATCATTTTTGAAAAAATAAATTTTTTTAAAAATTTAAAATCGAGCAATCTCTTTTATTCTATTTAAACTTTATTGAAAAAGATTTAAATTCGTGCAAAGGCATTTGAAATCGATATAATGGTAACCTTGATATAGCCATTTCAAGTTATTACACTCAAAATAATTACTCTGTTAAAAACTCTGTAAAATGACTGTAATCTCAATTCGACAGACATTTGACAAAGTTATCTGTCGAAATACAGATTTTAAGAACATACTTTGTATTTTCTTGTAACCGAAAAACAAAATTTTATCTGTAATTTTACTTTTTACTTTGTAATCTCTACTTTACAGATAATAAACAGAGTTTTTTGTTAAAATACAGATTTTATACATTTTCTCGTAAGCAAAATACTAATTTTCAACTGTAATTTTACTTGTTGCTCTGTAATACAGTTTTTAAATAAAAAACTCTTCAAAAAACTCCCAAATATTTCAACCGCTCTTTAAAAAGCGTCTTAAATTACAATAAAACCTGGTAAATTTTACGAGGATGTCGGGTAAAATTGGAGGTACTCGTAAAACACATCGTAATTTTCACAAAAATAAAAAAATTTAAATTTACAATTTGGAAGCATTAAAGCGGTCAAATTTTCTCGGTGACATTTTCCAATTGTCAACACTACTTACACATTAAGGAAAGAGAAATTGATCAGAAATCAAATAGTAAATAAAATAGTAAAATTCTGGTCGCTTTTATCAATATTTTACAGATAATTCTGTAAATTTACAGTTTTTTTTTTTATCGAAATCATTTTACTGAGTTTTCTTCGTAAAATAACAAAAAATCTTGCTGGTTGGAAATCTATGGTATTTTCTGCTGGCTCAGCAGAGTATCTCTGTAATTTAACAGAGTGATTATTTTGAGTGTACAAGTAACCCGAAAATATTTTTGATATGAATGCATAAATATCTGTTAATACTAGTCCGATAGTCTTAATTTTTTTCTGTCATGATAAAGCTAATATTCTTATGCATTCTAGTTTTTATAGAGTCAAAATCGGATCATTATTTACCGAGTTATAGCAATTTAAAAATGAGGGTCTTCAAGAAACCTTAAATAATGGGTTTCTCATAAAAATGAAAAAAAAAACTTTGCATAAATGCATATATCTCTATAAGTACCAGCCCGATTGTCTCACATTTGGTTCCAAAGGAAAGATAAAGTCTCAATCTTTTATTTTTTTGTTATTGTGATAAAATCGGAGCAATAGTTGCAGAGATACAGCCGTTGAAAATAAAAGGTCTCCAGACTATGAAAAATTACAAGTTTATCATTTTTGAAAAAAATAAATTTTTTTAAAAATTTAAAATCGAGCAATCTCTTTTATTCTATTTAAACTTTATTGAAAAAGATTTAAATTCGTGCAAAGGCATTTGAAATCGATATAATGGTAACCTTGATATAGCCATTTCAAGTTATTTCAAGTAACCCGAAAATATTTTTGATATGAATGCATAAATATCTGTTAATACTAGTCCGATAGTCTTAATTTTTTTCTGTCATGATAAAGCTAATATACTTATGCATTCTAGTTTTTATAGAGTCAAAATCGGATCATTATTTACCGAGTTATAGCAATTTAAAAATGAGGGTCTTCAAGAAACCTTAAATAATGGGTTTCTCATAAAAATAAAAAAAAAACTTTGCATAAATGCATATATCTCTATAAGTACCAGCCCGATTGTCTCACATTTGGTTCCAGAGGAAAGATAAAGTCTCAATCTTTTAGTTTTTTGTTATTGTGACAAAATCGGAGCAATAGTTGCAGAGATACAGCCGTTGAAAGTAAAAGGTCTCCAGACTACGAAAAATTACAAGTTTATCATTTTTGAAAAAAAAAATTTTTTAAAAAATTTAAAATCGAGCAATCTCTTTTATTCTATTTAAACTTTATTGAAAAAGATTTAAATTCGTGCAAAGGCATTTGAAATCGATATAATGGTAACCTTGATATAGCCATTTCAAGTTATTACAAGTAACCCGAAAATATTTTTGATATGAATGCATAAATATCTGTTAATACTAGTCCGATAGTCTTAATTTTTTTCTGTCATGATAAAGCTAATATACTTATGCATTCTAGTTTTTATAGAGTCAAAATCGGATCATTATTTACCGAGTTATAGCAATTTAAAAATTAGGGTCTCCAAGAAACCTTAAATAATGGGTTTCTCATAAAAATGAAAAAAAACTTTGCATAAATGCATATATCTCTATAAGTACCAGCCCGATTGTCTCACATTTGGTTCCAAAGGAAAGATAAAGTCTCAATCTTTTATTTTTTTGTTATTGTGATAAAATCGGAGCAATAGTTGCAGAGATACAGCCGTTGAAAGTAAAAGGTCTCCAGACTACGAAAAATTACAAGTTTATCATTTTTGAAAAAAATAAATTTTTTTAAAAATTTTAAATCGAGCAATCTCTTTTATTCTATTTATACTTTATTGAAAAAAATTTAAATTCGTGCAAAGGCATTTGAAATCGATATAATGGTAACCTTGATATAGCCATTTCAAGTTATTACAAGTAACCCGAAAATATTTTTGATATGAATGCATAAATATCTGTTAATACTAGTCCGATAGTCTTAATTTTTTTCTGTCATGATAAAGCTAATATACTTATGCATTCTAGTTTTTATAGAGTCAAAATCGGATCATTATTTACCGAGTTATAGCAATTTAAAAATGAGGGTCTCCAAGAAACCTTAAATAATGGGTTTCTCATAAAAATGAAAAAAAAACTTTGAATAAATGCATATATCTCTATAAGTACCAGCCCGATTGTCTCACATTTGGTTCCAAAGGAAAGATAAAGTCTCAATCTTTTATTTTTTTGTTATTGTGATAAAATCGGAGCAATAGTTGCAGAGATACAGCCGTTGAAAGTAAAAGGTCTCCAGACTACGAAAAATTACAAGTTTATCATTTTTGAAAAAAATAAATTTTTTTAAAAATTTTAAATCGAGCAATCTCTTTTATTCTATTTATACTTTATTGAAAAAGATTTTAAATTCGTGCAAAGGCATTTGAAATCGATATAATGGTAACCTTAATATAGCCATTTCAAGTTATTACAAGTAACCCGAAAATATTTTTGATATGAATGCATAAATATCTGTTAATACTAGTCTGATAGTCTTAAATTTTTTCTGTCATGATAAAGCTAATATACTTATGCATTCTAGTTTTTATAGAGTCAAAATCGGATCATTATTTACCGAGTTATAGCAATTTAAAAATGAGGGTCTCCAAAAAACCTTAAATAATGGGTTTCTCATAAAAATAAAAAAAAAACTTTGCATAAATGCATATATCTCTGTAAGTACCAGCCCGATTGTCTCACATTTGGTTCCAGAGGAAAGATAAAGTCTCAATCTTTTATTTTTTTGTTATTTTGACAAAATCGGAGCAATAGTTGCAGAGATACAGCCGTTGAAAGTAAAAGGTCTCCAGACTACGAAAAATTACAAGTTTATCATTTTTAAAAAAATAATTTTTTTTAAAAATTTAAAATCGAGCAATCTCTTTTATTCGAATTAAACTTTATTGAAAAAGATTTTAATTCGTGCAAAGGCATTTGAAATCGATATAATGGTAACCTTGATATATCCATTTCAAGTTATTACAAGTAACCCGAAAATATTTTTGATATGAATGCATAAATATCTGTTAATACTAGTCCGATAGTCTTAATTTTTTTCTGTCATGATAAAGCTAATATACTTATGCATTTAAGTTTTTATAGAGTCAAAATCGGATCATTATTTACCGAGTTATAGCAATTTAAAAATGAGGGTCTCCAAAAAACCTTAAATAATGGGTTTCTCATAAAAATGAAAAAAAAAAACTTTGCATAAATGCATATATCTCTGTAAGTACCAGCCCGATTGTCTCACATTTGGTTCCAGAGGAAAGATAAAGTCTCAATCTTTTATTTTTTTGTTATTTTGACAAAATCGGAGCAATAGTTGCAGAGATACAGCCGTTGAAAGTAAAGGTCTCCAGACTACGAACAATTACAAGTTTATCATTTTTGAAAAAATAAATTTTTTTAAAAATTTAAAATCGAGCAATCTCTTTTATTCTATTTAAACTTTATTGAAAAAGATTTAAATTCGTGCAAAGGCATTTGAAATCGATATAATGGTAACCTTGATATAGCCATTTCAAGGTACTACAAGTAACCCGAAAATATTTTTGATATGAATGCATAAATATCTGTTAATACTAGTCCGATAGTCTTAATTTTTTTCTGTCATGATAAAGCTAATATACTTATGCATTCTAGTTTTTATAGAGTCAAAATCGGATCATTATTTACCGAGTTATAGCAATTTAAAAATGAGGGTCTTCAAGAAACCTTAAATAATGGGTTTCTCATAAAAATGAAAAAAAAACTTTGCATAAATGCATATATCTCTATAAGTACCAGCCCGATTGTCTCACATTTGGTTCCAGAGGAAAGATAAAGTCTCAATCTTTTATTTTTTTGTTATTGTGACAAAATCGGAGCAATAGTTGCAGAGATACAGCCGTTGAAAGTAAAAGGTCTCCAGACTACGAAAAATTACAAGTTTATCATGTTTGAAAAAATATTTTTTTTTAAAAATTTAAAATCGAGCAATCTCTTTTATTCGAATTAAACTTTATTGAAAAAGATTTTAATTCGTGCAAAGGCATTTGAAATCAATATAATGGTAACCTTGATATAGCCATTTCAAGTTATTACAAGTAACCCGAAAATATTTTTGATATGAATGCATAAATATCTGTTAATACTAGTCCGATAGTCTTAATTTTTTTCTGTCATGATAAAGCTAATATACTTATGCATTCTAGTTTTTATAGAGTCAAAATCGGATCATTATTTACCGAGTTATAGCAATTTAAAAATGATGGTCTCCAAAAAACCTTAAATAATGGGTTTCTCATAAAAATGAAAAAAAAAAACTTTGCATAATTGCATATATCTCTGTAAGTACCAGCCCGATTGTCTCAAATTTGGTTCCAGAGGAAAGATAAAGTCTCAATCTTTTATTTTTTTGTTATTGTGACAAAATCGGAGCAATAGTTGCAGAGATACAGCCGTTGAAAGTAAAAGGTCTCCAGACTCCGAAAAATTACAAGTTTATCATTTTTGAAAAAATAAATTTTTTTAAAAATTTAAAATCGAGCAATCTCTTTTATTCTATTTAAACTTTATTGAAAAAGATTTAAATTCGTGCAAAGGCATTTGAAATCGATATAATGGTAACCTTGATATAGCCATTTCAAGTTATTACAAGTAACCCGAAAATATTGTTGATATGAATGCATAAATATCTGTTAATACTAGTCCGATAGTCTTAATTTTTTTCTGTCATGATAAAGCTAATATACTTATGCATTCTAGTTTTTATAGAGTCAAAATCGGATCATTATTTACCGAGTTATAGCAATTTAAAAATGAGGGTCTCCAAGAAACCTTAAATAATGGGTTTCTCATAAAAATGAAAAAAAAAACTTTGAATAAATGCATATATCTCTATAAGTACCAGCCCGATTGTCTCACATTTGGTTCCAAAGGAAAGATAAAGTCTCAATCTTTTATTTTTTTGTTATTGTGATAAAATCGGAGCAATAGTTGCAGAGATACAGCCGTTGAAAGAAAAGGTCTCCAGACTACGAAAAATTACAAGTTTATCATTTTTGAAAAAAATAAATTTTTTTAAAAATTTTAAATCGAGCAATCTCTTTTATTCTATTTATACTTTATTGAAAAAGATTTAAATTCGTGCAAAGGCATTTGAAATCGATATAATGGTAACCTTGATATAGCCATTTCAAGTTATTACAAGTAACCCGAACATATTTTTGATATGAACCCAGCCAGAAATTGCCAACCGTTCCAAAAAAAAAGTACTGGGAAAGTAACTTTTTTTTGTATACCAAGCTCTTTTTAGTAAAGTACTTGGTTTTACCGAACTAATTACTTTGCTAACACTTTTTTACCAAACTAAAGGCGGTTTATATTATTAATTTGAAATATTTTTTTTTTAATAATTTTACTAAATTTTAACATTTAAAAAATCTCTTAATTATGTAATAAAGCAATTGCAATGGTGTCATTATAAAATTTAGTAAGAATACATTTTGATTCTACTATATTGATACTGATTTCAATGTTATTTTTATCTAATTTATTAACATTGTAGAGTCCTATTTCTCTTGATGGTAGTGGAAATTGAAAAAAATCGCTACATTCAGTGAAAATATTGCCTTTCAAAAATATATCATCACTTTTGTATTTAGACTGCTTTCTACTAAAAATTTCAGTAACGATAATAACGTTTTCATTGTCGAGTAAACATACGTTATCTGGATGAATAGGTTTTATTTTAAAACCTTTAATGTTTACGAAAGAAAATACAACTTTTGATTCCGAGCTTTGTTTTATATTTCCTAGAGAGTATTTGGAATTTCTATTAAGCGGATATAGCAATGGAATATTATTAACTGAGTTATCGGAATGAAAAATATGTAGTTTTCTTTGGATTTGAGCAATAGGGTTAGTTGGGGATTTTATAATAGGTTTTAAATAACCAAGACTGTTTTCAAAATCAAATGGCGAAAACTGTGATATAGGGGCGCCCATATTAGCTACATCGTCTGCAATGTGAATTAAGTTGTGGATGTTCATTGTTTGGGAATTAGAACCGTAAAAACTTGGCATAAGTTCGACAAATGTTCTTAAAATCTGCTTAGCAAACTTATTTTTTAATGTAGCCAATTTCTTTGATGATAAAATTCTGCATGCCGTGTAAAGAATTAAAAAATGCTTGTATTGATCAGATTTTAAAACGTTTTTCAATATGATACCTCCACCGTATAATAAAAAAAATCGGAATTGTGTTGCTTTCCAGTTTCCTATATCATATAAATCGAATGTCTGAAACTCTGATGTAATATCTTGAGACAAATTTAAAAAGTTTTTTTGTAAAACAGCAACATTTTCTGTAGAAATAAATGAAAATGATTTCTTATAAATCATCTTTTGAAGCAAATATTTGCTTATGCCGAGATGCAACATATGCATCTCATCCAGAACAACATTCTTGACTAGGTCAATATTTAAAATTTCAAGTAGTGGGCTATTTTCCTTTGTTAAATGATGTTCTGAATTTATTTTTTCTTTAAATGACTGCAAAGTCCTTTCATCGCAGTTAATTTCTTTAAAAACTCGAGTTTTATTATCTGTTTCTCCTCGTACTGTGCATCTTTCACAGGAAAAAAATCCAGTATGGCTTTTAGTGCACCTAATAAAGGCACGGGCAGGCATATCGCAACAGAATGCTAGAACTTTAAAGTTAAAAATATTTTCCACTTATATTTACACCTTTAAAAATAAAACCAAAATTAATCTTGAATTCATTTTTTTAGAAATATTATACCTTCATTTATTAACAAATTGGATTCCACAACGACTTCTTCCAAAAACTCTTGTGAGGAATATGGTTTTGAATTTCCGTAATATAAGCCTATTAAAAAAGGTTTACTCATATAATCTGGTGCAAACACTTTTCCCATAATAGACCAAAAACCTTTTTTGGATTTGTTAAAGACATCCATGCCATCCACATGAATTATCAACGATATACCTGCCTCAACATACAGTTTAGGGTTCACAATATCAACAAGATTTTATTTTATTCCAAAATACTGGAATTTCCCAAAATTGTCATCTGAACTTTTCATAATTTTTGTGCAACCGCTTACAGCTGAAATTCCTAGCAATGTTTTAGAGGATTTTGGTAGTGACGTATATCCTTCTTCTCTCAAAACTATTAAAAGTTCATCGATTGACTTTTGAGTTAGGGTTTTTATATTTCTTAAAACCCAATTCTTTAACCTGAGCTCTAAATGGCCGTTAATAAGGTTGCTAAAATCAGTTTCCGTTGTTTCAGGTATAAAATCCTCTGTACTAGATGAGGACATCGCTGTCAACTTCACAAAAAATTTCCTCATCCGTTGTTTCAAGATTTTGAGCATCAATAAATTCATCGTGAACGTCGGTTTTGAAGCTAATCATTTAAGTTTATTAAAATAAATTTTTAAAGCTTTCCTCACGAAACAGTTTCCGAGTGAAACTGAAGCCACAGTTTTTTCAAAGATAACTCGCTGGCTATCCGCAGCAAAGGATCAATGCGGTGGTCGAACTGAACGTTAAAAATACGATAAAACTACATAACCATTTAAGTCAAATTCGATTTTATTAACATTTGAAATGTTATTTAAACGAAAATATTTTTTAACTTTAACATATAATTTATTTAAAAGGATAATTAATATATAATTTTTTTAAAATGAAAAAAAAAATATTTCGTAAGTACGAATTAAATAAAAAATAATTTAATTTAACACATTTTAAATTTTTCAATTATTTAGTTAAAATGCATGGGAAAGTAAATTTTAAAATATCTCGGATATTACTTTTGAAATTACTGGGAAACGCTCTGGAAAGTACTGGGAAAGCCCAATATTTGTTGTATTCAATGTACTCTTATATTACTTTATTTTGATTCAACAATTACTTTGCCACTACTAAATGGTGTTATCATTTAGCATCTTAGCAAGTACAAAAAACCCAAAAAAAAGGTACTTAGCCAGTATTAATACTACCTTATTAATTACTTTGCCAGATCTGGCCCGTATGTATTTTTCTGCCTGGGAATGCATAAATATCTGTTAATACTAGTCTGATAGTCTTAAATTTTTTCTGTCATGATAAAGCTAATATACTTATGCATTCTAGTTTTTATAGAGTCAAAATCGGATCATTATTTACCGAGTTATAGCAATTTAAAAATGAGGGTCTCCAAAAAACCTTAAATAATGGGTTTCTCATAAAAATAAAAAAAAAAAACTTTGCATAAATGCATATATCTCTGTAAGTACCAGCCCGATTGTCTCACATTTGGTTCCAGAGGAAAGATAAAGTCTCAATCTTTTATTTTTTTGTTATTTTGACAAAATCGGAGCAATAGTTGCAGAGATACAGCCGTTGAAAGTAAAAGGTCTCCAGACTACGAAAAATTACAAGTTTATCATTTTTGAAAAAATAATTTTTTTTAAAAATTTAAAATCGAGCAATCTCTTTTATTCGAATTAAACTTTATTGAAAAAGATTTTAATTCGTGCAAAGGCATTTGAAATCGATATAATGGTAACCTTGATATAGCCATTTCAAGTTATTACAAGTAACCCGAAAATATTTTTGATATGAATGCATAAATATCTGTTAATACTAGTCCGATAGTCTTAATTTTTTTCTGTCATGATAAAGCTAATATACTTATGCATTTTAGTTTTTATAGAGTCAAAATCGGATCATTATTTACCGAGTTATAGCAATTTAAAAATGAGGGTCTCCAAAAGACCTTAAATAATGGGTTTCTCATAAAAATGAAAAAAAAAAACTTTGCATAAATGCATATATCTCTGTAAGTACCAGCCCGATTGTCTCACATTTGGTTCCAAAGGAAAGATAAAGTCTCAATCTTTTATTTTTTTGTTATTTTGACAAAATCGGAGCAATAGTTGCAGAGATACAGCCGTTGAAAGTAAAAGGTCTCCAGACTACGAACAATTACAAGTTTATCATTTTTGAAAAAAAAATTTTTTTTAAAAATTTAAAATCGAGCAATCTCTTTTATTCTATTTAAACTTTATTGAAAAAGATTTAAATTCGTGCAAAGGCATTTGAAATCGATATAATGGTAACCTTGATATAGCCATTTCAAGTTATTACAAGTAACCCGAAAATATTTTTGATATGAATGCATAAATATCTGTTAATACTAGTCCGATAGTCTTAATTTTTTTCTGTCATGATAAAGCTAATATACTTATGCATTCTAGTTTTTATAGAGTCAAAATCGGATCATTATTTACCGAGTTATAGCAATTTAAAAATGAGGGTCTTCAAGAAACCTTAAATAATGGGTTTCTCATAAAAATGAAAAAAAAACTTTGCATAAATGCATATATCTCTATAAGTACCAGCCCGATTGTCTCACATTTGGTTCCAGAGGAAAGATAAAGTCTCAATCTTTTATTTTTTTGTTATTGTGACAAAATCGGAGCAATAGTTGCAGAGATACAGCCGTTGAAAGTAAAAGGTCTCCAGACTACGAAAAATTACAAGTTTATCATTTTTGAAAAAATACATTTTTTTAAAAATTTAAAATCGAGCAATCTCTTTTATTCTATTTAAACTTTAATGAAAAAGATTTAAATTCGTGCAAAGGCATTTGAAATCGATATAATGGTAACCTTGATATAGCTATTTCAAGTTATTACAAGTAACCCGAAAATATTTTTGATATGAATGCATAAATATCTGTTAATACTAGTCCGATAGTCTTAATTTTTTTCTGTCATGATAAAGCTAATATACTTATGCATTCTAGTTTTTATAGAGTCAAAATCGGATCATTATTTACCGAGTTATAGCAATTTAAAAATGAGGGTCTCCAAGAAACCTTAAATAATGGGTTTCTCATAAAAATGAAAAAAAAACTTTGCATAAATGCATATATCTCTATAAGTACCAGCCCGATTGTCTCACATTTGGTTCCAAAGGAAATATAAAGTCTCAATCTTTTATTTTTTTTGTTATTGTGATAAAATCGGAGCAATAGTTGCAGAGATACAGCCGTTGAAAGTTAAAGGTCTCCAGACTACGAAAAATTACAAGTTTATCATTTTTGAAAAAAATAAATTTTTTTAAAAATTTAAAATCGAGCAATCTCTTTTATTCTATTTAAACTTTATTGAAAAAGATTTAAATTCGTGCAAAGGCATTTGAAATCGATATAATGGTAACCTTGATATAGCCATTTCAAGTTATTACAAGTAACCCGAAAATATTTTTGATATGAATGCATAAATATCTGTTAATACTAGTCTGATAGTCTTAAATTTTTTCTGTCATGATAAAGCTAATATACTTATGCATTCTAGTTTTTATAGAATCAAAATCGGATCATTATTTAACGAGTTATAGCAATTTAAAAATGAGGGTCTCCAAAAAACCTTAAATAATGGGTTTCTCATAAAAATGAAAAAAAAACTTTGCATAAATGCATATATCTCTGTAAGTACCAGCCCGATTGTCTCACATTTGGTTCCAGAGGAAAGATAAAGTCTCAATCTTTTATTTTTTTGTTATTTTGACAAAATCGGAGCAATAGTTGCAGAGATACAGCCGTTGAAAGTAAAAGGTCTCCAGACTACGAAAAATTACAAGTTTATCATTTTTGAAAAAATAATTTTTTTAAAAATTTAAAATCGAGCAATCTCTTTTATTCTATTTAAACTTTATTGAAAAAGATTTAAATTCGTGCAAAGGCATTTGAAATCGATATAATGGTAACCTTGATATAGCCATTTCAAGTTATTACAAGTAACCCGAAAATATTTTTGATATGAATGCATAAATATCTGTTAATACTAGTCCGATAGTCTTAATTTTTTTCTGTCATGATAAAGCTAATATACTTATGCATTCTAGTTTTTATAGAGTCAAAATCGGATCATTATTTACCGAGTTATAGCAATTTAAAAATGAGGGTCTTCAAGAAACCTTAAATAATGGGTTTCTCATAAAAATAAAAAAAAAACTTTGCATAAATGCATATATCTCTATAAGTACCAGCCCGATTGTCTCACATTTGGTTCCAGAGGAAAGATAATGTATCAATCTTTTATTTTTTTGTTATTTTGACAAAATCGGAGCAATAGTTGCAGAGATACAGCCGTTGAAAGTAAAAGGTCTCCAGACTACGAAAAATTACAAGTTTATCATTTTTGAAAAAATAAATTTTTTTAAAAATTTAAAATCGAGCAATCTCTTTTATTCTATTTAAACTTTATTGAAAAAGATTTAAATTCGTGCAAAGGCATTTGAAATCGATATAATGGTAACCTTGATATAGCCATTTCAAGTTATTACAAGTAACCCGAAAATATTTTTGATATGAATGCATAAATATCTGTTAATACTAGTCCGATAGTCTTAATTTTTTTCTGTCATGATAAAGCTAATATACTTATGCATTCTAGTTTTTATAGAGTCAAAATCGGATCATTATTTACCGAGTTATAGCAATTTAAAAATGAGGGTCTCCAAGAAACCTTAAATAATGGGTTTCTCATAAAAATGAAAAAAAAACTTTGCATAAATGCATATATCTCTAAAAGTACCAGCCCGATTGTCTCACATTTGGTTCCAAAGGAAAGATAAAGTCTCAATCTTTTATTTTTTTGTTATTGTGATAAAATCGGAGCAATAGTTGCAGAGATACAGCCGTTGAAAGTAAAAGGTCTCCAGACTACGAAAAATTACAAGTTTATCATTTTTGAAAAAAATAAATTTTTTTTAAGATTTTAAATCGAGCAATCTCTTTTATTCTATTTATACTTTATTGAAAAAGATTTAAATTCGTGCAAAGGCATTTGAAATCGATATAATGGTAACCTTGATATAGCCATTTCAAGTTATTACAAGTAACCCGAAAATATTTTTGATATGAATGCATAAATATCTGTTAATACTAGTCTGATAGTCTTAAATTTTTTCTGTCATGATAAAGCTAATATACTTATGCATTCTAGTTTTTATAGAGTCAAAATCGGATCATTATTTACCGAGTTATAGCAATTTAAAAATGAGGGTCTCCAAAAAACCTTAAATAATGGGTTTCTCATAAAAATGAAAAAAAAAAACTTTGCATAAATGCATATATCTCTGTAAGTACCAGCCCGATTGTCTCACATTTGGTTCCAGAGGAAAGATAAAGTCTCAATCTTTTATTTTTTTGTTATTTTGACAAAATCGGAGCAATAGTTGCAGAGATACAGCCGTTGAAAGTAAAAGGTCTCCAGACTACGAAAAATTACAAGTTTATCATTTTTGAAAAAATAATTTTTTTTAAAAATTTAAAATCGAGCAAACTCTTTTATTCGAATTAAACTTTATTGAAAAAGATTTTAATTCGTGCAAAGGCATTTGAAATCGATATAATGGTAACCTTGATATAGCCATTTCAAGTTATTACAAGTAACCCGAAAATATTTTTGATATGAATGCATAAATATCTGTTAATACTAGTCCGATAGTCTTAATTTTTTTCTGTCATGATAAAGCTAATATACTTATGCATTTTAGTTTTTATAGAGTCAAAATCGGATCATTATTTACCGAGTTATAGCAATTTAAAAATGAGGGTCTCCAAAAAACCTTAAATAATGGGTTTCTCATAAAAATGAAAAAAAAAACTTGCATAAATGCATATCGTGAACCTATATTCAAAATATGCCAACTCAAATTTGACGGAAATGAGTTTCCGATGGCAAATAGCTCCCCTATGTAATACCTATCTGCCATAAAAATTTCAGAGCAAAAAAATAATTTGTTGTCCTTTTACATCCATTTTTGTTATTCTGCTAACTCAAAGTACATATTTTTTTGGTGGAAATAAATGCCAACTCCCATTGTAAATTTCCAAAAATTTTTCAAAAATTTTTTTTAAAAAAAATAGACCACATATCTTATTGCATTTGCCATGCTGAACACGAATCTTGTAAAGATTTTGATATCTAATGACTGGTTCTCGAGATATTGCCATTTTAAAAATATCGGTAAATAGTGTTTGCAAAAAAAAAAATTGCTTATATTTATGTAACTTTCAAACTATTTATCAGATTTAAACATTATGAATAGGGCAAATAAAGTCAATGATATAAGCTTTCAAAATAGCTGGTTTGGAGTGACCCTATTGCAATACAGCGTGAGTAACAGAGTGCCAAAGTTGACCACCCTGAGATTAAAAGGCTTTCGGAGATAGTAACTTTTAAAAATATGCAAAGATTTTTAATTTTTTGTTCAGCTTTTGCAATTACCGTACTAAGGATAACAAAAACCAAAAAAAAAAAAATTTTAAAAATTTTTCAAAAAAAAATGTATTTTTATTTTCCGACAAAATATGCCAACTCTAAAAAAATATTTGTTTTTTGATATAGTAATAAATGCCATCTCTGAAAAATACGCAAACAAGTGCAAAATATGAAAATTTTTGCATAGGTAAAAATTGTTTAGAATATTTAAACCATCTTGTGGAAGGTACATTGTTTATTTTTTCAATAATATGCGAAATAACTAGTTTTTTAGCTCTCCTGAACAGTAAGCTTTTTCGAGTTGGCATTTATTGAATAAAGTTCGACGATATATCTCTGTAAGTACCAGCCCGATTGTCTCACATTTGGTTCCAGAGGAAAGATAAAGCCTCAATCTTTTATTTTTTTGTTATTTTGACAAAATCGGAGCAATAGTTGCAGAGATACAGCCGTTGAAAGTAAAAGGTCTCCAGACTACGAAAAATTACAAGTTTATCATTTTTGAAAAAATAAATTTTTTTAAAAATTTAAAATCGAGCAATCTCTTTTATTCTATTTAAACTTTATTGAAAAAGATTTAAATTCGTGCAAAGGCATTTGAAATCGATATAATGGTAACCTTGATATAGCCATTTCAAGTTATTACAAGTAACCCGAAAATATTTTTGATATGAATGCATAAATATCTGTTAATACTAGTCCGATAGTCTTAATTTTTTTCTGTCATGATAAAGCTAATACACTTATGCATTCTAGTTTTTATAGAGTCAAAATCAGATCATTATTTACCGAGTTATAGCAATTTAAAAATGAGGGTCTTCAAGAAACCTTAAATAATGGGTTTCTCATAAAAATGAAAAAAAAACTTTGCATAAATGCATATATCTCTATAAGTACCAGCCCGATTGTCTCACATTTGGTTCCAGAGGAAAGATAAAGTCTCAATCTTTTATTTTTTTGTTATTGTGACAAAATCGGAGCAATAGTTGCAGAGATACAGCCGTTGAAAGTAAAAGGTCTCCAGACTACGAAAAATTACAAGTTTATCATTTTTGAAAAAATAAATTTTTTTAAAAATTTAAAATCGAGCAATCTCTTTTATTCTATTTAAACTTTATTGAAAAAGATTTAAATTCGTGCAAAGGCATTTGAAATCGATATAATGGTAACCTTGATATAGCTATTTCAAGTTATTACAAGTAACCCGAAAATATTTTTGATATGAATGCATAAATATCTGTTAATACTAGTCCGATAGTCTTAATTTTTTTCTGTCATGATAAAGCTAATATACTTATGCATTCTAGTTTTTATAGAGTCAAAATCGGATCATTATTTACCGAGTTATAGCAATTTAAAAATGAGGGTCTCCAAGAAACCTTAAATAATGGGTTTCTCATAAAAATGAAAAAAAAACTTTGCATAAATGCATATATCTCTATAAGTACCATCCCGATTGTCTCACATTTGGTTCCAAAGGAAAGATAAAGTCTCAATCTTTTATTTTTTTGTTATTGTGATAAAATCGGAGCAATAGTTGCAGAGATACAGCCGTTGAAAGTAAAAGGTCTCCAGACTACGAAAAATTACAAGTTTATCATTTTTGAAAAAAATAAATTTTTTTAAAAATTTAAAATCGAGCAATCTCTTTTATTCTATTTAAACTTTATTGAAAAAGATTTAAATTCGTGCAAAGGCATTTGAAATCGATATAATGGTAACCTTGATATAGCCATTTCAAGTTATTACAAGTAACCCGAAAATATTTTTGATATGAATGCATAAATATCTGTTAATACTAGTCTGATAGTCTTAAATTTTTTCTGTCATGATAAAGCTAATATACTTATGCATTCTAGTTTTTATAGAGTCAAAATCGGATCATTATTTACCGAGTTATAGCAATTTAAAAATGAGGGTCTCCAAAAAACCTTAAATAATGGGTTTCTCATAAAAATGAAAAAAAAACTTTGCATAAATGCATATATCTCTGTAAGTACCAGCCCGATTGTCTCACATTTGGTTCCAGAGGAAAGATAAAGTCTCAATTTTTATTTTTTTGTTATTTTGACAAAATCGGAGCAATAGTTGCAGAGATACAGCCGTTGAAAGTAAAAGGTCTCCAGACTACGAAAAATTACAAGTTTATCATTTTTGAAAAAATATTTTTTTTTTAAAATTTAAAATCGAGCAATCTCTTTTATTCGAATTAAACTTTATTGAAAAAGATTTTAATTCGTGCAAAGGCATTTGAAATCGATATAATGGTAACCTTGATATAGCCATTTCAAGTTATTACAAGTAACCCGAAAATATTTTTGATATGAATGCATAAATATCTGTTAATACTAGTCCGATAGTCTTAATTTTTTTCTGTCATGATAAAGCTAATATACTTATGCATTCTAGTTTTTATAGAGTCAAAATCGGATCATTATTTACCGAGTTATAGCAATTTAAAAATGAGGGTCTCCAAAAAACCTTAAATAATGGGTTTCTCATAAAAATGAAAAAAAAAACTTTGCATAAATGCATATATCTCTGTAAGTACCAGCCCGATTGTCTCACATTTGGCTCCAGAGGAAAGATAAAGTCTCAATCTTTTATTTTTTTGTTATTTTGACAAAATCGGAGCAATAGTTGCAGAGATACAGCCGTTGAAAGTAAAAGGTCTCCAGACTACGAAAAATTACAAGTATATCATTTTTGAAAAAATAAATTTTTTTAAAAATTTAAAATCGAGCAATCTCTTTTATTCTATTTAAACTTTATTGAAAAAGATTTAAATTCGTGCAAAGGCATTTGAAATCGATATAATGGTAACCTTGATATAGCCATTTCAAGTTATTACAAGTAACCCGAAAATATTTTTGATATGAATGCATAAATATCTGTTAATACTAGTCCGATAGTCTTAATTTTTTCTGTCATGATAAAGCTAATATACTTATGCATTCTAGTTTTTATAGAGTCAAAATCGGATCATTATTTACCGAGTTATAGCAATTTAAAAATGAGGGTCTTCAAGAAACCTTAAATAATGGGTTTCTCATAAAAATAAAAAAAAAACTTTGCATAAATGCATATATCTCTATAAGTACCAGCCCGATTGTCTCACATTTGGTTCCAGAGGAAAGATAATGTCTCAATCTTTTATTTTTTTGTTATTGTGACAAAATCGGAGCAATAGTTGCAGAGATACAGCCGTTGAAAGTAAAAGGTCTCCAGACTACGAAAAATTACAAGTTTATCATTTTTGAAAAAATAAATTTTTTTAAAAATTTAAAATCGAGCAATCTCTTTTATTCTATTTAAACTTTATTGAAAAAGATTTAAATTCGTGCAAAGGCATTTGAAATCGATATAATGGTAACCTTGATATAGCCATTTCAAGTTATTACAAGTAACCCGAAAATATTTTTGATATGAATGCATAAATATCTGTTAATACTAGTCTGATAGTCTTAAATTTTTTCTGTCATGATAAAGCTAATATACTTATGCATTCTAGTTTTTATAGAGTCAAAATCGGATCATTATTTACCGAGTTATAGCAATTTAAAAATGAGGGTCTCCAAAAAACCTTAAATAATGGGTTTCTCATAAAAATGAAAAAAAAAACTTTGCATAAATGCATATATCTCTGTAAGTACCAGCCCGATTGTCTCACATTTGGTTCCAGAGGAAAGATAAAGTCTCAATTTTTATTTTTTTGTTATTTTGACAAAATCGGAGCAATAGTTGCAGAGATACAGCCGTTGAAAGTAAAAGGTCTCCAGACTACGAAAAATTACAAGTTTATCATTTTTGAAAAAATAATTTTTTTTTAAAATTTAAAATCGAGCAATCTCTTTTATTCGAATTAAACTTTATTGAAAAAGATTTTAATCCGTGCAAAGGCATTTGAAATCGATATAATGGTAACCTTGATATAGCCATTTCAAGTTATTACAAGTAACCCGAAAATATTTTTGATATGAATGCATAAATATCTGTTAATACTAGTCCGATAGTCTTAATTTTTTTCTGTCATGATAAAGCTAATATACTTATGCATTCTAGTTTTTATAGAGTCAAAATCGGATCATTATTTACCGAGTTATAGCAATTTAAAAATGAGGGTCTCCAAAAAACCTTAAATAATGGGTTTCTCATAAAAATGAAAAAAAAACTTTGCATAAATGCATATATCTCTATAAGTACCATCCCGATTGTCTCACATTTGGTTCCAGAGGAAAGATAAAGTCTCAATCTTTTATTTTTTTGTTATTGTGACAAAATCGGAGCAATAGTTGCAGAGATACAGCCGTTGAAAGTAAAAGGTCTCCAGACTACGAAAAATTACAAGTTTATCATTTTTGAAAAAATAAATTTTTTTAAAAATTTAAAATCGAGCAATCTCTTTTATTCTATTTAAACTTTATTGAAAAAGATTTAAATTCGTGCAAAGGCATTTGAAATCGGTATAATGGTAACCTTGATATAGCCATTTCAAGTTATTACAAGTAACCCGAAAATATTTTTGATATGAATGCATAAATATCTGTTAATACTAGTCCGATAGTCTTAATTTTTTTCTGTCATGATAAAGCTAATATACTTATTCATTCTAGTTTTTATAGAGTCAAAATCGGATCATTATTTACCGAGTTATAGCAATTTAAAAATGAAGGTCTCCAAGAAACCTTAAATAATGGGTTTCTCATAAAAATGAAAAAAAAAACTTTGCATAAATGCATATATCTCTATAAGTACCAGCCCGATTGTCTCACATTTGGTTCCAAAGGAAAGATAAAGTCTCAATCTTTTATTTTTTTGTTATTGTGATAAAATCGGAGCAATAGTTGCAGAGATACAGCCGTTGAAAGTAAAAGGTCTCCAGACTACGAAAAATTACAAGTTTATCATTTTTGAAAAAAATAAATTTTTTTAAAAATTTAAAATCGAGCAATCTCTTTTATTCGAATTAAACTTTATTGAAAAAGATTTAAATTCGTGCAAAGGCATTTGAAATCGATATAATGGTAACCTTGATATAGCCATTTCAAGTTATTACAAGTAACCCGAAAATATTTTTGATATGAATGCATAAATATCTGTTAATACTAGTCTGATAGTCTTAAATTTTTTCTGTCATGATAAAGCTAATATACTTATGCATTCTAGTTTTTATAGAGTCAAAATCGGATCATTATTTACCGAGTTATAGCAATTTAAAAATGAGGGTCTCCAAAAAACCTTAAATAATGGGTTTCTCATAAAAATGAAAAAAAAACTTTGCATAAATGCATATATCTCTGTAAGTACCATCCCGATTGTCTCACATTTGGTTCCAGAGGAAAGATATAGTCTCAATCTTTTATTTTTTTGTTATTTTGACAAAATCGGAGCAATAGTTGCAGAGATACAGCCGTTGAAAGTAAAAGGTCTCCAGACTACGAAAAATTACAAGTTTATCATTTTTGAAAAAATAATTTTTTTTTTTAATTTAAAATCGAGCAATCTCTTTTATTCGAATTAAACTTTATTGAAAAAGATTTTAATTCGTGCAAAGGCATTTGAAATCGATATAATGGTAACCTTGATATAGCCATTTCAAGTTATTACAAGTAACCCGAAAATATTTTTGATATGAATGCATAAATATCTGTTAATACTAGTCCGATAGTCTTAATTTTTTTCTGTCATGATAAAGCTAATATACTTATGCATTCTAGTTTTTATAGAGTCAAAATCGGATCATTATTTACCGAGTTATAGCAATTTAAAAATGAGGGTCTCCAAAAAACCTTAAATAATGGGTTTCTCATAAAAATGAAAAAAAAACTTTGCATAAATGCATATATCTCTGTAAGTACCAGCCCGATTGTCTCACATTTGGTTCCAGAGGAAAGATAAAGTCTCAATCTTTTATTTTTTTTATTATTTTGACAAAATCGGAGCAATAGTTGCAGAGATACAGCCGTTGAAAGTAAAAGGTCTCCAGACTACGAAAAATTACAAGTTTATCATTTTTGAAAAAATAAATTTTTTTAAAAATTTAAAATCGAGCAATCTCTTTTATTCTATTTAAACTTTATTGAAAAAGATTTAAATTCGTGCAAAGGCATTTGAAATCGATATAATGGTAACCTTGATATAGCCATTTCAAGTTATTACAAGTAACCCGAAAATATTTTTGATATGAATGCATAAATATCTGTTAATACTAGTCCGATAGTCTTAATTTTTTTCTGTCATGATAAAGCTAATATACTTATGCATTCTAGTTTTTATAGAGTCAAAATCGGATCATTATTTACCGAGTTATAGCAATTTAAAAATGAGGGTCTTCAAGAAACCTTAAATAACACTGTGCAACAAATTTTGGGTCATCGCATTGAGCCTCAATGCCTTCAACGCCATATGAAAGTAGACAATTAAATGGACAAAATCACCAAAGGGTTTTGCAAAGTCAGTTCGGATTTCTTTTTTATAGCCCACTGAAGTTTTTATTTTTTTATCAAAGGCGTTTGGAAAACGTCAAAAATACTATAATAAGAACACATCTGAGCTTCAAAATATGATTTGATGTCTTCAGTGAAATTTTATGGCGGTTCTTTTCTTAGAACATTTTAACCCTCTAACTGCCATTTTAATGGGTCATTTTAGTCCTTTTTTAAAAACTAAACACAGAAGTCTAATAAAACGTCCATTTAGAGGGTTAAAATATTCTACAAATATTTTCCTCATAAAATTTCACTAGGGGTTGTCGAATGTTCAAAGTTTGTCCGACATGCGAAAAGTGCTTAAAAAGGGTCAAATATAAATAATCAATGTTTGTTATTTATTTTTGCCAAAGCAGTGTTAAAAAATATCGAAAAAAAACAGCGCAAATATACTTTTGAGCTAAAAATTATGTTCTGATGTGTTTTATAAAATTTTATGACGATCCTTTTCTTTGACCAAATTAACCCTGCAGCTCCCGTTTTAAAGGGTCATTTTTGTCCTTTTTTAAAACAAATACAAAAAAGTCTAAAAAAAGGCAGTTAAAGGGTTAAAATGTTTTATAAATATTTTCTGCATCAAATTTTACTAGGGCACGTTTAAGACAGAAAGTTCGTCCATCATATAGAAAATGCTTAAAAATTTTAAAGTATTCAAATTTTTTTTTATATTTTTTTTGGGCCGAAATAAAAAAAAACAAGTAACAAAGTTAAATTCGACTTTGTCGAATGTATTAATACCCTCCACGATGTAAAAAAGTTTCTATGAAAAAAAAAAAAAATTAAAAAAAAAATCCGCGAAAAAAATTTTTTGGTAAAAAAAAAAATTCGACGAAAATGTTTTTTTTTTTAATATGTTTAAACTTGTTTAAATACCATTCGGTGATCGATTCTGTTCACATGTGTCAACCATTTTCGTCTGTGGAAATGGTGATCACGGCCAAAGTATTAAACAGATATAACAAAGACTTAGCATATTTACTTGTTGTTGCCCTAAGCAGTTTGGTATTGCATTTGAGCGAAATCGGTTCAGCGGTTCAAAAGTTATGAACGAAAATGTAAGAATACCTCGAAAATTGTGGTACATGCAACATAACCTAAAAATACAAAATGCTTTGATTCGGCCGCTGGTTGACACATGTGAACAGAATCAATCACCGAATGGTATTTAAACAAGTACAAGCATATTAAAAAAAAACATTTTCGTCGATTTTTTTTTTTTTACCAAAAAAATTTTCCGCGGATTTTTTTTTTGCACATAAACTTTTTTACATCGTGGAGGGTATTAATACATTCGGCAAAGTCGACTTTAACTTGGTTACTTGTTTTTTTTTATTTCGGCCAAAAAAAAAATTTTGAATACTTTAAAATTTTTAAGCATTTTTTATATGCTGGATGAACTTTCTGTCTTAGACGTGCCCTAGTAAAATTTGATGCAGAAAATATTTGTAAACATTTTAACCCTTTAACTGGCTTTTTTATAGACTTTTTTGTATTTCTTTTAAAAAAAGGACAAAAATGACCCTTTAAAACGGGAGGTAGAGGGTTAATTTGGTCAAAGAAAAGAATCATCATAAAATTTTATAAAACACATCAGAACATCATTTGTATCTCAAAAGTATATTTGCACTGTTTTTTGTCGATTTTTTTTAACACTGCTTTGGTAAAAATAAATAACAAACATTGATTATTTATACTTGACCCTTTTTAAGCACTTTGCGCATGTCGGACAAACTCTGAACATTCGACAACCCCTAGTGAAATTTTATGAGGAAAATATTTGTAGAACATTTTAACCCTCTAAATGGACGTTTTATTAGACTTCTGTGTTTAGTTTTTAAAAAAGGACTAAAATGACCCCTTAACATGGCAGTTAGATGGTTAAAATGTTCTAAGAAAAGAACCGCCATGAAATTTCACTGAAGACATCAAATCATATTTTGAAGCTCAGATGTGTTCTTATTATAGTATTTTTGACGTTTTCCAAACGCCTTTGATAAAAAAATAAAAACTTCAGTGGGCTATAAAAAAGAAATCCGAACTGACTTTGCAAAACCATTTGGTGATTTTGTCCACTTGATGGTCTACTTTCATATGGCGTTGAAGCCATTGAGGCTCATTTTTCTTGTTGCACAGTGTAATGGGTTTCTCATAAAAATGAAAAAAAAAACTTTGCATAAATGCATATATCTCTATAAGTACCAGCCCGATTGTCTCACATTTGGTTCCAGAGGAAAGATAAAGTCTCAATCTTTTATTTTTTTGTTATTGTGACAAAATCGGAGCAATAGTTGCAGAGATACAGCCGTTGAAAGTAAAAGGTCTCCAGACTACGAAAAATTACAAGTTTATCATTTTTGAAAAAATAAATTTTTTTAAAAATTTAAAATCGAGCAATCTCTTTTATTCTATTTAAACTTTATTGAAAAAGATTTAAATTCGTGCAAAGGCATTTGAAATCGATATAATGGTAACCTTGATATAGCCATTTCAAGTTATTACAAGTAACCCGAAAATATTTTTGATATGAATGCATAAATATCTGTTAATACTAGTCCGATAGTCTTAATTTTTTTCTGTCATGATAAAGTTAATATACTTATGCATTCTAGATTTTATAGAGTCAAAATCGGATCATTATTTACCGAGTTATAGCAATTTAAAAATGAGGGTCTCCAAGAAACCTTAAATAATGGGTTTCTCATAAAAATGAAAAAAAACTTTGCATAAATGCATATATCTCTATAAGTACCAGCCCGATTGTCTCACATTTGGTTCCAAAGGAAAGATAAAGTCTCAATCTTTTATTTTTTTGTTATTGTGATAAAATCGGAGCAATAGTTGCAGAGATACAGCCGTTGAAAGTAAAAGGTCTCCAGACTACGAAAAATTACAAGTTTATCATTTTTGAAAAAAATAAATTTTTTTAAAAATTTAAAATCGAGCAATCTCTTTTATTCTATTTAAACTTTATTGAAAAAGATTTAAATTCGTGCAAAGGCATTTGAAATCGATATAATGGTAACCTTGATATAGCCATTTCAAGTTATTACAAGTAACCCGAAAATATTTTTGATATGAATGCATAAATATCTGTTAATACTAGTCTGATAGTCTTAAATTTTTTCTGTCATGATAAAGCTAATATACTTATGCATTCTAGTTTTTATAGAGTCAAAATCGGATCATTATTTACCGAGTTATAGCAATTTAAAAATGAGGGTCTCCAAAAAAAACCTTAAATAATGGGTTTCTCATAAAAATGAAAAAAAAAACTTTGCATAAATGCATATATCTCTGTAAGTACCAGCCCGATTGTCTCACATTTGGTTCCAGAGAAAGATAAAGTCTCAATCTTTTATTTTTTTGTTATTTTGACAAAATCGGAGCAATAGTTGCAGAGATACAGCCGTTGAAAGTAAAAGGTCTCCAGACTACGAAAAATTACAAGTTTATCATTTTTGAAAAAATAATTTTTTTTAAAAATTTAAAATCGAGCAATCTCTTTTATTCGAATTAAACTTTATTGAAAAAGATTTTAATTCATGCAAAGGCATTTGAAATCGATATAATGGTAACCTTGATATAGCCATTTCAAGTTATTACAAGTAACCCGAAAATATTTTTGATATGAATGCATAAATATCTGTTAATACTAGTCCGATAGTCTTAATTTTTTTCTGTCATGATAAAGCTAATATACTTATGCATTCTAGTTTTTATAGAGTCAAAATCGGATCATTATTTACCGAGTTATAGCAATTTAAAAATGAGGGTCTCCAAAAAACCTTAAATAATGGGTTTCTCATAAAAATGAAAAAAAAAACTTTGCATAAATGCATATATCTCTGTACGTACCAGCCCGATTGTCTCACATTTGGTTCCAGAGGAAAGATAAAGTCTCAATCTTTTATTTTTTTGTTATTTTGACAAAATCGGAGCAATAGTTGCAGAGATACAGCCGTTGAAAGTAAAAGGTCTCCAGACTACGAAAAATTACAAGTTTATCATTTTTGAAAAAATAAATTTTTTTAAAAATTTAAAATCGAGCAATCTCTTTTATTCTATTTAAACTTTATTGAAAAAGATTTAAATTCGTGCAAAGGCATTTGAAATCGATATAATGGTAACCTTGATATAGCCATTTCAAGTTATTACAAGTAACCCGAAAATATTTTTGATATGAATGCATAAATATCTGTTAATACTAGTCCGATAGTCTTAATTTTTTTTCTGTCATGATAAAGCTAATATACTTATGCATTCTAGTTTTTATAGAGTCAAAATCGGATCATTATTTACCGAGTTATAGCAATTTAAAAATGAGGGTCTCCAAGAAACCTTAAATAATGGGTTTCTCATAAAAATTAAAAAAAAACTTTGCATAAATGCATATATCTCTATAAGTACCAGCCCGATTGTCTCACATTTGGTTCCAAAGGAAAGATAAAGTCTCAATCTTTTATTTTTTTGTTATTGTGATAAAATCGGAGCAATAGTTGCAGAGATACAGCCGTTGAAAGTAAAAGGTCTCCAGACTACGAAAAATTACAAGTTTATCATTTTTGAAAAAAATTAATTTTTTTAAAAATTTAAAATCGAGCAATCTCTTTTATTCTATTTAAACTTTATTGAAAAAGATTTAAATTCGTGCAAAGGCATTTGAAATCGATATAATGGGAACCTTGATATAGCCATTTCAAGTTATTACAAGTAACCCGAAAATATTTTTGATATGAATGCATAAATATCTGTTAATACTAGTCCGATAGTCTTAATTTTTTTCTGTCATGATAAAGCTAATATACTTATGCATTCTAGTTTTTATAGAGTCAAAATCGGATCATTATTTACCGAGTTATAGCAATTTAAAAATGAGGGTCTCCAAGAAACCTTAAATAATGGGTTTCTCATAAAAATGAAAAAAAAACTTTGCATAAATGCATATATCTCTATAAGTACCAGCCCGATTGTCTCACATTTGGTTCCAAAGGAAAGATAAAGTCTCAATCTTTTATTTTTTTGTTATTGTGATAAAATCGGAGCAATAGTTGCAGAGATACAGCCGTTGAAAGTAAAAGGTCTCCAGACTACGAAAAATTACAAGTTTATCATTTTTGAAAAAAATAAATTTTTTTAAAAATTTAAAATGTTGTATTTTAAACTTCAATTGTGCGGACGTGTTTTTGGTTTGCTCCACAAAAATCGTTGTTTGAACCGTCAAATTATTATTAAAAGATAGTAACAAACAAACAAAAATCGCGTAAAGACGATCCTTAATGTTTCTTAAAACAAAAAAAATAAAACATAAACAAAAAGAAATAAACAAACTTTATTAAAAAATAAAAATAAATATACAAACAGTGAAAAAATAAAGTGAAACAAACAATATGCCTGTTGGGCACTCTCCGCCAACACCGAACTCCTTGTTATTTACAACAATAAAAAACACTCCCGCGCAAAAATTTAGTGATCACTCTACTCTCTCTGCGCATGCGCAAGACATACCATGGAGTATCCAATGCTCTACACCAACAACAACATCTAATAATTTTTTACCCCTACCCCTGTCTTTAACAACACTCCCACTCACTAAAGTAACATCATCTTTCTCATCAGTTACAACTCAAATACCCACCACTACTACTACTGTAGCAACACTTACCCCACTCTTACCGATTATGTCTACATGTAATTCTTACATTGCCCATAATCCTCTTAATAAAACTCAAGCATTCAAATCGTGTGAGCAAGAGAGTATTATTAATAACAACTCAACAATAAAGAGTGTAAATAAAAAAATTACAAACACCCAACAGTTGGCAATGGTCGCATCAAATGGTGCTATACCAAAGAATTCACAATCGGTAATAAGTAATAATA
This sequence comes from Pegoplata infirma, assembly GCA_963921195.1. NCBI lineage: Eukaryota > Metazoa > Arthropoda > Insecta > Diptera > Anthomyiidae > Pegoplata > Pegoplata infirma. Next base: position 139,481,981 of record OY992536.1, read on the forward strand.
AAAATTTAACCCCAAAACTATCTGGTAGTACCAATGGTAAAAATATGAGTGATATTGAATCTGCATCCAATTATGGCAATTTAACCCCCAAACCCGTGCAAACAGGAATTGATAAATACATCACTATTTTGAAGAGAAAGCGAAGTCCAAGATCATCAAACACTGTGCGTCCAGCTAAACAAATAAGAGAGCACGATGCTGATACAAATACAGGTAACCGTTTCGCTATATTAGATAGCGAAACAATTGATCCAGCTCCACAAGGTAAGACCTCCAAACCGCCCCCAATATTCCTCAGAGAGCAAAACTCGAATAACCTCATTACTGATATTATCTCGGTAATTGGTGAACACTCATTTCACGTAATCCCTATTAAAAAGGGTAACATTTGCGAAACGAAAATTCAAGTTTATAGTGAGGAAAATTTTCGCAAATTAAATTCCCATTTTGAAATTGGGAAAAAAAGTTTTTATACGTATCAGTTGAAAAGTAGTAAAGGTATGCAAGTTGTAATTAAAGGAGTTGACTCCAATGTTGATCCTTCCGATATTCAAAAAGTGCTTCAGAATGAAGGCTTTAAGATTAAGTCCGTGAGTAATATTAGAAATAGAGAAAGGACACCCCAACCTTTATTCCGCATTGAACTTGAGCCAAATGATATCCGACTAAAAAAAGGCGAAATTCATCCCATTTATAATTTGAAGTATTTACTTCATCGTAAAGTTACAGTCGAAGAGCCCCATAAAAGAAAAGGCCCCGTTCAGTGCCTTAATTGCCAAGAATTTGGTCATACTAAGGCATACTGTATGCACCCCGCCGTGTGTGTAATTTGTGCTGAGTTACACAGTTCAAAAGCGTGCACAAAGTTGAGAACAGACCCATTGTTGAAGAAATGCAGTAATTGTGGCGAAAACCACACTGCTAATTACAGAGGATGTGCCGCATACTCTCTCGAAAAGCGCTTTATTGCCAATAAAAGGCAAACTCACCGGCTAGGTCCACAGTCCGCCCAGGACAATTCGGAACCACACCCCATTAATTTAAATGCCCCAAATATTCCAGAATTCAATCAGAATATTCACTCTTTTGCATCTGTTTTAAGAGGTCGACCCAAAGTTCAAATAACCCCAATACAACCCCAAGTTCAATTTACTCCATTACAACCCCAAGTTCAAAATACGCCACAAGACGCGGGTTCGAATCCTCAACTCAATGCTGAAAATCCTCAGGATCATCCCACTACCCAAAATTTTAATTTTAGTAGACTCGAGGCAACAATTGATACGCTAGTTCAGTCGATATCGAACTTCACGAATACAATGGGAAACATGATGCAAGAGATAGTAAGAATGCAGTCTATGCTATTGCAGGCTGTGTTAAGTAAACCATGAACAGTCTTAAAATATGTTTCTGGAACGCAAACGGCATACGCCAACACAAAGACGAGCTTGATTATTTTCTCAGAAACAAGCAAATAGATATAATGCTTGTTTCTGAGACTCATTTGACTTCTCGAAGTGTTTTCTCTGTACATGGTTACACACTGTATGATACAAAAGACCCCAGAGGAAGGGCATGTGGAGGATCAGGCATTCTAATTAAAACTCGACTAAAACACCATCTTATGTGTGATCTCTGCGAAGATTACCTCCAAGCGACTACAATACGCGTGGAGGAGTTTAATATGAACCTAGTGATTTCGTCCATTTATGCTCCCCCCAGATTTAAAATAAATGGAAATCAGTTTGACACTTTTTTTAAATCACTAGGATCACGTTTTCTGGCAGCTGGCGACTATAATGCCAAGCATACATTCTGGGGGTCACGCCTCATTACCCCGAGAGGCCGTGTGTTGTTTGATACGATTTCTAAAATGGGTCTGGATGTGGTCTCAAGCGGAGAACCGACATACTGGCCGTCAGATCGTAATAAGATTCCTGATGTTATCGACTTTGGTGTGACTAGAAATATAGAAAGAAATTTCGTTAGCGTGGAATCTTCTTTGGAACTCTCTTCAGACCACACACCCACTATTGTTACTCTCCTTAACCCCCGAGAAATTGTATCCCCCACTGGTGACTTAGCACTCACAGGCAAAGGAACAAATTGGCTAAAATATAAAAAATTTCTCAGTACTCATTGCTCAGAAAACATATCGCTAAGAACACCAGATGAAATTGACCTTTCGCTCAGGAATTTTGAATCCAATCTCAAACTTGCTGCTCGACTTGCTACTAAACCCCCTCGACAATCCAGACAAAACCCAGTTTTTTCTGTTGATGTTGAACGACTCTTAAATGAAAAAAGAAGAGCTCGTAGAGAGTGGCAACTGCACAGATCTCCACAACTCAAATCACGATTGAAGGAATGCACAAATAATTTACGAAGACTACTTGAATCCCAGAGAGTCACATCACTAAACAGATTTTTAGAAAATCTGGAGCCTACATCAAAAACGGATTACTCGTTATGGCGTGCTACCAAGAATTTGAAAAGACCTGTCATATGTAAGCCTCCTTTGCGAAAGCAAAACGGAGGTTGGGCTAGAAATGATACTGAAAAAGTAGATCTGTTTGTTGAACACTTAAAAAATGTTTTCACGCCAAATGAATCAAGTGTTATAGTAGAGTTGCCACCAATTTTACCCCAGCGCAGAGCAGAACCCATCCGGTTTGAGATGCGAGAGGTCGAAAAGGCAGTTGTTGATTTAAACCCCAAAAAGGCATTTGGTATTGATATGATCAGTAACAAAATGCTTTTGGAGTTACCCCGGATAGCATTACGAATAATTCTATTTATTTTTAATGCTATATTACGCCTTGAACATTATCCCCCAGAATGGAAAGTTTCACTCGTTAAAATGATACCCAAGCCAGGCAAAGATCATACAAAAGTTGAATCATATAGACCTATCAGTCTGTTGTCCAGTTTATCCAAACTTTTCGAAAAACTGTTAGTAAACAGATTAACTATAGCTGTAACTCAGAACAACTCTATTCCGGATCATCAGTTTGGATTTAGAAGAAAACATGGAACTATTGAGCAAGTTCACAGACTGGTAAGTGAAATTAGAAGAGCCTATGAAGAAAAAAAGTATTGCTCCGCACTTTTTATTGATGTCTCACAAGCATTCGATAAGGTTTGGCATGAGGGTTTACTCTATAAAATTAAAAATGTGTTACCACCAAATACGCATAAATTACTCGAAAGCTATATAACAAATCGAAAATTTACGATCAAGGAGAACGATTTTGTTAGCACCCCTCATTTTATACAAGCTGGAGTTCCACAAGGTAGTATCTTGGGACCGCTTTTGTATATTCTATACACTTCTGACATGCCAACAAATTCCAATACCCACACTTCCACATTTGCTGACGATACTGCTATTTTAAGCACCCATGACAACCCACTTGAAGCTACACGAATACTGCAGAGTCACATTCTTCAATTAGAAGAATGGTTACAAAAGTGGAAGATAAAGGTAAATGAGCAAAAATGTGTTCACGTAACTTTCACGTTGAGAAGAGAAACTTGTCCCCACATTCAAATTAATAACCACAATGTACCCCAACATACAAATGTTAAATACCTCGGTATTCATCTTGATCGTCGTCTTACGTGGAAAACACATTTAGATGCAAAATTATCCCAGATGAAATTAAAAACTATTGAAGTTAATTGGCTGATTGGAAGAAACTCTAAACTTAGTTTAGATTGTAAGCTTTTGTTGTACAATTCAATTTTAAAACCAATATGGTGCTACGGCATTCAGCTATGGGGCACTGCGTCATCATCTAATGTGGAGAGAATTCAAAGAAAACAGAACAACATTTTACGAATGATAACATGCGCCCCTTGGTATGTTAGAAATTCCAACATACACAAGGACTTGAATGTTGCTTACGTTAAAGATGAAATTGTAAAACATACTCAAAATTACCTTAGAAAACTGGAAACGCATCCAAACTATCTAGCAAGAAATCTACTTAATAATCGTGGCCACCAACGCCTTAGAAGGAGGGTGACTGCAGATTTAGCTAATTAACTGGAAGGAGAGATGCATTTGAGAACATTTATAAACAAATAAATTTAAGAAATATTTGAGAAAATGAAATTTTGTCTGGCACTGGCTGGACTTAATATTAAGAATATTTAGATATAAGATATGAACACTTATTGTTAGTTCACGGAATTAAAGTGAAGATTCAATAAATAAAATATGAAAAAAAAAAAAAAAAAAAAAAAAAAATTTAAAATCGAGCAATCTCTTTTATTCTATTTAAACTTTATTGAAAAAGATTTAAATTCGTGCAAAGGCATTTGAAATCGATATAATGGTAACCTTGATATAGCCATTTCAAGTTATTACAAGTAACCCGAAAATATTTTTGATATGAATGCATAAATATCTGTTAATACTAGTCTGATAGTCTTAAATTTTTTCTGTCATGATAAAGCTAATATACTTATGCATTCTAGTTTTTATAGAGTCAAAATCGGATCATTATTTACCGAGTTATAGCAATTTAAAAATGAGGGTCTCCAAAAAACCTTAAATAATGGGTTTCTCATAAAAATGAAAAAAAAACTTTGCATAAATGCATATATCTCTGTAAGTACCAGCCCGATTGTCTCACATTTGGTTCCAGAGGAAAGATAAAGTCTCAATCTTTTATTTTTTTGTTATTTTGACAAAATCGGAGCAATAGTTGCAGAGATACAGCCGTTGAAAGTAAAAGGTCTCCAGACTACGAAAAATTACAAGTTTATCATTTTTGAAAAAATAATTTTTTTTTAAAATTTAAAATCGAGCAATCTCTTTTATTCGAATTAAACTTTATTGAAAAAGATTTTAATTCGTGCAAAGGCATTTGAAATCGATATAATGGTAACCTTGATATAGCCATTTCAAGTTATTACAAGTAACCCGAAAATATTTTTGATATGAATGCATAAATATCTGTTAATACTAGTCCGATAGTCTTAATTTTTTTCTGTCATGATAAAGCTAATATACTTATGCATTCTAGTTTTTATAGAGTCAAAATCGGATCATTATTTACCGAGTTATAGCAATTTAAAAATGAGGGTCTCCAAAAAACCTTAAATAATGGGTTTCTCATAAAAATGAAAAAAAAACTTTGCATAAATGCATATATCTCTGTAAGTACCAGCCCGATTGTCTCACATTTGGTTCCAGAGGAAAGATAAAGTCTCAATCTTTTATTTTTTTGTTATTTTGACAAAATCGGAGCAATAGTTGCAGAGATACAGCCGTTGAAAGTAAAAGGTCTCCAGACTACGAAAAATTACAAGTTTATCATTTTTGAAAAAATAAATTTTTTTAAAAATTTAAAATCGAGCAATCTCTTTTATTCTATTTAAACTTTATTGAAAAAGATTTAAATTCGTGCAAAGGCATTTGAAATCGATATAATGGTAACCTTGATATAGCCATTTCAAGTTATTACAAGTAACCCGAAAATATTTTTGATATGAATGCATAAATATCTGTTAATACTAGTCCGATAGTCTTAATTTTTTTCTGTCATGATAAAGCTAATATACTTATGCATTCTAGTTTTTATAGAGTCAAAATCGGATCATTATTTACCGAGTTATAGCAATTTAAAAATGAGGGTCTTCAAGAAACCTTAAATAATGGGTTTCTCATAAAAATGAAAAAAAAAACTTTGCATAAATGCATATATCTCTATAAGTACCAGCCCGATTGTCTCACATTTGGTTCCAGAGGAAAGATAAAGTCTCAATCTTTTATTTTTTTGTTATTGTGACAAAATCGGAGCAATAGTTGCAGAGATACAGCCGTTGAAAGTAAAAGGTCTCCAGACTACGAAAAATTACAAGTTTATCATTTTTGAAAAAATAAATTTTTTTAAAAATTTAAAATCGAGCAATCTCTTTTATTCTATTTAAACTTTATTGAAAAAGATTTAAATTCGTGCAAAGGCATTTGAAATCGATATAATGGTAACCTTGATATAGCCATTTCAAGTTATTACAAGTAACCCGAAAATATTTTTGATATGAATGCATAAATATCTGTTAATACTAGTCCGATAGTCTTAATTTTTTTCTGTCATGATAAAGCTAATATACTTATGCATTCTAGATTTTATAGAGTCAAAATCGGATCATTATTTACCGAGTTATAGCAATTTAAAAATGAGGGTCTCCAAGAAACCTTAAATAATGGGTTTCTCATAAAAATGAAAAAAAACTTTGCATAAATGCATATATCTCTATAAGTACCAGCCCGATTGTCTCACATTTGGTTCCAAAGGAAAGATAAAGTCTCAATCTTTTATTTTTTTGTTATTGTGATAAAATCGGAGCAATAGTTGCAGAGATACAGCCGTTGAAAATAAAAGGTCTCCAGACTACGAAAAATTACAAGTTTATCATTTTTGAAAAAAATAAATTTTTTTAAAAATTTAAAATCGAGCAATCTCTTTTATTCTATTTAAACTTTATTGAAAAAGATTTAAATTCGTGCAAAGGCATTTGAAATCGATATAATGGTAACCTTGATATAGCCATTTCAAGTTATTACAAGTAACCCGAAAATATTTTTGATATGAATGCATAAATATCTGTTAATACTAGTCTGATAGTCTTAAATTTTTTCTGTCATGATAAAGCTAATATACTTATGCATTCTAGTTTTTATAGAGTCAAAATCGGATCATTATTTACCGAGTTATAGCAATTTAAAAATGAGGGTCTCCAAAAAAACCTTAAATAATGGGTTTCTCATAAAAATGAAAAAAAAACTTTGCATAAATGCATATATCTCTGTAAGTACCAGCCCGATTGTCTCACATTTGGTTCCAGAGGAAAGATAAAGTCTCAATCTTTTATTTTTTTGTTATTTTGACAAAATCGGAGCAATAGTTGCAGAGATACAGCCGTTGAAAGTAAAAGGTCTCCAGACTACGAAAAATTACAAGTTTATCATTTTTGAAAAAATAATTTTTTTTAAAAATTTAAAATCGAGCAATCTCTTTTATTCGAATTAAACTTTATTGAAAAAGATTTTAATTCATGCAAAGGCATTTGAAATCGATATAATGGTAACCTTGATATAGCCATTTCAAGTTATTACAAGTAACCCGAAAATATTTTTGATATGAATGCATAAATATCTGTTAATACTAGTCCGATAGTCTTAATTTTTTTCTGTCATGATAAAGCTAATATACTTATGCATTCTAGTTTTTATAGAGTCAAAATCGGATCATTATTTACCGAGTTATAGCAATTTAAAAATGAGGGTCTCCAAAAAACCTTAAATAATGGGTTTCTCATAAAAATGAAAAAAAAAACTTTGCATAAATGCATATATCTCTGTACGTACCAGCCCGATTGTCTCACATTTGGTTCCAGAGGAAAGATAAAGTCTCAATCTTTTATTTTTTTGTTATTTTGACAAAATCGGAGCAATAGTTGCAGAGATACAGCCGTTGAAATTAAAAGGTCTCCAGACTACGAAAAATTACAAGTTTATCATTTTTGAAAAAATAAATTTTTTTAAAAATTTAAAATCGAGCAATCTCTTTTATTCTATTTAAACTTTATTGAAAAAGATTTAAATTCGTGCAAAGGCATTTGAAATCGATATAATGGTAACCTTGATATAGCCATTTCAAGTTATTACAAGTAACCCGAAAATATTTTTGATATGAATGCATAAATATCTGTTAATACTAGTCCGATAGTCTTAATTTTTTTTCTGTCATGATAAAGCTAATATACTTATGCATTCTAGTTTTTATAGAGTCAAAATCGGATTATTATTTACCGAGTTATAGCAATTTAAAAATGAGGGTCTCCAAGAAACCTTAAATAATGGGTTTCTCATAAAAATTAAAAAAAAACTTTGCATAAATGCATATATCTCTATAAGTACCAGCCCGATTGTCTCACATTTGGTTCCAAAGGAAAGATAAAGTCTCAATCTTTTATTTTTTTGTTATTGTGATAAAATCGGAGCAATAGTTGCAGAGATACAGCCGTTGAAAGTAAAACGTCTCCAGACTACGAATAATTACAAGTTTATCATTTTTGAAAAAAATTAATTTTTTTAAAAATTTAAAATCGAGCAATCTCTTTTATTCTATTTAAACTTTATTGAAAAAGATTTAAATTCGTGCAAAGGCATTTGAAATCGATATAATGGTAACCTTGATATAGCCATTTCAAGTTATTACAAGTAACCCGAAAATATTTTTGATATGAATGCATAAATATCTGTTAATACTAGTCTGATAGTCTTAAATTTTTTCTGTCATGATAAAGCTAATATACTTATGCATTCTAGTTTTTATAGAGTCAAAATCGGATCATTATTTACCGAGTTATAGCAATTTAAAAATGAGGGTCTCCAAAAAACCTTAAATAATGGGTTTCTCATAAAAATGAAAAAAAAAACTTTGCATAAATGCATATATCTCTGTAAGTACCAGCCCGATTGTCTCACATTTGGTTCCAGAGGAAAGATAAAGTCTCAATCTTTTATTTTTTTGTTATTTTGACAAAATCGGAGCAATAGTTGCAGAGATACAGCCGTTGAAGGTAAAAGGTCTCCAGACTACGAAAAATTACAAGTTTATCATTTTTGAAAAAAATTTTTTTTTTAAAAATTTAAAATCGAGCAATCTCTTTTATTCGAATTAAACTTTATTGAAAAAGATTTAAATTCGGGCAAAGGCATTTGAAATCGATATAATGGTAACCTTGATATAGCCATTTCAAGTTATTACAAGTAACCCGAAAATATTTTTGATATGAATGCATAAATATCTGTTAATACTAGTCCGATAGTCTTAATTTTTTTCTGTCATGATAAAGCTAATATACTTATGCATTCTAGTTTTTATAGAGTCAAAATCGGATCATTATTTACCGAGTTATAGCAATTTAAAAATGAGGGTCTTCAAGAAACCTTAAATAATGGGTTTCTCATAAAAATGAAAAAAAAAAACTTTGCATAAATGCATATATCTCCATAAGTACCAGCCCGCTTGTCTCACATTTGGTTCCAGAGGAAAGATAAAGTCTCAATCTTTTATTGTTTTGTTATTGTGACAAAATCGGAGCAATAGTTGCAGAGATACAGCCGTTGAAAGTAAAAGGTCTCCAGACTACGAAAAATTACAAGTTTATCATTTTTGAAAAAATAAATTTTTTTAAAAATTTAAAATCGAGCAATCTCTTTTATTCTATTTAAACTTTATTGAAAAAGATTTAAATTCGTGCAAAGGCATTTGAAATCGATATAATGGTAACCTTGATATAGCCATTTCAAGTTATTACAAGTAACCCGAAAATATTTTTGATATGAATGCATAAATATCTGTTAATACTAGTCCGATAGTCTTAATTTTTTTCTGTCATGATAAAACTAATATACTTATGCATTCTAGTTTTTATAGAGTCAAAATCGGATCATTATTTACCGAGTTATAGCAATTTAAAAATGAGGGTCTCCAAGAAACCTTAAATAATGGGTTTCTCATAAAAATGAAAAAAAAAACTTTGCATAAATGCATATATCTCTATAAGTACCAGCCCGATTGTCTCACATTTGGTTCCAAAGGAAAGATAAAGTCTCAATCTTTTATTTTTTTGTTATTGTGATAAAATCGGAGCAATAGTTGCATAGATACAGCCGTTGAAAGTAAAAGGTCTCCAGACTACGAAAAATTAGAAGTTTATTATTTTTGAAAGAAATAAATTTTTTTAAAAATTTAAAATCGAGCAATCTCTTTTATTCTATTTAAACTTTATTGAAAAAGATTTAAATTCGTGCAAAGGCATTTGAAATCGATATAATGGTAACCTTGATATAGCCATTTCAAGTTATTACAAGTAACCCGAAAATATTTTTGATATGAATGCATAAATATCTGTTAATACTAGTCTGATAGTCTTAAATTTTTTCTGTCATGATAAAGCTAATATACTTATGCATTCTAGTTTTTATAGAGTCAAAATCGGATCATTATTTACCGAGTTATAGCAATTTAAAAATGAGGGTCTCCAAAAAACCTTAAATAATGGGTTTCTCATAAAAATTAAAAAAAAACTTTGCATAAATGCATATATCTCTGTAAGTACCAGCCCGATTGTCTCACATTTGGTTCCAGAGGAAAGATATAGTCTCAATCTTTTATTTTTTTGTTATTTTGACAAAATCGGAGCAATAGTTGCAGAGATACAGCCGTTGAAAGTAAAAGGTCTCCAGACTACGAAAAATTACAAGTTTATCATTTTTGAAAAAATAATTTTTTTTAAAAATTTAAAATCGAGCAATCTGTTTTATTCTATTTAAACTTTATTGAAAAAGATTTAAATTCGTGCAAAGGCATTTGAAATCGATATAATGGTTACCTTGATATAGCCATTTCAAGTTATTACAAGTAACCCGAAAATATTTTTGATATGAATGCATAAATATCTGTTAATACTAGTCCGATAGTCTTAATTTTTTTCTGTCATGATAAAGCTAGTATACTTATGCATTCTAGTTTTTATAGAGTCAAAATCGGATCATTATTTACCGAGTTATAGCAATTTAAAAATGAGGGTCTCCAAAAAACCTTAAATAATGGGTTTCTCACAAAAATGAAAAAAAAAACTTTGCATAAATGCATATATCTCTGTAAGTACCAGCCCGATTGTCTCACATTTGGTTCCAGAGGAAAGATAAAGTCTCAATCTTTTATTTTTTTGTTATTTTGACAAAATCGGAGCAATAGTTGCAGAGATACAGCCGTTGAAAGTAAAAGTTCTCCAGACTACGAAAAATTACAAGTTTATCATTTTTGAAAAAATAAATTTTTTTAAAAATTTTAAATCGAGCAATCTCTTTTATTCTATTTAAACTTTATTGAAAAAGATTTAAATTCGTGCAAAGGCATTTGAAATCGATATAATGGTAACCTTGATATAGCCATTTCAAGTTATTACAAGTAACCCGAAAATATTTTTGATATGAATGCATAAATATCTGTTAATACTAGTCCGATAGTCTTAATTTTTTTCTGTCATGATAAAGCTAATATACTTATGCATTCTAGTTTTTATAGAGTCAAAATCGGATCATTATTTACCGAGTTATAGCAATTTAAAAATGAGGGTCTTCAAGAAATCTTAAATAATGGGTTTCTCATAAAAATGAAAAAAAAAACTTTGCATAAATGCATATATCTCTATAAGTACCAGCCCGATTGTCTCACATTTGGTTCCAGAGGAAAGATAAAGTCTCAATCTTTTATTTTTTTGTTATTGTGACAAAATCGGAGCAATAGTTGCAGAGATACAGCCGTTGAAAGTAAAAGGTCTCCAGACTACGAAAAATTACAAGTTTATCATTTTTGAAAAAATAAATTTTTTTAAAAATTTAAAATCGAGCAATCTCTTTTATTCTATTTAAACTTTATTGAAAAAGATTTAAATTCGTGCTGTTTAAGCATAAACTCTTAAATTTCTTAATTGTTCCTTATTTGTCCCCTTACCCCTTTTTGGGTTAAAACTAGTTAGAATTTATCCTACTCCTGTTGGATTACAACTATGTTAAATAGTTTCTATAAATTCTAACTAGTTAACCGGTAACGGGATTTTTTAAACATTGTCTGTCATCTCGTTACTAGTTACTTCTAAGCTAGTTTTTTATTTCTCATTCGTTTTTGGATATTTACAAGCACTACGTGCAACTTCTTCGTATATATACAAAAAAGGTAATTTATTGAAAATAAATAATTTTTAAAACCCAATTTAAACTTTTGTCTTTTTATTTTATGATCCACCGCATTTACGGCAAACATTTGGTCCTTCGAACCGGATCTTGGCAAAAGTCTTGAAAAAAAAAATTGGATTAATTATTTTTTTCAATTGTAGCCTCCATCTTTATTGGTGCTTTCATCCCCCAAAAAATCTACAAACAACCATTTCAATAAATTGTTTATTTAATTTCTTCGAAATAAAGGTACGTGCATTTGCATTTCTAAAGTGAATTTTAAAGTGTCGAAAAGCAGAAAAAAAAAAATCGCGAATATTGGAAAAAAAATAAATTAATAAAATTATATTTTTTATTCCTTGTAATATAGAGAAAAAAGTATTAAATAATTCCCTTTTTAATACTTTTTGTTGTCTCTATTGTGATTGATCGTGTTACAACCTCGCGTTATTTTTATTTTATACAGTCCTTTTTTGACACTTTGTCAATTTCTACCGATACCCTTTTTATCAACAGTGCGTTTGTTTACCGGACGGACATTAATTTTTCTTTATTAAAAAATTTTATTTATTTTTGTTCGTTTATAAACGTTAAAAATAATTCGTGTCGTTCGGTAATAATAAAGAAATAATTAAAATATAAACACAAAATGAATCTCCTTTAATTTTGTTTCAAAACACCGTCGGGTTTTGTTTTTTAAGTGATTTTTGTGAAATTTATAATTATTTACAATAAATATACAAACATACATACATTTACATATTTACATAAAGTTTTTTTTATTTAACAAACCAGATCAGTTGTTTTGATTTTTTTCGTTTTCTTATTTTCTTTTGTGCTACGTACCATTTATTTATACGTCACAAATCCCAGTGTGGAATTTTTGCCATTAGTGTTGTTGCTATTTTTTTTGGTTATTTTTTTTGTGTGTGGTTTTTTTATAACTGCACTAGCTGGCCCGGTCCGCGTTGCTGGCCCAAATATAAGATCAGTGTAATATTTCGTCTCGCTTCAAATATATAGCCCTGCAAAAAATGCAATGAATTTCTTGGCTTAGAAAAATTTGTGGGCGTGGTTTTAAAGATCCGATAAGACAGGTAATCATCTCCAAATTATATTTTAGGAACTAAAAAAATATTATCATGTCTTCGACTTTGCGAACTGTACAAATTTAAAACTTCTTTTGTATCATTAAGAACAACACAGAAATAAATTGCTCAAAAAATCGGTCCGGATAAGTACCCAGGAAAATTTTTTGGAACAAATTCCTGGTTCAATAGATTCTTGAATATATTCTACGGTAATTACAACAAAATTTTCAATGTAAAAGTATTTTTCAAAAAAACTACTTGCTCTAAAAAACGATTGCTTTCGGGACAATTTCAAACAAAAATCATTGATTCTGGAATGTTAAGTAGAACCGGTTGCAGGGTAGTTTGATGCGTTCTGGAACCGATTATTTGGAACAGAAAATTTTGCTGGGTAGTCGATAAATTCTACAAAAGTGGGCGTTAAAATTTGTATTTTAAGTTAAACTTGTACATATGTTAAAAATACCCAAGGATTTAAAAACATTTGTTTAAAGTTTAAACGGAATCTATTAAGAAATATTTTTTTAATAGATCGAATCGGAGTAAAAATAGGTGCGCGAGGACAATTTTTCTTTCCGAACTGTTATATGGACTATTACGAACATTTAAAACAAAAAAAATAGCCAAATCGGTCCAGGCGTTCTCAAGTGTTGCAAATTTTAAGGATATTGAAAAAAGTGGGCTTTGAAGTGAGGGAGAACAATAACTATTTCCATAAAATCCTTACTTGGACTATGACGATCATTAAGGAAAAAATATCCCAAATCAGGCCAGTCGATCTACTATTTTAAATCTATTGTAAAAAGTGTGAGTGGACAATTTTTCATTCCGTAAAAACCTTAGTTGTACTATCACGAACGTCAACAAATGCTACTAAAGCTATGTTTACACTATACCACTGAGTCGTATGATTTTTATGAAAAAACAATGTTTTTTATAGCATAATTTCAGGCATGTACTAAATGTATGGTTGTTATTAAAAAGCGACAAAAAACTCTACATTTTGCTAAATTTATAAACAAATATAACAATTTTTTGAATCTTAAGTTTATAAATTTAGCAATATGTAAAGTTTTTCTTCGCTTTTAAATAATAATCCTATATATATTACATGCCTAAAATTATGCTATAAAAAATCTTACTTTTTCATGAAAATCATACGACTCAGTGGTATGGTGTAAACATAGCTTAAAGCTGTGTTTACATCATAGGATTTTCGGTATGATTTTCTCTCGGTACACATGCAAAACATCGACGATAGTTCGTGAAATCATACCGAAAATCCAATGATGTAAACACAGCTTAATAGCCAAATCGGCCCTGCCGTTCTACTATTAAAGATGTATAGAAATAAAAGTTTGCGTGAAAAATTTTTATTTCCGTTTAAACAAAAGTTGGACTATGACGAACATTATAAAAAAAGTTTAGTCAAATCGAAGTTTGAAAGAGAGGCTTAAAAGTGGGCGTGATTAATTTGTTTTCCGAAAAAACCCTAAGACGAACATTAAAAAAAAGTAAGACGAACATTTAAAAAAACATTATCCAAATCGGTCAGTTCTCAAGTGATGCGATTACCAACGAACTACATTTGATTTTTATTAATGTTTTATTGTTCGATATTTTATTTGTCTATGGAGCAAATTTTATGTATGTATATTGAAAAAAAAAGAGTGGGTTTCAACTTTTATTACCGTAATAACCTTATTTGAATTTAACCAACTCGGTCCATCCATTCAAAAGTGGGGGTAGAAATGTGAAATTGTTTTTTCAGAAAAGACTGAGTTGGATTGATCCAGACATTCCATGATTTAAAATATATATATCGGGAAAAGTGAGTGTAAAAGTAGACGTGGACAATTTGTCTTTCCTTAAAAATCTTCTGCGGACTATAACGAAATCGGTCTAGCCGTTATAGTTCTTTCGATACATAGAAAAAAGTGGGCATGGGAAATTTTACTATCCGTAAAGACCTTAGTTGAATTATGACGAAAATTTTTAACAAAAATTAGCGTAAAAGTGGGCGTGGTCGATTTTTCTTTCAGTAAAAACTTAAATTGGATTACTACGAACATTTAAATAAAAAATACCCAAATCGGTGCAGCCATTTTCCGATTTTAGATAAATCGAAAAAAGTGGGCGTAAAAGTGGGCGTGGCCAATTTTTCATTACGTAAAAACCTAAGTTGGACTATGACGAACATTTCAAAAAAAAAATTGTCCAAATCGGTCAAGCCGTTCTCAACTGATGCTGTTACCAACGAACGACAATTGATTTTTATTTATATAGATTAAGGGTACCCTACAGTCCGTCATAGTCGCGACATATCAAGTGTGTGTTTTTTTATTGAAATTTTTTTTTGAAAAATTTTTATTCCATTTTCGTGAAATTTTTTGACGAACTCGATAGCTCTTCGGTTTTCTTCGGAACCAATCGTGTTTTTTCGGAAAATTTGGTATATTTTACAGAGTTTAAACAAAATTCTGAACTTTTTGAAGATTTAATAACATTGGACAAATTTTCTTGGAAAATTTTTTACGAACAAGAAAGTTCTTCGGCTTTTTTCGGGAGTAATCGTATTTTTTGAAAATTTGAGCTGATTTTTTTGATTTTTTCAAGCGTTTTTTTAATTTTTTGGAAAATTCTTATACCATTTTTAATTTTTTTGAAAAATTGTATCGATTTGTAAGATTTTCGAGTTTTTTTTTTCGTCGTTTTTCGTGATACTTCGTATTTTTCGAAAGATTTTGTGAAAATTTTGTACATTTTGCGAAAATTTTGATTTTTTTTTGAAATTTTTGTACTTTTCTGAAAAATTTTTTCAGACCTTCGGATTTTCATCGTAAATCTTCGTAAATTTTTGAAAAACTTCGGATTTTTTCAAGTTTTCTTGATTTCTTTTTAAATTTCTTTGGGAATTTAATTATTTTTGTAATTTTTTCACGAATAATATGGAAATGACTGCACTTGAGACCTTCATTAAAGCTTCGGAAGATGTTGTCACCTTTGGTGCTGGCTTTTTTAAGCTTGACGATGAGGTACACAACGTTTTTTCGTTGGAAATGAGGGGTAAGCGATTGGATTCATTGTGGGAGAAGGTTGAATCCTCCTTTGTGATGAGCGTGGAGTACGTAAAATCGCTTGAAGATTCTGATGTTAGGGATTTGACATCTATTGAGTCCAAATATCAGATAGCTTTTGACGCGTACGTAAACTGTGCTTCCAAGATAAAGGGAAAAATACAGGTTTTCGAAACAATAAGGGAGGAATTGAAACCGAAACCCCAGCCTCTGGCAGTTGCAACTGCTCCGGTTGATGATTTATTTCATCGTATGGCGCTACCTCCATGTGATATTGACGTTTTTGAGGGAAATTTTTTGGCGTGGCCTACGTTTAGGGACCTTTTTACCGCGGTTTATATTAACAATTCTCGTTTAAGCAATGTTGAGCGCCTTTGTTACCTCATTAAGAAAACTAGTGGGGAAGCAAAGGAAATTGTTTCAAGAAGCCAACTTACTAATGAGGGGTTTAATATTGCGTGGAAGAATTTGGAGGAAACATACGACAATAAGCGTATGCTGGTTTTCAACCAATTTGACGCGTTTTATGCTATTCCTTCTTTCGAGGAGGAAACTAGCGAAGGTCTTAAGACAATTCAGCGCGGCGTCAATAAGTGCCTTACGGCGATGTCTACCTATGACATTCCGATTACGAATTGGGATCCAATAATTGTATATAATGTTATAAAACGGTTGCCTCCGCACACCGTACATTTGTTTGAACAAACAGTTAGAGCGAAGAAGTCTATATCTCCTTGGACTGACTTGGACAAATTTCTTACTGAGAGAATCCAAACTTTAGATTGCCTACGCGATCTTAAAGGATCTGGAGTGTCCAAGAAGGCTGTCCAACCGAAAGTAAAGGCGCATCATACTAATGCCACACCCTCTGCGGTCACTTTTTGTGGTTTGTGTCCAAATCAGGGACACTTTTTACGGATGTGTCCGAAGTTTAAGAAACTTTCGGTTGCGGATAGATATTCCACAGTAAAAAAGTTTCACCATTGTGTTAATTGCTTTTCAAAGGCACATGAAGCTAAAAGTTGTAAGAGCAAAAATAGTTGCTCCATTTGTAACAAGCGACATCACACGATGTTGCATCGTGAAATACAATCTGCTGATAGATCGGCAAGAGCGAATAATACTTCAACGGCAGTTGTGAGTACACCTTCCGCCCCTGTGTTGTCTAACTCCCTGCCTGATAATTCTCATCTTCCATCAACATCAACGGGTATTAGTCACGCGGCGCCTGCAAATCGCCAGGTGTTCCACGCGGCACAGAATAGGACTGTACTTCTAGGGACAGCAATGGTGAATCTCGTTCACCATGGTACTACGTACCAAGCCAGGGCTCTTATAGATCCGGCTTCCGAGGCTTCGTTCATTAGTGAACGATTGCAAAATCGCCTGAAACTCTCAACGCATTCCACGAATGCTCAAGTTTCAGGTGTGAATCAAGCGGTCTCGGCTACTTCAAAGAAAGTTTGTTCTTTGAAAATTGGCTCTCCTTTAGACAGTACACTTGTCTTGGAAACTATGGCACTTGTTTTGCCTAGTATATCGGGTAATTTACCATCTTTTGTCATTCCTTCGTTTATAAGGGATAATCTATCAGATCTACATCTAGGGGATTCTAGATTTTATGAGAGTAGACCTGTCGATCTTTTACTGGGAGCAGATTTGTATCCTCAGATTCTTTTGGGAGAAATTCGCCGAGATATTTTGGGTTCATTGTTGGCTCAGAATACAGTATTTGGGTGGATCATTACTGGTCCGATTTCACAACCTCGTGTCCATGCCTATTCAACAAGGGTGGACTTTTCTGAAGAGGATTCTCTTAATAGAACTCTTCTGAGATTTTGGGAAATTGAAGAGGCTCCTAAAAAGAAAATTTTATCTGTTTTTGATAAAATTTGTGAGGATAATTATAGGGCGACAACGCGTCGTGCTTCTGATGGTCGATACATTGTGACTCTCCCATTTAAGCCAGAATTTCCTAAGATGTTTAACTTGGGTATATCGAGGTCAAATGTCTTAAAACAATTTTTTAGGACAGAATCCTCGCTTCTACGAAGACCTGAGATAAAGGAAATGTACGACAACGTCGTAAAGGAATATCTGGACCTTGACCATATGAAACTCGTTTCATATACCCCTCCGGCTGTAACATATTCGTGTTATTTGCCACATCACCCAGTCGTTAAACCTGAGCGAAAGACTACAAAATTGCGAGTCGTTTTCAATGCCTCGAATAAAACTTCGAACGGGAATAGTCTCAACGACTGTCTTTACGTCGGACCAACTTTACAGTCAGATTTGGTCCTCTTAATTTTAAGATGGCGCCTTTTTAAATTTGTTTTCAATTGCGATATTGCGCAAATGTATAGACAGATTAGGGTTGATTCTTCTCATACTCCATTTCAACGGATCTTGTTTAGAGATTCTCCGACGGAGAACGTTAAGGAATATGAGTTGCAGACTGTGACTTTTGGCGTAAATTGCGCCCCTTATTTGGCAATTCGGACGCTTTTGCAATTAGCGGACGATTCTGAAGCTGAATACCCCCTGGCATCACACATTCTTCGGAAGTGTATGTACGTCGACGACGTTTTAACAGGGTCGCATGACGTTTCGACTGCTCTGATCGCTCGTGATCAGCTTATAGCAGCTTTATCTTCTGCTAAATTTGAACTTCGAAAATGGACTTCCAACGAACGCTCCATTTTGAGTGGGTTTCCCCCTGAGCATTTGGTCGATGCAAAACTTTTGACTTTTGTTGAGTCGAGTAGCTCAAAGACTTTGGGGGTACAATGGAATGTTAAATTGGACTCTTTTTACTTTAGTGTGAACCCCATCACGCCAAAGTCGAGTCATACCAAGAGGGAAGTTTTGTCTCTTATAGCAAAACTATTTGATCCCGTGGGTTGGCTGGGTCCAGTTATTGTGGTTGCTAAGATGATTATGCAACGCATTTGGCTTGATCATATTGGTTGGGACGAAAATCTTCCTCTTTCAACGGAAAATGATTGGCAAAGATTTGTAACTTCATATCATGAAGTTAATGATATTCGAATTCCAAGATGGGTTCATTACGATCCCAATTCTGCTGTCGAGCTTCATGTTTTTTCTGATGCCTCGGAAAAGGCATACGCGGGGGTGATATACATCCGAATTGAGACCTCCAGCGGTGAAATTTATACAAATCTTTTATCTGGTAAAACGAGAGTGGCTCCCATTAAATCAATATCGATTCCCCGTCTAGAGCTTAGCGGAGCAGTTTTAGCTTCCGAGCTTTTACAGACGGTACTTGGCGAGATTGATATTGGAATTCACCAAGTATATTGTTGGACTGATTCTACGATCGTCCTTGCTTGGTTGAAAAAGGACCCTTGTACCTGGGCTACTTTTGTCAGAAACCGAGTTTGTCAAATCCAACAAAATGTTGGAAATCACAACTGGTACCACGTAAGGTCTGAGGACAATCCTGCCGATTTGGGTAGCCGTGGTATCTCACCTGCTGAACTGACGGGGAATGACCTTTGGTGGCATGGGCCAAAGTGGCTTCGTCAGGACAAATCACATTGGAGTATCTCTGATATTTCCGGTCTGCATACGGATATAGAAGCTCAGGTCGTTAAGACTCATGCTTCATTCTTTACAGATAATAAAGGAAAATATTTGGATTACGATATTCTGGAACACTACTCGAAGCTGGACAAAGCACTTCGCGTAATCTCATATGTGTTGAGATTCATATGCAATTGTCGTAAAGCTCGAAAATCTGACAAAAGTTTATATCCGGATAAAAGACTTCAAAATTGGGAGGTGAAAAGAGCGAAAATGCATTTGGCCATCGTAGCTCAGAAACGTCACTTCGGAGACGAATATAAATGTCTCTTGGAGAAGAAACCTCTTTCGTCAAAAAGTTGTTTGCTTTCTTTGAACCCTTTTTTGGATGAAAATGGTGTTATGAGGTTGAATGGACGTTTGGTTAAATGTCCATCATTATCTTACTCCGAACAACACCCGGTAATTTTACCTTATTCAGATCGGTTCACTCAACTTTTGGTAGAGTTTGTTCATTTGATTTCCATCCATGGTGGAAATCAGTTGATGCTTCGGATTTTGCGTATTGAGTATTGGATCCCACGAATGAAATCGAAAATTCGTGGAGTTATCGGCCGTTGTAAACGCTGTCTGCTTGATCGGAAACGTTCTTGTAGTCAGATTATGGCTGCTCTTCCGTCGGAAAGAACTAGACTGGATAGGCCTTTTTCTACAACTGGTGTGGACTTTGCGGGTCCTTTTGATATCAAGAGTTTTACCGGCAGAGCATGTAAAATAACCAAAGGGTACGTTTGCATTTTTGTTTGTTTTTCTACGAAAGCAATACACTTAGAGGCGGCTTCGGACTTATCCACGGCTACTTTCTTGGCCGCATTTCAAAGATTTATATCCCGTCGAGGTTGTCCTCATACGATGTTTTCTGATAACGGGACTAATTTCGTAGGCGCGTCGCGTGAGTTAGAAAGGGAGTTTAAAACTTTTATTAAGGAAAGTCAGGTTGCTGTGTGTTCCTCCGCCAGTTTTCAGGAACTTTCATGGCGTTTTATTCCAGCTGGCGCCCCTCATATGGGGGGTCTTTGGGAAGCCGGTGTGAAGAGTTTCAAGCTTCACTTTCGAAAAGAGGCACAAGCTTTTAAGTTTACATTTGAAGAATTCTCGACCATTCTGGCGAGAATTGAAGCTTGTCTTAATTCGCGACCTCTTTGTCCGATGACGGAAAATCCGCTGGAACCTGTTGCACTTACTCCCGGACATTTCTTAATTGGCTCTCCAATTCTGGCTCCAGCGGAGCCTACAATAGAGGAGTCTCCTATAAGTATTGTGAATCGATTTAGGAAAATGAAAGCTCTTACTCAACATTTCTGCCAACGGTGGAAAGATGAGTATTTGATGGGCTTGCAAAAGCGATATAAATGGCAAAATCCCACTCGGGAAGTACAAATTGACGATTTAGTGGTAATTAGACACGAACAACTGCCTCCAACTTCATGGAGGTTAGGCATTGTCGTTAAACTGTATCCGGGTAGTGACGGTCATATAAGGGTTGTAGACGTACGCACCGCGAATGGGGTTGTAAGACGACACATCGCAAAACTGGTCCTTCTGACCAATTAAATTACATACATTTTCCTTTCCATTAATCTCTGTTATTTCCTAGCATAATGGACGCATTGAAAACATTCTTTGATGATGCTCTTCTTGAAGATTATGAGGAAGCAATGGAGGTGATGGATTCCCCTTCTGAAGTAGCCACTTTGGCTACCCCGAATTCGACACCCGTACCAACGACGATTGTTTCGGAGGATGCACCCGCTCCTGAGGCTGTATCTCCGTCGTCATCTGCGCCTACTTTAGACGCAGCAACATTACCAACATCGACACCCGAACATAGCTCGGAGACCATCGATAACTCGGGTTCGAATATTGTCCCAACTACTGCCACTCCGAAACTTCCGGTCGGCAATCAAAATAGTCGCCTGTGTAAAGTTTGCAACAACAAACACCCATTGCGGTTTTGTCCGGTTTTTCGGAAGTTGCGCCACGAGCAGAAGCTACGTATGGTGGTTCTTCACCGCTATTGTTCACGCTGCTTAGCATTCTCGCATATGGCCAGGGATTGTGGGAGCACTTTTAAGTGTCGTCACTGCAAAGGTGATCACCACACTTTGCTTCACTTCCATGGGCCTGCGAAACCTGCTTCGGCTAAAAAGCATTCTGCACCCCCAACACGTGGTGCATCCAAAAAGCAGACTTCTGCACAGAAACTTTCTCGTCCGAAACCATCAAAGTCCGAAAAAATACAGTCCACTAATAAACCCCGTCCGATGTCGTCCGTATCCCAAGTCTGTTCACTGCCTATACGGCATATTGTAACTTTTTCCCCCACAATACAAGGGAAACTTTATCTGCCGAAATCTTCAATTCCGGTACGAGCAGCCATTGATCCGTGTTGTAGCGTCAGCTACATTTGTGAAAACTTGGTCCATCAACTTCGGTTGCCCATGTCCAAAATGGACAACGACAGATATTGTCGGTTGACTCTCGGGTCTTCGTACCATCCCGATCAAAAGGTAGTCTTCACTGCCAAGGTTACGAAGATGAGGGGTATAAATACTCCTTTGGAGTCCGTTCCGGACACCGTAAAGGATGCCTTTGATGGGTTTCAGCTGGCTGACCCAAGCTTTAATCGTTCTGGGAAAGTTGTTTTAGTATTGGGACCAGAAATCACGCCTCAGATAATGCGTAATAAAATATATTCGAGCCCGGGTCTTCCACTGGCCCAGTATACACTTTTTGGCTGGGTCATTTCTGGTCAATCCCCTCAATAGGGGTCAGGTCTAATGGACCTCTTAAAAAACTCCGGCTATGCTGGTCAGGTCCCTCGGACCTCTTAAAAAACTCCGGCTATGCTGGTCAGGTCCCTCGGACCTCTTAATAAACTCCGGCTTTGCTGGTCAGGTCCCTCGGACCTCTTAATAAACTCTAGCTTGCTAGTCAGGTCCCTTGGACCTCCTAATAAACTCCAGCTTGCTGGTCAGGTCGCATGGACCTCTTAATAAACATGCTAGTTTTAAGTGTTTTTTGAAAAAATAATAAAAAAAAAAAAAAATATTTAAAACATGAATTTCATATTACCTTTTTAGCTTAACTTTAAGATATTTTCTATATTTCTGTTGCAACCATTTATAGTGTTGCAAGGTGGCCGGCAATGTTTAAGCATAAACTCTTAAATTTCTTAATTGTTCCTTATTTGTCCCCTTACCCCTTTTTGGGTTAAAACTAGTTAGAATTTATCCTACTCCTGTTGGATTACAACTATGTTAAATAGTTTCTATAAATTCTAACTAGTTAACCGGTAACGGGATTTTTTAAACATTGTCTGTCATCTCGTTACTAGTTACTTCTAAGCTAGTTTTTTATTTCTCATTCGTTTTTGGATATTTACAAGCACTACGTGCAACTTCTTCGTATATATACAAAAAAGGTAATTTATTGAAAATAAATAATTTTTAAAACCCAATTTAAACTTTTGTCTTTTTATTTTATGATCCACCGCATTTACGGCAAACACGTGCAAAGGCATTTGAAATCGATATAATGGTAACCTTGATATAGCCATTTCAAGTTATTACAAGTAACCCGAAAATATTTTTGATATGAATGCATAAATATCTGTTAATACTAGTCCGATAGTCTTAATTTTTTTCTGTCATGATAAAGCTAATATACTTATGCATTCTAGTTTTTATAGAGTCAAAATCGGATCATTATTTACCGAGTTATAGCAATTTAAAAATGAGGGTCTTCAAGAAACCTTAAATAATGGGTTTCTCATAAAAATGAAAAAAAAAACTTTGCATAAATGCATATATCTCTATAAGTACCAGCCCGATTTTCTCACATTTGGTTCCAGAGGAAAGATAAAGTCTCAATCTTTTATTTTTTTGTTATTGTGACAAAATCGGAGCAATAGTTGCAGAGATACAGCCGTTGAAAGTAAAAGGTCTCCAGACTACGAAAAATTACAAGTTTATCATTTTTGAAAAAATAAATTTTTTTAAAAATTTAAAATCGAGCAATCTCTTTTATTCTATTTAAACTTTATTGAAAAAGATTTAAATTCGTGCAAAGGCATTTGAAATCGATATAATGGTAACCTTGATTATTACAAGTAACCCGAAAATATTTTTGATATGAATGCATAAATATCTGTTAATACTAGTCCGATAGTCTTAATTTTTTTCTGTCATGATAAAGCTAATATACTTATGCATTCTAGTTTTTATAGATTCAAAATCGGATCATTATTTACCGAGTTATAGCAATTTAAAAATGAGGGTCTCCAAGAAACCTTAAATAATGGGTTTCTCATAAAAATGAAAAAAAAACTTTGCATAAATGCATATATCTCTATAAGTACCAGCCCGATTGTCTCACATTTGGTTCCAAAGGAAAGATAAAGTCTCAATCTTTTATTTTTTTGTTATTGTGATAAAATCGAAGCAATAGTTGCAAAGATACAGCCGTTGAAAGTAAAAGGTCTCCAGACTACGAAAAATTACAAGTTTATCATTTTTGAAAAAAATAAATTTTTTTAAAAATTTAAAATCGAGCAATCTCTTTTATTCTATTTAAACTTTATTGAAAAAGATTTAAATTCGTGCAAAGGCATTTGAAATCGATATAATGGTAACCTTGATATAGCCATTTCAAGTTATTACAAGTAACCCGAAAATATTTTTGATATGAATGCATAAATATCTGTTAATACTAGTCTGATAGTCTTAAATTTTTTCTGTCATGATAAAGCTAATATACTTATGCATTCTAGTTTTTATAGAGTCAAAATCGGATCATTATTTACCGAGTTATAGCAATTTAAAAATGAGGGTCTCCAAAAAACCTTAAATAATGGGTTTCTCATAAAAATGAAAAAAAAACTTTGCATAAATGCATATATCTCTGTAAGTACCAGCCCGATTGTCTCACATTTGGTTCCAGAGGAAAGATAAAGTCTCAATCTTTTATTTTTTTGTTATTTTGACAAAATCGGAGCAATAGTTGCAGAGATACAGCCGTTGAAAGTAAAAGGTCTCCAGACTACGAAAAATTACAAGTTTATCATTTTTGAAAAAAATAATTTTTTTTAAAAATTTAAAATCGAGCAATCTCTTTTATTCGAATTAAACTTTATTGAAAAAGATTTTAATTCGTTCAAAGGCATTTGAAATCGATATAATGGTAACCTTGATATAGCCATTTCAAGTTATTACAAGTAACCCGAAAATATTTTTGATATGAATGCATAAATATCTGTTAATACTAGTCCGATAGTCTTAATTTTTTTCTGTCATGATAAAGCTAATATACTTATGCATTCTAGTTTTTATAGAGTCAAAATCGGATCATTATTTACCGAGTTATAGCAATTTAAAAATGAGGGTCTCCAAAAAACCTTAAATAATGGGTTTCTCATAAAAATGAAAAAAAAAACTTTGCATAAATGCATATATCTCTGTAAGTACCAGCCCGATTGTCTCACATTTGGTTCCAGAGGAAAGATAAAGTCTCAATCTTTTATTTTTTTGTTATTTTGACAAAATCGGAGCAATAGTTGCAGAGATACAGCCGTTGAAAGTAAAAGGTCTCCAGACTACGAAAAATTACAAGTTTATCATTTTTTAAAAAATAAATTTTTTTAAAAATTTAAAATCGAGCAATCTCTTTTATTCTATTTAAACTTTATTGAAAAAGATTTAAATTCGTGCAAAGGCATTTGAAATCGATATAATGGTAACCTTGATATAGCCATTTCAAGTTATTACAAGTAACCCGAAAATATTTTTGATATGAATGCATAAATATCTGTTAATACTAGTCCGATAGTCTTAATTTTTTTCTGTCATGATAAAGCTAATATACTTATGCATTCTAGTTTTTATAGAGTCAAAATCGGATCATTATTAACCGAGTTATAGCAATTTTAAAATGAGGGTCTTCAAGAAATCTTAAATAATGGGTTTCTCATAAAAATGAAAAAAAAACTTTGCATAAATGCATATATCTCTATAAGTACCAGCCCGATTGTCTCACATTTGGTTCCAGAGGAAAGATAAAGTCTCAATCTTTTATTTTTTTGTTATTGTGACAAAATCGGAGCAATAGTTGCAGAGATACAGCCGTTGAAAGTAAAAGGTCTCCAGACTACTAAACCCAGCAAAAAAAGAACATACTAAAATGTTAATAAAAAGTAGTTCAACTGCTGCTAAAGTAGTTCTAACTTTGCTGAAACTCTAGTGAATTTAACATGGCGTTGTCGCGCAAAATAAGTAGTTTTTTTTACATTTTTTAAGTACATATAAAGTAGTACTCATACTGTTGTCATAGTTTAAGTTTTTGTATGTAAAGTTTAATTACATCTTTAAGATCAATATTTAAGAGCATTTTTGCACTACTTAAAAAGTGTATTTTTAGAATTCATTAGGAAGTAGATTCAGTAAGCGATTCTGACGATGCAAATGTTCTAATAACATTACTAAACATCGAAAATGCGACTGGGAAGCGACCTTATACACTTGATTACATTAGTTCTGCTGGTCAAAAATCCGGTCTCCACCTTTTCCATCACATCTGATTTATGAGAAAATTGTGGTCAAAGTTCAAAAAAATCGCCGTTTTGGTCATTTTTGGAAACTCATAGCGGATGAACCCGATGTGATGGCGACTTCAAACTAAGTCGATGGTTAAGCTAAAACTTTCCTCTTTAATATGCAGAACTCATTTGGTCAGTCGCCTTAACTTTTTGGGCACCAATTGTATTTCAATGCAGTCATATCAAAAAAAGTTTTTGGGGGAAAACATTTTATTAAAAGACAATTGGTGTTCCAAAGGTTGAAGCGACTGATGAATTGAGTTATACGTCTTTAAGAGCAATGTTTGAGCGTTACCCTTAAAAAGTATGGAGACCGGATTTGTGACCAGGAGAATAATTGTAATCATGTTTATAAGCCTTAAGGTTTTTTTTTCATATGATTTGTAGCGGCAAAAATCGTTTTTTTGGGAACAAGACATCATTGAGAGACAAATGGTGCCCTAGGGGCTAAGGCGACTGACCAAAAGAGTTCAGAATCCTTAAGAGCAATGTTTAAGCTTTAGCCTGGACTTATTTTTAAGTCGCTATCATATCGGGTTCATCCGCTATGATTTGGCAAAAATTAACAAAACGGCGATTTTTTTAACTTTGACATCAATTTTCCCAAAAACTTGATGTGATTGAAATTGCAATTAACTGTGTAAGGTCGCGGCCCAGTCGCATCAATATTTTTTCAAAATGTTCAGTAGTGTATTTTTTAAATAATTATCATTTGAGAGTATAATATAAAAGTTTAAAAAAAAATATTCCTGGGGAAGTTTTAGAAATTGCATTTGGTGCGTGAACTTTTTTTCATCAAAATGAACTAAAGAAAAGATTTTTATTATCTGTACAACATTGCCCATCGCGTGGTTGGATGAGCTTTTTTTTTGATATAAAAAAGTTATAACCCTATTATACATATTTACGCCCACAAAAGTGTTCGTACCTCAAAAAATTGGTCCAAGTTCAGGACTTTATACTTCATCCGCCATAAAATTGTTTCAATTGCTTGACAAAAAAACAATGATCGCTAAAAAATTGCGTTTTAGAGGTTGGTTCGCTTCTCCAAGGTGAAACTTTTCCCCTCCGGTCCGATTTTAACCTACCTAGGACTATAAAAAATATTTGTACCAAACGTCAGGTGGATAGAGGTTTTATTTTGGCCTGCATCGTGTTACATACAGACAGACGGAGGGATGTTCATAGAACTTCTCAGAATCAATCACTGATCAATATAATATATCGTCACCAAAAATCCAACACATTTAGCTTTTTTAAAGTAGCAGCGAAAAACAATGTGAAAAATTTTTTTAATTTTGTTCATAAGTCCGTCATTTTTCATCGGATAGGTCTGAATTTTTGGAAATGGTTTCAGTTAATGAATTGTATCACAACTAGCAAATCACATTTTGATAATTTTATAGGGGGACAATGCATCACAATCAATAACTTGATTTTAAAAAAAGGGTTGTCACTTTGTTTTGCATTTTAGGCAACGATTGTCTTTATGGGGAATGACAAAGTGATAAGATTAAACAAATTAAAAATAAAAAAATGTTTTTATTCCTGGAATTGTAACCTATCAAATATTAACTTTTTGCCTTTAAGCATAGTACTCTGTTCGATTTCACGGGAAAAAATCTGTCAAACTCCATATAAAAAAAATAAAATTTGGCAACGCGAGGAATTATAGGGAAATTGTTAAAAAAGTTTTCACGCATTTTTATTATACAAGACAATTTAAATTGCCGTGAAAAAGTGACATTTCTGTTTTGTTATGATCGTTTCTTTCTTATAATTGTCAAAAGTTGTTAATTTTTCATTGTTTTATTGCGATTCGTTTAAAGTTGAAGTGAAATTTTCACCGCAAAAAACAGAGTACTTAGCTTAATATATAAAACTATAGTTTAGACTAAAACTCTATTAAATAAATTTAAATTAATATGTTCTTTTCATTACGTTTAAAAATATTTAAAAAAAACTCATTCCGACTATAGTGTTCTAAAGTAGTGGAATCCATATTATTTTCCTTCTTATTGACATATTTGGATGTTATTTTAAACTACTTTTTTTGCAACAAAAAATATTCACTAATTGCTACTTTTTATGTAGATTAAGTCTACTTCCTTTTGAACTACTTCGAATTTTTTTTGCTGGGAAATTACAAGTTTATCATTTTTGAAAAAATAAATTTTTTTAAAAATTTAAAATCGAGCAATCTCTTTTATTCTATTTAAACTTTATTGAAAAAAATTTAAATTCGTGCAAAGGCATTTGAAATCGATATAATGGTAACCTTGATATAGCCATTTCAAGTTATTACAAGTAACCCGAAAATATTTTTGATATGAATGCATAAATATCTGTTAATACTAGTCCGATAGTCTTAATTTTTTTCTGTCATGATAAAGCTAATATACTTATGCATTCTAGTTTTTATAGAGTCAAAATCGGATCATTATTTACCGAGTTATAGCAATTTAAAAATGAGGGTCTCCAAGAAACCTTAAATAATGGGTTTTTTCATAAAAATTAAAAAAAAACTTTGCATAAATGCATAAATCTCTATAAGTACCAGCCCGATTGTCTCACATTTGGTTCCAAAGGAAAGATAAAGTCTCAATCTTTTATTTTTTTGTTATTGTGATAAAATCGGAGCAATAGTTGCAGAGATACAGCCGTTGAAAGTAAAAGGTCTCCAGACTACGAAAAATTACAAGTTTATCATTTTTGAAAAAAATAAATTTTTTTAAAAATTTAAAATCGAGCAATCTCTTTTATTCTATTTAAACTTTATTGAAAAAGATTTAAATTCGTGCAAAGGCATTTGAAATCGATATAATGGTAACCTTGATATAGCCATTTCAAGTTATTACAAGTAACCCGAAAATATTTTGATATGAATGCATAAATATCTGTTAATACTAGTCTGATAGTCTTAAATTTTTTCTGTCATGATAAAGCTAATATACTTATGCATTCTAGTTTTTATAGAGTCAAAATCGGATCATTATTTACCGAGTTATAGCAATTTAAAAATGAGGGTCTCCAAAAAACCTTAAATAATGGGTTTCTCATAAAAATGAAAAAAAAAACTTTGCATAAATGCATATATCTCTGTAAGTACCAGCCCGATTGTCTCACATTTGGTTCCAGAGGAAAGATAAAGTCTCAATCTTTTATTTTTTTGTTATTTTGACAAAATCGGAGCAATAGTTGCAGAGATACAGCCGTTGAAAGTAAAAGGTCTCCAGACTACGAAAAATTACAAGTTTATCATTTTTGAAAAAATAATTTTTTTTAAAAATTTAAAATCGAGCAATCTCTTTTATTCGAATTAAACTTTATTGAAAAAGATTTTAATTCGTTCAAAGGCATTTGAAATCGATATAATGGTAACCTTGATATAGCCATTTCAAGTTATTACAAGTAACCCGAAAATATTTTTGATATGAATGCATAAATATCTGTTAATACTAGTCCGATAGTCTTAATTTTTTTCTGTCATGATAAAGCTAATATACTTATGCATTCTAGTTTTTATAGAGTCAAAATCAGTGATTAAAAACTGAAAATCATAACACAGAATTAATTTTCACTTCCAGTCAAGTTGTCAATAATTAAAAAAAAAATACTGCAGCCCATCAGTCCAGTTTACATTTCTAACAAAACAGTTCAGTCACTTTTTTACTGCTGAGCTTTTTTGTGTTGTGCTGATGGTGGTTGATTTGAAAAAATACAAATACTGCCAAACCAGCAACAGTAAAAAATTAAAGAAGCACACAAACAGCACAAACGCTGTTTTGAGAAATGCACTGCGAGTTACAATTCAAAAAGTGATGAGGTACTGACAAGACAAGAAATATAAACGAAAATAAACAGAATCATTGTAACGAAAGAACTTCTTGTACATATACATACATAGCGAAAAAATAAATGTGGAATAAATAAAAAAATTGATGTTTCATTAAAAAAAAAAAAAATATTATGATTATTCAATTCTTGTTTATTCAATTAATTTATTTCAATAAAAAAATCGATATTTTTTATATTAAATAAATGAATTAATGCATTAGTCATCGTTAGAAAAGCAAAATTTAACTTTTAAAAAGTAGATTTTTTTCGGATTAATCTTATTTAGGTAAAAAAATTATTTTAACATGCCAAAACAAATTTGGAATATTTTTTCCATAATATACGATAAATTAGTAATTATAATCTAAAAAAAATAATAAAAAAAAAATTTAAAAATGAAAAAAGATATAAATAAATCACAATTAATCCAACTAAATTTTAGGATGAAGGGGGTTTGAAAACCCTATTTTTTTGTTGTAAAGAACGTGTCCATACATGCACAATTTTTCGTCATATTGAAAAAAAATACCAAAAGTTTAGGACATTTTTGTTAATAAGTCGAAAAGAAAAATATGAACTTTTTTGGCACGTTGTTAGCACCACGGTATTTTGAATACCTTTAATTTGATACCAAATATGCCTATATTAATTTTGATTAAATAGGCGTAAATCGCATATTAAAATCACGAAAAACACAAAATCTTAAGCAAGTGATTGAATACTTTTGCTCAATTTGTCAAATGTAAATTAAAATTCAAAAGTATCAATAAAAATTTATAAAATATCAATTAAATTTCAAAAAAAGATTAAATGAAATGCGAAAAAGAAAAACAAAAATTAAAATTCCATGGATTAAAATTTTCAAATATGGAATTATCTTTTTCAAATTTCAATTGTTGTTTTTCGAATTTTGGTAGAATTTTTTTGATCTACAATTGATCTTTTCGTTTGGTAATTTTTATACCTCTAACCACAGTATGGGGGTATACCCACTTTGTCATGGGGGCAGGCGCGGATCCAGGGGGGGGGAGAATGGGATTTCTCCCCCCCCAAAACGATTTCAAAAAAAAAAAAGAAAGGAGAAAAAGGAAGGAAAGGAAAAGAAAGGGAAAGGAAAAAAAGAAGGAAAAGGAACATAGATGGAAGGACCAGGATGTAAAAATATTCTTAGGAGAAGTATATGTGTGCTTATTCTATCCTAAGGAATTCTTTTACATCCTTAGGATACAATTTTTCAGAATTAAAGAAATTGCATATAAAAAACTTAAATGGCAATTGAGTCGTGGACATTTTCAAACCGAATATTTTAAATATTTTTTATAGAAAAATGCCTCAGAATTTCAGAGTTTTATCTTTAGCAAATATTTTGATACTTATTTATATTGTCCGACCGTATACACCTTTTATAGCCAAATCTTGAGCAAAATTTTCACTATTCAGCCGAAACCGAATCCGAATTTTCAAAAAAATATTTATGTAGTAAAAACAAGAAAAAAAGTAAAACTCGACTTGGCGGAATACGATTTATTTTGAGCAAAAAACTTCTTTTAGACATTTTTGTAAATAAAAATTCTTATGGGTATAATTTTTTTTCGATCGACAAATTTTTTTGAATGTAAATTTTGTTTTAGCTTCAAAAACACTTAATAAAATAGTTTTGTGGCTTACTAATGTGATTCAAAGTGTGTTTAGTGTGTTTATTCGGTATTCGGCAAAACATTTGGCCGAAGCCGAATAGTGCTTTTTGGCTGTAGCCGAATGTTCGGTCGGACACTACTTATTTGACTCTAAATGTAAGAATTTTTTTAATTGAAAAATTATCTAAAATTTTAGGACAAATATCGTTTAAATTTTTTATGAAAAGTTTTCCTTAGAAAAAATGTTTCAGAATCTGCCATGAATTTTTCTCTAAACAAATTTCTCAGAATCGGATTAAATTTCTACAGAAAGAACTTCTCAGAATCTGAGTTTTTCTATGGGTTAATAAATTTCCGAAGCTTAAATTTTTTTTTTATGGGAAAAATGTTGAAGAATATGAGAATTTCTTTGTTTGAAAAATCTTTTAGAATTTTCTATATGGACGTGTATCAAAATCTATATTTTGTAGTAAAAATGTTTAAAACTTTTCTATAGAAAACAAGATTAGAAACTGAGATTTTTTTGTACGAAAAATCTCTCAGAATCTAAAACTTTTTCTGTTGCAAGATTCTGAGAATTTTTCTATAAAAAATGTATCTCTGAATATGAAATATGTTCCAGAATCTAAGAAACTACCTCAGAAAACATTAGAAGGCATTAAAACCATAAAATTTTTCTATTGAAAAATGTATAGCATTTTTAAGATTTATTTTTAGAAAAGTGTATAAAATTTCTTCATAAAATATTTTACAAACTGATAATTTTTTAGTACCTAATAATTTTCTTTTATGAAATATGTTTCATGATCTGCGAATTGTTGTATGCTTAAAAAAATTTAATGAAGGAAACATAATAAAAATCTTATACTTAATTAAAAAAAATTTTCGGAACATTCAACTTTTAGTTTAATTTTTTTTTTTAATAAGAATTTTTATATTAAATTTTACGGGTCTATTCACAGTTGTGACCGTCTATATTTATCATATGCCAATTTTTTGACTGAAAAGTCATAATATTTTCCTGTACAAACCTACAAGAACATTAACAAATTTTTAACTTTTTTGTCAATTTTATTATCGTCTCGAGAGCAGGTCTTTAAATTTGCAAATAACATGATTTGTATAGAAAAATATTGTTGTTTTGACTATTCAATCATCAAAATTGGTTTATGACAGTCACAGTAAGTCATAACTGTGAATATTACCGTTTTTTTTTTACTATAAACAGTCTTAGTTATAAAGAGAATTGTTCCGTCAAGGTGCTTATGTAAAAAAATTGTTTGGGTAAAAATAAGTTCCTTCCCAAATTCTAAAGCTAAAGCCTGATTTAAATACAATAGTTTTTTTTAAATTTAAAAATTATTTTTTCTTCAGTTTTTATGTATTTTCCTGTATACATTTAAAAAAAAAAATTGTATGGGTTTTAGTTTGTTTTTTAATATTAATAATATAAACAAAAATTCACACTACTACCCACCCCTCCCCCCCCCCGCCCCTCGCTTCCAAAATTTTTTTTATTGTTTTCAAATTTCAGAAAATTTTGTTCGTTAGAAAAAATCTCCCCCCCAAATGAAATTCCTGGATCCGCGCCTGCATGGGGGTATACCCACTTTGTCATTGGTAGTAAAAAAAATTGAACAAGTAAGAAAATTAATCATCGATATTTTAAATAAAACTATATTTAACAAATAAAAATATAAAATTATTATCGTTTAAGGGCCGATAACACAAACGAACTAACCGGAAGATAAATTGGGTTTAGTGCTAACCGGAGGTTATAGATGTCAAATTTGTATGGGACTAACCAGAGGTTACGTTAACTTTGATGTAACTGGATATTGTGTAAACCGCACTTAAAATAATAATAATAATAATTCGATTTTTTTTAGGAACTTTTAATGAAACTTTAAACCGTAAAAATAACTTTCAAGTCTAATGCTTTTCTATTTAAAAAAAAAATCGGAAAACATTTAAAAAAAAATTTGAACTTCATAATTTAAAAAAAATTTAATATCTGATACCTAGAAAATTTTCCAAATTTTCAAAAATGGTTCTTCAAAACGTAAAAAAAAAATTGTTAGAAAATTTAAAAAAAAAGTCGTCACTTATATCTTTGAAAGCATTTAATAACATATTTACTTCAAAAAGTAAAAAAATTCGAGTCTGACTCTTAGACAATTTTCCAAAAAAGTTTTCGAAACTTATAATTTTTTTTGATCACTTTCAATAAAACTTATAACATTAAAATAAACGTTTAAAAAATTTTCTTCAAAACCTAAAAAAAATATTAAATCGGAGCTTGAAAAAAAAAACAATTCTGTTAAAATTTTTTACTCAAAAACGTAAAAAAAATTAGTGTCGGAACTTGAAACATTTTTATTTTTTAAATGCATTTTTTATTAAATTTATTAAAAATATTTAATTAAATTTATTAAATAATTTAAAATATTAAATTAATTAAATTTAGAAAATTTAAAGCTTTATCTTTACTTTTGAAACATTCTTCTTAATAATATAATAAAACTTGTCATTACTTGTACAAAGAAATATCTACTTATATTTACTGTTTATTTAACTTCCAGCAGCTGAAAGAAAACAAATTTCATGCTAACGAGTCGAATTCAATTTTTATTTTCCCTACTGCCAGTCCAGTAACAAACAGAACTTGTGCAGCGCAGTAACCAGACAATTCAGTCGTGTGTGCTGTTTTTTGTTTTTTTAAACTGAAGCTGAACTGTGTGCTGGCAAGTTTGTCAATTTAAAAAAAAAAACTTTTACTGTACTGCTGCTGAAGAAAATTGACAATTTTTAACAGCTCAGTTCTTGACTGCTGTTTTGTTTTGATAATGTTTATGCTGACAAAACAGTACAATTTATGTGTTTTTGCTGAAAATCTAGGCAGTATTTTCAACACTGGTCAAAATCGGATCATTATTTACCGAGTTATAGCAATTTAAAAATGAGGGTCTCCAAAAAACCTTAAATAATGGGTTTCTCATAAAAATGAAAAAAAAAACTTTGCATAAATGCATATATCTCTGTAAGTACCAGCCCGATTGTCTCACATTTGGTTCCAGAGGAAAGATAAAGTCTCAATCTTTTATTTTTTTGTTATTTTGACAAAATCGGAGCAATAGTTGCAGAGATACAGCCGTTGAAAGTAAAATGTCTCCAGACTACGAAAAATTACAAGTTTATCATTTTTGAAAAAATAAATTTTTTTAAAAATTTAAAATCGAGCAATCTCTTTTATTCTATTTAAACTTTATTGAAAAAGATTTAAATTCGTGCAAAGGCATTTGAAATCGATATAATGGTAACCTTGATATAGCCATTTCAAGTTATTACAAGTAACCCGAAAATATTTTTGATATGAATGCATAAATATCTGTTAATACTAGTCCGATAGTCTTAATTTTTTTCTGTCATGATAAAGCTAATATACTTATGCATTCTAGTTTTTATAGAGTCAAAATCGGATCATTATTTACCGAGTTATAGCAATTTAAAAATGAGGGTCTCCAAAAAACCTTAAATAATGGGTTTCTCATAAAAATGAAAAAAAAACTTTGCATAAATGCATATATC
This sequence comes from Pegoplata infirma, assembly GCA_963921195.1. Classification (NCBI taxonomy): domain Eukaryota; kingdom Metazoa; phylum Arthropoda; class Insecta; order Diptera; family Anthomyiidae; genus Pegoplata; species Pegoplata infirma. The sequence continues at coordinate 139,517,173 of OY992536.1, forward strand.
TCTATAAGTACCAGCCCGATTGTCTCACATTTGGTTCCAGAGGAAAGATAAAGTCTCAATCTTTTATTTTTTTGTTATTGTGACAAAATCGGAGCAATAGTTGCAGAGATACAGCCGTTGAAAGTAAAAGGTCTCCAGACTACGAAAAATTACAAGTTTATCATTTTTGAAAAAATAAATTTTTTTAAAAATTTAAAATCGAGCAATCTCTTTTATTCTATTTAAACTTTATTGAAAAAAATTTAAATTCGTGCAAAGGCATTTGAAATCGATATAATGGTAACCTTGATATAGCCATTTCAAGTTATTACAAGTAACCCGAAAATATTTTTGATATGAATGCATAAATATCTGTTAATACTAGTCCGATAGTCTTAATTTTTTTCTGTCATGATAAAGCTAATATACTTATGCATTCTAGTTTTTATAGAGTCAAAATCGGATCATTATTTACCGAGTTATAGCAATTTAAAAATGAGGGTCTCCAAGAAACCTTAAATAATGGGTTTTTTCATAAAAATGAAAAAAAAACTTTGCATAAATGCATATATCTCTATAAGTACCAGCCCGATTGTCTCACATTTGGTTCCAAAGGAAAGATAAAGTCTCAATCTTTTATTTTTTTGTTATTGTGATAAAATCGGAGCAATAGTTGCAGAGATACAGCCGTTGAAAGTAAAAGGTCTCCAGACTACGAAAAATTACAAGTTTATCATTTTTGAAAAAAATAAATTTTTTTTAAAAATTTAAAATCGAGCAATCTCTTTTATTCTATTTAAGCTTTATTGAAAAAGATTTAAATTCGTGCAAAGGCATTTGAAATCGATATAATGGTAACCTTGATATAGCCATTTCAAGTTATTACAAGTAACCCGAAAATATTTTGATATGAATGCATAAATATCTGTTAATACTAGTCTGATAGTCTTAAATTTTTTCTGTCATGATAAAGCTAATATACTTATGCATTCTAGTTTTTATAGAGTCAAAATCGGATCATTATTTACCGAGTTATAGCAATTTAAAAATGAGGGTCTCCAAAAAACCTTAAATAATGGGTTTCTCATAAAAATGAAAAAAAAACTTTGCATAAATGCATATATCTCTGTAAGTACCAGCCCGATTGTCTCACATTTGGTTCCAGAGGAAAGATAAAGTCTCAATCTTTTATTTTTTTGTTATTTTGACAAAATCGGAGCAATAGTTGCAGAGATACAGCCGTTGAAAGTAAAAGGTCTCCAGACTACGAAAAATTACAAGTTTATCATTTTTGAAAAAATATTTTTTTTTTAAAATTTAAAATCGAGCAATCTCTTTTATTCGAATTAAACTTTATTGAAAAAGATTTTAATTCGTGCAAAGGCATTTGAAATCGATATAATGGTAACCTTGATATAGCCATTTCAAGTTATTACAAGTAACCCGAAAATATTTTTAATATGAATGAATAAATATCTGTTAATACTAGTCCGATAGTCTTAATTTTTTTCTGTCATGATAAAGCTAATATACTTATGCATTCTAGTTTTTATAGAGTCAAAATCGGATCATTATTTACCGAGTTATAGCAATTTAAAAATGAGGGTCTCCAAAAAACCTTAAATAATGGGTTTCTCATAAAAATGAAAAAAAAAAACTTTGCATAAATGCATATATCTCTGTAAGTACCAGCCCGATTGTCTCACATTTGGTTCCAGAGGAAAGATAAAGTCTCAATCTTTTATTTTTTTGTTATTTTGACAAAATTGGAGCAATAGTTGCAGAGATACAGCCGTTGAAAGTAAAAGGTCTCCAGACTACGAAAAATTACAAGTTTATCATTTTTGAAAAAATAAATTTTTTTAAAAATTTAAAATCGAGCAATCTCTTTTATTCTATTTAAACTTTATTGAAAAAGATTTAAATTCGTGCAAAGGCATTTGAAATCGATATAATGGTAACCTTGATATAGCCATTTCAAGTTATTACAAGTAACCCGAAAATATTTTTGATATGAATGCATAAATATCTGTTAATACTAGTCCGATAGTCTTAATTTTTTTCTGTCATGATAAAGCTAATATACTTATGCATTCTAGTTTTTATAGAGTCAAAATCGGATCATTATTTACCGAGTTATAGCAATTTAAAAATGAGGGTCTTCAAGAAACCTTAAATAATGGGTTTCTCATAAAAATGAAAAAAAAACTTTGCATAAATGCATATATCTCTGTAAGTACCAGCCCGATTGTCTCACATTTGGTTCCAGAGGAAAGATAAAGTCTCAATCTTTTATTTTTTTGTTATTGTGACAAAATCGGAGCAATAGTTGCAGAGATACAGCCGTTGAAAGTAAAAGGTCTCCAGACTACGAAAAATTACAAGTTTATCATTTTTGGAAAAATAAATTTTTTTAAAAATTTAAAATCGAGCAATCTCTTTTATTCTATTTAAACTTTATTGAAAAAGATTTAAATTCGTGCAAAGGCATTTGAAATCGATATAATGGTAACCTTGATATAGCCATTTCAAGTTATTACAAGTAACCCGAAAATATTTTTGATATGAATGCATAAATATCTGTTAATACTAGTCCGATAGTCTTAATTTTTTTCTGTCATGATAAAGCTAATATACTTATGCATTCTAGTTTTTATAGAGTCAAAATCGGATCATTATTTACCGAGTTATAGAAATTTAAAAATGAGGGTCTTCAAGAAACCTTAAATAATGGGTTTCTCATAAAAATGAAAAAAAAACTTTGCATAAATGCATATATCTCTTTAAGTACCAGCCCGATTGTCTCACATTTGGTTCCAGAGGAAAGATAAAGTCTCAATCTTTTATTTTTTTGTTATTGTGACAAAATCGGAGCAATAGTTGCAGAGATACAGCCGTTGAAAGTAAAAGGTCTCCAGACTACGAAAAATTACAAGTTTATCATTTTTGAAAAAATAAATTTTTTTAAAAATTTAAAATCGAGCAATCTCTTTTATTCGAATTAAACTTTATTGAAAAAGATTTTAATTCGTGCAAAGGCATTTGAAATCGATATAATGGTAACCTTGATATAGCCATTTCAAGTTATTACAAGTAACCCGAAAATATTTTTGATATGAATGCATAAATATCTGTTAATACTAGTCCGATAGTCTTAATTTTTTCTGTCATGATAAAGCTAATATACTTATGCATTCTAGTTTTTATAGAGTCAAAATCGGATCATTATTTACCGAGTTATAGCAATTTAAAAATAAGGGTCTCCAAAAAACCTTAAATAATGGGTTTCTCATAAAAATGAAAAAAAAAAAAAACTTTGCTGTGGGCTCGTTTATGAACCCAGGTGGGATTTATCCTTTTTCTATTTTTAATAAAAAGGCCGGGTGTTCTTCTTAGAACTAAACAATTTATTTTCAGCTTCTTGCTGTTTGTACTTTGAACTTTTACAAATATATCAGCTTCTTGCTGTGGTTTAAAAGTAACTAAAAACTAACTACACTTGTAAAGAGTTACAAGTTAATAAAAAAAGAGAAACAAAAAAGCTCTACTGTAGTTTTCCCATACACTGAGCGAAAATTATGTTAAATAAAGAAAAATATATAAGAAACAAATTAAATGAAAGTAAATAAAAATTGAATAAAATAAAATAAAAATAAAAATAAAAATAGTTGAAGTCGCTTCAACATTCTCCCGGGCCAGGATGGCAGGAGCAACCCTTCCAGGGTCCCGATATTATCCACCCAAACAGTGATAGATGGGCATAAGGTCCATCTCCTAGCGGGGCTTCCATCATACTCATTAGGGCGCGTTGGGCAATGATGCTACCAAGCACCCCATCCACTTGTCGGCAAACGTTAAAAGATGGGTGTGCTAGTGGTTGAAACTGCTCAAAATGGGCCATTATAGCTGGGTCCGGAATGGCAGCAGGAATTTTCACATCCAACTTATCTCTAATGGCCAAGGTGACCAATAACTCCTCACTACGTTGGTGTGGGTATGTTGGCTCAAGGATGAACTGCGCACGGGTCTTATCCACTTTGAACTCGGGTAGCCAGCCAGCAATTTCTCGTAATAAATACGATTTTTGAGCATTCGGGTCAACCAAGAAGGTTGTAAACATTTTTTGACCTCTGTAATTAAGATTCACACGTACAATCGGTGGCTGAGTTGGCCAAGTGGACCGAATTCCTCGCAATAGTCTGGGTTGCTGCGCAGGCATCGTGAGTTGAAGTGCTGCAAGAGCCTCATGTGGAGGACTGTTAGCAGCTAGTGCTTCTACGTTATGGGCCTCAGGTAGACGGTAGCTCGCAGTTGATTGTTCTGCGATTGGGGCCTCAGGTAGAGGGCGGCTCGCAGTGGAAAATTCTGCGATTGGGGCCTCAGGTAGAGGGCGGCTCGCAGTTGATGATTCTGCGACAATTTTGTCTTCCAAGTCAGATTGTTGGTCGTCGGGTTCCACATCATCGAAAACGTCCCATGGAGGGATCTCTTGCTCGAAACTCGACGAATGGGGATCTATAGGATATCGATGGAGAATCGAATGGTGTCGGGCCTTGCACCGCTTGTTTGGTGCGATTTCCACCTCGCAACGATTCTCTGAATAGCACCACTCTCTAGTGTGCTCGTTGGACAAGCAATTTAGGCACCAGCCCTTATTCATGATGCTCGATCTTTTTGCGTTCACACCGAATGACTTGAAGACTTTTCAGTATTTTAATGGGTGGTTGATGCGGCAGAAATGACATTTTGGTTTTCCAGAGGGCTATGTGAAATTTGAAAAGACGAAAAGAAATACATACAGAAATAAAAATATATAGTGCAATTGGAATATATAAATTGTTTTAAGTGTAGGGAAATTTATTGGTTAATTTTTTAAAGTGTCTTATCTGTGGTTTTACTTGTAGTTTCAGGTGGTGGTTGGTTACCGGTAGGCAATAAACATAACTTTACCACTGGTCGTACAATTGTACCTTTTTGAGTTTGTAATTCGGCGACCCGTACTTTGCTGTCACGTCCACAGATGACATTAGTGACTCTACCGAGAAGCCATTCTGTTGGAGGTAATGAGTCATCTTTAATTACAACAATATCGTTTTTTTTGAGATTTTCGCGTTCGGTTCGCCACTTAAATCGACGCTGAAGTTCGGTTATATATTCTGCTTTCCAGCGGCGTGCAAAAACATGTTGTAACGCCTTTAATCGCTCCCAGCGTTTTAAATACTGGATTTCCTCAGGTGGAGGGTCGACAGGAACTTCTGGTAATGCAGTTAGAGGGGCTCCTCGCAAAAGATGGCCAGGAGTCAGAGGTAAAAGTTCGTTTGGGTTTTCAGTAATGGGTGAGAGAGGTCTCGAATTGAGTACAGCCTCGATGCGCACGAGAAGTGTAGTAAACTCCTCAAACGTAAATGACAGGTGTGAGGTGACTTTTTTCAAATGGGACTTCATGCTTCGAACTGCAGCCTCCCAGAGGCCGCCCATGTGGGGCGCATACGGTGGTATGAAAGACCAGTTGAAACCCAGTGTGCTGTACTTGTCAACTAGAGCCTTCTCAGCAGATGTTAAAAACTCGTTGTGGCTCTTTAGAAGTGCATAACTTGCGCCTAAGAAATTTCGGCCATTATCTGAATACATGGTCTTAGGAAGACCTCTTCGTCCTGTGAACCGGTCGAAACAGGCAAGAAACGCGTCGGTGGAGAGATCCGAGCACGACTCTAAATGAACAGCCCGTGTTGAAAAACAGACGAACACTGCTGCATTTCATTTTAATATTTTGGCATTTCTTAGAGGCGAGGCTTTTATGTTGAAGGGACCAGCGAAGTCGACTCCCGTATATGTGAAGGGTAAAGAGAAGGTTACACGTTCAGGGGGGAGAGCGGCCATGATTTGGTGCTGGAACCGATGCTTGTAAATAGTGCACGCCTTACATTCACGTATACATTTTCGCACAAGGTTTTTTAGTCGAGGAATGTAGAATCCTTGTCGGATAGCTCGCAACATGATGTGGTGTTCAGAGTGCAGGAGAATCAAATGGGTAAAATCTACTAGAAGTTTCGCAAGATGAGACCCTTCGGGAATTATTATCGGGTGCCTTTCTTCGTAGCTTAACCCTGAATTGGCTAGTCTGCCACCCACTCGTAGAAGGTCGTCTTTATCGATGAAAGGACTCAGGTTGAGTAGTCTGCTTTTGTGATGAATTGGTTTTTTCTGACTCAAGCATTCATATTCGCAGTAGAAATATGTTTTCTGAGCTATCGAAAAAAGTCGAACTTTCATAGCGCTTATTTCTTGCGCAGTGATGAATTTTTCGGTGGAAAAGGGCCTTTTCAATACGCGGTTTATGAAACGCATTCGATAACACAGAACACGTAGAGCTCTTGAAAAGGATGAAAATTCTTTGAGTACATCCATACGATTTACGTCCAGATGAAAATTTGTTGGTGTCTTTGACTCCAAATCTGTTGGATCAAAGGTCCTTGGAGTTGGCCAAAGAGACGTAGAGAGTTGAAGCCAGGTAGGCCCATGCCACCATAGCTCATTATTTGCTAGTTCCTGAGGGGTGCAGCCGCGTGTGCCCAGATCTGCCGGATTTTCTTCGGTTTTAATATGTTTCCAGTGGTTGGTACTGGCAATGTTAATTATCTGCGCCACGCGATGTGCGACAAAAGTTTAAAGTGTATGGGGGGGCTTCTGTAACCACCCTAGGACAATAGACGAATCTGTCCACAAATGTAATTCGTAGGAGAATTGGCAATTCGTGATTACCCTTTGGATGAGTTTTGTAACTAACAAAATCCGTGTATCTGGATGCGATACGTTGGGGAGAAGTTGACCCACCTAGGGATTTTGATTTGTGAAATATAGCCATTTCAAGTTATTACATAGCCATTTCAAGTTATTACAAGTAACCCGAAAATATTTTTGATATGAATGCATAAATATCTGTTAATACTAGTCCGATAGTCTTAATTTTTTTCTGTCATGATAAAGCTAATATACTTATGCATTCTAGTTTTTATAGAGTCAAAATCGGATCATTATTTACCGAGTTATAGAAATTTAAAAATGAGGGTCTTCAAGAAACCTTAAATAATGGGTTTCTCATAAAAATGAAAAAAAAAACTTTGCATAAATGCATATATCTCTTTAAGTACCAGCCCGATTGTCTCACATTTGGTTCCAGAGGAAAGATAAAGTCTCAATCTTTTATTTTTTTGTTATTGTGACAAAATCGGAGCAATAGTTGCAGAGATACAGCCGTTGAAAGTAAAAGGTCTCCAGACTACGAAAAATTACAAGTTTATCATTTTTGAAAAAATAAATTTTTTTAAAAATTTAAAATCGAGCAATCTCTTTTATTCTATTTAAACTTTATTGAAAAAGATTTAAATTCGTGCAAAGGCATTTGAAATCGATGTAATGGTAACCTTGATATAGCCATTTCAAGTTATTACAAGTAACCCGAAAATATTTTTGATATGAATGCATAAATATCTGTTAGTACTAGTCCGATAGTCTTAATTTTTTTCTGTCATGATAAAGCTAATATACTTGTGCATTCTAGTTTTTATAGAGTCAAAATCGGATCATTATTTACCGAGTTATAGCAATTTAAAAATGAGGGTCTCCAAGAAACCTTAAATAATGGGTTTCTCATAAAAATGAAAAAAAAACTTTGCATAAATGCATATATCTCTATAAGTACCAGCCCGATTGTCTCACATTTGGTTCCAAAGGAAAGATAAAGTCTCAATATTTTATTTTTTTGTTATTGTGATAAAATCGGAGCAACAGTTGCAGAGATACAGCCGTTGAAAATAAAAGGTCTCCAGACTACGAAAAATTACAAGTTTATCATTTTTGAAAAAAATAATTTTTTTTAAAAATTTAAAATCGAGCAATCTCTTTTATTCTATTTAAACTTTATTGAAAAAGATTTAAATTCGTGCAAAGGCATTTGAAATCGATATAATGGTAACCTTGATATAGCCATTTCAAGTTATTACAAGTAACCCGAAAATATTTTTGATATGAATGCATAAATATCTGTTAATACTAGTCTGATAGTCTTAAATTTTTTCTGTCATGATAAAGCTAATATACTTATGCATTCTAGTTTTTATAGACTCAAAATCGGATCATTATTTACCGAGTTATAGCAATTTAAAAATGAGGGTCTCCAAAAAACCTTAAATAATGGGTTTCTCATAAAAATGAAAAAAAAACTTTGCATAAATGCATATATCTCTGTAAGTACCAGCCCGATTGTCTCACATTTGGTTCCAGAGGAAAGATAAAGTCTCAATCTTTTATTTTTTTGTTATTTTGACAAAATCGGAGCAATAGTTGCAGAGATACAGCCGTTGAAAATAAAAGGTCTCCAGACTACGAAAAATTACAAGTTTATCATTTTTGAAAAAATAATTTTTTTTAAAAATTTAAAATCGAGCAATCTCTTTTATTCGAATTAAACTTTATTGAAAAAAATTTAAATTCGTGCAAAGGCATTTGAAATCGATATAATGGTAACCTTGATATAGCCATTTCAAGTTATTACAAGTAACCCGAAAATATTTTTGATATGAATGCATAAATATCTGTTAATACTAGTCCGATAGTCTTAATTTTTTTCTGTCATGATAAAGCTAATATACTTATGCATTCTAGTTTTTATAGAGTCAAAATCGGATCATTATTTACCGAGTTATAGCAATTTAAAAATGAGGGTCTCCAAGAAACCTTAAATAATGGGTTTTTTCATAAAAATTAAAAAAAAACTTTGCATAAATGCATAAATCTCTATAAGTACCAGCCCGATTGTCTCACATTTGGTTCCAAAGGAAAGATAAAGTCTCAATCTTTTATTTTTTTGTTATTGTGATAAAATCGGAGCAATAGTTGCAGAGATACAGCCGTTGAAAGTAAAAGGTCTCCAGACTACGAAAAATTACAAGTTTATCATTTTTGAAAAAAATAAATTTTTTTAAAAATTTAAAATCGAGCAATCTCTTTTATTCTATTTAAACTTTATTGAAAAAGATTTAAATTCGTGCAAAGGCATTTGAAATCGATATAATGGTAACCTTGATATAGCCATTTCAAGTTATTACAAGTAACCCGAAAATATTTTGATATGAATGCATAAATATCTGTTAATACTAGTCTGATAGTCTTAAATTTTTTCTGTCATGATAAAGCTAATATACTTATGCATTCTAGTTTTTATAGAGTCAAAATCGGATCATTATTTACCGAGTTATAGCAATTTAAAAATGAGGGTCTCCAAAAAACCTTAAATAATGGGTTTCTCATAAAAATGAAAAAAAAAACTTTGCATAAATGCATATATCTCTGTAAGTACCAGCCCGATTGTCTCACATTTGGTTCCAGAGGAAAGATAAAGTCTCAATCTTTTATTTTTTTGTTATTTTGACAAAATCGGAGCAATAGTTGCAGAGATACAGCCGTTGAAAGTAAAAGGTCTCCAGACTACGAAAAATTACAAGTTTATCATTTTTGAAAAAATAATTTTTTTTAAAAATTTAAAATCGAGCAATCTCTTTTATTCGAATTAAACTTTATTGAAAAAGATTTTAATTCGTTCAAAGGCATTTGAAATCGATATAATGGTAACCTTGATATAGCCATTTCAAGTTATTACAAGTAACCCGAAAATATTTTTGATATGAATGCATAAATATCTGTTAATACTAGTCCGATAGTCTTAATTTTTTTCTGTCATGATAAAGCTAATATACTTATGCATTCTAGTTTTTATAGAGTCAAAATCGGATCATTATTTACCGAGTTATAGCAATTTAAAAATGAGGGTCTCCAAAAAACCTTAAATAATGGGTTTCTCATAAAAATGAAAAAAAAAACTTTGCATAAATGCATATATCTCTGTAAGTACCAGCCCGATTGTCTCACATTTGGTTCCAGAGGAAAGATAAAGTCTCAATCTTTTATTTTTTTGTTATTTTGACAAAATCGGAGCAATAGTTGCAGAGATACAGCCGTTGAAAGTAAAATGTCTCCAGACTACGAAAAATTACAAGTTTATCATTTTTGAAAAAATAAATTTTTTTAAAAATTTAAAATCGAGCAATCTCTTTTATTCTATTTAAACTTTATTGAAAAAGATTTAAATTCGTGCAAAGGCATTTGAAATCGATATAATGGTAACCTTGATATAGCCATTTCAAGTTATTACAAGTAACCCGAAAATATTTTTGATATGAATGCATAAATATCTGTTAATACTAGTCCGATAGTCTTAATTTTTTTCTGTCATGATAAAGCTAATATACTTATGCATTCTAGTTTTTATAGAGTCAAAATCGGATCATTATTTACCGAGTTATAGCAATTTAAAAATGAGGGTCTCCAAAAAACCTTAAATAATGGGTTTCTCATAAAAATGAAAAAAAAACTTTGCATAAATGCATATATCTCTATAAGTACCAGCCCGATTGTCTCACATTTGGTTCCAGAGGAAAGATAAAGTCTCAATCTTTTATTTTTTTGTTATTGTGACAAAATCGGAGCAATAGTTGCAGAGATACAGCCGTTGAAAGTAAAAGGTCTCCAGACTACGAAAAATTACAAGTTTATCATTTTTGAAAAAATAAATTTTTTTAAAAATTTAAAATCGAGCAATCTCTTTTATTCTATTTAAACTTTATTGAAAAAAATTTAAATTCGTGCAAAGGCATTTGAAATCGATATAATGGTAACCTTGATATAGCCATTTCAAGTTATTACAAGTAACCCGAAAATATTTTTGATATGAATGCATAAATATCTGTTAATACTAGTCCGATAGTCTTAATTTTTTTCTGTCATGATAAAGCTAATATACTTATGCATTCTAGTTTTTATAGAGTCAAAATCGGATCATTATTTACCGAGTTATAGCAATTTAAAAATGAGGGTCTCCAAGAAACCTTAAATAATGGGTTTTTTCATAAAAATGAAAAAAAAACTTTGCATAAATGCATATATCTCTATAAGTACCAGCCCGATTGTCTCACATTTGGTTCCAAAGGAAAGATAAAGTCTCAATCTTTTATTTTTTTGTTATTGTGATAAAATCGGAGCAATAGTTGCAGAGATACAGCCGTTGAAAGTAAAAGGTCTCCAGACTACGAAAAATTACAAGTTTATCATTTTTGAAAAAAATAAATTTTTTTTAAAAATTTAAAATCGAGCAATCTCTTTTATTCTATTTAAGCTTTATTGAAAAAGATTTAAATTCGTGCAAAGGCATTTGAAATCGATATAATGGTAACCTTGATATAGCCATTTCAAGTTATTACAAGTAACCCGAAAATATTTTGATATGAATGCATAAATATCTGTTAATACTAGTCTGATAGTCTTAAATTTTTTCTGTCATGATAAAGCTAATATACTTATGCATTCTAGTTTTTATAGAGTCAAAATCGGATCATTATTTACCGAGTTATAGCAATTTAAAAATGAGGGTCTCCAAAAAACCTTAAATAATGGGTTTCTCATAAAAATGAAAAAAAAACTTTGCATAAATGCATATATCTCTGTAAGTACCAGCCCGATTGTCTCACATTTGGTTCCAGAGGAAAGATAAAGTCTCAATCTTTTATTTTTTTGTTATTTTGACAAAATCGGAGCAATAGTTGCAGAGATACAGCCGTTGAAAGTAAAAGGTCTCCAGACTACGAAAAATTACAAGTTTATCATTTTTGAAAAAATATTTTTTTTTTAAAATTTAAAATCGAGCAATCTCTTTTATTCGAATTAAACTTTATTGAAAAAGATTTTAATTCGTGCAAAGGCATTTGAAATCGATATAATGGTAACCTTGATATAGCCATTTCAAGTTATTACAAGTAACCCGAAAATATTTTTAATATGAATGAATAAATATCTGTTAATACTAGTCCGATAGTCTTAATTTTTTTCTGTCATGATAAAGCTAATATACTTATGCATTCTAGTTTTTATAGAGTCAAAATCGGATCATTATTTACCGAGTTATAGCAATTTAAAAATGAGGGTCTCCAAAAAACCTTAAATAATGGGTTTCTCATAAAAATGAAAAAAAAAAACTTTGCATAAATGCATATATCTCTGTAAGTACCAGCCCGATTGTCTCACATTTGGTTCCAGAGGAAAGATAAAGTCTCAATCTTTTATTTTTTTGTTATTTTGACAAAATTGGAGCAATAGTTGCAGAGATACAGCCGTTGAAAGTAAAAGGTCTCCAGACTACGAAAAATTACAAGTTTATCATTTTTGAAAAAATAAATTTTTTTAAAAATTTAAAATCGAGCAATCTCTTTTATTCTATTTAAACTTTATTGAAAAAGATTTAAATTCGTGCAAAGGCATTTGAAATCGATATAATGGTAACCTTGATATAGCCATTTCAAGTTATTACAAGTAACCCGAAAATATTTTTGATATGAATGCATAAATATCTGTTAATACTAGTCCGATAGTCTTAATTTTTTTCTGTCATGATAAAGCTAATATACTTATGCATTCTAGTTTTTATAGAGTCAAAATCGGATCATTATTTACCGAGTTATAGCAATTTAAAAATGAGGGTCTTCAAGAAACCTTAAATAATGGGTTTCTCATAAAAATGAAAAAAAAACTTTGCATAAATGCATATATCTCTGTAAGTACCAGCCCGATTGTCTCACATTTGGTTCCAGAGGAAAGATAAAGTCTCAATCTTTTATTTTTTTGTTATTGTGACAAAATCGGAGCAATAGTTGCAGAGATACAGCCGTTGAAAGTAAAAGGTCTCCAGACTACGAAAAATTACAAGTTTATCATTTTTGGAAAAATAAATTTTTTTAAAAATTTAAAATCGAGCAATCTCTTTTATTCTATTTAAACTTTATTGAAAAAGATTTAAATTCGTGCAAAGGCATTTGAAATCGATATAATGGTAACCTTGATATAGCCATTTCAAGTTATTACAAGTAACCCGAAAATATTTTTGATATGAATGCATAAATATCTGTTAATACTAGTCCGATAGTCTTAATTTTTTTCTGTCATGATAAAGCTAATATACTTATGCATTCTAGTTTTTATAGAGTCAAAATCGGATCATTATTTACCGAGTTATAGAAATTTAAAAATGAGGGTCTTCAAGAAACCTTAAATAATGGGTTTCTCATAAAAATGAAAAAAAAACTTTGCATAAATGCATATATCTCTTTAAGTACCAGCCCGATTGTCTCACATTTGGTTCCAGAGGAAAGATAAAGTCTCAATCTTTTATTTTTTTGTTATTGTGACAAAATCGGAGCAATAGTTGCAGAGATACAGCCGTTGAAAGTAAAAGGTCTCCAGACTACGAAAAATTACAAGTTTATCATTTTTGAAAAAATAAATTTTTTTAAAAATTTAAAATCGAGCAATCTCTTTTATTCGAATTAAACTTTATTGAAAAAGATTTTAATTCGTGCAAAGGCATTTGAAATCGATATAATGGTAACCTTGATATAGCCATTTCAAGTTATTACAAGTAACCCGAAAATATTTTTGATATGAATGCATAAATATCTGTTAATACTAGTCCGATAGTCTTAATTTTTTCTGTCATGATAAAGCTAATATACTTATGCATTCTAGTTTTTATAGAGTCAAAATCGGATCATTATTTACCGAGTTATAGCAATTTAAAAATAAGGGTCTCCAAAAAACCTTAAATAATGGGTTTCTCATAAAAATGAAAAAAAAAAAAAACTTTGCTGTGGGCTCGTTTATGAACCCAGGTGGGATTTATCCTTTTTCTATTTTTAATAAAAAGGCCGGGTGTTCTTCTTAGAACTAAACAATTTATTTTCAGCTTCTTGCTGTTTGTACTTTGAACTTTTACAAATATATCAGCTTCTTGCTGTGGTTTAAAAGTAACTAAAAACTAACTACACTTGTAAAGAGTTACAAGTTAATAAAAAAAGAGAAACAAAAAAGCTCTACTGTAGTTTTCCCATACACTGAGCGAAAATTATGTTAAATAAAGAAAAATATATAAGAAACAAATTAAATGAAAGTAAATAAAAATTGAATAAAATAAAATAAAAATAAAAATAAAAATAGTTGAAGTCGCTTCAACATTCTCCCGGGCCAGGATGGCAGGAGCAACCCTTCCAGGGTCCCGATATTATCCACCCAAACAGTGATAGATGGGCATAAGGTCCATCTCCTAGCGGGGCTTCCATCATACTCATTAGGGCGCGTTGGGCAATGATGCTACCAAGCACCCCATCCACTTGTCGGCAAACGTTAAAAGATGGGTGTGCTAGTGGTTGAAACTGCTCAAAATGGGCCATTATAGCTGGGTCCGGAATGGCAGCAGGAATTTTCACATCCAACTTATCTCTAATGGCCAAGGTGACCAATAACTCCTCACTACGTTGGTGTGGGTATGTTGGCTCAAGGATGAACTGCGCACGGGTCTTATCCACTTTGAACTCGGGTAGCCAGCCAGCAATTTCTCGTAATAAATACGATTTTTGAGCATTCGGGTCAACCAAGAAGGTTGTAAACATTTTTTGACCTCTGTAATTAAGATTCACACGTACAATCGGTGGCTGAGTTGGCCAAGTGGACCGAATTCCTCGCAATAGTCTGGGTTGCTGCGCAGGCATCGTGAGTTGAAGTGCTGCAAGAGCCTCATGTGGAGGACTGTTAGCAGCTAGTGCTTCTACGTTATGGGCCTCAGGTAGACGGTAGCTCGCAGTTGATTGTTCTGCGATTGGGGCCTCAGGTAGAGGGCGGCTCGCAGTGGAAAATTCTGCGATTGGGGCCTCAGGTAGAGGGCGGCTCGCAGTTGATGATTCTGCGACAATTTTGTCTTCCAAGTCAGATTGTTGGTCGTCGGGTTCCACATCATCGAAAACGTCCCATGGAGGGATCTCTTGCTCGAAACTCGACGAATGGGGATCTATAGGATATCGATGGAGAATCGAATGGTGTCGGGCCTTGCACCGCTTGTTTGGTGCGATTTCCACCTCGCAACGATTCTCTGAATAGCACCACTCTCTAGTGTGCTCGTTGGACAAGCAATTTAGGCACCAGCCCTTATTCATGATGCTCGATCTTTTTGCGTTCACACCGAATGACTTGAAGACTTTTCAGTATTTTAATGGGTGGTTGATGCGGCAGAAATGACATTTTGGTTTTCCAGAGGGCTATGTGAAATTTGAAAAGACGAAAAGAAATACATACAGAAATAAAAATATATAGTGCAATTGGAATATATAAATTGTTTTAAGTGTAGGGAAATTTATTGGTTAATTTTTTAAAGTGTCTTATCTGTGGTTTTACTTGTAGTTTCAGGTGGTGGTTGGTTACCGGTAGGCAATAAACATAACTTTACCACTGGTCGTACAATTGTACCTTTTTGAGTTTGTAATTCGGCGACCCGTACTTTGCTGTCACGTCCACAGATGACATTAGTGACTCTACCGAGAAGCCATTCTGTTGGAGGTAATGAGTCATCTTTAATTACAACAATATCGTTTTTTTTGAGATTTTCGCGTTCGGTTCGCCACTTAAATCGACGCTGAAGTTCGGTTATATATTCTGCTTTCCAGCGGCGTGCAAAAACATGTTGTAACGCCTTTAATCGCTCCCAGCGTTTTAAATACTGGATTTCCTCAGGTGGAGGGTCGACAGGAACTTCTGGTAATGCAGTTAGAGGGGCTCCTCGCAAAAGATGGCCAGGAGTCAGAGGTAAAAGTTCGTTTGGGTTTTCAGTAATGGGTGAGAGAGGTCTCGAATTGAGTACAGCCTCGATGCGCACGAGAAGTGTAGTAAACTCCTCAAACGTAAATGACAGGTGTGAGGTGACTTTTTTCAAATGGGACTTCATGCTTCGAACTGCAGCCTCCCAGAGGCCGCCCATGTGGGGCGCATACGGTGGTATGAAAGACCAGTTGAAACCCAGTGTGCTGTACTTGTCAACTAGAGCCTTCTCAGCAGATGTTAAAAACTCGTTGTGGCTCTTTAGAAGTGCATAACTTGCGCCTAAGAAATTTCGGCCATTATCTGAATACATGGTCTTAGGAAGACCTCTTCGTCCTGTGAACCGGTCGAAACAGGCAAGAAACGCGTCGGTGGAGAGATCCGAGCACGACTCTAAATGAACAGCCCGTGTTGAAAAACAGACGAACACTGCTGCATTTCATTTTAATATTTTGGCATTTCTTAGAGGCGAGGCTTTTATGTTGAAGGGACCAGCGAAGTCGACTCCCGTATATGTGAAGGGTAAAGAGAAGGTTACACGTTCAGGGGGGAGAGCGGCCATGATTTGGTGCTGGAACCGATGCTTGTAAATAGTGCACGCCTTACATTCACGTATACATTTTCGCACAAGGTTTTTTAGTCGAGGAATGTAGAATCCTTGTCGGATAGCTCGCAACATGATGTGGTGTTCAGAGTGCAGGAGAATCAAATGGGTAAAATCTACTAGAAGTTTCGCAAGATGAGACCCTTCGGGAATTATTATCGGGTGCCTTTCTTCGTAGCTTAACCCTGAATTGGCTAGTCTGCCACCCACTCGTAGAAGGTCGTCTTTATCGATGAAAGGACTCAGGTTGAGTAGTCTGCTTTTGTGATGAATTGGTTTTTTCTGACTCAAGCATTCATATTCGCAGTAGAAATATGTTTTCTGAGCTATCGAAAAAAGTCGAACTTTCATAGCGCTTATTTCTTGCGCAGTGATGAATTTTTCGGTGGAAAAGGGCCTTTTCAATACGCGGTTTATGAAACGCATTCGATAACACAGAACACGTAGAGCTCTTGAAAAGGATGAAAATTCTTTGAGTACATCCATACGATTTACGTCCAGATGAAAATTTGTTGGTGTCTTTGACTCCAAATCTGTTGGATCAAAGGTCCTTGGAGTTGGCCAAAGAGACGTAGAGAGTTGAAGCCAGGTAGGCCCATGCCACCATAGCTCATTATTTGCTAGTTCCTGAGGGGTGCAGCCGCGTGTGCCCAGATCTGCCGGATTTTCTTCGGTTTTAATATGTTTCCAGTGGTTGGTACTGGCAATGTTAATTATCTGCGCCACGCGATGTGCGACAAAAGTTTAAAGTGTATGGGGGGGCTTCTGTAACCACCCTAGGACAATAGACGAATCTGTCCACAAATGTAATTCGTAGGAGAATTGGCAATTCGTGATTACCCTTTGGATGAGTTTTGTAACTAACAAAATCCGTGTATCTGGATGCGATACGTTGGGGAGAAGTTGACCCACCTAGGGATTTTGATTTGTGAAATATAGCCATTTCAAGTTATTACATAGCCATTTCAAGTTATTACAAGTAACCCGAAAATATTTTTGATATGAATGCATAAATATCTGTTAATACTAGTCCGATAGTCTTAATTTTTTTCTGTCATGATAAAGCTAATATACTTATGCATTCTAGTTTTTATAGAGTCAAAATCGGATCATTATTTACCGAGTTATAGAAATTTAAAAATGAGGGTCTTCAAGAAACCTTAAATAATGGGTTTCTCATAAAAATGAAAAAAAAAACTTTGCATAAATGCATATATCTCTTTAAGTACCAGCCCGATTGTCTCACATTTGGTTCCAGAGGAAAGATAAAGTCTCAATCTTTTATTTTTTTGTTATTGTGACAAAATCGGAGCAATAGTTGCAGAGATACAGCCGTTGAAAGTAAAAGGTCTCCAGACTACGAAAAATTACAAGTTTATCATTTTTGAAAAAATAAATTTTTTTAAAAATTTAAAATCGAGCAATCTCTTTTATTCTATTTAAACTTTATTGAAAAAGATTTAAATTCGTGCAAAGGCATTTGAAATCGATGTAATGGTAACCTTGATATAGCCATTTCAAGTTATTACAAGTAACCCGAAAATATTTTTGATATGAATGCATAAATATCTGTTAGTACTAGTCCGATAGTCTTAATTTTTTTCTGTCATGATAAAGCTAATATACTTGTGCATTCTAGTTTTTATAGAGTCAAAATCGGATCATTATTTACCGAGTTATAGCAATTTAAAAATGAGGGTCTCCAAGAAACCTTAAATAATGGGTTTCTCATAAAAATGAAAAAAAAACTTTGCATAAATGCATATATCTCTATAAGTACCAGCCCGATTGTCTCACATTTGGTTCCAAAGGAAAGATAAAGTCTCAATATTTTATTTTTTTGTTATTGTGATAAAATCGGAGCAACAGTTGCAGAGATACAGCCGTTGAAAATAAAAGGCCTCCAGACTACGAAAAATTACAAGTTTATCATTTTTGAAAAAAATAATTTTTTTTAAAAATTTAAAATCGAGCAATCTCTTTTATTCTATTTAAACTTTATTGAAAAAGATTTAAATTCGTGCAAAGGCATTTGAAATCGATATAATGGTAACCTTGATATAGCCATTTCAAGTTATTACAAGTAACCCGAAAATATTTTTGATATGAATGCATAAATATCTGTTAATACTAGTCTGATAGTCTTAAATTTTTTCTGTCATGATAAAGCTAATATACTTATGCATTCTAGTTTTTATAGACTCAAAATCGGATCATTATTTACCGAGTTATAGCAATTTAAAAATGAGGGTCTCCAAAAAACCTTAAATAATGGGTTTCTCATAAAAATGAAAAAAAAACTTTGCATAAATGCATATATCTCTGTAAGTACCAGCCCGATTGTCTCACATTTGGTTCCAGAGGAAAGATAAAGTCTCAATCTTTTATTTTTTTGTTATTTTGACAAAATCGGAGCAATAGTTGCAGAGATACAGCCGTTGAAAATAAAAGGTCTCCAGACTACGAAAAATTACAAGTTTATCATTTTTGAAAAAATAATTTTTTTTAAAAATTTAAAATCGAGCAATCTCTTTTATTCGAATTAAACTTTATTGAAAAAGATTTTAATTCGTGCAAAGGCATTTGAAATCGATATAATGGTAACCTTGATATAGCCATTTCAAGTTATTACAAGTAACCCGAAAATATTTTTGATATGAATGCATAAATATCTGTTAATACTAGTCCGATAGTCTTAATTTTTTCTGTCATGATAAAGCTAATATACTTATGCATTCTAGTTTTTATAGAGTCAAAATCGGATCATTATTTACCGAGTTATAGCAATTTAAAAATAAGGGTCTCCAAAAAACCTTAAATAATGGGTTTCTCATAAAAATGAAAAAAAAAAAACTTTGCTTTGGGCTCGTTTATGAACCCAGGTGGGATTTATCCTTTTTCTATTTTTAATAAAAAGGCCGGGTGTTCTTCTTAGAACTAAACAATTTATTTTCAGCTTCTTGCTGTTTGTACTTTGAACTTTTACAAATATATCAGCTTCTTGCTGTGGTTTAAAAGTAACTAAAAACTAACTACACTTGTAAAGAGTTACAAGTTAATAAAAAAAGAGAAACAAAAAAGCTCTACTGTAGTTTTCCCATACACTGAGCGAAAATTATGTTAAATAAAGAAAAATATATAAGAAACAAATTAAATGAAAGTAAATAAAAATTGAATAAAATAAAATAAAAATAAAAATAGTTGAAGTCGCTTCAACATTCTCCCGGGCCAGGATGGCAGGAGCAACCCTTCCAGGGTCCCGATATTATCCACCCAAACAGTGATAGATGGGCTTAAGGTCCATCTCCTAGCGGGGCTTCCATCATACTCATTAGGGCGCGTTGGGCAATGATGCTACCAAGCACCCCATCCACTTGTCGGCAAACGTTAAAAGATGGGTGCGCTAGTGGTTGAAACTGCTCAAAATGGGCCATTATAGCTGGGTCCGGAATGGCAGCAGGAATTTTCACATCCAACTTATCTCTAATGGCCAAGGTGACCAATAACTCCTCACTACGTTGGTGTGGGTATGTTGGCTCAAGGATGAACTGCGCACGGGTCTTATCCACTTTGAACTCGGGTAGCCAGCCAGCAATTTCTCGTAATAAATACGATTTTTGAGCATTCGGGTCAACCAAGAAGGTTGTAAACATTTTTTGACCTCTGTAATTAAGATTCACACGTACAATCGGTGGCTGAGTTGGCCAAGTGGACCGAATTCCTCGCAATAGTCTGGGTTGCTGCGCAGGCATCGTGAGTTGAAGTGCTGCAAGAGCCTCATGTGGAGGACTGTTAGCAGCTAGTGCTTCTACGTTATGGGCCTCAGGTAGACGGTAGCTCGCAGTTGATTGTTCTGCGATTGGGGCCTCAGGTAGAGGGCGGCTCGCAGTGGAAAATTCTGCGATTGGGGCCTCAGGTAGAGGGCGGCTCGCAGTTGATGATTCTGCGACAATTTTGTCTTCCAAGTCAGATTGTTGGTCGTCGGGTTCCACATCATCGAAAACGTCCCATGGAGGGATCTCTTGCTCGAAACTCGACGAATGGGGATCTATAGGATATCGATGGAGAATCGAATGGTGTCGGGCCTTGCACCGCTTGTTTGGTGCGATTTCCACCTCGCAACGATTCTCTGAATAGCACCACTCTCTAGTGTGCTCGTTGGACAAGCAATTTAGGCACCAGCCCTTATTCATGATGCTCGATCTTTTTGCGTTCACACCGAATGACTTGAAGACTTTGCAGTATTTTAATGGGTGGTTGATGCGGCAGAAATGACATTTTGGTTTTCCAGAGGGCTATGTGAAATTTGATAAGACGAAAAGAAATACATACAGAAATAAAAATATATAGTGCAATTGGAATATATAAATTGTTTTAAGTGTAGGGAAATTTATTGGTTAATTTTTTAAAGTGTCTTATCTGTGGTTTTACTTGTAGTTTCAGGTGGTGATTGGTTACCGGTAGGCAATAAACATAACTTTACCACTGGTCGTACAATTGTACCTTTTTGAGTTTGTAATTCGGCGACCCGTACTTTGCTGTCACGTCCACAGATGACATTAGTGACTCTACCGAGAAGCCATTCTGTTGGAGGTAATGAGTCATCTTTAATTACAACAATATCGTTTTTTTTGAGATTTTCGCGTTCGGTTCGCCACTTAAATCGACGCTGAAGTTCGGTTATATATTCTGCTTTCCAGCGGCGTGCAAAAACATGTTGTAACGCCTTTAATCGCTCCCAGCGTTTTAAATACTGGATTTCCTCAGGTGGAGGGTCGACAGGAACTTCTGGTAATGCAGTTAGAGGGGCTCCTCGCAAAAGATGGCCAGGAGTCAGAGGTAAAAGTTCGTTTGGGTTTTCAGTAATGGGTGAGAGAGGTCTCGAATTGAGTACAGCCTCGATGCGCACGAGAAGTGTAGTAAACTCCTCAAACGTAAATGACAGGTGTGAGGTGACTTTTTTCAAATGGGACTTCATGCTTCGAACTGCAGCCTCCCAGAGGCCGCCCATGTGGGGCGCATACGGTGGTATGAAAGACCAGTTGAAACCCAGTGTGCTGTACTTGTCAACTAGAGCCTTCTCAGCAGATGTTAAAAACTCGTTGTGGCTCTTTAGAAGTGCATAACTTGCGCCTAAGAAATTTCGGCCATTATCTGAATACATGGTCTTAGGAAGACCTCTTCGTCCTGTGAACCGGTCGAAACAGGCAAGAAACGCGTCGGTGGAGAGATCCGAGCACGACTCTAAATGAACAGCCCGTGTTGAAAAACAGACGAACACTGCTGCATATCATTTTAATATTTTGGCATTTCTTAGAGGCGAGGCTTTTATGTTGAAGGGACCAGCGAAGTCGACTCCCGTATATGTGAAGGGTAAAGAGAAGGTTACACGTTCAGGGGGGAGAGCGGCCATGATTTGGTGCTGGAACCGATGCTTGTAAATAGTGCACGCCTTACATTCACGTATACATTTTCGCACAAGGTTTTTTAGTCGAGGAATGTAGAATCCTTGTCGGATAGCTCGCAACATGATGTGGTGTTCAGAGTGCAGGAGAATCAAATGGGTAAAATCTACTAGAAGTTTCGCAAGATGAGACCCTTCGGGAATTATTATCGGGTGCCTTTCTTCGTAGCTTAACCCTGAATTGGCTAGTCTGCCACCCACTCGTAGAAGGTCGTCTTTATCGATGAAAGGACTCAGGTTGAGTAGTCTGCTTTTGTGATGAATTGGTTTTTTCTGACTCAAGCATTCATATTCGCAGTAGAAATATGTTTTCTGAGCTATCGAAAAAAGTCGAACTTTCATAGCGCTTATTTCTTGCGCAGTGATGAATTTTTCGGTGGAAAAGGGCCTTTTCAATACGCGGTTTATGAAACGCATTCGATAACACAGAACACGTAGAGCTCTTGAAAAGGATGAAAATTCTTTGAGTACATCCATACGATTTACGTCCAGATGAAAATTTGTTGGTGTCTTTGACTCCAAATCTGTTGGATCAAAGGTCCTTGGAGTTGGCCAAAGAGACGTAGAGAGTTGAAGCCAGGTAGGCCCATGCCACCATAGCTCATTATTTGCTAGTTCCTGAGGGGTGCAGCCGCGTGTGCCCAGATCTGCCGGATTTTCTTCGGTTTTAATATGTTTCCAGTGGTTGGTACTGGCAATGTTAATTATCTGCGCCACGTGATGTGCGACAAAAGTTTTAAGTGTATGGGGGGGCTTCTGTAACCACCCTAGGACAATAGACGAATCTGTCCACAAATGTAATTCGTAGGAGAATTGGCAATTCGTGATTACCCTTTGGATGAGTTTTGTAACTAACAGCGCTCCGCACAACTCTAGCTTAGGAACTGTAGTCCGCTTAATTGGAGCCACCTTCGTTTTAGCCACTAGCAAGTGACTATTTATTTCGGTTTCGGAACTTTCGGTTCTAATATAGATGGCGCCACAATATGCCTTCTCTGAGGCGTCGCAAAATCCGTGTATCTGGATGCGATACGTTGGGGAGAAGTTGACCCACCTAGGGATTTTGATTTGTGAAATAAATGGCAAGTTCTTCAAAAAAGAGTTCCATTTTATAAGCAAAAGTGGAGATACCCCTTCGTCCCAGTCAGACTTTTCCTCCCACAGTTCCTGCATGAGGGTTTTAGCCACTATTACTATTGGGCCTAACCAACCAAGTGGGTCAAATAGTCTTGCAATTACGGACAAGATTCTCCTTTTTGTTGCGGATGGGGTAACCTCAATTGGTTCTACAGCATAGTAGAAATTGTCTTCTAACGCGTTCCAGCGTATTCCCAAAGTTTTTACGGTACTGGAATCGTTGAATTTCAGAAATTCTTCATCTAGAAGATCCTCCCGGGGCAGATTATTGAATAGCATCTGATGGTTTGCTGTCATTTTTTTTAGGGGAAATCCGGCAGATTTTAAAGCCTTGACAAGCTCACCTTGTTTCAGTTTTGCGTCTTCCATTGTGTAACCACCTGACAGGATGTCGTCGACGTACACTTCATTTTTTAAAATGGTGGATGCCTTCGGGTACGAGTGCCTGCAGTCTTCGCCCAACTCGAGTAGAGTCCTTATCGCCAAAAATGGGGCGCAATTGACTCCAAACGTTACAGTCTTTAACTGAAATGTATTCACCGGGCCTTCCGCTTCACTTCGGAACAAGATTTGTTGATACGGTCGGTCGACCTTGTCGACTAAAATTTGTCGGTACATCTTTTGTATATCGCCGGTAAACACGTACTGGTAATTTCGCCATCTGAGCACGAGCTGCACCAAGTCAGTTTGTAGCGTTGGCCCTTGGTAAAGGACATCGTTCAACGAAAAACCGCTGGCTGTCTTTTTCGATGCGTTGAATACCACTCTGACCTTAGTGGATTTACTTTCGGGCTTGATAACCGCGTGATGAGGCAAGAAAAATGCAGAAACTTTTTCAGATTTGGGTTCAAAATAGGCTACTGGCTCCATATGATTAAGGTCCAAATATTCTTGTAGCACCTCAGTATATTGGGCCTTGAACTCTGGTGCTTTGTCCAAAGTTTTCTCCATGCGGTGGTATTGGGCGAGTGCCATGTTCCGCGATGGACCCAAAAATATATCCTGGGGGTACTGTTCTTTAAACGGGAGCCGTACAACATATCACCCATCAGATTGCCTAATAGTTGTACGCTTAAAAAATTCTTCACAAAAAAGGTCGCTGTCGGACTGGAACTTCCCTTTTTCGGTTTCCTCAATCTCCCAAAATTGTTTTAATTGCTCATGTAGAGCTAGATCGCGAGAAGGTTGTACGATGGTATGAAAAGACTGGACCTCTGTAGAGGGTTCAGGTCCCATCAAGTACCAGCCGAAGTGGGATTCCCGCGCTTCGAGATTGTTCTCAATGTTCATTTTGACACCACCAAGATTTATAAAGGGCAAGTAGTCACTCCCAATAATCATCTCAATTGCTGCTGGTTTGTAGTAAAAGGGATCGGCGAGCTTGAGATTTTTCAATTTTCCCAAACTGTGTACCGAAATAGGTCGGGAAGGCATAAAATGTGCCAACGTGGGCACAACAATCGCTTGCATTTTTATTTTAAAATTTGAAATTCTGGATTTCACTGTTATGTAGCATCTTCCCTTGGAACTGCCCACCACGGTGTCGCCGAATCCGGAAATTTCGCTTCGATAAGGCTCTAAAGGAATCGCCAAATTTTGTTGAACTCGTTTCAGTAGAAAACTTCTTGTCGACCCAGTGTCGATTAACGCTCGCGCTGTGAATCTTTCACCTAAATGCTCTACGTGTACCAAAGCCGTGGGCAGAATCGTTGTACCGCTATGTTGGGTCAAGTTGACCTGCACTGCGTCGACTTCATTTGCACCGGTAGTGGCATCCCTCGTCAAATTATGGTTGGAAGACGTGGCGTTGCGTTGGGTTCCAGACCCGCTTGGTTTTTCATCATCTCGACGATTCTGTTGTGACGACGCCCGTCTAACTGGATTTTTCTTCGGCTGCTCCTCTTCAAGATGTAACATAGTGTGATGTCGTTTGTTACATTTGATGCAACTACTGGAACTGGGGCATTTTGTTTTAAAATGATTTGGTGAAAAACAATTTGCGCAAATTTTATTTGCATATACGTATTTAATGCGATCGTTTACGGCTAAGCTTTTGAAATGTTTACAAAAGCGCAAGGGATGGCTTTGCTCGCATTTCTTGCAAATAATTTTTTTATTTTCTGGTTCCGTAGAAGAATAAAATACTTGCGATTTAGAATTATTGTCGCGGCCGGACTGCTTTCGCAAGCTACTACATGTTTCTAACGTTTCTATTCGGTCAGATAAAAATTTGTTTAATTGTTCCCAAGTAGGTAACTCCTTGTGATTTGTAAGCGAGGTTTCCCATTCACGCGAAGTTTCTTCAGGGAGCTTTGAAGTGCAGATATGCATAAGGAAGGGGTCGTTATTTGCAACTTCTACTTTAAACGATTTTATAATTGCTAACCCATCGTTTACTGTATTTTGAAGCAATCGTAAAAATTTCAATGTTTCATTTTGAGGGCCTTGTACCCCATAAATTCTCTTGATTTGATTGTTGATTAGAATACGTTTGTTTTCGTATCGTGCTGTCAACGCCTGCCAAGCTAACTCAAAATTATGATCTACCAACTCATATTCTTTAATGAGCTGGTAGGCCTCCCCCCTTGTTTTGCTGTGCAAATAATATAATTTATGGCCTGGAGCAACTGTAGGCTTATTTCCTACTACCGCCATAAACATATCCCTAAATGCTGGCCATTTATCGAAACCTCCTTCAAACGTTTTTATTTCGACCGCAGGGAGTTTGAGTGCTGACCGCCGATCAACTGTTGATTTTGCTTCGGGAGCCTTTTCTTTTAAACTGGACACAATTTTTGCCTTGACCAGCTGGTATTGCTCGCAAGCCACTTCGTACCTGGTTGTCATCTCCTCTAAGATTTCGTCTTCATCTTTAACCTTTTCTTCCCCCGAGATGAACTTGTCAAACGTCGTTAACATATTGAGCCATCTACGCTCTAACTCCGTTTGCTTCACTTCTAAAAGCTCATTTGTTAATTTCTCCGGCGAAAGTTTATCAAACGTTGTGCAAAAGCTCACCACTTGCTGAATGTCAGTCTTGCACTTCTTTTTTGTGACCATTTTTTTTTTTAAATAATAAACCAGACAGCTGTTAAAGTAATGGCAACGGCAGGCCGCAAAATACACCAACTATTTTTAATCTGATAAAAAAAAAAATGTTTTTCTTTTTCGAGCTTCCAATGGCAACGGTAGGCCGATTAATACTCGAAATTCTATCTAACAAGGGAAGTCTCCCTAGTGTCACCCGCGGATTTTTATGGAATTGGTTTTATTTTGTAGAGCAGAAAAAATAAAGGGACACGTATTTTTTTTTAGCGGCCCAAATTCATATTTAGGGGGTAAAAAGAGAGGGGAAGACAAGGCCATTTTTCAGTTTTTTTCGTTTATCTCCTATACTATGCAAAGAAACCTAGTCATGTTGCATACCAAATGATAGGTCTTTGGAAAACCTATCTACGTGTGCTAAGAACCTGTCCAAACATGCACAACTTTTCGTCATATTGAGTAAAATACTAAAATTTTAGGACATTTTTGTTAATAAGTCTAAAAAATGAATTTGGGCCGCTAAAAAAAAATACGTGTCGAATTAATTTTCGTTCTTAACAACATATCCAAATTTCATGAAGATCGGAGGGTGACACCAGGGAGACTTCCCTTGTAAGTTGATAAATTTTTATTTAGCTTTGAATGGCAACGGTAGGCCACTTTTCCCAACTCACTAAATTTTCGTAAATTTTTCAGGATTACAAACTTCAATTTTTGCGCCACTCTAATTTTATGATTTTTAAATTTAATTTTCCAAACCAAACATAGAACAAAAAAAATGTTTTTTTTTTTATCACCTTATCTTTACTGGGACACCTTTTTAAATTTTCGGACCACTCTATTTTGATAATTTCAAAAAAAATTCTTAAATTTTGGTATTTAAAGTTTTTCAAACCAAAAAAAAGATTTTTGTTTTTATCTATTTTTAACTTTTCGGGCCACCTTAATAAAATTTTCTCTTTTTCGGACCACTCAATTGTTTTTTTTTTTACAAAAAAAAAATTCCAATAAAAAAAAAATTTTCAAACTCAAAAAATTTCGTTTCTATTTATTTTCAAATTTTCGGGCTACCTTAATGAGATTTTTCACACCACTCTATTTTTGGATTTTCTAATTTTCTTTTTCAAACTTTTGGTATTCAAAATTTTCCAAATCCAAAACCTTAGTTTTTTATTTGTTTTTTAATTTTCAGTCCACTTTAATTTTTTCCGCACCACTCTATTAAATTTTTTCACCACTTTTGTTGTCCTTTTTCACAAAATTTTGGAATTTTTTATTTTCCAAATCGAAAATATGTTTGGTCATTAATTTTTTGTTTTTAATTTTCAGACCACCGAAAGCGAGCCACCTTAATACGTTTATTTTTAAGACGCCACACAACAAATTTCCCTTCTTTATTTCTTTTATTTTTTTCTCAATGTTTTAGCACACTTACCGTATATTGTGGTCCAAATTTGTATTCTCTTTTCCACGGCATATTTATGTTGAGCTTTATTAATAATTTTTATTTATTTATTTCGGCGTTTTAATTTCTTTTTAATTAAATAAATTGATTCCGCACTTTTTTCTCTTCACTTTCTGTTTATTTTCTTGTTCTTGTTCTTGTGTGCTAATTTAATTGCATCACTTGTTGTCTTGTTTTTTCCAGTAGGAATTTTCAACCCCTACAATGCTGGATAAAGACAAGTGAGCTTTGTGTGGATATTATTACTATAATAAATAATTGTGTGAAAAAGACAGTTGTATGTTTTATTTTTTCTTTTCTACTCGTTGTTTCTTTTTTACAACAGTAGACAGTAGTCAGCCATACAATACATACAAATATGTGGAACCCATTTATTTTTCAATTGGATTTATACATACGTACATTCTATCCTCTTTTTTCATTTATGTTTATAATGTGGTCCTATTTGTCAAAGCGGTTGCGCTATTGACGCGCCAATTTTATAACCTGTAGTTATTTTACTTGTTTGTAAGAGTGTGTGTGTCTTTTTTTTTCTTTTGGTTATTATCAGTGTTGGCACTTGGGGTACGATTTTACCGATTGTGGTACTTTGCAAAACTGTTAGGTTATGTTACACTTTCACGATAATTATGTTTAAAATCGTTATTTATGCACTCTTAACCATATTTTAAATACAATTTCACACTTTTTAAATAAACCCTACCAATTGCACTAAATAAATTAAATCTCTGTACATACCCAGTTATTTCCTTTCTTTGTTGGATGCCCTTGTTGTACACTTCAATGATGCAGAAAAGTATTGTTGTTGGTTATCTCGTGCCGGTTGCACCTTCCACGCCGGTAATGACGTTTTTTGTTGTTGGCCACGAAAGCAGCCTCCAGGCTTTTGATGATATATAGTTGCTACGGTGGAGCAAATCCTTTTAATGCTGGAATCGTTGTTACGGTGGAACAATCGCCGACTGGTAGACAAATTCTCCTGTCTATGCCGTTGTGCAGACACACTGCCACTTACGTAACTCAATGACTCGTTAGGTTTTGATTAACCTTTGATGATGTCGCTGGTTTTCCTATTCTAGGCCTTCCTAGAATTTTTTCGAAGGACCAAAATGTGGGCTCGTTTATGAACCCAGGTGGGATTTATCCTTTTTCTATTTTTAATAAAAAGGCCGGGTATTCTTCTTAGAACTAAACAATTTATTTTCAGCTTCTTGCTGTTTGTACTTTGAACTTTTACAAATATATCAGCTTCTTGCTGTGGTTTAAAAGTAACTAAAAACTAACTACACTTGTAAAGAGTTACAAGTTAATAAAAAAAGAGAAACAAAAAAGCTCTACCGTAGTTTTCCCATACACTGAGCGAAAATTATGTTAAATAAAGAAAAATATATAAGAAACAAATTAAATGAAAGTAAATAAAAATTGAATAAAATAAAATAAAAATAAAAATAGTTGAAGTCGCTTCAACATTGCATAAATGCATATATCTCTGTAAGTACCAGCCCGATTGTCTCACATTTGGTTCCAGAGGAAAGATAAAGTCTCAATCTTTTATTTTTTTGTTATTTTGACAAAATCGGAGCAATAGTTGCAGAGATACAGCCGTTGAAAGTAAAAGGTCTCCAGACTACGAAAAATTACAAGTTTATCATTTTTGAAAAAATAAATTTTTTTAAAAATTTAAAATCGAGCAATCTCTTTTATTCTATTTAAACTTTATTGAAAAAGATTTAAATTCGTGCAAAGGCATTTGAAATCGATATAATGGTAACCTTGATATAGCCATTTCAAGTTATTACAAGTAACCCGAAAATATTTTTGATATGAATGCATAAATATCTGTTAATACTAGTCCGATAGTCTTAATTTTTTTCTGTCATGATAAAGCTAATATACTTATGCATTCTAGTTTTTATAGAGTCAAAATCGGATCATTATTTACCGAGTTATAGCAATTTAAAAATGAGGGTCTCCAAGAAACCTTAAATAATGGGTTTCTCATAAAAATGAAAAAAAAAACTTTGCATAAATGCATATATCTCTATAAGTACCAGCCCGATTGTCTCACATTTGGTTCCAAAGGAAAGATAAAGTCTCAATCTTTTATTTTTTTGTTATTGTGATAAAATCGGAGCAATAGTTGCAGAGATACAGCCGTTGAAAGTAAAAGGTCTCCAGACTACGAAAAATTACAAGTTTATCATTTTTGAAAAAAATAAATTTTTTTAAAAATTTAAAATCGAGCAATCTCTTTTATTCTATTTAAACTTTATTGAAAAAGATTTAAATTCGTGCAAAGGCATTTGAAATCGATATAATGGTAACCTTGATATAGCCATTTCAAGTTATTACAAGTAACCCGAAAATATTTTTGATATGAATGCATAAATATCTGTTAATACTAGTCTGATAGTCTTAAATTTTTTCTGTCATGATGAAGCTAATATACTTATGCATTCTAGTTTTTATAGAGTCAAAATCGGATCATTATTTACCGAGTTATAGCAATTTAAAAATGAGGGTCTCCAAAAAACCTTAAATAATGGGTTTCTCATAAAAATGAAAAAAAAACTTTGCATAAATGCATATATCTCTGTAAGTACCAGCCCGATTGTCTCACATTTGGTTCCAGAAGAAAGATAAAGTCTCAATCTTTTATTTTTTTGTTATTTTGACAAAATCAGAGCAATAGTTGCAGAGATACAGCCGTTGAAAGTAAAAGGTCTCCAGACTACGAAAAATTACAAGTTTATCATTTTTGAAAAAATATTTTTTTTTAAAAATTTAAAATCGAGCAATCTCTTTTATTCGAATTAAACTTTATTGAAAAAGATTTTAATTCGTGCAAAGGCATTTGAAATCGATATAATGGTAACCTTGATATAGCCATTTCAAGTTATTACAAGTAACCCGAAAATAATTTTGATATGAATGCATAAATATCTGTTAATACTAGTCCGATAGTCTTAACTTTTTTCTGTCATGATAAAGCTAATATACTTATGCATTCTAGTTTTTATAGAGTCAAAATCGGATCATTATTTACCGAGTTATAGCAATTTAAAAATGAGGGTCTTCAAGAAACCTTAAATAATGGGTTTCTCATAAAAATGAAAAAAAAACTTTGCATAAATGCATATATCTCTATAAGTACCAGCCCGATTGTCTCACATTTGGTTCCAGAGGAAAGATAAAGTCTCAATCTTTTATTTTTTTGTTATTGTGACAAAATCGGAGCAATAGTTGCAGAGATACAGCCGTTGAAAGTAAAAGGTCTCCAGACTACGAAAAATTACTAGTTTATCATTTTTGAAAAAATAAATTTTTTTAAAAATTTAAAATCGAGCAATCTCTTTTATTCTATTTAAACTTTATTGAAAAAGATTTAAATTCGTGCAAAGGCATTTGAAATCGATATAATGGTAACCTTGATATAGCCATTTCAAGTTATTACAAGTAACCCGAAAATAATTTTGATATGAATGCATAAATATCTGTTAATACTAGTCCGATAGTCTTAATTTTTTTCTGTCATGATAAAGCTAATATACTTATGCATTCTAGTTTTTATAGAGTCAAAATCGGATCATTATTTACCGAGTTATAGCAATTTAAAAATGAGGGTCTTCAAGAAACCTTAAATAATGGGTTTCTCATAAAAATGAAAAAAAAACTTTGCATAAATGCATATATCTCTATACTTAAGTACCAGCCCGATTGTCTCACATTTGGTTCCAGAGGAAAGATAAAGTCTCAATCTTTTATTTTTTTGTTATTGTGACAAAATCGGAGCAATAGTTGCAGAGATACAGCCGTTGAAAGTAAAAGGTCTCCAGACTACGAAAAATTACAAGTTTATCATTTTTGAAAAAATAAATTTTTTAAAAATTTAAAATCGAGCAATCTCTTTTATTCTATTTAAACTTTATTGAAAAAGATTTAAATTTGTGCAAAGGCATTTGAAATCGATATAATGGTAACCTTGATATAGCCATTTCAAGTTATTACAAGTAACCCGAAAATATTTTTGATATGAATGCATAAATATCTGTTAATACTAGTCCGATAGTCTTAATTTTTTTCTGTCATGATAAAGCTAATATACTTATGCATTCTAGTTTTTATAGAGTCAAAATCGGATCATTATTTACCGAGTTATAGCAATTTAAAAATGAGGGTCTCCAAGAAACCTTAAATAATGGGTTTCTCATAAAAATGAAAAAAAAACTTTGCATAAATGCATATATCTCTATAAGTACCAGCCCGATTGTCTCACATTTGGTTCCAAAGGAAAGATAAAGTCTCAATCTTTTATTTTTTTGTTATTGTGATAAAATCGGAGCAATAGTTGCAGAGATACAGCCGTTGAAAGTAAAAGGTCTCCAGACTACGAAAAATTACAAGTTTATCATTTTTGAAAAAAATAAATTTTTTTAAAAATTTAAAATCGAGCAATCTCTTTTATTCTATTTAAACTTTATTGAAAAAGATTTAAATTCGTGCAAAGGCATTTGAAATCGATATAATGGTAACCTTGATATAGCCATTTCAAATTATTACAAGTAACCCGAAAATATTTTTGATATGAATGCATAAATATCTGTTAATACTAGTCTGATAGTCTTAAATTTTTTCTGTCATGATAAAGCTAATATACTTATGCATTCTAGTTTTTATAGAGTCAAAATCGGATCATTATTTACCGAGTTATAGCAATTTAAAAATGAGGGTCTCCAAAAAACCTTAAATAATGGGTTTCTCATAAAAATGAAAAAAAAAACTTTGCATAAATGCATATATCTCTGTAAGTACCAGCCCGATTGTCTCACATTTGGTTCCAGAGGAAAGATAAAGTCTCAATCTTTTATTTTTTTGTTATTTTGACAAAATCGGAGCAATAGTTGCAGAGATACAGCCGTTGAAAGTAAAAGGTCTCCAGACTACGAAAAATTACAAGTTTATCATTTTTGAAAAAATATTTTTTTTTAAAAATTTAAAATCGAGCAATCTCTTTTATTCGAACTAAACTTTATTGAAAAAGATTTTATTTCGTGCAAAGGCATTTGAAATCGATATAATGGTAACCTTGATATAGCCATTTCAAGTTATTACAAGTAACCCGAAAATATTTTTGATATGAATGCATAAATATCTGTTAATACTAGTCCGATAGTCTTAATTTTTTTCTGTCATGATAAAGCTAATATTCTTATGCATTCTAGTTTTTATAGAGTCAAAATCGGATCATTATTTACCGAGTTATAGCAATTTAAAAATGAGGGTCTCCAAAAAACCTTAAATAATGGGTTTCTCATAAAAATGAAAAAAAAAACTTTGCATAAATGCATATATCTCTGTAAGTACCAGCCCGATTGTCTCACATTTGGTTCCAGAGGAAAGATAAAGTCTCAATCTTTTATTTTTTTGTTATTTTGACAAAATCGGAGCAATAGTTGCAGAGATACAGCCGTTGAAAGTAAAAGGTCTCCAGACTACGAAAAATTACAAGTTTATCATTTTTGAAAAAATAAATTTTTTTAAAAATTTAAAATCGAGCAATCTCTTTTATTCTATTTAAACTTTATTGAAAAAGATTTAAATTCGTGCAAAGGCATTTGAAATCGATATAATGGTAACCTTGATATAGCCATTTCAAGTTATTACAAGTAACCCGAAAATATTTTTGATATGAATGCATAAATATCTGTTAATACTAGTCTGATAGTCTTAAATTTTTTCTGTCATGATAAAGCTAATATACTTATGCATTCTAGTTTTTATAGAGTCAAAATCGGATCATTATTTACCGAGTTATAGCAATTTAAAAATGAGGGTCTCCAAAAAACCTTAAATAATGGGTTTCTCATAAAAATGAAAAAAAAACTTTGCATAAATGCATATATCTCTGTAAGTACCAGCCCGATTGTCTCACATTTGGTTCCAGAGGAAAGATAAAGTCTCAATATTTTATTTTTTTGTTATTTTGACAAAATCGGAGCAATAGTTGCAGAGATACAGCCGTTGAAAGTAAGAGGTCTCCAGACTACGAAAAATTACAAGTTTATCATTTTGAAAAAATAATTTTTTTTAAAAATTTAAAATCGAGCAATCTCTTTTATTCGAATTAAACTTTATTGAAAAAGATTTTAATTCG
Source organism: Pegoplata infirma (assembly GCA_963921195.1). Classification (NCBI taxonomy): domain Eukaryota; kingdom Metazoa; phylum Arthropoda; class Insecta; order Diptera; family Anthomyiidae; genus Pegoplata; species Pegoplata infirma. The sequence continues at coordinate 139,550,768 of OY992536.1, forward strand.
TGCAAAGGCATTTGAAATCGATATAATGGTAACCTTGATATAGCCATTTCAAGTTATTACAAGTAACCCGAAAATATTTTTGATATGAATGCATAAATATCTGTTAATACTAGTCCGATGGTCTTAATTTTTTTCTGTCATGATAAAGCTAATATACTTATGCATTCTAGTTTTTATAGAGTCAAAATCGGATCATTATTTACCGAGTTATAGCAATTTAAAAATGAGGGTCTCCAAAAAACCTTAAATAATGGGTTTCTCATAAAAATGAAAAAAAAACTTTGCATAAATGCATATATCTCTGTAAGTACCAGCCCGATTGTCTCACATTTGGTTCCAGAGGAAAGATAAAGTCTCAATCTTTTATTTTTTTGTTATTTTGACAAAATCGGAGCAATAGTTGCAGAGATACAGCCGTTGAAAGTAAAAGGTCTCCAGACTACGAAAAATTACAAGTTTATCATTTTTGAAAAAATAATTTTTTTTAAAAATTTAAAATCGAGCAATCTCTTTTATTCGAATTAAACTTTATTGAAAAAGATTTTAATTCGTGCAAAGGCATTTGAAATCGATACAATGGTAACCTTGATATAGCCATTTCAAGTTATTACAAGTAACCCGAAAATAATTTTGATATGAATGCATAAATATCTGTTAATACTAGTCCGATAGTCTTAATTTTTTTCTGTCATGATAAAGCTAATATACTTATGCATTCTAGTTTTTATAGAGTCAAAATCGGATCATTATTTACCGAGTTATAGCAATTTAAAAATGAGGGTCTTCAAGAAACCTTAAATAATGGGTTTCTCATAAAAATGAAAAAAAAAACTTTGCATAAATGCATATATCTCTATAAGTACCAGCCCGATTGTCTCACATTTGGTTCCAGAGGAAAGATAAAGTCTCAATCTTTTATTTTTTTGTTATTGTGACAAAATCGGAGCAATAGTTGCAGAGATACAGCCGTTGAAAGTAAAAGGTCTCCAGACTACGAAAAATTACTAGTTTATCATTTTTGAAAAAATAAATTTTTTTAAAAATTTAAAATCGAGCAATCTCTTTTATTCTATTTAAACTTTATTGAAAAAGATTTAAATTCGTGCAAAGGCATTTGAAATCGATATAATGGTAACCTTGATATAGCCATTTCAAGTTATTACAAGTAACCCGAAAATATTTTTGATATGAATGCATAAATATCTGTTAATACTAGTCCGATAGTCTTAATTTTTTTCTGTCATGATAAAGCTAATATACTTATGCATTCTAGTTTTTATAGAGTCAAAATCGGATCATTATTTACCGAGTTATAGCAATTTAAAAATGAGGGTCTTCAAGAAACCTTAAATAATGGGTTTCTCATAAAAATGAAAAAAAAACTTTGCATAAATGCATATATCTCTATAAGTACCAGCCCGATTGTCTCACATTTGGTTCCAGAGGAAAGATAAAGTCTCAATCTTTTATTTTTTTGTTATTGTGACAAAATCGGAGCAATAGTTGCAGAGATACAGCCGTTGAAAGTAAAAGGTCTCCAGACTACGAAAAATTACAAGTTTATCATTTTTGAAAAAAATAAATTTTTTTAAAAATTTAAAATCGAGCAATCTCTTTTATTCTATTTAAAATTTATTGAAAAAGATTTAAATTCGTGCAAAGGCATTTGAAATCGATATAATGGTAACCTTGATATAGCCATTTCAAGTTATTACAAGTAACCCGAAAATATTTTTGGATATGAATGCATAAATATCTGTTAATACTAGTCCGATAGTCTTAATTTTTTTCTGTCATGATAAAGCTAATATACTTATGCATTCTAGTTTTTATAGAGTCAAAATCGGATCATTATTTACCGAGTTATAGCAATTTAAAAATGAGGGTCTCCAAGAAACCTTAAATAATGGGTTTCTCATAAAAATGAAAAAAAAACTTTGCATAAATGCATATATCTCTATAAGTACCAGCCCGATTGTCTCACATTTGGTTCCAAAGGAAAGATAAAGTCTCAATCTTTTATTTTTTTGTTATTGTGATAAAATCGGAGCAATAGTTGCAGAGATACAGCCGTTGAAAGTAAAAGGTCTCCAGACTACGAAAAATTACAAGTTTATCATTTTTGAAAAAAATAAATTTTTTTAAAAATTTAAAATCGAGCAATCTCTTTTATTCTATTTAAACTTTATTGAAAAAGATTTAAATTCGTGCAAAGGCATTTGAAATCGATATAATGGTAACCTTGATATAGCCATTTCAAGTTATTACAAGTAACCCGAAAATATTTTTGATATGAATGCATAAATATCTGTTAATACTAGTCTGATAGTCTTAAATTTTTTCTGTCATGATAAAGCTAATATACTTATGCATTCTAGTTTTTATAGAGTCAAAATCGGATCATTATTTACCGAGTTATAGCAATTTAAAAATGAGGGTCTCCAAAAAACCTTAAATAATGGGTTTCTCATAAAAATGAAAAAAAAACTTTGCATAAATGCATATATCTCTGTAAGTACCAGCCCGATTGTCTCACATTTGGTTCCAGAGGAAAGATAAAGTCTCAATCTTTTATTTTTTTGTTATTTTGACAAAATCGGAGCAATAGTTGCAGAGATACAGCCGTTGAAAGTAAAAGGTCTCCAGACTACGAAAAATTACAAGTTTATCATTTTTGAAAAAATAATTTTTTTTAAAAATTTAAAATCGAGCAATCTCTTTTAGTCGAATTAAACTTTATTGAAAAAGATTTTAATTCGTGCAAAGGCATTTGAAATCGATATAATGGTAACCTTGATATAGCCATTTCAAGTTATTACAAGTAACCCGAAAATATTTTTGATATGAATGCATAAATATCTGTTAATACTAGTCCGATAGTCTTAATTTTTTTCTGTCATGATAAAGCTAATATACTTATGCATTCTAGTTTTTATAGAGTCAAAATCGGATCATTATTTACCGAGTTATAGCAATTTAAAAATGAGGGTCTTCAAGAAACCTTAAATAATGGGTTTCTCATAAAAATGAAAAAAAAAACTTTGCATAAATGCATATATCTCTATAAGTACCAGCCCGATTGTCTCACATTTGGTTCCAGAGGAAAGATAAAGTCTCAATCTTTTATTTTTTTGTTATTGTGACAAAATCGGAGCAATAGTTGCAGAGATACAGCCGTTGAAAGTAAAAGGTCTCCAGACTACGAAAAATTACTAGTTTATCATTTTTGAAAAAATAAATTTTTTTAAAAATTTAAAATCGAGCAATCTCTTTTATTCTATTTAAACTTTATTGAAAAAGATTTAAATTCGTGCAAAGGCATTTGAAATCGATATAATGGTAACCTTGATATAGCCATTTCAAGTTATTACAAGTAACCCGAAAATATTTTTGATATGAATGCATAAATATCTGTTAATACTAGTCCGATAGTCTTAATTTTTTTCTGTCATGATAAAGCTAATATACTTATGCATTCTAGTTTTTATAGAGTCAAAATCGGATCATTATTTACCGAGTTATAGCAATTTAAAAATGAGGGTCTTCAAGAAACCTTAAATAATGGGTTTCTCATAAAAATGAAAAAAAAACTTTGCATAAATGCATATATCTCTATAAGTACCAGCCCGATTGTCTCACATTTGGTTCCAGAGGAAAGATAAAGTCTCAATCTTTTATTTTTTTGTTATTGTGACAAAATCGGAGCAATAGTTGCAGAGATACAGCCGTTGAAAGTAAAAGGTCTCCAGACTACGAAAAATTACAAGTTTATCATTTTTGAAAAAATAAATTTTTTAAAAATTTAAAATCGAGCAATCTCTTTTATTCTATTTAAACTTTATTGAAAAAGATTTAAATTCGTGCAAAGGCATTTGAAATCGATATAATGGTAACCTTGATATAGCCATTTCAAGTTATTACAAGTAACCCGAAAATATTTTTGATATGAATGCATAAATATCTGTTAATACTAGTCCGATAGTCTTAATTTTTTTCTGTCATGATAAAGCTAATATACTTATGCATTCTAGTTTTTATAGAGTCAAAATCGGATCATTATTTACCGAGTTATAGCAATTTAAAAATGAGGGTCTCCAAGAAACCTTAAATAATGGGTTTCTCATAAAAATGAAAAAAAAAACTTTGCATAAATGCATATATCTCTATAAGTACCAGCCCGATTGTCTCACATTTGGTTCCAAAGGAAAGATAAAGTCTCAATCTTTTATTTTTTTGTTATTGTGATAAAATCGGAGCAATAGTTGCAGAGATACAGCCGTTGAAAGTAAAAGGTCTCCAGACTACGAAAAATTACAAGTTTATCATTTTTGAAAAAAATAAATTTTTTTAAAAATTTAAAATCGAGCAATCTCTTTTATTCTATTTAAACTTTATTGAAAAAGATTTAAATTCGTGCAAAGGCATTTGAAATCGATATAATGGTAACCTTGATATAGCCATTTCAAGTTATTACAAGTAACCCGAAAATATTTTTGATATGAATGCATAAATATCTGTTAATACTAGTCTGATAGTCTTAAATTTTTTCTGTCATGATAAAGCTAATATACTTATGCATTCTAGTTTTTATAGAGTCAAAATCGGATCATTATTTACCGAGTTATAGCAATTTAAAAATGAGGGTCTCCAAAAAACCTTAAATAATGGGTTTCTCATAAAAATGAAAAAAAAACTTTGCATAAATGCATATATCTCTGTAAGTACCAGCCCGATTGTCTCACATTTGGTTCCAGAGGAAAGATAAAGTCTCAATCTTTTATTTTTTTGTTATTTTGACAAAATCGGAGCAATAGTTGCAGAGATACAGCCGTTGAAAGTAAAAGGTCTCCAGACTACGAAAAATTACAAGTTTATCATTTTTGAAAAAATAATTTTTTTTAAAAATTTAAAATCGAGCAATCTCTTTTAGTCGAATTAAACTTTATTGAAAAAGATTTTAATTCGTGCAAAGGCATTTGAAATCGATATAATGGTAACCTTGATATAGCCATTTCAAGTTATTACAAGTAACCCGAAAATATTTTTGATATGAATGCATAAATATCTGTTAATACTAGTCCGATAGTCTTAATTTTTTTCTGTCATGATAAAGCTAATATACTTATGCATTCTAGTTTTTATAGAGTCAAAATCGGATCATTATTTACCGAGTTATAGCAATTTAAAAATGAGGGTCTTCAAGAAACCTTAAATAATGGGTTTCTCATAAAAATGAAAAAAAAAACTTTGCATAAATGCATATATCTCTATAAGTACCAGCCCGATTGTCTCACATTTGGTTCCAGAGGAAAGATAAAGTCTCAATCTTTTATTTTTTTGTTATTGTGACAAAATCGGAGCAATAGTTGCAGAGATACAGCCGTTGAAAGTAAAAGGTCTCCAGACTACGAAAAATTACTAGTTTATCATTTTTGAAAAAATAAATTTTTTTAAAAATTTAAAATCGAGCAATCTCTTTTATTCTATTTAAACTTTATTGAAAAAGATTTAAATTCGTGCAAAGGCATTTGAAATCGATATAATGGTAACCTTGATATAGCCATTTCAAGTTATTACAAGTAACCCGAAAATATTTTTGATATGAATGCATAAATATCTGTTAATACTAGTCCGATAGTCTTAATTTTTTTCTGTCATGATAAAGCTAATATACTTATGCATTCTAGTTTTTATAGAGTCAAAATCGGATCATTATTTACCGAGTTATAGCAATTTAAAAATGAGGGTCTTCAAGAAACCTTAAATAATGGGTTTCTCATAAAAATGAAAAAAAAACTTTGCATAAATGCATATATCTCTATAAGTACCAGCCCGATTGTCTCACATTTGGTTCCAGAGGAAAGATAAAGTCTCAATCTTTTATTTTTTTGTTATTGTGACAAAATCGGAGCAATAGTTGCAGAGATACAGCCGTTGAAAGTAAAAGGTCTCCAGACTACGAAAAATTACAAGTTTATCATTTTTGAAAAAATAAATTTTTTAAAAATTTAAAATCGAGCAATCTCTTTTATTCTATTTAAACTTTATTGAAAAAGATTTAAATTCGTGCAAAGGCATTTGAAATCGATATAATGGTAACCTTGATATAGCCATTTCAAGTTATTACAAGTAACCCGAAAATATTTTTGATATGAATGCATAAATATCTGTTAATACTAGTCCGATAGTCTTAATTTTTTTCTGTCATGATAAAGCTAATATACTTATGCATTCTAGTTTTTATAGAGTCAAAATCGGATCATTATTTACCGAGTTATAGCAATTTAAAAATGAGGGTCTCCAAGAAACCTTAAATAATGGGTTTCTCATAAAAATGAAAAAAAAAACTTTGCATAAATGCATATATCTCTATAAGTACCAGCCCGATTGTCTCACATTTGGTTCCAAAGGAAAGATAAAGTCTCAATCTTTTATTTTTTTGTTATTGTGATAAAATCGGAGCAATAGTTGCAGAGATACAGCCGTTGAAAGTAAAAGGTCTCCAGACTACGAAAAATTACAAGTTTATCATTTTTGAAAAAAATAAATTTTTTTAAAAATTTAAAATCGAGCAATCTCTTTTATTCTATTTAAACTTTATTGAAAAAGATTTAAATTCGTGCAAAGGCATTTGAAATCGATATAATGGTAACCTTGATATAGCCATTTCAAGTTATTACAAGTAACCCGAAAATATTTTTGATATGAATGCATAAATATCTGTTAATACTAGTCTGATAGTCTTAAATTTTTTCTGTCATGATAAAGCTAATATACTTATGCATTCTAGTTTTTATAGAGTCAAAATCGGATCATTATTTACCGAGTTATAGCAATTTAAAAATGAGGGTCTCCAAAAAACCTTAAATAATGGGTTTCTCATAAAAATGAAAAAAAAACTTTGCATAAATGCATATATCTCTGTAAGTACCAGCCCGATTGTCTCACATTTGGTTCCAGAGGAAAGATAAAGTCTCAATCTTTTATTTTTTTGTTATTTTGACAAAATCGGAGCAATAGTTGCAGAGATACAGCCGTTGAAAGTAAAAGGTCTCCAGACTACGAAAAATTACAAGTTTATCATTTTTGAAAAAATAATTTTTTTTAAAAATTTAAAATCGAGCAATCTCTTTTAGTCGAATTAAACTTTATTGAAAAAGATTTTAATTCGTGCAAAGGCATTTGAAATCGATATAATGGTAACCTTGATATAGCCATTTCAAGTTATTACAAGTAACCCGAAAATATTTTTGATATGAATGCATAAATATCTGTTAATACTAGTCCGATAGTCTTAATTTTTTTCTGTCATGATAAAGCTAATATACTTATGCATTCTAGTTTTTATAGAGTCAAAATCGGATCATTATTTACCGAGTTATAGCAATTTAAAAATGAGGGTCTTCAAGAAACCTTAAATAATGGGTTTCTCATAAAAATGAAAAAAAAACTTTGCATAAATGCATATATCTCTATACTTAAGTACCAGCCCGATTGTCTCACATTTGGTTCCAGAGGAAAGATAAAGTCTCAATCTTTTATTTTTTTGTTATTGTGACAAAATCGGAGCAATAGTTGCAGAGATACAGCCGTTGAAAGTAAAAGGTCTCCAGACTACGAAAAATTACAAGTTTATCATTTTTGAAAAAATAAATTTTTTAAAAATTTAAAATCGAGCAATCTCTTTTATTCTATTTAAACTTTATTGAAAAAGATTTAAATTCGTGCAAAGGCATTTGAAATCGATATAATGGTAACCTTGATATAGCCATTTCAAGTTATTACAAGTAACCCGAAAATATTTTTGATATGAATGCATAAATATCTGTTAATACTAGTCCGATAGTCTTAATTTTTTTCTGTCATGATAAAGCTAATATACTTATGCATTCTAGTTTTTATAGAGTCAAAATCGGATCATTATTTACCGAGTTATAGCAATTTAAAAATGAGGGTCTCCAAGAAACCTTAAATAATGGGTTTCTCATAAAAATGAAAAAAAAACTTTGCATAAATGCATATATCTCTATAAGTACCAGCCCGATTGTTTCACATTTGGTTCCAAAGGAAAGATAAAGTCTCAATCTTTTATTTTTTTGTTATTGTGATAAAATCGGAGCAATAGTTGCAGAGATACAGCCGTTGAAAGTAAAAGGTCTCCAGACTACGAAAAATTACAAGTTTATCATTTTTGAAAAAAATAAATTTTTTTAAAAATTTAAAATCGAGCAATCTCTTTTATTCTATTTAAACTTTATTGAAAAAGATTTAAATTCGTGCAAAGGCATTTGAAATCGATATAATGGTAACCTTGATATAGCCATTTCAAGTTATTACAAGTAACCCGAAAATATTTTTGATATGAATGCATAAATATCTGTTAATACTAGTCTGATAGTCTTAAATTTTTTCTGTCATGATAAAGCTAATATACTTATGCATTCTAGTTTTTATAGAGTCAAAATCGGATCATTATTTACCGAGTTATAGCAATTTAAAAATGAGGGTCTCCAAAAAACCTTAAATAATGGGTTTCTCATAAAAATGAAAAAAAAACTTTGCATAAATGCATATATCTCTGTAAGTACCAGCCCGATTGTCTCACATTTGGTTCCAGAGGAAAGATAAAGTCTCAATCTTTTATTTTTTTGTTATTTTGACAAAATCGGAGCAATAGTTGCAGAGATACAGCCGTTGAAAGTAAAAGGTCTCCAGACTACGAAAAATTACAAGTTTATCATTTTTGAAAAAATAATTTTTTTTAAAAATTTAAAATCGAGCAATCTCTTTTATTCGAATTAAACTTTATTGAAAAAGATTTTATTTCGTGCAAAGGCATTTGAAATCGATATAATGGTAACCTTGATATAGCCATTTCAAGTTATTACAAGTAACCCGAAAATATTTTTGATATGAATGCATAAATATCTGTTAATACTAGTCCGATAGTCTTAATTTTTTTCTGTCATGATAAAGCTAATATACTTATGCATTCTAGTTTTTATAGAGTCAAAATCGGATCATTATTTACCGAGTTATAGCAATTTAAAAATGAGGGTCTTCAAGAAACCTTAAATAATGGGTTTATTATTTTTTTTATTATTTTTATTTATTTAATATTTATTTATTCATATAAAGAAATGGTTACAATTCATTAACATTTTTGCCCTTGCAAAGCCAATGGCTTGTCTGCTGGCAAATGAAAATTAAAAGTATAAATTAAATGATTATGAAATTAAGCTGTTCGTTGCAATTTTATTGCTGACTTAAAAAAAAGTTTTTAAATAGTTTTTTTCTATTATTATTATTCGCAGTGTTGAGAATATTTGTTGGTATCATATTAAGTATTTTTGTTAGCGTTACCGGCAGAGTACTTTTACCATAGTTATTGGTGTATTTGCTGACTTGATATCTTCCTTCGGCTCTTCTTCTAGTATTGTGGTTATGATCGATTTTTTTCAAAAACCTATCATCGTTGTAGAACTCGATTGCAATTGTTGTGTAATAAATGCTTTGGATGTCTAATATGTGTTCCTCTTTCGCGATGTTTGTTTCGGTGGTGTTGCTGTTGACATTGTTGGTGTTATTATTGGTATTATTGTTGGTATTATTGTTATTATTATTGTTGTTGTTGTTGGTGTTGTTGTGTTGTTGTATAGAGTTGTGTATTTGGTTGCTAGAGTGATTCATTATGTTTGTGGCTGGGTTGGCTTGGATGTTTTTTAGTCTGTTTTTCTTTAAAATGTTGAGTAGTTGGTTTTGCGTTAGTTGAAGTGTATTGCAATAAGGTGCGTTTCCCCAAGCTGTAATACCGTGTCTGATCTGCGATTCTACTAATGCGAAATAAGCTTGTCTCAGAACTTTGTAGTTTGAGTTATAGCTAAGATGATGAAGCATATATGCGGCACTCCTCAGCTTTTTACGTATTTGCGCTATATGAAACTTCCATTTAAAGTTTTGATCTACGTGTACTCCTAGATATTTATATATGTCAACTATTTCAATAAAAGTAGTGCATTGATCATGGTCGTAGGTAAAGTCAGCCATCTTTTTGTCGTGTAGACACTGTATGTCGTGATATTTAATTTGAATGTCTGCATATAGAAGATGAGGCGGTTTAATGTCCATAAGCTTGGTTTTATTTGCATTAATCACCAAACCGTGATCATGACACCATTTTGTTGCGATGTCTAATTGATGTTGCATAATTTTTGTAGCTATTTTTACGTCCTTATGGGCAACGACAATGGCGGTGTCATCGGCGTAAGCAAAAACTTTGCTCATCGTGAGTACATTTATTAACTCATTTGAGTATAATATGTACAGCAATGGACCTATTTTTGACCCTTGCGGTACACCATAGTCCGTATTTGTAGTATCACTGAGATTGTTTGATATTTTCACTACATACTTTCTGAAAGATAGATAGCTTTTGAACCAGTCTAAGCAGTTTTCACGTATCCCATTTGTTTCAAGCATTTTTATAAAATTTTCGTGAGATAACGTATCGAATGCTTTGCTGAAATCTACAAACAATGTAAGACAGTGGTGTTGTTTACTCAATTGTTCGTTAACGTAATTTGTAAAGTTTCCTAAAAGTTTATTAATGTTTTTCCCTTTTTGAAACCCAAATTGATTAGGATTTATTATTTTGTACTTTATTATAAAGTCCGTTAATCTTCTACAAACAATTTCTTCTACAATTTTCTCTATGACCGATAGTATAGCGATTGGTCTATAATTGTTGTAATCTGTCTTTTTGCCGCTTTTGTATATCGGACGAATCACCGAAATTTTAAGAGTGTCCGGTACGGTTGCACTATTTAGCATTAGGTTTGTTAGTTTTGTAATAATCGGAGTCATAACGATAGCATTATGTTTTAAATCTTTTGGCCTGATTCCATCAATTCCTGGCCCTTTATTTATGTTTAGTGTGTTCAATATGTTAAAGATTTCTTCTTGGTTTGTGTTTGTTAGGTAAAAAGAGTTTCTTAATACATTTGGTGAGTTATTTATGGTTTTAACATTGCATGTATGCAAAATATTTTTAACATTTTCTTTGAATTTTCTTGCAAAGTTATCACAAATATCTGTTAAGTTTATATCTTTAAAGTTTCTTTGTATTGTGTTATCAATATTATATGGTTTCTTACCAATAATTTCATTAATCGTTTGCCAAGTTACGCGTAAATTATTTCTGTTTTCGTAAAATTTATTTTTGTAATATAAATTTTTTGCATAGTTTAGTTTTTTGTTTAATAAATTTCTGTATTTTTTGAATTCAATTTCAATTAATTTATTGTTTGGGCTTGTTCGCCATTTTTTAAAAAGTTTATCTCTGTTTTCACAACATTTAATTAAGTATTCGTTCATCCACGGATTGGGAATTCGCTTTTTTGTTTTTCGATTATTTACAGTAGCATTTTTATATATGTTATTGAATTTTTCATGAATCGCGTTAAACATTTCATTTGGGTCGTTTAGATTTTCTATTTCGTGCCAGTTGGTTGTACATATCTGATGGTTCACTAAATGATTGGAAATTTGTTTTTTTGTATTATCGTTTTTTTCTTCATTTACATCATTACCTTCAGTGTAGCAGAAAAAAAGAGAGTAGTGGTCTGAGATGTTCGTTTTAACAATTAATGCATTTGCCTGTGTGTGAATGTTTGTGTTTCTAAAAAAGAGGTGGTCAATGCTTGTGCGTGTGTTTCTGCTAAAATCTTCTCTTGTGCACTCATTTATTATGCATTGCATTCCATTAGATGACATGACATCTAGGTATTGTATAGCTTTATTGGTTTCTTTTAAGAGATTGGTTTTAGTGTCCCCAACTACAATCATATTTTGTTTTTTGTTAATTTTGCTAATCGTTTCATCTATTTCTGTAATGAACTCACCAATGTTAGTGCTTGGTGGTCGATATACGGCTAGAATTGACAGGGGGTAATTGTTTATTTGTATATTAATATGCAGTGACTCAAATGTTTTTGTGTTTGACACTAAATTTGTTTGTACAATGTTTTCTTTTACATAAATTGCTACACCTCCCCCTTTATTTTCTCTGTTAATAAACACAGATTTAAAACCAGTTATATTGTAAAACGCACTTTCACTGTCAGAAATATTTGTCTCCACAAGTATTATTGTTTTAATTTGATTTATTATTTCATGAATTGTTGCTAAGAAAGGTGTAAAGTTTAATCGCATGGATCGAATATTTAAAAATATTAGTGAAAAAGGATAACTTAAATAGTTTCTATTAATTTCACTAAAAAAGTCTATAATTTTTGTTGTTATATCATTCATTTTATTTTATTAAAAGGATGGAAAAAACGAGGAAATAATATGTTTTTGTTTTTATTTATTTTGTTGAAAAAAAGGCTTTAAGTTTATTAATTTTTAAGCTATAATTTCTAGATCACATGTATTTGAAATGAGGATTGTGGTAGAGTTTTCATTCTTTTTTGCCAAAATGTGACCATTGCGGGACCATATAAATTTCCATCCACATTCTTTTGCTTTTGTTTTGCTAAGCCATAAAAGGCGGCGGTTATGGGGAGTGAGGTGGTCATTAACAAACACGAATTTATCTTTTTTATTGTTGTTATTGTTGCTGCTTTCTTCTTTTTCTGTTTCCATCTGGTTGTTTAAGAGGCCTGCTTCTACTCTATGGCGACTTATCTTGCTCATAAGTTCTCTTTTTTTATTTAATGAACAGAATTCTACAATAATTTTTTCTGTTTTGTTAATTTTGTAAGCATTGCTTATATCGTTATCGTTAATATTAACATCAACAGAGGCTGCTATTGTTTTTACTACTTCAGCTGGGGATATTTTTGCATTTTTGACATTCTTAATTTCAATGTTTTTATTTAGTAGCTGCTGCTCCAAAGAGTTAACTTTATTTTCCATACTCTGAATACGAACGTCTTTCTCTTTATTTTGCTCTTTAAGCTCGTTGACTTGTGTGGCTAGTAGTGCCATTGATTCTGCGAGTTTTGCAAATGCATTAGACATTTCCTCTCTTAATGCATTATGAGTGGATGTTAGGCTGGTAGTTAGTTGTTGTATGCTGGTTTTTATGTCGTTCATGTCTTTTGATACGTTTGTTTGTAGTGAGCATAACTCAGATTTGAGATCAGTCACATCGGCTTGTAACGAGCATACATTACGATCGACAGAGTTAATAGACAACGATTCTTTAAATTTTTTTGGATCAATATTTTCATCAACGCTATCATTATTTCTTTGTTGCTTGCATGTTTGTTGTAGTTCATCGCTAACAACAATTTGGTAAACATTATTTGGGGAATTACTTCGTTCTCTACATTTATGACACTTCCATGCAGATTTCTTTTCAAAATTCATAGAAGAGTATGTTGATTCTGATAATGTTGAACAGGGAGAAAAATGGTACCTTGATCCGCATTTAAAACATTTCACATGCTCTCCGGTTATTGGCAAAGGTTTATTGCATTGGTTACAAAGAGATGTAGTTGTAGTGAGATAATTTTTTAAGCTCATTTTAAGGGATTTTTTAAATATATTTGTTTTTTTTTGGACTTTGTACTTTTGATTTTATGTAGTTTCTTTTTCTTTCACTTTAAATTAAAGTTACTTTAATTTTTTAATTTAAATAATGAACAATTAATAAACACTTTTTATTTTAGTTTTTTGAAGCTGTTTTTTTTTTTTTATTTTTTAAATTATTTTGGTGTTTAAATATTGTTTTTAAAGTTTATATTCACTGGTTTTAAGAAAATATTTGAGAGCGCTATAAATAAACACGTCTTATTGCAACGAAAGCTCATAAAAATGAAAAAAAAACTTTGCATAAATGCATATATCTCTATAAGTACCAGCCCGATTGTCTCACATTTGGTTCCAGAGGAAAGATAAAGTCTCAATCTTTTATTTTTTTGTTATTGTGACAAAATCGGAGCAATAGTTGCAGAGATACAGCCGTTGAAAGTAAAAGGTCTCCAGACTACGAAAAATTACAAGTTTATCATTTTTGAAAAAATAATTTTTTTTAAAAATTTAAAATCGAGCAATCTCTTTTATTCGAATTAAACTTTATTGAAAAAGATTTTAATTCGTGCAAAGGCATTTGAAATCGATATAATGGTAACCTTGATATAGCCATTTCAAGTTATTACAAGTAACCCGAAAATATTTTTGATATGAATGCATAAATATCTGTTAATACTAGTCCGATAGTCTTAATTTTTTTCTGTCATGATAAAGCTAATATACTTATGCATTCTAGTTTTTATAGAGTCAAAATCGGATCATTATTTACCGAGTTATAGCAATTTAAAAATGAGGGTCTTCAAGAAACCTTAAATAATGGGTTTCTCATAAAAATGAAAAAAAAACTTTGCATAAATGCATATATCTCTATAAGTACCAGCCCGATTGTCTCACATTTGGTTCCAGAGGAAAGATAAAGTCTCAATCTTTTATTTTTTTGTTATTGTGACAAAATCGGAGCAATAGTTGCAGAGATACAGCCGTTGAAAGTAAAAGGTCTCCAGACTACGAAAAATTACAAGTTTATCATTTTTGAAAAAATAAATTTTTTTAAAAATTTAAAATCGAGCAATCTCTTTTATTCTATTTAAACTTTATTGAAAAAGATTTAAATTCGTGCAAAGGCATTTGAAATCGATATAATGGTAACCTTGATATAGCCATTTCAAGTTATTACAAGTAACCCGAAAATATTTTTGATATGAATGCATAAATATCTGTTAATACTAGTCCGATAGTCTTAATTTTTTTCTGTCATGATAAAGCTAATATACTTATGCATTCTAGTTTTTATAGAGTCAAAATCGGATCATTATTTACCGAGTTATAGCAATTTAAAAATGAGGGTCTCCAAGAAACCTTAAATAATGGGTTTCTCATAAAAATGAAAAAAAAACTTTGCATAAATGCATATATCTCTATAAGTACCAGCCCGATTGTCTCACATTTGGTTCCAAAGGAAAGATAAAGTCTCAATCTTTTATTTTTTTGTTATTGTGATAAAATCGGAGCAATAGTTGCAGAGATACAGCCGTTGAAAGTAAAAGGTCTCCAGACTACGAAAAATTACAAGTTTATCATTTTTGAAAAAAATAAATTTTTTTAAAAATTTAAAATCGAGCAATCTCTTTTATTCTATTTAAACTTTATTGAAAAAGATTTAAATTCGTGCAAAGGCATTTGAAATCGATATAATGGTAACCTTGATATAGCCATTTCAAGTTATTACAAGTAACCCGAAAATATTTTTGATATGAATGCATAAATATCTGTTAATACTAGTCTGATAGTCTTAAATTTTTTCTGTCATGATAAAGCTAATATACTTATGCATTCTAGTTTTTAAAGAGTCAAAATCGGATCATTATTTACTGAGTTATAGCAATTTAAAAATGAGGGTCTCCAAAAAACCTTAAATAATGGGTTTCTCATAAAAATGAAAAAAAAACTTTGCATAAATGCATATATCTCTGTAAGTACCAGCCCGATTGTCTCACATTTGGTTCCAGAGGAAAGATAAAGTCTCAATCTTTTATTTTTTTGTTATTTTGACAAAATCGGAGCAATAGTTGCAGAGATACAGCCGTTGAAAGTAAAAGGTCTCCAGACTACGAAAAATTACAAGTTTATCATTTTTGAAAAAATATTTTTTTTTAAAAATTTAAAATCGAGCAATCTCTTTTATTCGAATTAAACTTTATTGGAAAAGATTTTAATTCGTGCAAAGGCATTTGAAATCGATATAATGGTAACCTTGATATAGCCATTTCAAGTTATTACAAGTAACCCGAAAATATTTTTGATATGAATGCATAAATATCTGTTAATACTAGTCCGATAGTCTTAATTTTTTTCTGTCATGATAAAGCTAATATACTTATGCATTCTAGTTTTTATAGAGTCAAAATCGGATCATTATTTACCGAGTTATAGCAATTTAAAAATGAGGGTCTTCAAGAAACCTTAAATAATGGGTTTCTCATAAAAATGAAAAAAAAACTTTGCATAAATGCATATATCTCTATAAGTACCAGCCCGATTGTCTCACATTTGGTTCCAGAGGAAAGATAAAGTCTCAATCTTTTATTTTTTTGTTATTGTGACAAAATCGGAGCAATAGTTGCAGAGATACAGCCGTTGAAAGTAAAAGGTCTCCAGACTACGAAAAATTACAAGTTTATCATTTTTGAAAAAATAAATTTTTTTAAAAATTTAAAATCGAGCAATCTCTTTTATTCTATTTAAACTTTATTGAAAAAGATTTAAATTCGTGCAAAGGCATTTGAAATCGATATAATGGTAACCTTGATATAGCCATTTCAAGTTATTACAAGTAACCCGAAAATATTTTTGATATAAATGCATAAATATCTGTTAATACTAGTCCGATAGTCTTAATTTTTTTCTGTCATGATAAAGCTAATATACTTATGCATTCTAGTTTTTATAGAGTCAAAATCGGATCATTATTTACCGAGTTATAGCAATTTAAAAATGAGGGTCTCCAAGAAACCTTAAATAATGGGTTTCTCATAAAAATGAAAAAAAAACTTTGCATAAATGCATATATCTCTATAAGTACCAGCCCGATTGTCTCACATTTGGTTCCAAAGGAAAGATAAAGTCTCAATCTTTTATTTTTTTGTTATTGTGATAAAATCGGAGCAATAGTTGCAGAGATACAGCCGTTGAAAGTAAAAGGTCTCCAGACTACGAAAAATTACAAGTTTATCATTTTTGAAAAAAATAAATTTTTTTAAAAATTTAAAATCGAGCAATCTCTTTTATTCTATTTAAACTTTATTGAAAAAGATTTAAATTCGTGCAAAGGCATTTGAAATCGATATAATGGTAACCTTGATATAGCCATTTCAAGTTATTACAAGTAACCCGAAAATATTTTTGATATGAATGCATAAATATCTGTTAATACTAGTCTGATAGTCTTAAATTTTTTCTGTCATGATAAAGCTAATATACTTATGCATTCTAGTTTTTATAGAGTCAAAATCGGATCATTATTTACCGAGTTATAGCAATTTAAAAATGAGGGTCTCCAAAAAACCTTAAATACTTAATGGGTTTCTCATAAAAATGAAAAAAAAAACTTTGCATAAATGCATATATCTCTGTAAGTACCAGCCCGATTGTCTCACATTTGGTTCCAGAGGAAAGATAAAGTCTCAATCTTTTATTTTTTTGTTATTTTGACAAAATCGGAGAAATAGTTGCAGAGATACAGCCGTTGAAAGTAAAAGGTCTCCAGACTACGAAAAATTACAAGTTTATCATTTTTGAAAAAATATTTTTTTTTAAAAATTTAAAATCGAGCAATCTCTTTTATTCGAATTAAACTTTATTGAAAAAGATTTTAATTCGTGCAAAGGCATTTGAAATCGATATAATGGTAACCTTGATATAGCCATTTCAAGTTATTACAAGTAACCCGAAAATATTTTTGATATGAATGCATAAATATCTGTTAATACTAGTCCGATAGTCTTAATTTTTTTCTGTCATGATAAAGCTAATATACTTATGCATTCTAGTTTTTATAGAGTCAAAATCGGATCATTATTTACCGAGTTATAGCAATTTAAAAATGAGGGTCTTCAAGAAACCTTAAATAATGGGTTTCTCATAAAAATGAAAAAAAAAACTTTGCATAAATGCATATATCTCTATAAGTACCAGCCCGATTGTCTCACATTTGGTTCCAGAGGAAAGATAAAGTCTCAATCTTTTATTTTTTTGTTATTGTGACAAAATCGGAGCAATAGTTGCAGAGATACAGCCGTTGAAAGTAAAAGGTCTCCAGACTACGAAAAATTACAAGTTTATCATTTTTAAAAAAATATTTTTTTTAAAAATTTAAAATCGAGCAATCTCTTTTATTCGAATTAAACTTTATTGAAAAAGATTTTAATTCGTGCAAAGGCATTTGAAATCGATATAATGGTAACCTTGATATAGCCATTTCAAGTTATTACAAGTAACCCGAAAATATTTTTGATATGAATGCATAAATATCTGTTAATACTAGTCCGATAGTCTTAATTTTTTTCTGTCATGATAAAGCTAATATACTTATGCATTCTAGTTTTTATAGAGTCAAAATCGGATCATTATTTACCGAGTTATAGCAATTTAAAAATGAGGGTCTTCAAGAAACCTTAAATAATGGGTTTCTCATAAAAATGAAAAAAAAACTTTGCATAAATGCATATATCTCTATAAGTACCAGCCCGATTGTCTCACATTTGGTTCCAGAGGAAAGATAAAGTCTCAATCTTTTATTTTTTTGTTATTGTGACAAATTCGGAGCAATAGTTGCAGAGATACAGCCGTTGAAAGTAAAAGGTCTCCAGACTACGAAAAATTACAAGTTTATCATTTTTGAAAAAATAATTTTTTTTAAAAATTTAAAATCGAGCAATCTCTTTTATTCTATTTAAACTTTATTGAAAAAGATTTAAATTCGTGCAAAGGCATTTGAAATCGATATAATGGTAACCTTGATATAGCCATTTCAAGTTATTACAAGTAACCCGAAAATATTTTTGATATGAATGCATAAATATCTGTTAATACTAGTCCGATAGTCTTAATTTTTTTCTGTCATGATAAAGCTAATATACTTATGCATTCTAGTTTTTATAGAGTCAAAATCGGATCATTATTTACCGAGTTATAGCAATTTAAAAATGAGGGTCTCCAAGAAACCTTAAATAATGGGTTTCTCATAAAAATTAAAAAAAAACTTTGCATAAATGCATATATCTCTATAAGTACCAGCCCGATTGTCTCACATTTGGTTCCAAAGGAAAGATAAAGTCTCAATCTTTTATTTTTTTGTTATTGTGATAAAATCGGAGCAATAGTTGCAGAGATACAGCCGTTGAAAGTAAAAGGTCTCCAGACTACGAAAAATTACAAGTTTATCATTTTTGAAAAAAATAAATTTTTTTAAAAATTTAAAATCGAGCAATCTCTTTTATTCTATTTAAACTTTATTGAAAAAGATTTAAATTCGTGCAAAGGCATTTGAAATCGATATAATGGTAACCTTGATATAGCCATTTCAAGTTATTACAAGTAACCCGAAAATATTTTTGATATGAATGCATAAATATCTGTTAATACTAGTCCGATAGTCTTAATTTTTTTCTGTCATGATAAAGCTAATATTCTTATGCATTCTAGTTTTTATAGAGTCAAAATCGGATCATTATTTACCGAGTTATAGCAATTTAAAAATGAGGGTCTCCAAAAAACCTTAAATAATGGGTTTCTCATAAAAATGAAAAAAAAAAACTTTGCATAAATGCATATATCTCTGTAAGTACCAGCCCGATTGTCTCACATTTGGTTCCAGAGGAAAGATAAAGTCTCAATCTTTTATTTTTTTGTTATTTTGACAAAATCGGATCAATAGTTGCAGAGATACAGCCGTTGAAAGTAAAAGGTCTCCAGACTACGAAAAATTACAAGTTTATCATTTTCGAAAATATAAATTTTTTTAAAAATTTAAAATCGAGCAATCTCTTTTATTCTATTTAAACTTTATTGAAAAAGATTTAAATTCGTGCAAAGGCATTTGAAATCGATATAATGGTAACCTTGATATAGCCATTTCAAGTTATTACAAGTAACCCGAAAATATTTTTGATATGAATGCATAAATATCTGTTAATACTAGTCCGATAGTCTTAATTTTTTTCTGTCATGATAAAGCTAATATACTTATGCATTCTAGTTTTTATAGAGTCAAAATCGGATCATTATTTACCAAGTTATAGCAATTTAAAAATGAGGGTCTTCAAGAAACCTTAAATAATGGGTTTCTCATAAAAATGAAAAAAAAAACTTTGCATAAATGCATATATCTCTATAAGTACCAGCCCGATTGTCTCACATTTGGTTCCAGAGGAAAGATAAAGTCTCAATCTTTTATTTTTTTGTTATTGTGACAAAATCGGAGCAATAGTTGCAGAGATACAGCCGTTGAAAGTAAAAGGTCTCCAGACTACGAAAAATTACAAGTTTATCATTTTTGAAAAAAATAAATTTTTTTAAAAATTTAAAATCGAGCAATCTCTTTTATTCTATTTAAACTTTATTGAAAAAGATTTAAATTCGTGCAAAGGCATTTGAAATCGATATAATGGTAACCTTGATATAGCCATTTCAAGTTATTACAAGTAACCCGAAAATATTTTTGATATGAATGCATAAATATCTGTTAATACTAGTCCGATAGTCTTAATTTTTTTCTGTCATGATAAAGCTAATATACTTATGCATTCTAGTTTTTATAGAGTCAAAATCGGATCATTATTTACCGAGTTATAGCAATTTAAAAATGAGGGTCTCCAAAAAATCTTAAATAATGGGTTTCTCATAAAAATGAAAAAAAAACTTTGCATAAATGCATATATCTCTATAAGTACCAGCCCGATTGTCTCACATTTGGTTCCAAAGAAAAGATAAAGTCTCAACCTTTTATTTTTTTGTTATTGTGATAAAATCGGAGCAATAGTTGCAGAGATACAGCCGTTGAAAGTAAAAGGTCTCCACACTACGAAAAATTACAAGTTTATCATTTTTGAAAAAAATAAATTTTTTTAAAAATTTAAAATCGAGCAATCTCTTTTATTCTATTTAAACTTTATTGAAAAAGATTTAAATTCGTGCAAAGGCATTTGAAATCGATATAATGGTAACCTTGATATAGCCATTTCAAGTTATTACAAGTAACCCGAAAATATTTTTGATATGAATGCATAAATATCTGTTAATACTAGTCTGATAGTCTTAAATTTTTTCTGTCATGATAAAGCTAATATACTTATGCATTCTAGTTTTTATAGAGTCAAAATCGGATCGTTATTTAACGAGTTATAGCAATTTAAAAATGAGGGTCTCCAAAAAACCTTAAATAATGGGTTTCTCATAAAAATGAAAAAAAAACTTTGCATAAATGCATATATCTCTGTAAGTACCAGCCCGATTGTCTCACATTTAGTTCCAGAGGAAAGATAAAGTCTCAATCTTTTATTTTTTTGTTATTTTGACAAAATCGGAGCAATAGTTGCAGAGATACAGCCGTTGAAAGTAAAAGGTCTCCAGACTACGAAAAATTACAAGTTTATCATTTTTGAAAAAATAATTTTTTTTAAAAATTTAAAATCGAGCAATCTCTTTTATTCGAATTAAACTTTATTGAAAAAGATTTTAATTCGTGCAAAGGCATTTGAAATCGATATAATGGTAACCTTGATATAGCCATTTCAAGTTATTACAAGTAACCCGAAAATATTTTTGATATGAATGCATAAATATCTGTTAATACTAGTCCGATAGTCTTAATTTTTTTCTGTCATGATAAAGCTAATATACTTATGCATTCTAGTTTTTATAGAGTCAAAATCGGATCATTATTTACCGAGTTATAGCAATTTAAAAATGAGGGTCTTCAAGAAACCTTAAATAATGGGTTTCTCATAAAAATGAAAAAAAAACTTTGCATAAATGCATATATCTCTATAAGTACCAGCCCGATTGTCTCACATTTGGTTCCAGAGGAAAGATAAAGTCTCAATCTTTTATTTTTTTTTGTTATTGTGACAAAATCGGAGCAATAGTTGCAGAGATACAGCCGTTGAAAGTAAAAGGTCTCCAGACTACGAAAAATTACAAGTTTATCATTTTTGAAAAAATAATTTTTTTTAAAAATTTAAAATCGAGCAATCTCTTTTATTCTATTTAAACTTTATTGAAAAAGATTTAAATTCGTGCAAATGCATTTGAAATCGATATAATGGTAACCTTGATATAGCCATTTCAAGTTATTACAAGTAACCCGAAAATATTTTTGATATGAATGCATAAATATCTGTTAATACTAGTCCGATAGTCTTAATTTTTTTCTGTCATGATAAAGCTAATATACTTATGCATTCTAGTTTTTATAGAGTCAAAATCGGATCATTATTTACCGAGTTATAGCAATTTAAAAATGAGGGTCTCCAAGAAACCTTAAATAATGGGTTTCTCATAAAAATGAAAAAAAAACTTTGCATAAATGCATATATCTCTATAAGTACCAGCCCGATTGTCTCACATTTGGTTCCAAAGGAAAGATAAAGTCTCAATCTTTTATTTTTTTGTTATTGTGATAAAATCGGAGCAATAGTTGCAGAGATACAGCCGTTGAAAGTAAAAGGTCTCCAGACTACGAAAAATTACAAGTTTATCATTTTTGAAAAAAATAAATTTTTTTAAAAATTTAAAATCGAGCAATCTCTTTTATTCTATTTAAACTTTATTGAAAAAGATTTAAATTCGTGCAAAGGCATTTGAAATCGATATAATGGTAACCTTGATATAGCCATTTCAAGTTATTACAAGTAACCCGAAAATATTTTTGATATGAATGCATAAATATCTGTTAATACTAGTCTGATAGTCTTAAATTTTTTCTGTCATGATAAAGCTAATATACTTATGCATTCTAGTTTTTATAGAGTCAAAATCGGATCATTATTTACCGAGTTATAGCAATTTAAAAATGAGGGTCTCCAAAAAACCTTAAATAATGGGTTTCTCATAAAAATGAAAAAAAAACTTTGCATAAATGCATATATCTCTGTAAGTACCAGCCCGATTGTCTCACATTTGGTTCCAGAGGAAAGATAAAGTCTCAATCTTTTATTTTTTTGTTATTTTGACAAAATCGGAGCAATAGTTGCAGAGATACAGCCGTTGAAAGTAAAAGGTCTCCAGACTACGAAAAATTACAAGTTTATCATTTTTGAAAAAATAATTTTTTTTAAAAATTTAAAATCGAGCAATCTCTTTTAGTCGAATTAAACTTTATTGAAAAAGATTTTAATTCGTGCAAAGGCATTTGAAATCGATATAATGGTAACCTTGATATAGCCATTTCAAGTTATTACAAGTAACCCGAAAATATTTTTGATATGAATGCATAAATATCTGTTAATACTAGTCCGATAGTCTTAATTTTTTTCTGTCATGATAAAGCTAATATACTTATGCATTCTAGTTTTTATAGAGTCAAAATCGGATCATTATTTACCGAGTTATAGCAATTTAAAAATGAGGGTCTTCAAGAAACCTTAAATAATGGGTTTCTCATAAAAATGAAAAAAAAACTTTGCATAAATGCATATATCTCTATACTTAAGTACCAGCCCGATTGTCTCACATTTGGTTCCAGAGGAAAGATAAAGTCTCAATCTTTTATTTTTTTTGTTATTGTGACAAAATCGGAGCAATAGTTGCAGAGATACAGCCGTTGAAAGTAAAAGGTCTCCAGACTACGAAAAATTACAAGTTTATCATTTTTGAAAAAATAAATTTTTTAAAAATTTAAAATCGAGCAATCTCTTTTATTCTATTTAAACTTTATTGAAAAAGATTTAAATTCGTGCAAAGGCATTTGAAATCGATATAATGGTAACCTTGATATAGCCATTTCAAGTTATTACAAGTAACCCGAAAATATTTTTGATATGAATGCATAAATATCTGTTAATACTAGTCCGATAGTCTTAATTTTTTTCTGTCATGATAAAGCTAATATACTTATGCATTCTAGTTTTTATAGAGTCAAAATCGGATCATTATTTACCGAGTTATAGCAATTTAAAAATGAGGGTCTCCAAGAAACCTTAAATAATGGGTTTCTCATAAAAATGAAAAAAAAACTTTGCATAAATGCATATATCTCTATAAGTACCAGCCCGATTGTTTCACATTTGGTTCCAAAGGAAAGATAAAGTCTCAATCTTTTATTTTTTTGTTATTGTGATAAAATCGGAGCAATAGTTGCAGAGATACAGCCGTTGAAAGTAAAAGGTCTCCAGACTACGAAAAATTACAAGTTTATCATTTTTGAAAAAAATAAATTTTTTTAAAAATTTAAAATCGAGCAATCTCTTTTATTCTATTTAAACTTTATTGAAAAAGATTTAAATTCGTGCAAAGGCATTTGAAATCGATATAATGGTAACCTTGATATAGCCATTTCAAGTTATTACAAGTAACCCGAAAATATTTTTGATATGAATGCATAAATATCTGTTAATACTAGTCTGATAGTCTTAAATTTTTTCTGTCATGATAAAGCTAATATACTTATGCATTCTAGTTTTTATAGAGTCAAAATCGGATCATTATTTACCGAGTTATAGCAATTTAAAAATGAGGGTCTCCAAAAAACCTTAAATAATGGGTTTCTCATAAAAATGAAAAAAAAACTTTGCATAAATGCATATATCTCTGTAAGTACCAGCCCGATTGTCTCACATTTGGTTCCAGAGGAAAGATAAAGTCTCAATCTTTTATTTTTTTGTTATTTTGACAAAATCGGAGCAATAGTTGCAGAGATACAGCCGTTGAAAGTAAAAGGTCTCCAGACTACGAAAAATTACAAGTTTATCATTTTTGAAAAAATAATTTTTTTTAAAAATTTAAAATCGAGCAATCTCTTTTATTCGAATTAAACTTTATTGAAAAAGATTTTATTTCGTGCAAAGGCATTTGAAATCGATATAATGGTAACCTTGATATAGCCATTTCAAGTTATTACAAGTAACCCGAAAATATTTTTGATATGAATGCATAAATATCTGTTAATACTAGTCCGATAGTCTTAATTTTTTTCTGTCATGATAAAGCTAATATACTTATGCATTCTAGTTTTTATAGAGTCAAAATCGGATCATTATTTACCGAGTTATAGCAATTTAAAAATGAGGGTCTTCAAGAAACCTTAAATAATGGGTTTATTATTTTTTTTATTATTTTTATTTATTTAATATTTATTTATTCATATAAAGAAATGGTTACAATTCATTAACATTTTTGCCCTTGCAAAGCCAATGGCTTGTCTGCTGGCAAATGAAAATTAAAAGTATAAATTAAATGATTATGAA
Organism: Pegoplata infirma; assembly: GCA_963921195.1. NCBI lineage: Eukaryota > Metazoa > Arthropoda > Insecta > Diptera > Anthomyiidae > Pegoplata > Pegoplata infirma. The sequence goes on from OY992536.1 coordinate 139,575,766, forward strand.
ATTAAGCTGTTCGTTGCAATTTTATTGCTGACTTAAAAAAAAGTTTTTAAATAGTTTTTTTCTATTATTATTATTCGCAGTGTTGAGAATATTTGTTGGTATCATATTAAGTATTTTTGTTAGCGTTACCGGCAGAGTACTTTTACCATAGTTATTGGTGTATTTGCTGACTTGATATCTTCCTTCGGCTCTTCTTCTAGTATTGTGGTTATGATCGATTTTTTTCAAAAACCTATCATCGTTGTAGAACTCGATTGCAATTGTTGTGTAATAAATGCTTTGGATGTCTAATATGTGTTCCTCTTTCGCGATGTTTGTTTCGGTGGTGTTGCTGTTGACATTGTTGGTGTTATTATTGGTATTATTGTTGGTATTATTGTTATTATTATTGTTGTTGTTGTTGGTGTTGTTGTGTTGTTGTATAGAGTTGTGTATTTGGTTGCTAGAGTGATTCATTATGTTTGTGGCTGGGTTGGCTTGGATGTTTTTTAGTCTGTTTTTCTTTAAAATGTTGAGTAGTTGGTTTTGCGTTAGTTGAAGTGTATTGCAATAAGGTGCGTTTCCCCAAGCTGTAATACCGTGTCTGATCTGCGATTCTACTAATGCGAAATAAGCTTGTCTCAGAACTTTGTAGTTTGAGTTATAGCTAAGATGATGAAGCATATATGCGGCACTCCTCAGCTTTTTACGTATTTGCGCTATATGAAACTTCCATTTAAAGTTTTGATCTACGTGTACTCCTAGATATTTATATATGTCAACTATTTCAATAAAAGTAGTGCATTGATCATGGTCGTAGGTAAAGTCAGCCATCTTTTTGTCGTGTAGACACTGTATGTCGTGATATTTAATTTGAATGTCTGCATATAGAAGATGAGGCGGTTTAATGTCCATAAGCTTGGTTTTATTTGCATTAATCACCAAACCGTGATCATGACACCATTTTGTTGCGATGTCTAATTGATGTTGCATAATTTTTGTAGCTATTTTTACGTCCTTATGGGCAACGACAATGGCGGTGTCATCGGCGTAAGCAAAAACTTTGCTCATCGTGAGTACATTTATTAACTCATTTGAGTATAATATGTACAGCAATGGACCTATTTTTGACCCTTGCGGTACACCATAGTCCGTATTTGTAGTATCACTGAGATTGTTTGATATTTTCACTACATACTTTCTGAAAGATAGATAGCTTTTGAACCAGTCTAAGCAGTTTTCACGTATCCCATTTGTTTCAAGCATTTTTATTAAATTTTCGTGAGATAACGTATCGAATGCTTTGCTGAAATCTACAAACAATGTAAGACAGTGGTGTTGTTTACTCAATTGTTCGTTAACGTAATTTGTAAAGTTTCCTAAAAGTTTATTAATGTTTTTCCCTTTTTGAAACCCAAATTGATTAGGATTTATTATTTTGTACTTTATTATAAAGTCCGTTAATCTTCTACAAACAATTTCTTCTACAATTTTCTCTATGACCGATAGTATAGCGATTGGTCTATAATTGTTGTAATCTGTCTTTTTGCCGCTTTTGTATATCGGACGAATCACCGAAATTTTAAGAGTGTCCGGTACGGTTGCACTATTTAGCATTAGGTTTGTTAGTTTTGTAATAATCGGAGTCATAACGATAGCATTATGTTTTAAATCTTTTGGCCTGATTCCATCAATTCCTGGCCCTTTATTTATGTTTAGTGTGTTCAATATGTTAAAGATTTCTTCTTGGTTTGTGTTTGTTAGGTAAAAAGAGTTTCTTAATACATTTGGTGAGTTATTTATGGTTTTAACATTGCATGTATGCAAAATATTTTTAACATTTTCTTTGAATTTTCTTGCAAAGTTATCACAAATATCTGTTAAGTTTATATCTTTAAAGTTTCTTTGTATTGTGTTATCAATATTATATGGTTTCTTACCAATAATTTCATTAATCGTTTGCCAAGTTACGCGTAAATTATTTCTGTTTTCGTAAAATTTATTTTTGTAATATAAATTTTTTGCATAGTTTAGTTTTTTGTTTAATAAATTTCTGTATTTTTTGAATTCAATTTCAATTAATTTATTGTTTGGGCTTGTTCGCCATTTTTTAAAAAGTTTATCTCTGTTTTCACAACATTTAATTAAGTATTCGTTCATCCACGGATTGGGAATTCGCTTTTTTGTTTTTCGATTATTTACAGTAGCATTTTTATATATGTTATTGAATTTTTCATGAATCGCGTTAAACATTTCATTTGGGTCGTTTAGATTTTCTATTTCGTGCCAGTTGGTTGTACATATCTGATGGTTCACTAAATGATTGGAAATTTGTTTTTTTGTATTATCGTTTTTTTCTTCATTTACATCATTACCTTCAGTGTAGCAGAAAAAAAGAGAGTAGTGGTCTGAGATGTTCGTTTTAACAATTAATGCATTTGCCTGTGTGTGAATGTTTGTGTTTCTAAAAAAGAGGTGGTCAATGCTTGTGCGTGTGTTTCTGCTAAAATCTTCTCTTGTGCACTCATTTATTATGCATTGCATTCCATTAGATGACATGACATCTAGGTATTGTATAGCTTTATTGGTTTCTTTTAAGAGATTGGTTTTAGTGTCCCCAACTACAATCATATTTTGTTTTTTGTTAATTTTGCTAATCGTTTCATCTATTTCTGTAATGAACTCACCAATGTTAGTGCTTGGTGGTCGATATACGGCTAGAATTGACAGGGGGTAATTGTTTATTTGTATATTAATATGCAGTGACTCAAATGTTTTTGTGTTTGACACTAAATTTGTTTGTACAATGTTTTCTTTTACATAAATTGCTACACCTCCCCCTTTATTTTCTCTGTTAATAAACACAGATTTAAAACCAGTTATATTGTAAAACGCACTTTCACTGTCAGAAATATTTGTCTCCACAAGTATTATTGTTTTAATTTGATTTATTATTTCATGAATTGTTGCTAAGAAAGGTGTAAAGTTTAATCGCATGGATCGAATATTTAAAAATATTAGTGAAAAAGGATAACTTAAATAGTTTCTATTAATTTCACTAAAAAAGTCTATAATTTTTGTTGTTATATCATTCATTTTATTTTATTAAAAGGATGGAAAAAACGAGGAAATAATATGTTTTTGTTTTTATTTATTTTGTTGAAAAAAAGGCTTTAAGTTTATTAATTTTTAAGCTATAATTTCTAGATCACATGTATTTGAAATGAGGATTGTGGTAGAGTTTTCATTCTTTTTTGCCAAAATGTGACCATTGCGGGACCATATAAATTTCCATCCACATTCTTTTGCTTTTGTTTTGCTAAGCCATAAAAGGCGGCGGTTATGGGGAGTGAGGTGGTCATTAACAAACACGAATTTATCTTTTTTATTGTTGTTATTGTTGCTGCTTTCTTCTTTTTCTGTTTCCATCTGGTTGTTTAAGAGGCCTGCTTCTACTCTATGGCGACTTATCTTGCTCATAAGTTCTCTTTTTTTATTTAATGAACAGAATTCTACAATAATTTTTTCTGTTTTGTTAATTTTGTAAGCATTGCTTATATCGTTATCGTTAATATTAACATCAACAGAGGCTGCTATTGTTTTTACTACTTCAGCTGGGGATATTTTTGCATTTTTGACATTCTTAATTTCAATGTTTTTATTTAGTAGCTGCTGCTCCAAAGAGTTAACTTTATTTTCCATACTCTGAATACGAACGTCTTTCTCTTTATTTTGCTCTTTAAGCTCGTTGACTTGTGTGGCTAGTAGTGCCATTGATTCTGCGAGTTTTGCAAATGCATTAGACATTTCCTCTCTTAATGCATTATGAGTGGATGTTAGGCTGGTAGTTAGTTGTTGTATGCTGGTTTTTATGTCGTTCATGTCTTTTGATACGTTTGTTTGTAGTGAGCATAACTCAGATTTGAGATCAGTCACATCGGCTTGTAACGAGCATACATTACGATCGACAGAGTTAATAGACAACGATTCTTTAAATTTTTTTGGATCAATATTTTCATCAACGCTATCATTATTTCTTTGTTGCTTGCATGTTTGTTGTAGTTCATCGCTAACAACAATTTGGTAAACATTATTTGGGGAATTACTTCGTTCTCTACATTTATGACACTTCCATGCAGATTTCTTTTCAAAATTCATAGAAGAGTATGTTGATTCTGATAATGTTGAACAGGGAGAAAAATGGTACCTTGATCCGCATTTAAAACATTTCACATGCTCTCCGGTTATTGGCAAAGGTTTATTGCATTGGTTACAAAGAGATGTAGTTGTAGTGAGATAATTTTTTAAGCTCATTTTAAGGGATTTTTTAAATATATTTGTTTTTTTTTGGACTTTGTACTTTTGATTTTATGTAGTTTCTTTTTCTTTCACTTTAAATTAAAGTTACTTTAATTTTTTAATTTAAATAATGAACAATTAATAAACACTTTTTATTTTAGTTTTTTGAAGCTGTTTTTTTTTTTATTTTTTAAATTATTTTGGTGTTTAAATATTGTTTTTAAAGTTTATATTCACTGGTTTTAAGAAAATATTTGAGAGCGCTATAAATAAACACGTCTTATTGCAACGAAAGCTCATAAAAATGAAAAAAAAACTTTGCATAAATGCATATATCTCTATAAGTACCAGCCCGATTGTCTCACATTTGGTTCCAGAGGAAAGATAAAGTCTCAATCTTTTATTTTTTTGTTATTGTGACAAAATCGGAGCAATAGTTGCAGAGATACAGCCGTTGAAAGTAAAAGGTCTCCAGACTACGAAAAATTACAAGTTTATCATTTTTGAAAAAATAAATTTTTTTAAAAATTTAAAATCGAGCAATCTCTTTTATTCTATTTAAACTTTATTGAAAAAGATTTAAATTCGTGCAAAGGCATTTGAAATCGATATAATGGTAACCTTGATATAGCCATTTCAAGTTATTACAAGTAACCCGAAAATATTTTTGATATGAATGCATAAATATCTGTTAATACTAGTCCGATAGTCTTAATTTTTTTCTGTCATGATAAAGCTAATATACTTATGCATTCTAGTTTTTATAGAGTCAAAATCGGATCATTATTTACCGAGTTATAGCAATTTAAAAATGAGGGTCTCCAAAAAATCTTAAATAATGGGTTTCTCATAAAAATGAAAAAAAACTTTGCATAAATGCATATATCTCTATAAGTACCAGCCCGATTGTCTCACATTTGGTTCCAAAGAAAAGATAAAGTCTCAACCTTTTATTTTTTTGTTATTGTGATAAAATCGGAGCAATAGTTGCAGAGATACAGCCGTTGAAAGTAAAAGGTCTCCACACTACGAAAAATTACAAGTTTATCATTTTTGAAAAAAATAAATTTTTTTAAAAATTTAAAATCGAGCAATCTCTTTTATTCTATTTAAACTTTATTGAAAAAGATTTAAATTCGTGCAAAGGCATTTGAAATCGATATAATGGTAACCTTGATATAGCCATTTCAAGTTATTACAAGTAACCCGAAAATATTTTTGATATGAATGCATAAATATCTGTTAATACTAGTCTGATAGTCTTAAATTTTTTCTGTCATGATAAAGCTAATATACTTATGCATTCTAGTTTTTATAGAGTCAAAATCGGATCATTATTTACTGAGTTATAGCAATTTAAAAATGAGGGTCTCCAAAAAACCTTAAATAATGGGTTTCTCATAAAAATGAAAAAAAAACTTTGCATAAATGCATATATCTCTGTAAGTACCAGCCCGATTGTCTCACATTTGGTTCCAGAGGAAAGATAAAGTCTCAATCTTTTATTTTTTTGTTATTTTGACAAAATCGGAGCAATAGTTGCAGAGATACAGCCGTTGAAAGTAAAAGGTCTCCAGACTACGAAAAATTACAAGTTTATCATTTTTGAAAAAATAATTTTTTTTAAAAATTTAAAATCGAGCAATCTCTTTTATTCGAATTAAACTTTATTGAAAAAGATTTTAATTCGTGCAAAGGCATTTGAAATCGATATAATGGTAACCTTGATATAGCCATTTCAAGTTATTACAAGTAACCCGAAAATATTTTTGATATGAATGCATAAATATCTGTTAATACTAGTCCGATAGTCTTAATTTTTTTCTGTCATGATAAAGCTAATATACTTATGCATTCTAGTTTTTATAGAGTCAAAATCGGATCATTATTTACCGAGTTATAGCAATTTAAAAATGAGGGTCTTCAAGAAACCTTAAATAATGGGTTTCTCATAAAAATGAAAAAAAAACTTTGCATAAATGCATATATCTCTATAAGTACCAGCCCGATTGTCTCACATTTGGTTCCAGAGGAAAGATAAAGTCTCAATCTTTTATTTTTTTGTTATTGTGACAAAATCGGAGCAATAGTTGCAGAGATACAGCCGTTGAAAGTAAAAGGTCTCCAGACTACGAAAAATTACAAGTTTATCATTTTTGAAAAAATAAATTTTTTTAAAAATTTAAAATCGAGCAATCTCTTTTATTCTATTTAAACTTTATTGAAAAAGATTTAAATTCGTGCAAAGGCATTTGAAATCGATATAATGGTAACCTTGATATAGCCATTTCAAGTTATTACAAGTAACCCGAAAATATTTTTGATATGAATGCATAAATATCTGTTAATACTAGTCCGATAGTCTTAATTTTTTTCTGTCATGATAAAGCTAATATACTTATGCATTCTAGTTTTTATAGAGTCAAAATCGGATCATTATTTACCGAGTTATAGCAATTTAAAAATGAGGGTCTCCAAGAAACCTTAAATAATGGGTTTCTCATAAAAATGAAAAAAAAACTTTGCATAAATGCATATATCTCTATAAGTACCAGCCCGATTGTCTCACATTTGGTTCCAAAGGAAAGATAAAGTCTCAATCTTTTATTTTTTTGTTATTGTGATAAAATCGGAGCAATAGTTGCAGAGATACAGCCGTTGAAAGTAAAAGGTCTCCAGACTACGAAAAATTACAAGTTTATCATTTTTGAAAAAAATAAATTTTTTTAAAAATTTAAAATCGAGCAATCTCTTTTATTCTATTTAAACTTTATTGAAAAAGATTTAAATTCGTGCAAAGGCATTTGAAATCGATATAATGGTAACCTTGATATAGCCATTTCAAGTTATTACAAGTAACCCGAAAATATTTTTGATATGAATGCATAAATATCTGTTAATACTAGTCTGATAGTCTTAAATTTTTTCTGTCATGATAAAGCTAATATACTTATGCATTCTAGTTTTTATAGAGTCAAAATCGGATCATTATTTACTGAGTTATAGCAATTTAAAAATGAGGGTCTCCAAAAAACCTTAAATAATGGGTTTCTCATAAAAATGAAAAAAAAACTTTGCATAAATGCATATATCTCTGTAAGTACCAGCCCGATTGTCTCACATTTGGTTCCAGAGGAAAGATAAAGTCTCAATCTTTTATTTTTTTGTTATTTTGACAAAATCGGAGCAATAGTTGCAGAGATACAGCCGTTGAAAGTAAAAGGTCTCCAGACTACGAAAAATTACAAGTTTATCATTTTTGAAAAAATATTTTTTTTTAAAAATTTAAAATCGAGCAATCTCTTTTATTCGAATTAAACTTTATTGGAAAAGATTTTAATTCGTGCAAAGGCATTTGAAATCGATATAATGGTAACCTTGATATAGCCATTTCAAGTTATTACAAGTAACCCGAAAATATTTTTGATATGAATGCATAAATATCTGTTAATACTAGTCCGATAGTCTTAATTTTTTTCTGTCATGATAAAGCTAATATACTTATGCATTCTAGTTTTTATAGAGTCAAAATCGGATCATTATTTACCGAGTTATAGCAATTTAAAAATGAGGGTCTTCAAGAAACCTTAAATAATGGGTTTCTCATAAAAATGAAAAAAAAAACTTTGCATAAATGCATATATCTCTATAAGTACCAGCCCGATTGTCTCACATTTGGTTCCAGAGGAAAGATAAAGTCTCAATCTTTTATTTTTTTGTTATTGTGACAAAATCGGAGCAATAGTTGCAGAGATACAGCCGTTGAAAGTAAAAGGTCTCCAGACTACGAAAAATTACAAGTTTATCATTTTTGAAAAAATATTTTTTTTAAAAATTTAAAATCGAGCAATCTCTTTTATTCGAATTAAACTTTATTGAAAAAGATTTTAATTCGTGCAAAGGCATTTGAAATCGATATAATGGTAACCTTGATATAGCCATTTCAAGTTATTACAAGTAACCCGAAAATATTTTTGATATGAATGCATAAATATCTGTTAATACTAGTCCGATAGTCTTAATTTTTTTCTGTCATGATAAAGCTAATATACTTATGCATTCTAGTTTTTATAGAGTCAAAATCGGATCATTATTTACCGAGTTATAGCAATTTAAAAATGAGGGTCTTCAAGAAACCTTAAATAATGGGTTTCTCATAAAAATGAAAAAAAAACTTTGCATAAATGCATATATCTCTATAAGTACCAGCCCGATTGTCTCACATTTGGTTCCAGAGGAAAGATAAAGTCTCAATCTTTTATTTTTTTGTTATTGTGACAAATTCGGAGCAATAGTTGCAGAGATACAGCCGTTGAAAGTAAAAGGTCTCCAGACTACGAAAAATTACAAGTTTATCATTTTTGAAAAAATAATTTTTTTTAAAAATTTAAAATCGAGCAATCTCTTTTATTCTATTTAAACTTTATTGAAAAAGATTTAAATTCGTGCAAAGGCATTTGAAATCGATATAATGGTAACCTTGATATAGCCATTTCAAGTTATTACAAGTAACCCGAAAATATTTTTGATATGAATGCATAAATATCTGTTAATACTAGTCCGATAGTCTTAATTTTTTTCTGTCATGATAAAGCTAATATACTTATGCATTCTAGTTTTTATAGAGTCAAAATCGGATCATTATTTACCGAGTTATAGCAATTTAAAAATGAGGGTCTCCAAGAAACCTTAAATAATGGGTTTCTCATAAAAATTAAAAAAAAACTTTGCATAAATGCATATATCTCTATAAGTACCAGCCCGATTGTCTCACATTTGGTTCCAAAGGAAAGATAAAGTCTCAATCTTTTATTTTTTTGTTATTGTGATAAAATCGGAGCAATAGTTGCAGAGATACAGCCGTTGAAAGTAAAAGGTCTCCAGACTACGAAAAATTACAAGTTTATCATTTTTGAAAAAAATAAATTTTTTTAAAAATTTAAAATCGAGCAATCTCTTTTATTCTATTTAAACTTTATTGAAAAAGATTTAAATTCGTGCAAAGGCATTTGAAATCGATATAATGGTAACCTTGATATAGCCATTTCAAGTTATTACAAGTAACCCGAAAATATTTTTGATATGAATGCATAAATATCTGTTAATACTAGTCCGATAGTCTTAATTTTTTTCTGTCATGATAAAGCTAATATTCTTATGCATTCTAGTTTTTATAGAGTCAAAATCGGATCATTATTTACCGAGTTATAGCAATTTAAAAATGAGGGTCTCCAAAAAACCTTAAATAATGGGTTTCTCATAAAAATGAAAAAAAAAACTTTGCATAAATGCATATATCTCTGTAAGTACCAGCCCGATTGTCTCACATTTGGTTCCAGAGGAAAGATAAAGTCTCAATCTTTTATTTTTTTGTTATTTTGACAAAATCGGAGCAATAGTTGCAGAGATACAGCCGTTGAAAGTAAAAGGTCTCCAGACTACGAAAAATTACAAGTTTATCATTTTCGAAAAAATAAATTTTTTTAAAAATTTAAAATCGAGCAATCTCTTTTATTCTATTTAAACTTTATTGAAAAAGATTTAAATTCGTGCAAAGGCATTTGAAATCGATATAATGGTAACCTTGATATAGCCATTTCAAGTTATTACAAGTAACCCGAAAATATTTTTGATATGAATGCATAAATATCTGTTAATACTAGTCCGATAGTCTTAATTTTTTTCTGTCATGATAAAGCTAATATACTTATGCATTCTAGTTTTTATAGAGTCAAAATCGGATCATTATTTACCAAGTTATAGCAATTTAAAAATGAGGGTCTTCAAGAAACCTTAAATAATGGGTTTCTCATAAAAATGAAAAAAAAAACTTTGCATAAATGCATATATCTCTATAAGTACCAGCCCGATTGTCTCACATTTGGTTCCAGAGGAAAGATAAAGTCTCAATCTTTTATTTTTTTGTTATTGTGACAAAATCGGAGCAATAGTTGCAGAGATACAGCCGTTGAAAGTAAAAGGTCTCCAGACTACGAAAAATTACAAGTTTATCATTTTTGAAAAAAATAAATTTTTTTAAAAATTTAAAATCGAGCAATCTCTTTTATTCTATTTAAACTTTATTGAAAAAGATTTAAATTCGTGCAAAGGCATTTGAAATCGATATAATGGTAACCTTGATATAGCCATTTCAAGTTATTACAAGTAACCCGAAAATATTTTTGATATGAATGCATAAATATCTGTTAATACTAGTTCGATAGTCTTAATTTTTTTCTGTCATGATAAAGCTAATATACTTATGCATTCTAGTTTTTATAGAGTCAAAATCGGATCATTATTTACCGAGTTATAGCAATTTAAAAATGAGGGTCTCCAAGAAACCTTAAATAATGGGTTTCTCATAAAAATGAAAAAAAAAACTTTGCATAAATGCATATATCTCTATAAGTACCAGCCCGATTGTCTCACATTTGGTTCCAAAGGAAAGATAAAGTCTCAATCTTTTATTTTTTTGTTATTGTGATAAAATCGGAGCAATAGTTGCAGAGATACAGCCGTTGAAAGTAAAAGGTCTCCAGACTACGAAAAATTACAAGTTTATCATTTTTGAAAAAAATAAATTTTTTTAAAAATTTAAAATCGAGCAATCTCTTTTATTCTATTTAAACTTTATTGAAAAAGATTTAAATTCGTGCAAAGGCATTTGAAATCGATATAATGGTAACCTTGATATAGCCATTTCAAGTTATTACAAGTAACCCGAAAATATTTTTGATATGAATGCATAAATATCTGTTAATACTAGTCTGATAGTCTTAAATTTTTTCTGTCATGATAAAGCTAATATACTTATGCATTCTAGTTTTTAAAGAGTCAAAATCGGATCATTATTTACCGAGTTATAGCAATTTAAAAATGAGGGTCTCCAAAAAACCTTAAATAATGGGTTTCTCATAAAAATTAAAAAAAAACTTTGCATAAATGCATATATCTCTGTAAGTACCAGCCCGATTGTCTCACATTTGGTTCCAGGGGAAAGATAAAGTCTCAATCTTTTATTTTTTTGTTATTTTGACAAAATCGGAGCAATAGTTGCAGAGATACAGCCGTTGAAAGTAAAAGGTCTCCAGACTACGAAAAATTACAAGTTTATCATTTTTGAAAAAATATTTTTTTTTTTTAAATTTAAAATCGAGCAAACTCTTTTATTCGAATTAAACTTTATTGAAAAAGATTTTAATTCGTGCAAAGGCATTTGAAATCGATATAGCCATTTCAAGTTATTACAAGTAACCCGAAAATATTTTTGATATGAATGCATAAATATCTGTTAATACTAGTCCGATAGTCTTAATTTTTTTCTGTCATGATAAAGCTAATATACTTATGCATTCTAGTTTTTATAGAGTCAAAATCGGATCATTATTTACCGAGTTATAGCAATTTAAAAATGAGGGTCTTCAAGAAACCTTAAATAATGGGTTTCTCATAAAAATGAAAAAAAAACTTTGCATAAATGCATATATCTCTATAAGTACCAGCCCGATTGTCTCACATTTGGTTCCAGAGGAAAGATAAAGTCTCAATCTTTTATTTTTTTGTTATTGTGACAAAATCGGAGCAATAGTTGCAGAGATACAGCCGTTGAAAGTAAAAGGTCTCCAGACTACGAAAAATTACAAGTTTATCATTTTTGAAAAAATAATTTTTTTTAAAAATTTAAAATCGAGCAATCTCTTTTATTCGAATTAAACTTTATTGAAAAAGATTTTAATTCGTGCAAAGGCATTTGAAATCGATATAATGGTAACCTTGATATAGCCATTTCAAGTTATTACAAGTAACCTGAAAATATTTTTGATATGAATGCATAAATATCTGTTAATACTAGTCCGATAGTCTTAATTTTTTTCTGTCATGATAAAGCTAATATACTTATGCATTCTAGTTTTTATAGAGTCAAAATCGGATCATTATTTACCGAGTTATAGCAATTTAAAAATGAGGGTCTCCAAGAAACCTTAAATAATGGGTTTCTCATAAAAATGAAAAAAAAACTTTGCATAAATGCATATATCTCTATAAGTACCAGCCCGATTGTCTCACATTTGGTTCCAAAGGAAAGATAAAGTCTCAATCTTTTATTTTTTTGTTATTGTGATAAAATCGGAGCAATAGTTGCAGAGATACAGCCGTTGAAAGTAAAAGGTCTCCAGACTACGAAAAATTACAAGTTTATCATTTTTGAAAAAAATTAATTTTTTTAAAAATTTAAAATCGAGCAATCTCTTTTATTCTATTTAAACTTTATTGAAAAAGATTTAAATTCGTGCAAAGGCATTTGAAATCGATATAATGGTAACCTTGATATAGCCATTTCAAGTTATTACAAGTAACCCGAAAATATTTTTGATATGAATGCATAAATATCTGTTAATACTAGTCTGATAGTCTTAAGTTTTTTCTGTCATGATAAAGCTAATATACTTATGCATTCTAGTTTTTATAGAGTCAAAATCGGATCATTATTTACCGAGTTATAGCAATTTAAAAATGAGGGTCTCCAAAAAACCTTAAATAATGGGTTTCTCATAAAAATGAAAAAAAAAACTTTGCATAAATGCATATATCTCTGTAAGTACCAGCATGATTGTCTCACATTTGGTTCCAGAGGAAAGATAAAGTCTCAATCTTTTATTTTTTTTGTTATTTTGACAAAATCGGAGCAATAGTTGCAGAGATACAGCCGTTGAAAGTAAAAGGTCTCCAGACTACGAAAAATTACAAGTTTATCATTTTTGAAAAAATAAATTTTTTCAAAAATTTAAAATCGAGCAATCTCTTTTATTCTATTTAAACTTTATTGAAAAAGATTTAAATTCGTGCAAAGGCATTTGAAATCGATATAATGGTAACCTTGATATAGCCATTTCAAGTTATTACAAGTAACCCGAAAATATTTTTGATATGAATGCATAAATATCTGTTAATACTAGTCCGATAGTCTTAATTTTTTTCTGTCATGATAAAGCTAATATACTTATGCATTCTAGTTTTTATAGAGTCAAAATCGGATCATTATTTACCGAGTTATAGCAATTTAAAAATGAGGGTCTTCAAGAAACCTTAAATAATGGGTTTCTCATAAAAATGAAAAAAAGACTTTGCATAAATGCATATATCTCTATAAGTACCAGCCCGATTGTCTCACATTTGGTTCCAGAGGAAAGATAAAGTCTCAATCTTTTATTTTTTTGTTATTGTGACAAAATCGGAGCAATAGTTGCAGAGATACAGCCGTTGAAAGTAAAAGGTCTCCAGACTACGAAAAATTACAAGTTTATCATTTTTGAAAAAATAAATTTTTTTAAAAATTTAAAATCGAGCAATCTCTTTTATTCTATTTAAACTTTATTGAAAAAGATTTAAATTCGTGCAAAGGCATTTGAAATCGATATAATGGTAACCTTGATATAGCCATTTCAAGTTATTACAAGTAACTCGAAAATATTTTTGATATGAATGCATAAATATCTGTTAATACTAGTCCGATAGTCTTAATTTTTTCTGTCATGATAAAGCTAAGTAATATACTTATGCATTCTAGTTTTTATAGAGTCAAAATCGGATCATTATTTACCGAGTTATAGCAATTTAAAAATGAGGGTCTCCAAGAAACCTTAAATAATGGGTTTCTCATAAAAATGAAAAAAAAACTTTGCATAAATGCATATATCTCTATAAGTACCAGCCCGATTGTCTCACATTTGGTTCCAAAGGAAAGATAAAGTCTCAATCTTTTATTTTTTTGTTATTGTGATAAAATCGGAGCAATAGTTGCAGAGATACAGCCGTTGAAAGTAAAAGGTCTCCAGACTACGAAAAATTACAAGTTTATCATTTTTGAAAAAAATAAATTTTTTTAAAAATTTAAAATCGAGCAATCTCTTTTATTCTATTTAAACTTTATTGAAAAAGATTTAAATTCGTGCAAAGGCATTTGAAATCGATATAATGGTAACCTTGATATAGCCATTTCAAGTTATTACAAGTAACCCGAAAATATTTTTGATATGAATGCATAAATATCTGTTAATACTAGTCTGATAGTCTTAAATTTTTTCTGTCATGATAAAGCTAATATACTTATGCATTCTAGTTTTTATAGAGTCAAAATCGGATCATTATTTACCGAGTTATAGCAATTTAAAAATGAGGGTCTCCAAAAAACCTTAAATAATGGGTTTCTCATAAAAATTAAAAAAAAACTTTGCATAAATGCATATATCTCTGTAAGTACCAGCCCGATTGTCTCACATTTGGTTCCAGAGGAAAGATAAAGTCTCAATCTTTTATTTTTTTGTTATTTTGACAAAATCGAAGCAATAGTTGCAGAGATACAGCCGTTGAAAGTAAAAGGTCTCCAGACTACGAAAAATTACAAGTTTATCATTTTTGAAAAAATATTTTTTTTAAAAATTTAAAATCGAGCAAACTCTTTTATTCGAATTAAACTTTATTCAAAAAGATTTTAATTCGTGCAAAGGCATTTGAAATCGATATAGCCATTTCAAGTTATTACAAGTAACCCGAAAATATTTTTGATATGAATGCATAAATATCTGTTAATACTAGTCCGATAGTCTTAATTTTTTTCTGTCATGATAAAGCTAATATACTTATGCATTCTAGTTTTTATAGAGTCAAAATCGGATCATTATTTACCGAGTTATAGCAATTTAAAAATGAGGGTCTTCAAGAAACCTTAAATAATGGGTTTCTCATAAAAATGAAAAAAAAACTTTGCATAAATGCATATATCTCTATAAGTACCAGCCCGATTGTCTCACATTTGGTTCCAGAGGAAAGATAAAGTCTCAATCTTTTATTTTTTTGTTATTGTGACAAAATCGGAGCAATAGTTGCAGAGATACAGCCGTTGAAAGTAAAAGGTCTCCAGACTACGAAAAATTACAAGTTTATCATTTTTGAAAAAATAAATTTTTTTAAAAATTTAAAATCGAGCAATCTCTTTTATTCTATTTAAACTTTATTGAAAAAGATTTAAATTCGTGCAAAGGCATTTGAAATCGATATAATGGTAACCTTGATATAGCCATTTCAAGTTATTACAAGTAACCCGAAAATATTTTTGATATGAATGCATAAATATCTGTTAATACTAGTCCGATAGTCTTAATTTTTTTCTGTCATGATAAAGCTAATATACTTATGCATTCTAGTTTTTATAGAGTCAAAATCGGATCATTATTTACCGAGTTATAGCAATTTAAAAATGAGGGTCTCCAAGAAACCTTAAATAATGGGTTTCTCATAAAAATTAAAAAAAAACTTTGCATAAATGCATATATCTCTATAAGTACCAGCCCGATTGTCTCACATTTGGTCCAAAGGAAAGATAAAGTCTCAATCTTTTATTTTTTTGTTATTGTGATAAAATCGGAGCAATAGTTGCAGAGATACAGCCGTTGAAAGTAAAAGGTCTCCAGACTACGAAAAATTACAAGTTTATCATTTTTGAAAAAAATAAATTTTTTTAAAAATTTAAAATCGAGCAATCTCTTTTATTCTATTTAAACTTTATTGAAAAAGATTTAAATTCGTGCAAAGGCATTTGAAATCGATATAATGGTAACCTTGATATAGCCATTTCAAGTTATTACAAGTAACCCGAAAATATTTTTGATATGAATGCATAAATATCTGTTAATACTAGTCTGATAGTCTTAAATTTTTTCTGTCATGATAAAGCTAATATACTTATGCATTCTAGTTTTTATAGAGTCAAAATCGGATCATTATTTACCGAGTTATAGCAATTTAAAAATGAGGGTCTCCAAAAAACCTTAAATAATGGGTTTCTCATAAAAATGAAAAAAAACTTTGCATAAATGCATATATCTCTGTAAGTACCAGCCCGATTGTCTCACATTTGGTTCCAGAGGAAAGATAAAGTCTCAATCTTTTATTTTTTTGTTATTTTGACAAAATCGGAGCAATAGTTGCAGAGATACAGCCGTTGAAAGTAAAAGGTCTCCAGACTACGAAAAATTACAAGTTTATCATTTTTGAAAAAATAATTTTTTTTAAAAATTTAAAATCGAGCAATCTCTTTTATTCGAATTAAACTTTATTGAAAAAGATTTTAATTCGTGCAAAGGCACTTGAAATCGATATAATGGTAACCTTGATATAGCCATTTCAAGTTATTACAAGTAACCCGAAAATATTTTTGATATGAATGCATAAATATCTGTTAATACTAGTCCGATAGTCTCAATTTTTTTCTGTCATGATAAAGCTAATATTCTTATGCATTCTAGTTTTTATAGAGTCAAAATCGGATCATTATTTACCGAGTTATAGCAATTTAAAAATTAGGGTCTCCAAAAAACCTTAAATAATGGGTTTCTCATAAAAATGAAAAAAAAAAAACTTTGCATAAATGCATATATCTCTGTAAGTACCAGCCCGATTGTCTCACATTTGGTTCCAGAGGAAAGATAAAGTCTCAATCTTTTATTTTTTTGTTATTTTGACAAAATCGGAGCAATAGTTGCAGAGATACAGCCGTTGAAAGTAAAAGGTCTCCAGACTACGAAAAATTACAAGTTTATCATTTTTGAAAAAATAAATTTTTTTAAAAATTTAAAATCGAGCAATCTCTTTTATTCTATTTAAACTTTATTGAAAAAGATTTAAATTCGTGCAAAGGCATTTGAAATCGATATAATGGTAACCTTGATATAGCCATTTCAAGTTATTACAAGTAACCCGAAAATATTTTTGATATGAATGCATAAATATCTGTTAATACTAGTCCGATAGTCTTAATTTTTTTCTGTCATGATAAAGCTAATATACTTATGCATTCTAGTTTTTATAGAGTCAAAATCGGATCATTATTTACCGAGTTATAGCAATTTAAAAATGAGGGTCTTCAAGAAACCTTAAATAATGGGTTTCTCATAAAAATTAAAAAAAAAAACTTTGCATAAATGCATATATCTCTATAAGTACCAGCCCGATTGTCTCACATTTGGTTCCAGAGGAAAGATAAAGTCTCAATCTTTTATTTTTTTGTTATTGTGACAAAATCGGAGCAATAGTTGCAGAGATACAGCCGTTGAAAGTAAAAGGTCTCCAGACTACGAAAAATTACAAGTTTATCATTTTTGAAAAAATAAATTTTTTTAAAAATTTAAAATCGAGCAATCTCTTTTATTCTATTTAAACTTTATTGAAAAAGATTTAAATTCGTGCAAAGGCATTTGAAATCGATATAATGGTAACCTTGATATAGCCATTTCAAGTTATTACAAGTAACCCGAAAATATTTTTGATATGAATGCATAAATATCTGTTAATACTAGTCCGATAGTCTTAATTTTTTTCTGTCATGATAAAGCTAATATACTTATGCATTCTAGTTTTTATAGAGTCAAAATCGGATCATTATTTACCGAGTTATAGCAATTTAAAAATGAGGGTCTCCAAAAAATCTTAAATAATGGGTTTCTCATAAAAATGAAAAAAAAAACTTTGCATAAATGCATATATCTCTATAAGTACCAGCCCGATTGTCTCACATTTGGTTCCAAAGAAAAGATAAAGTCTCAACCTTTTATTTTTTTGTTATTGTGATAAAATCGGAGCAATTGTTGCAGAGATACAGCCGTTGAAAGTAAAAGGTCTCCACACTACGAAAAATTACAAGTTTATCATTTTTGAAAAAAATAAATTTTTTTAAAAATTTAAAATCGAGCAATCTCTTTTATTCGAATTAAACTTTATTGAAAAAGATTTAAATTCGTGCAAAGGCATTTGAAATCGATATAATGGTAACCTTGATATAGCCATTTCAAGTTATTACAAGTAACCCGAAAATATTTTTGATATGAATGCATAAATATCTGTTAATACTAGTCCGATAGTCTTAATTTTTTTCTGTCATGATAAAGCTAATATACTTATGCATTCTAGTTTTTATAGAGTCAAAATCGGATCATTATTTACCGAGTTATAGCAATTTAAAAATGAGGGTCTTCAAGAAACCTTAAATAATGGGTTTCTCATAAAAATGAAAAAAAAACTTTGCATAAATGCATATATCTCTATAAGTACCAGCCCGATTGTCTCGATACAATGGTAACCTTGATATAGCCATTTCAAGTTATTACAAGTAACCCGAAAATATTTTTGATATGAATGCATAAATATCTGTTAATACTAGTCCGATAGTCTTAATTTTTTTCTGTCATGATAAAGCTAATATACTTATGCATTCTAGTTTTTATAGAGTCAAAATCTGATCATTATTTACCGAGTTATAGCAATTTAAAAATGAGGGTCTCCAAGAAACCTTAAATAATGGGTTTCTCATAAAAATGAAAAAAAAAACTTTGCATAAATGCATATATCTCTATAAGTACCAGCCCGATTGTCTCACATTTGGTTCCAAAGGAAAGATAAAGTCTCAATCTTTTATTTTTTTGTTATTGTGATAAAATCGGAGCAATAGTTGCAGAGATACAGCCGTTGAAAGTAAAAGGTCTCCAGACTACGAAAAATTACAAGTTTATCATTTTTGAAAAAAATAAATTTTTTTAAAAATTTAAAATCGAGCAATCTCTTTTATTCTATTTAAACTTTATTGAAAAAGATTTAAATTCGTGCAAAGGCATTTGAAATCGATATAATGGTAACCTTGATATAGCCATTTCAAGTTATTACAAGTAACCCGAAAATATTTTTGATATGAATGCATAAATATCTGTTAATACTAGTCTGATAGTCTTAAATTTTTTCTGTCATGATAAAGCTAATATACTTATGCATTCTAGTTTTTATAGAGTCAAAATCGGATCATTATTTACCGAGTTATAGCAATTTAAAAATGAGGGTCTCCAAAAAACCTTAAATAATGGGTTTCTCATAAAAATGAAAAAAAAAAACTTTGCATAAATGCATATATCTCTGTAAGTACCAGCCCGATTGTCTCACATTTGGTTCCAGAGGAAAGATAAAGTCTCAATCTTTTATTTTTTGGTTATTTTGACAAAATCGGAGCAATAGTTGCAGAGATACAGCCGTTGAAAGTAAAAGGTCTCCAGACTACGAAAAATTACAAGTTTATCATTTTTGAAAAAATAATTTTTTTTAAAAATTTAAAATCGAGCAATCTCTTTTATTCGAATTAAACTTTATTGAAAAAGATTTAAATTCGTGCAAAGGCATTTGAAATCGATATAATGGTAACCTTGATATAGCCATTTCAAGTTATTACAAGTAACCCGAAAATATTTTTGATATGAATGCATAAATATCTGTTAATACTAGTCCGATAGTCTTAATTTTTTTCTGTCATGATAAAGCTAATATACTTATGCATTCTAGTTTTTATAGAGTCAAAATCGGATCATTATTTACCGAGTTATAGCAATTTAAAAATGAGGGTCTCCAAGAAACCTTAAATAATGGGTTTCTCATAAAAATGAAAAAAAAAACTTTGCATAAATGCATATATCTCTATAAGTACCAGCCCGATTGTCTCACATTTGGTTCCAAAGGAAAGATAAAGTCTCAATCTTTTATTTTTTTGTTATTTTGACAAAATCGGAGCAATAGTTGCAGAGATACAGCCGTTGAAAGTAAAAGGTCTCCAGACTACGAAAAATTACAAGTTTATCATTTTTGAAAAAATAATTTTTTTTAAAAATTTAAAATCGAGCAATCTCTTTTATTCGAATTAAACTTTATTGAAAAAGATTTTAATTCGTGCAAAGGCATTTGAAATCGATATAATGGTAACCTTGATATAGCCATTTCAAGTTATTACAAGTAACCTGAAAATATTTTTGATATGAATGCATAAATATCTGTTAATACTAGTCCGATAGTCTTAATTTTTTTCTGTCATGATAAAGCTAATATACTTATGCATTCTAGTTTTTATAGAGTCAAAATCGGATCATTATTTACCGAGTTATAGCAATTTAAAAATGAGGGTCTCCAAGAAACCTTAAATAATGGGTTTCTCATAAAAATGAAAAAAAAACTTTGCATAAATGCATATATCTCTATAAGTACCAGCCCGATTGTCTCACATTTGGTTCCAAAGGAAAGATAAAGTCTCAATCTTTTATTTTTTTGTTATTGTGATAAAATCGGAGCAATAGTTGCAGAGATACAGCCGTTGAAAGTAAAAGGTCTCCAGACTACGAAAAATTACAAGTTTATCATTTTTGAAAAAAATAAATTTTTTTAAAAATTTAAAATCGAGCAATCTCTTTTATTCTATTTAAACTTTATTGAAAAAGATTTAAATTCGTGCAAAGGCATTTGAAATCGATATAATGGTAACCTTGATATAGCCATTTCAAGTTATTACAAGTAACCCGAAAATATTTTTGATATGAATGCATAAATATCTGTTAATACTAGTCTGATAGTCTTAAGTTTTTTCTGTCATGATAAAGCTAATATACTTATGCATTCTAGTTTTTATAGAGTCAAAATCGGATCATTATTTACCGAGTTATAGCAATTTAAAAATGAGGGTCTCCAAAAAACCTTAAATAATGGGTTTCTCATAAAAATGAAAAAAAAAAAACTTTGCATAAATGCATATATCTCTGTAAGTACCAGCCCGATTGTCTCACATTTGGTTCCAGAGGAAAGATAAAGTCTCAATCTTTTATTTTTTTTGTTATTTTGACAAAATCGGAGCAATAGTTGCAGAGATACAGCCGTTGAAAGTAAAAGGTCTCCAGACTACGAAAAATTACAAGTTTATCATTTTTGAAAAAATAAATTTTTTTAAAAATTTAAAATCGAGCAATCTCTTTTATTCTATTTAAACTTTATTGAAAAAGATTTAAATTCGTGCAAAGGCATTTGAAATCGATATAATGGTAACCTTGATATAGCCATTTCAAGTTATTACAAGTAACCCGAAAATATTTTTGATATGAATGCATAAATATCTGTTAATACTAGTCCGATAGTCTTAATTTTTTTCTGTCATGATAAAGCTAATATACTTATGCATTCTAGTTTTTATAGAGTCAAAATCGGATCATTATTTACCGAGTTATAGCAATTTAAAAATGATGTCTTCAAGAAACCTTAAATAATGGGTTTCTCATAAAAATGAAAAAAAGACTTTGCATAAATGCATATATCTCTATAAGTACCAGCCCGATTGTCTCACATTTGGTTCCAGAGGAAAGATAAAGTCTCAATCTTTTATTTTTTTGTTATTGTGACAAAATCGGAGCAATAGTTGCAGAGATACAGCCGTTGAAAGTAAAAGGTCTCCAGACTACGAAAAATTACAAGTTTATCATTTTTGAAAAAATAAATTTTTTTAAAAATTTAAAATCGAGCAATCTCTTTTATTCTATTTAAACTTTATTGAAAAAGATTTAAATTCGTGCAAAGGCATTTGAAATCGATATAATGGTAACCTTGATATAGCCATTTCAAGTTATTACAAGTAACTCGAAAATATTTTTGATATGAATGCATAAATATCTGTTAATACTAGTCCGATAGTCTTAATTTTTTCTGTCATGATAAAGCTAAGTAATATACTTATGCATTCTAGTTTTTATAGAGTCAAAATCGGATCATTATTTACCGAGTTATAGCAATTTAAAAATGAGGGTCTCCAAGAAACCTTAAATAATGGGTTTCTCATAAAAATGAAAAAAAAACTTTGCATAAATGCATATATCTCTATAAGTACCAGCCCGATTGTCTCACATTTGGTTCCAAAGGAAAGATAAAGTCTCAATCTTTTATTTTTTTGTTATTGTGATAAAATCGGAGCAATAGTTGCAGAGATACAGCCGTTGAAAGTAAAAGGTCTCCAGACTACGAAAAATTACAAGTTTATCATTTTTGAAAAAAATAAATTTTTTTAAAAATTTAAAATCGAGCAATCTCTTTTATTCTATTTAAACTTTATTGAAAAAGATTTAAATTCGTGCAAAGGCATTTGAAATCGATATAATGGTAACCTTGCTATAGCCATTTCAAGTTATTACAAGTAACCCGAAAATATTTTTGATATGAATGCATAAATATCTGTTAATACTAGTCTGATAGTCTTAAATTTTTTCTGTCATGATAAAGCTAATATACTTATGCATTCTAGTTTTTATACAGTCAAAATCGGATCATTATTACCGAGTTATAGCAATTTAAAAATGAGGGTCTCCAAAAAACCTTAAATAATGGGTTTCTCATAAAAATTAAAAAAAAACTTTGGATAAATGCATATATCTCTGTAAGTACCAGCCCGTTTGTCTCACATTTGGTTCCAGAGGAAAGATAAAGTCTCAATCTTTTATTTTTTTGTTATTTTGACAAAATCGGAGCAATAGTTGCAGAGATACAGCCGTTGAAAGTAAAAGGTCTCCAGACTACGAAAAATTACAAGTTTATCATTTTTGAAAAAATAATTTTTTTAAAAATTTAAAATCGAGCAATCTCTTTTATTCGAATTAAACTTTATTGAAAAAGATTTTAATTCGTGCAAAGGCATTTGAAATCGATATAATGGTAACCTTGATTTAGCCATTTCAAGTTATTACAAGTAACCCGAAAATATTTTTGATATGAATGCATAAATATCTGTTAATACTAGTCTGATAGTCTTAAATTTTTTCTGTCATGATAAAGCTAATATACTTATGCATTCTAGTTTTTATACAGTCAAAATCGGATCATTATTTACCGAGTTATAGCAATTTAAAAATGAGGGTCTCCAAAAAACCTTAAATAATGGGTTTCTCATAAAAATGAAAAAAAAACTTTGCATAAATGCATATATCTCTGTAAGTACCAGCCCGATTGTCTCACATTTGGTTCCAGAGGAAAGATAAAGTCTCAATCTTTTATTTTTTTGTTATTTTGACAAAATCGGAGCAATAGTTGCAGAGATACAGCCGTTGAAAGTAAAAGGTCTCCAGACTACGAAAAATTACAAGTTTATCATTTTTGAAAAAATAATTTTTTTAAAAATTTAAAATCGAGCAATCTCTTTTATTCGAATTAAACTTTATTGAAAAAGATTTTAATTCGTGCAAAGGCATTTGAAATCGATATAATGGTAACCTTGATTTAGCCATTTCAAGTTATTACAAGTAACCCGAAAATATTTTTGATATGAATGCATAAATATCTGTTAATACTAGTCCGATAGTCTTAATTTTTTCTGTCATGATAAAGCTAATATACTTATGCATTCTAGTTTTTATAGAGTCAAAATCGGATCATTATTTACCGAGTTATAGCAATTTAAAAATGAGGGTCTCCAAAAAACCTTAAATAATGGGTTTCTCATAAAAATGAAAAAAAAAACTTTGCATAAATGCATATATCTCTGTAAGTACCAGCCCGATTGTCTCACATTTGGTTCCAGAGGAAAGATAAAGTCTCAATCTTTTATTTTTTGTTATTTTGACAAAATCGGAGCAATAGTTGCAGAGATATAGCCGTTGAAAGTAAAAGGTCTCCAGACTACGAAAAATTACAAGTTTATCATTTTTGAAAAAATAAATTTTTTTAAAAATTTAAAATCGAGCAATCTCTTTTATTCTATTTAAACTTTATTGAAAAAGATTTAAATTCGTGCAAAGGCATTTGAAATCGATATAATGGTAACCTTGATATAGCCATTTCAAGTTATTACAAGTAACCCGAAAATATTTTTGATATGAATGCATAAATATCTGTTAATACTAGTCCGATAGTCTTAATTTTTTTCTGTCATGATAAAGCTAATATACTTATGCATTCTAGTTTTTATAGAGTCAAAATCGGATCATTATTTACCGAGTTATAGCAATTTAAAAATGAGGGTCTCCAAGAAACCTTAAATAATGGGTTTCTCATAAAAATGAAAAAAAAACTTTGCATAAATGCATATATCTCTATAAGTACCAGCCCGATTGTCTCACATTTGGTTCCAAAGGAAAGATAAAGTCTCAATCTTTTATTTTTTTGTTATTGTGATAAAATCGGAGCAATAGTTGCAGAGATACAGCCGTTGAAAGTAAAAGGTCTCCAGACTACGAAAAATTACAAGTTTATCATTTTTGAAAAAAATAAATTTTTTTAAAAATTTAAAATCGAGCAATCTCTTTTATTCTATTTAAACTTTATTGAAAAAGATTTAAATTCGTGCAAAGGCATTTGAAATCGATATAATGGTAACATTGATATAGCCATTTCAAGTTATTACAAGTAACCCGAAAATATTTTTGATATGAATGCATAAATATCTGTTAATACTAGTCTGTCATGATAAAGCTAATATACTTATGCATTCTAGTTTTTATAGAGTCAAAATCGGATCATTATTTACCGAGTTATAGCAATTTAAAAATGAGGGTCTCCAAAAAACCTTATATAATGGGTTTCTCATAAAAATGAAAAAAAAACTTTGCATAAATGCATATATCTCTGTAAGTACCAGCCCGATTGTCTCACATTTGGTTCCAGAGGAAAGATAAAGTCTCAATCTTTTATTTTTTTGTTATTTTGACAAAATCGGAGCAATAGTTGCAGAGATACAGCCGTTGAAAGTAAAAGGTCTCCAGACTACGAAAAATTACAAGTTTATCATTTTTGAAAAAAATATTTTTTTTTTTAAAATTTAAAATCGAGCAATCTCTTTTATTCGAATTAAACTTTATTGAAAAAGATTTTAATTCGTGCAAAGGCATTTGAAATCGATATAATGGTAACTGTTTGCCGTAAAAGCGGGTCCAGATATGCAAATATATAAAAATAAAAACGCAAGACAGTTTAAGTTTTTAAATTAGAAAATTATATTTATTTATTAAGATTACCTTGTACGGATATATGCACGTAGTGCTATGTTTGGTATACAGAAGAGAAGTAAGTAAATTTAAAACTAGAACAAAAGGGACGACAAACAATGTTTAAAAATCCCGTTACCGGTTAACTAGTTAAAATCACTGCTTACTCTTTACAGAGTTGCACGGAAAGTGGAGCAAGTAGATTTTAACTAGTATTAACCCTCGAAAGACTCAAGGGGTGAAAACTGGGACAAATTAAACCAAAGAAAGGCTTTAGGTTTAAACATTGCCGGCCGCCTTGCAATATTAATTCAAAATTGCAACAAAGTCTTAAAGTAAATAAACTAAGGTAATAAAAAATAAAATTCAAAATTTTCTATAAAAATTCAAGTATGTATTTTTTTTTTCCTTTTTTCAAATAACACTTAAATCTAAATGGCCAAGAGACCAACCAGTGTAAACTGGATTTTATATAACAAGCGGTTAAAATAACCGTATAACCCAAGGGGGTAGATGGTCTCAAGGGAGCCGGATGGTCTCTTTGTTAAAGAGCCGATTTTGACCCAAGGGGGCCGGATGGTCTCATGAGAGCCAATTTGTCCAAGGGGACTGGATGGTCTCAAAAGAGCCGTATTGTTTTTCCCCTATATAGGAGATTGGCCCGAAATTATCCAGCCAAAGATGGTATATTGCGCTAATGGCAGACCCGGGCTCGAATGTATTCTACCCTTCAAAATGTGGGGAGTGACCTCTGGACCTAAGACCAGAACAACCTGACCAGAAATATTAAACCGTGGGTCAGCTAGCTGAAACCCAGCAAAATTGTCCTTCACTGAGTCGGGAACCGACTCCGAGGGAGTATTCACACCCTTCATTTTTGTCACCTTCGCCGTGACCGAAACTTTTTGTTCCCGATCATACGACGAACAAAGGGTCAAGCGACAGTAGCCGTTCCCATCCATAGTGGATACGGGTAGGCGAAGCTGACGGACCAGCGAATCGCAAATGTAGCTGACGCTACAACAGGAGTCCAAAGCGGCTCTCACCGGAATGAAATTTCCGGGCACCTGAAGCTTGACAATAAGCGTTGGCGAAAAATTGACAATATGACGAATTGGAAGGGTACAAACTTGTGACACGGACGATTTCGGACGGTTTTTGACAAAAGCCTTTTGAGCAGGCTTAGAAATCTGTTTTTCTGTGGGTCGGGCTGCGCGAGACTGTTTTTGTTTTGCAGAGTCTGCTTGTGTAGGTTGCCGAAAATGAAGCAAGACGTGATGATCGCCTTGACACCGACGACACTTGGACTTGCTAGGGCAATCCTTAGCCAAGTGAGAAGAAGCCAGACATCGGCAGCAATAGCGATGCAATACTACCATTCTGATCTTCTTCTCAGGCTTAAATCTAAGGAAAGCCCTACATGCCCGTAAAGGATGAGTGCCGTTGCAGACCCTACACTTATTTTTAACAGCAGCGACGGTGCTCGCGGCCACATTCGAACCCGAGGGTCCATTAGTGTCCGACAAAGGTTCGGACACCGCAAAGGTAGGTGGTACTTCAGGGGAAGTAGCTGGCGGAGAAACACCATCAAAAGTGGGTGTGCCCACCGGCGAAGGCGTCGAATCAGGTGCTGTTGTCGTATCAGATGCAACTAAGGTAGCTGCTGCAACAACCGGTTCTGTAACCTCCATCGTCTCATCGTAGTCTTCCAAAATGGCGTCATCAAAAAGGTTGCATAAGGAGTCCATTTTGCTGTGAAACAATAAAGGTTAACAGAAAGGAAAATAGATATGTATATTTAATTTAAGTTAGTTAGAATGACCAGTTTTGCGATATGACGTCTAATAACCCCATTCGCAGTGCGTACGTCAACGACCCTAACATGACCGTCACTTCCAGGGTGTATTTCAACGACCCTGCCTAACCTCCAAGAAGTCGGAGGTAGCTGCTCATGTCGTATAACTACTAAATCATCTACCTGAATTTCCCGTGTTGGATGTTGCCATTTGTACCGTTTATGTAAGCCCATTAAATACTCATCTTTCCACCGTTGACAGAAATGCTGAGTAAGAGCTTTAATTTTTCTAAACCGATTGACAATACTGATTGGAGACTCATTTATTGCGGGCTCCGCAGGAGCTAGAATTGGAGAACCTATAAGAAAATGTCCAGGAGTTAGGGCAACCGGTTCCCGCGGGTTGTCCGTCATTGGACAAAGAGGACGCGAATTGAGACAAGCTTCAATCCTCGCAAGAATGGTTGAAAACTCCTCAAAAGTATATTTGAAAGCCTGTGCTTCCTTTCGAAAATGAAGTTTGAAACTTTTCACACCGGCTTCCCAAAGACCACCCACATGAGGGGCGCCAGCTGGGATAAACCGCCAAGAAAGTTCCTGGTAACTGGAAATGTTACAAACTTCGACCTGACATTCCTTAAGAAAAGTTCTAAAATCCCTTTCTAACTCACGCGACGCGCCTACAAAGTTAGTACCGTTATCCGAAAACATGGTACGAGGACAGCCTCTACGCGAAACGAATCTTTGAAAAGCGGCTAAGAAAGTAGCCGTTGACAAATCCGAAGCTGCCTCTAAATGTATTGCCTTCGTAGAAAAACAAACGAAAATACAAACGTAGCCTTTTGTTATTCTACACGCTCTTCCAGTAAAACTTTTGATGTCGAAGGGCCCTGCAAAGTCTACACCAGTTGTAGTAAAAGGCCTATCAAGTCTAGTCCTTTCAGGAGGAAGCGCTGCCATAATCTGACTGCATGATCGTTTTCGATCTAAAATGCAGCGTTTACAGCGACCGATTATTCCACGAATTTTCGATTTCATTCGCGGGATCCAATATTCAATCCGAAGAATTCGCAGCATCAACTGATTTCCACCGTGAATGGAAATCAAATGTACAAACTCTACTAAAAGTTGAGTAAACCGATCCGAATATGGTAAAATCACAGGGTGCTGTTCAGAATATGAGAGAAATGGACATTTAACTAAACGACCATTTAACCTCATAACAGCGTCTTCATCCAAAAAGGGGTAAAAGAACCAAACAACTTTTAGCGGAAAGAGGTGTTTTCTCCGAGAGACATTTATATTCGTCCTCGAAGTGACGTTTTTGAGCTATAATGGCCAAATGCATTTTTGCTCGTTTTATCTCCCAATTGGAAAGTGCCTTGTCCAAATACAAACATCTACCGGACTTTCGCGCTTTTTGAGAATTGTAGATAAATCTCAAGACATACGATATTACGCGAAGTGCTTTGTCGAGCTTTGAGTATCTCCCAAGAATATCAAAATCATTCTCTTTATTGTCTGCAAAGAACGAAGCATGGGCCTTTACGGTCTGAGCTTCAATATCCGTATGCAAACCAGAAAGATCTGATATATTCCAATAAGATTTTTCCTGGCGAAGCCAAAGTGGTCCATGCCACCAGAGATCGTTATCCGCCAGTTCATTGGGCGAAATACCACGACTACCTAAATCGGCAGGGTTGTCTTCAGATCTCACGTGATACCAATTGTGATTTCCAACATTTTGTTGGATTTGGCACACCCTGTTTCGGACAAAAGTGGCCCAGGTACACGGGTCTTTCTTCAACCAAGCAAGAACGATGGTAGAGTCCGTCCAGCAATAAACTTGCCGAATCCCAATATCAATTTCCTTAAGCACTGTCCACAAAAGTTCGGAAGCCAAAACTGCTCCACAAAGCTCAAGGCGAGGAATAGAAATCGATTTTATGGGAGCAACTCTTGTCCTGCCAGATAATAGGTGGGTATAAATTTCACCGCTGAAAGTCTCAACTCGAATATATATCACCCCCGCGTATGCCTTTTCCGAGGCATCAGAAAAGACATGAAGTTCGACCAAAGAATCAGGACTGAAATGAACCCATCTTGGAATTCGAATATTGTTGACTTCATGATATGAAGTAACAAATTTTTGCCAGTCATTTTCAGTCGACAAAGGAAGATTTTCATCCCAACCAATGTGATCAAGCCAAATCCGTTGCATTATCATCTTAGCAACGACAATAACTGGACCAAGCCAACCCACGGGATCAAAAAGTTTTGCTATAAGAGACAAAACTTCTCCTTTAGTATGACTCGATTTAGGTGTGATAGGGTTCACACTAAAGTAAAAAGAGTCTAATTGAGCATTCCATTGAATACCCAATGTCTTAGAGCTACTAGATTCCACAAAAGTCAAAAGTCTAGCATCAACCAAATGCTCTGGGGGAAACCTATCTAAAATGGAGCGTTCATTTGAAGTCCATTTTCGAAGCTCGAATTTAGCAGTAGACAACGCTGCTATAAGCTGATCACGAGCGATCAGAGCAGTCGAGACGTCATGAGACCCTGTTAAAACGTCGTCGACGTACATACACTTCCGAAGAATGTGTGATGCCAGGGGGTATTCAGCCTCAGAATCGTCCGCTAATTGCAAAAGCGTTCGAATCGCCAAATAAGGGGCGCAATTTACGCCAAAAGTCACCGTTTGCAACTCATACTCCTTAACGTTCTCCGTCGGAGAATCTCTAAATAAGATCCGTTGAAATGGAGTGTGAGAAGAATCCACCCTAATCTGCCTATACATTTGCGTAATATCGCAATTGAAGACAAATTTAAAAAGGCGCCATCTTAAAATTAAGAGGACCAAGTCAGACTGTAAAGTCGGTCCGACGTAAAGGCAGTCGTTAAGACTATTCCCGTTCGAAGTTTTATTCGAAGCATTGAACACGACTCGCAGTTTCGTAGTCTTTCGCTCTGGTTTAACGACTGGGTGATGTGGCAAATAGCACGAATGTGTCACAGCCGGAGGTGTGTATTAAACAAGTTTCATATGGTCAAGGTCCAGATATTCTTTTACGACATTATCGTACATTTCCTTAATCTCAGGTCTTCGAAGAAGCGAGGACTCTGTCCTAAAGTATTGTTTTAAGACAGTTGACCTCGATATACCCAAGTTCAAAATTTCAGGAAATTCTGGCTTGAATGGTAGGGTCACTATATATCGACCATCAGAAGCACGACGTGTTGTCGCCTTATAATTTTCCTCACAAATTTTATCAAACACGGATAAAATTTTCTTTCCAGGAGTTTCCTCAAGTTCCCAAAACCTAAGAAGAGTTCTATTCAAAGAATCTTCCTCGGAAAAGTCTACAGTAGTAGAATAAACGTGAACTCGAGGTTGTGATATTGGACCAGTAATAATCCAACCAAATATCGTGTTTTGAGCCAACAAAGAACCCAAAATATTACGACGAATTTCTCCCAAAAGAATTTGAGGATATAAATCCGCGCCAAGTAAAAGATCGACAGGTCCGCTGTCATAAAATCCGGAATCTGCCAGATGTAAATCGGGTAGATTATCCCTAATAAATGACGGAATGACAAATGATGGCAAATTACCCGAAATTTTAGGCAAAACAAGAGCCATAGTCTCCAAGATAAGTGTACTGTCCAAGGGAGAGCCAATTTTCAAAGAACAAATCTTCTTTGAAGTAGCCGAGACCACTTGATTTACACCTGAAACTTGAGCATTCGTGGAATGCGTTGAGAGTTTCAGGCGATTTTGCAAGCGTTCACAAATGAACGAAGCCTCGGAAGCCGGGTCTATAAGAGCCCGGGCTTGGTACGTAGTACCATGGTGAACGATATTCACCATTGCTGTCCCTAGGAGTACAGTCCTACTCTGAGACGCGTGGAATGTCTGCCGATTTGCAGGAGCCACGTGACTAATACCCGTAGATGTAGATGGAAGGAGAGAATTTTCAGGCAGGGAGTTCTGTAATCCAGGGGCGGAAGGCGTACTCACAACTGCCGTTGAAGAATTATTTCCCCTTGCCGATCTATCAACTGTTTGTATCTCACGATGCAACATAGTATGATGTCGCTTGTTACAAATAGAGCAAGTATTTTTGCTCTTACAATTTTTAGCTTCATGTGCCTTTGAAAAGCAATTGACACAATGATGAAACTTTTTCACCGTAGAATATCTATCCGCAACCGAAAGCTTTTTAAATTTAGGACACATTCGTAAAAAGTGCCCTTGATTCGGACACAAACCACAAAAAGAAACCGTTGAAGGTGTAGCATAAGTGTGGTGCGATTTAACTTTAGGTTGGGTAGACTTTTTCGACAATCCAGAGCCTTTAAGATCGCGTAGGCAATCTAAAGTTTGGATTCTCTCAGTGAGAAATTTGTCCAAGTCTTTCCAAGGAGATATAGACTTCTTTTCCTTAACCGTTTGTTCAAATAGATGTACGGTGTGCGGAGGCAACCGTTTTATCGAATTATAAACAATTATTGGATCCCAATCGGAAATTGGAATGTTATACGTAGACATCGCAGTAAGGCATTTATTGACGCCGCGCTGAATTGTCTTTAGACCTTCGCTAGTTTCCTCCTCAAAAGAAGGAATAGCGTAAAAAGCGTCAAATTGGTTGAAAACGAGCATACGCTTGTTGTCGTATGTGTCACCCAAATTTTTCCACGCAATATTGAAACCCTCGTTAGTAAGTTGGCTTCGCGAAACGATTTCCTTTGCTTCCCCACTAGTCTTTTTAATGAGATAACAAAGCCGCTCAACATTACTCAACCGAGAATTATTTATGTAAACCGCGGTAAAAAGGTCCCTAAACGTAGGCCACGACAAATAATTTCCTTCAAAAACATCGATATCACATGGCGGAAGCGCCATACGATGAAACAAATCATCAACCGGAGGAGTTGTAACCGCCAAAGGCTGGGGTTTCGGTTTTGATTCCTCCTTTATTGCCTCGAAAACCTGTATTCTTCCCTTTATATTGGAAGCACAGTTAACGTACGCGTCAAAAGCTATCTGATATTTGGACTCAATAGATGTCAAATCCCTAACATCAGAATCTTCTAGCGATTTTACGTACTCCATGCCCATTACAAAGGAGGACTCAACCTCCTCCCACAATGAATCCAATCGCCTACCCCTCATTTCTAACGAAAAAACGTTGTGTACCTCATCGTTAAGCTTAAAAAAGCCAGCACAAAAGGTGACAACATCTTCCGAAGCTTTAATGAAGGTCTCAAGTGCCGTCATTTCCATTTTATTCGTGAAAAAAATTCAAAAAAATATTAAATTTCCAAAGAAATTTAAAAAAATCAAGAAAACTCGAAAAAAAACCCGAAGTTTTTCAAAAATTAACGAAGATCCACGAAAAAATCCGAAGACCTGGAAAATTTTTCCAAAAATTTCAGAAAAATATCAAAAATTTCAAAAAAATCTAAAAATTTTCTCAAAAATCACAATAATTTCACGAAATTTAACGAAAAATACGAAGAATTCCGAAAAACAACGAATAAAACACGAAGATCTTACCAATTCGACAAAACTTTTTCAAAAATTTAAAAATGGTACAAGAACTTTCGAAAAATTACAAAAAACTTTAAAAAATCTCCAAAAACAGGCGTATAATTTAAAAAAACCCGAACACTGACGAAAAAATCCGAAGAAATTTCGTGCTCGGCAAAATTTATACAGAAAATTCTCCAAATGTGTAAAAACTTTCCAAAAAGTTTAAAACTTTTCAAAATTCTTTAAAATGTACCAAATTTTCCGAAAAAAACACGAATGGTTCCGAAAAAACACGAAGATCTATCGAGTTCGTATAAAAATTTCACGGAGAAACGATAAAAATTTCCAAGTTTAAATTTTCAATTTAAATATGCACACTTGATAAGTCGCGACTATGACGGACTGTAGGGTACTTTTTAAAAATCAGTTATAAAAAAAACTGAATAAACAAAACAACAACAACACGGTATGTATAAAAGCAGATGATCTGCAGTTTGTATTGGAAAAAAAATTAACACAGGTTTGGGGGGTATGACGATTTTTTGTTAAAACGGACAAAGCATAAAGGAAAATAAAAAAAATAACTAATTTGTTTTGAAATAAAAAAACACTGTATGCTGTATGTGGGAAGGAATATAAATGTATTTATGTATGTAAATATGTATGTATGTATAAAAAAAATTTAAATTTATAAATAAACACTTTTCACAATCCCGACGGCTTTTTGCAAATTAATACCGATATAATTATTTCGAATTTAAATTTGAATTATTAACACAGTATTTTCTATTAAACTAAATATATTTAAAAGCGAAAATAAAACAAATTAATTTAATTTTTAATAACAAAAATTTTATTATGTCCGTCCGAGGTAAACAAAACGCACAGTTGAATAAAAAGTATACAGAACGACAAGTGTCAAAATGGACTGTATTATCATTTAAAGGGTTGTAACCGATCATTCACAATAGACAAAAAGGAGTTTTTTAAGTAACAAAAAAACTACCTTTTGTATCTTTTATTAAATACACTTTTGGTAATGTGAATTAAAAAAATAAATAATTAATTTTTATTATTCACGATCACTTTCTGCACACTTTATTTTCACACAAAAAAAATCAAATGGACACGTACCTTTTTTTCCAATGAAATAAATGAACTTTTATTTAAAAAAAATGTTGTTGTAGAGATGATGATGTTGTTGGGGGATGATGATGCCAAATATGGTGTCTACGATGAATAAAACAAATAAATTAATTTTCTCCAACTTAAACCTCTTCGAAGGATCCGGTTCGAAGGACCAAATGTTTGCCGTAAAAGCGGGTCCAGATATGCAAATATATAAAAATAAAAACGCAAGACAGTTTAAGTTTTTAAATTAGAAAATTATATTTATTTATTAAGATTACCTTGTACGGATATATGCACGTAGTGCTATGTTTGGTATACAGAAGAGAAGTAAGTAAATTTAAAACTAGAACAAAAGGGACGACAAACAATGTTTAAAAATCCCGTTACCGGTTAACTAGTTAAAATCACTGCTTACTCTTTACAGAGTTGCACGGAAAGTGGAGCAAGTAGATTTTAACTAGTATTAACCCTCGAAAGACTCAAGGGGTGAAAACTGGGACAAATTAAACCAAAGAAAGGCTTTAGGTTTAAACAGTAACCTTGATATAGCCATTTCAAGTTATTACAAGTAACCCGAAAATATTTTTGATATGAATGCATAAATATCTGTTAATACTAGTCCGACAGTCTTAATTTTTTCTGTCATGATAAAGCTAATATACTTATGCATTCTAGTTTTTATAGAGTCAAAATCGGATCATTATTTACCGAGTTATAGCAATTTAAAAATGAGGGTCTCCAAAAAACCTTAAATAATGGGTTTCTCATAAAAATGAAAAAAAAACTTTGCATAAATGCATATATCTCTGCAAGTACCAGCCCGATTGTCTCACATTTGGTTCCAGAGGAAAGATAAAGTCTCAATCTTTTATTTTTTTGTTATTTTGACAAAATCGGAGCAATAGTTGCAGAGATATATCCGTTGAAAGTAAAAGGTCTCCAGACTATGAAAAATTACAAGTTTATCATTTTTGAAAAAATAAATTTTTTTAAAAATTTAAAATCGAGCAATCTCTTTTATTCTATTTAAACTTTATTGAAAAAGATTTAAATGCACATATCTCTATAAGTACCAGCCCGATTGTCTCACATTTGGTTCCAGAGGAAAGATAAAGTCTCAATCTTTTATTTTTTTGTTATTGTGACAAAATCGGAGCAATAGTTGCAGAGATACAGCCGTTGAAGTTAAGTTAAGTTAAGTTAATTTTATTGAGGCTTTTGTTTTTTTTTTTTACATATGAAGAAAATTTACACAATTAACAGAATTAAATTTAAGATTATAATGTAATGTCTTAAAACAATATATTGAAATTACAGTATCAAACTTTACATAAAATAATTAACATCTTAGATAAAAACATAAAATTAAACGCCCTTGCTCCCGAGGCTATCCATATCGTGAGAGTTTATCTCTTGAAATTACAAAACTTAAATCTAAAAATTAAGGCCTCTACAGACGATTCAATATTATGCACAATATGACTTTCCACTGATGGTGCGTGGGTAAGATTGACCATTGTACAATCGTCAATATCACCCACACACCATCAATATAATTGAACATTGTTCATAATATTGCGTCGTCCGTAGGTACCTTTACAAACTAGATTTATTATATAAAACTTAAATCTAAAAATTACAAACTAGATTTATTGAAATTATAATCAAAATTAAAAATTACATACTAGGAATAACGAAACGAAATAAAACGAATAATAATATAGATAAAAAAGAAAAAATATTAAAATATATATACAATATGTGCGCATATATATAATACATATTGTATACATAATGCATAATAAGGTTGAACCGCACGTCAACTACCTCCGACCACCTGCATCTATAACGTCTCAGTATCGGGGACAACAACTGCTCAATCTAAACAATTTTTTATATAAAACTATTTAGACCAGGCAAATCGTATCCCCAAATCGTATCCCCAACACTGGAGAACACCAACAAGTTCGAGCAAAAGCAGCTAACGTGCAAATCAACCCCCCATGCACGTACAAATGCGCGTATGCACATATGTATGCACATACAGTAAAAGGTCTCCAGACTACGAAAAATTACAAGTTTATCATTTTTGAAAA
Organism: Pegoplata infirma; assembly: GCA_963921195.1. Taxonomy (NCBI): domain Eukaryota; kingdom Metazoa; phylum Arthropoda; class Insecta; order Diptera; family Anthomyiidae; genus Pegoplata; species Pegoplata infirma. The sequence continues at coordinate 139,611,421 of OY992536.1, forward strand.
AATAAATTTTTTTAAAAATTTAAAATCGAGCAATCTCTTTTATTCTATTTAAACTTTATTGAAAAAGATTTAAATTCGTGCAAAGGCATTTGAATTACAATTGTGCATGATAAGTTGTGTTAATATCGGTCGCTTAGAGAATAATTAAATTTTTGTGTTTTAAATTAATTATTATTGTAAAAAGTGTTTTAGTTACAATACTAAAAAGTTTTATTAGTGTTTATTGTGTTTTTTATACAAATTAAAATATATTTTCGACAGTAAATCAGTGTATTAAAATAATATTAAAATACTATTGCTGTTTTTATGTACTGTGTTTGTTGTTATAATTTGCATTCCCTTTTGTGCTTTATTTGTTTTTAAACGTTGCCAATACAGTGTATTGTAAATAACTACTTATTTTTTTACAGTACATTCTGGATAAGTAAGGTCAAATTTTATTTCATTTAAACTATTTTAAATTTTTGTGAATTTTTTGTGAATTTTTGTAACTAATTTTATTAATTTATTGGTGATGGAGAATTTCAAATGCTTAAGTATGTTTTGTACTATCACTAAACCTGCACGAATGATTTCTTGTTGGTTGTGTGAAGGGTGTTGCCATGTAGCGTGTGCTGGTCTTACGGGCCGTGATGCTGATATCTTGAAAAAGGATGGTATTCATTGGCGTTGTGTGAAGTGTAGAAAAGTTAGTGTAGATTTTTTAAGATTTTTCAAGGGCGTAAACTCCGAAATATTGAAGCTCGGCAATGATCTCTCTGATATTGTCGTACGCTTTAATAAGTTCGGGGCTATGGTTTCCGAGTACGTGGAGTTGGATAAGGTGTCGATGGCGGCATCCGTTCCCTCTCCGAGGCGTAAGAAACCGGCAAACTCTGTTCCGTCATCAGATGGTTCGGATTCGGTCACATCTTCAATCAAGCCAATTGAGGAGGGTCCACTTCCGAGTGTTTCTGATGGGGAAGTACCAACGAAGTCCATAACGACTTCGGATGACCCGGTTAAGGAATCTTCCTCAGCTTTACCGGCTGAGAAAGATCTATCGCAGGGTATTTCGGGTGCGGAGTCAAATGGTTCTCCAATTGGCTCTCGGAGTTTTGCAGAGGTTGTAGCACGTGCTGCAGAGGAACCTATGGATACTGATGCATTAGGTCTTGCTGAGGCGGCTGGTACTACTTCTGGTTTACTACTTTCTTCGGGTCGGATTTCTGGTGTACCAACTTTAGGTGAACAATCTTCTGTTGTAACACCTTCTGTTGTTCCACTAGCTGATCCTCTACCATCTGGCTCTAGGCCTAGGGATTTGGCTGTTGTTCCCCCGAGAAAGACAGTTTTTGTTTCCCGCTTATTGCCGGATACGACGGTCGAGGAGGTGAAATTTTATATTAAGTCGAGAATTGATGTAGATGGTTTGATATCTCCCTTTAAAATGAAGGGAAATTACTCAGATAGGTTGTCGTCCTTTAAGATAGTGGTCTCTGATGAAATATTTGAGATCATTATGAAGAAGGATTTTTGGCCTCAGGGCGCATTTGTTAAGGAGTTTGTTTTTCGCGACTATGGTAGAGACAGGAAGGTGGTTAGTCTATCATCTGTAGCGGATACGGCTTCAAAAAACTGATTAGTGTCAATAGTGCTTTGGGCATATGCTACCAGAATGTTAGGGGCTTGAACACTAAATTGACTAGGTTGTTTGTGGACAGTTTTAATTTTGACTACCAGGTAATCACATTTACGGAAACGTGGTTAAATGGTAGGATATTAAATTCTGAGATTTTGTGTAATGATTTTAGGATTTATAGGAAAGACCGCGTATGCGAGGAGGTTGTTGGTAATTCAAATATAAGTGGTGTTGGGAAAGTTCGGAACGTTGACAAAATTAAAAAGACTGAGAAGATTGAAAAGATAAAAAAGGGTGGCGGTGTTTTAATAGCTGTAAAAAGCTGTTTACCATCGGAGGAAATTGTATCTGATAAATTCGTGAAAATAGAGTTTGTTGCAGTTAGTATCAAATTTGGGCAGAAATCTATTTTTGTTACTTGTTCTTATATTCCTCCTCTGTCTGATTCATTAGTTTATGACACTCATTTGGATGCTATTGGATTTGTTGTTTCTAGGATGAAGAATACTGATTCTATAATTGTTTTAGGTGATTTTAATTTACCTTACGTCTCATGGCATTCTTTGCCTGATACACAGTCATTAATTCCATTGACATCAGATGATATTTCGCTAAAATTTTTATCTCCACTGACTGATTTAAATTTATTTCAATTGAATTATGTTTTAAATTCCAAACGTAGAACTTTGGACTTAGTTTTAGTTAATGACCCATCGTTATGTGAGGTGAGTAGAGTTGATCCCGTATCAACTCCTGAGGATTGTTATCACCCAACTCTAGGTATTACTTATTCGTTTCCTTTTGGGACTTTGCCATTATCTGTTTCGTCTCACAGAAAAGTTTTTTGTTTTGAGCGCGCGAATATTGCGAAGTTAGATTCGCTTCTTTCAAATGTTAATTGGTCGGCATTTTGCACTGATATTGAAGGGGTGCGTGATTTTGATAAAAGGTTGAATATGTTTTATGAAATTTTGTTTCACTGCTTTTTGGAATCAGTTCCAAAAATACAGATTCGATCTGAAAATGGTCCCCCTTGGGGGTCTAGGCTTTTATCTAAACTGAAAAATGTTAAGAGTAAATGGTTTAAGAAATATAAAAAATCGGGTTCTAATGTAGATTTTAGTAGATATGCAGTGGCTAGAAGTTCGTTTAATGTGGAATCTCGTAGGGCGTATGCAATTTATTTAGATAAGGTTAGGGAGAATTTTAAACGTGATCCTAAATCTTTTTACCGCTTCGTTAAGTCAAAGCGGAGTTCTTCAACTCACCCCACAGTGGTTAAATTAAATGATGTTGAGTTTTCAGATGATTATTCAATTTCGAACGCATTTGCGGATTTCTTTGCTACTACATACTCTGATAGGGAGTATGACTTGGACTCTCTGTATCCGTTTGAGATTCAGAGAGCAAGCTCTCTGAGTCTTCCTTTATTGGACGTAGCTTCTGTTCACTCAAACATGAACAAGTTAAGGATTACGTATAGCGCTGGTCCCGATGGGGTTCCGGCCTCTGTTTTAAAATTTTGCTCGGGGACTCTGTCAGCCCCATTGACCTTTTTGTTTAACTCTTCATTGAAAATGGGTTACTTTCCTTCATTTTGGAAGAAATCCTTTTTAATTCCGCTACATAAATCTGGAAGTGTTGTGAACGTTTCAAATTATCGGGGAATTGCTAAATTGAGTGCAATTCCTAAACTATTTGAGAAACTTGTCACTGATATTGTGTCCTACCATGTATCTTCAATTTTAGTGCCATGTCAACATGGTTTTCGTAAGGGTCGATCGACTAATACTAATTTGCTTCAATTTTCTACTAATATCATTAGTGGTTTTACTTCAGGTCTACAGACTGATGCGATTTATACTGACTTCAGTAAAGCATTTGATAAGGTCAACCATAATCTTTTGCTATATAAGTTGAGTGTAATTGGATTTAATGGTATCGTATTGAAATGGTTATCTTCATATTTGAGAAATCGTGAGCAATGCGTTCTTTTTAGGCAGACACATTCTAGATTTATAAGTGTTGCTTCTGGTGTCCCACAGGGCAGTCATCTCGGTCCTATCCTATTCTTGTTGTTTATAAATGATCTCCCATCTTCTATTATTCATTCTAATATTTTGATGTTTGCTGATGATGTTAAGCTTTTTCTGTCTTACAGTTCTCCTGTTGGACAGGTATTGCTGCAGCATGACTTGAATAGATTTTACAATTGGTGCGATTGTAATCTCATGGAGCTGAACTTGAAAAAGTGTAAGCACATGACATTTGCTAGGTCGAAGTTTTTGACTTCTCAGTACTTATTAAATGGTTCAATTTTGGAATCGGTTGATTCTATTTTGGATCTTGGTATTCTTTTAGATAGAAAGTTGACTTTTAATGCGCATGTGGAGACTATGGTAAATAAGGCCTATGGTGTTCTTGGATTCATGAAACGCTGGGCGAAGGAATTTTCTGACCCCTATATAACGAGGCAATTATTTACTTCATTGGTAAGACCAATTTTGGAATTTGGTTGTATTGTTTGGGATCCATATTATGCAGTTCATAGTGATATGATTGAATCCGTACAGAAACAATTTTTACTTTTTTGTCTTAGGAACCTCAACTGGGGTCCGGACTATAGCAATCTTCCATCATATAATGCAAGATTGGCGTTGATAAAACTTCCTACTCTGAAGAGTAGACGTATTATGTTAAATACTGTGTTTATTTTGAAGATTATTAAGGGCGAAGTTGATTCTGAATTTCTTGTTGGGAAGTTGTTTTTTAACGTCCCTTTTCGGCCTACTAGATATTACAGCTTTCTTTATATTGATATTTGTCGCACGAATTATGCGTGTGCAGATCCTATTCGTAGGATGTGTACTGATTTTAACTCGTTATACAGGTTTGTTGACTTTTCGGAGAATTATGCTCTTGTGAAATCAACTATTTTGACATATTTGAATAGATTGCGTGACGATGATTATTTTAATTTCTTTGAACGTTTATAGTTAATTTAGGATTATTAATACTAAATTATCTGTAGAAATTTTGTAGTTGTAGTAATTGTATATAAATGTATTTAGTGTCCATATAATAAACCGACTGATGACTAAGAGTTTGTAGTTGGTTTATTACTATCCTTACTTATCCAGCCTAATCCGCTATGGTTCGGACCATGGTGTGTACGTGTTCCCCCGTCATGGGAACGAGCCCTCTCGGTCGGTTGGGGCGGGTAAGTGTGAGGTGGGACCGTTCGTAAACACAAAAAAAAAAAAAAAAAAAAAAAAAAACATTGCTCCTAATATAAATTTGTTTTTATTCCTGTAAATATGATCTTTGTATCATTTTATCATAACAATTTGTAATGCATCGTTTTAAACAGGTATGTATTTGTTTTTTTTTTTTCATGTAATCTAAAACAAGCTCGGCGGAGTTTACATTTTATCACTTTTTGTTCTTTTTTCAGAAATTGATTTCCGAAAAAATCATTAGATGTCAACTAGATACGTCGAATATATTATTTTAATAACTGGTTGAGTTGTTTTTTGCAACTTCGTTTAAAAAGTGGGGTAATAGTATAATTTTTTACAATAAGTGAACAACAAAATTGTCAAGGACGGATCACAATGCCTAAAAAAAGTGTTAAAAAATCGTTACACAATTGAAGTCGTGTTTGCATGGATAAACAATATGATGTATTAAACAACAAATGCGAAAATAACTTATTTAAAAAAAGCTGGTTAATGTTCAGAGTTTTGTTGATGAAAGCCAACCAATACTACGATGTTCAACAAAAAATATGCGAACACTATTACTCCTGCAAAATATACACTCATAGAAATATCTTTGTAGAAAAATTAGTAAACCCATTGTAGATCAAGTTTTACAGAATAACGCCGTATTCAACAAAAATTAATGTTGATATCGTTGAATAATCAGTAAAGTTGAATCAACTTTTTACAACGCTTATACAGAATTCAATAGATAAATCAAAATAGAAAAAACAACCCTGTTCGTTCATTTTTTTTTTATTATTAACGAGTGACGAGTGAGTTGGTAGCAATGTAAATCGTGTTTATCTCTTATAAAATTATTTTATGTGTTTGTTTTTTTATAAAAATATTTAATATTATAAAAATAAGTAAAAATAGGATCTGATCTGTAAATATTTGGTAAGTAATAAAATACATTGATTACTTTATTTATTCATACTATATTAAAACGTTTTTTGTTTTTTTTTTAGGATTTTGTTTTGGTATCATCAGAAAACTGGAGAATGGCTTATGAGTGCATAACATGAATAAACGAAGTGTGTGTGAAAATCTTTGTGAAAATCTTCAAATATTGCAGCTTAAAAAGCCGGAAATAAAAAATATTGTGATTTATATGTAATAAAAGAATATTTACAAATAACAACAAGCTTTTTTTTAATAATATAATTTCTTATATTAACAAAAATATGAGTTGAATTTACATAAAATACGAGTTGATTAACAAAAAAACGAGTTGATCAACTTTTACAAAAACTGACAACAATTTTTATTGAACTCAACATAAATATTTGTAGGGTCAAAATCAACAATGATTTCTGTTGAATTTACAACGATTTTCTTTGGGAATACAATGATTTTTGGTTGAGTGTATTACTCGGTTACATGGATTATTGACTCAAAACTTGATAAAAGTTTGTGCGTTGGTAGAGAGGTCAGATACTTCGAGTAATACCAACTTCATGGAGCGGTAACGATCCCCTTGCCTTTATAAAAATTGGGACTTTGGCGGCGTTCAGAGATTTCAAACCTTATACCTTAGACCCAGCTTTGCAAAAGTTTAAATGTTTACAATGGTGTTAACAAAAATGTTTTCCATTGGTGTTTTCAAATAAATGTAATTAAAAAAACTAACGATTGATTTATCAATAATTAAAAAAGTGTTTAACTTTGACCCTTTATGTCTGGGGGCTAATCACGTAAAACGATTGACGATGGATAAACGACCTCAAAATATTTATCGTTCTGAAGGGACATTTTAAAGTTTTTCTTTAAATACGATAGTCAACTATAGTTTTACGGCACCACAGTCCTGGGTTGATTTTAGAGCCACAACACCAGTTGCTGGATCATATTAAAGCTTGAGATTACCAACCAATTTTTGGGCTAAATTCGAAAATATATACGTGCAGTTTTGAGATATGAATCTTTTTTTATACCCTCCAACCACACTCACACTCACTTTGTCCATAAAGTATATATATTATTGATCCATGATCAATTCTAAGTAATTTTATGAATGTTCGTCCTTCTGTCTGTACATGGACAAAATCGGACTAGGAGGAAAAAATTTTCCCCTTAAAGAACTAAACCAACATCTAAAAAACCTAATTTTTTAGCAGTTTTTTTTATTTTAGTTAAACAAATGGAACAGTTTTCTGTCAGAAGTAAAAGTTCTTCGCTTGGACCCAGGGGATTAGAAAAATTATATTTTCCTTCCGCCTCGTTTTTGTGGCAGTAGAAATAAGACACTATAAGAAAATTACGTTAGTTAACTTGTCGTTTTTTTATGCACGATAACTATCAAAGTTTGCCAATAAAAAAAAGGCCTATTGTAAATTAATTTTCATTTGTGGCAATGTAATTTAATAAAGGATGATCAAAAATAAGCAGGTTTTTAAAAAAAGTATTTGACTTACTATTTCATCAATATTTTCGTTGGGAGTTTCAGAGTCATTAATTATATTTTTATTGCCAGAAGTAGAAGACCCATCGTTTTCAATATTATTAAAGATGTTTTGTTCCATTTCATCTAAGGCTTCATTTTGGGGCTCTAGTTTCTTTAAAAACTATAAAAAATAAAATTAGTATAATGCATTCTTTACATAGTAATACGTGTTACTCACATATTGAAAAGACGACCGTATCTTCATTCGTGTAGACTTATTGTTTACAAACTTGTTGGGTAAATCTTCAGGCACTTTTTCATTACATTTGAAAATTATTACATCAAAATCTGGATGGGACTGATATGCCAGTAACAAACCGGTTGGACCAATTAAGGCATCGTCCCAAGCATTCTTGATGATATCTCCAAAATTAATGTTATATTGCCTAAAATAAAAACACAATATATTTTTTATTTCAAAATAAAAAAATTAGATTCACACTATTTAAAAAAAACTAAACATTTTAACAATATGAGTGGATGCTTTAAAAATTTTAGATTTTGTTGTTACATATCTTGTTAATTACACAAGTATATTAAAGCAGATAAATATGAATAATAATAAATTTATAATTATTAAATAAATATACATACTTTTGCAAAAATTTATTCATTTTCGTTTATATAAAAATTTCTTAGAAATTCTATAAAAAAAACTTTCTAAAATGAAGAACTTTCTCGAATGATAAACTTTCTTGAATGAAAAACTTTCCAGAATGAATAACATTTTAGAACAAATTCTCCATTTTGTATTCAAAAAAATTTGAAACGTTAACTGTCGTTTACTCATCTTAAAAATTCCTTAAAAACAGCGCTATCTAGTGTAATTAATTTGAAACATAAGAAAATTTGAAACGCACGTTCAGTGACCAACTAGTATGAAGAGTTGTATTTTTTAGCATTAAAAAAACACGTAAAAAAATAGTGTTAAATAAATCAAAAGGGAAACATTTCGAAATTTTGATAATATAGTACTTAAACGTATTTCATTATAAACTAGTTTTTTTTTTTTTTTTTTTTTTTATTAACCAACACTCAGGGGATGCCCCCTACAAATGCAGTGCATTGTGTTGATATCAGGAAAAAAGGTTATGGGAAGGAGGAAAGATGGAGTAGTGTTTGTGGACATTTGATTTAAATCTTTGTACATTGTAAGTAACAGGAAAGACCTCTATAGGAAGTTCATTCCACATACGACTTGTACGGCTGATGAACGAGTTTTCTCTATAATGCGTTGTGCGATCCACTTCACAGTCAACCACATATGGATGTGATCTACTAGATAAGCGAGTATTACGAATAAAAACCCGAGCCCTTGGAATAAGCTGGCTTATCTCTGCAGAACACCTCCCATGGTAGTATCGATAGAAAAGTGTAACACAACCCACATTTCTACGATGCTCCAATGAGTCAATAGAGTTGGATACCCTACTGTCATTAATAAGCGCCGTAGCCGTTCTCTGAACACGGTCCAAGAGCTTCAAAGTAGACTCTGACGCCCCTGCCCATATATGAGAGTTATATTCCATTTTCGGTCGGATGTAGGTTGTATAAATAGTGAGGAGATCGGATGGAGTGAAGTAATTCTTACACCGATTAAGAAATCCAAGGCACTTAAATGCTTCTTTCGACACCTGAAAAACGTGTTTATTCCAACGGACATCGCACTGAATTTTCATGCCCAGAACATCAAGAGTATCCGATTCCTCAATATTGATACCACCCATAAATACAGATGACAATGCTGTTTCAACGGCACGTCTATGTGACAACATACAACATTGGGTCTTGCGCGCATTAAAATCCACTCTATTCGCTTGACCCCAATCAGATATTACCAAAAGGTCTTCATTGAGTGAGTCATTCATGATCTGCCTTTTGCCCCCAACTTCTACGAGGCTTGGCCTATGATCAAAAGAAAATGAATGACAAATGTTGCTGTCATCTGCAAAAGAATATATTGGATTGGAAGTTTTACTGAGAAGATCATTAATAAAAATAAGAAATAGTGTAGGAGAAAGAACAGAACCTTGCGGTACCCCTGAATTTAGCTGAAATTCATTAGATGAAACCCCATCTATAACAACACGTATAGAGCGATCTCTGAGGAAGCTCGAAATAAATCGACTGAAGACATTACCAACACCAAAAGCAATAAGCTTTGACAGGAGTGCACCGTGCCATACACGGTCGAACGCCTTGGAAATATCCAAAGCAACCACCTTACTTTCCCCAAAATGATGAATGGACCGACTCCAACTTTCCGAAAGGAACGCTAACAGGTCTCCCGTAGAGCGACCCCTGCGAAAGCCATACTGACGATCACTAAGTAATGAGTTAATCTCCAAATAATGGACAAGGTGGAAATTAACCATGCTTTCCATCACCTTTGAAAGCGCAGAGCAAATTGCAATTGGGCGGTAATTTTCAGGGTTGTTAGCCGCACCCTTTTTAGGGATTGGCTGAACATTAGCAACCTTCCAGCACGAGGGAAAGACTCCCACACGATACGAAAAACTGAATAGGTTTGCCAATGGACGAGCTAGCGTCGAAAAGCACTGTTTCAGCACCAGTGCTGATATGCCATCCGGCCCCGGTGACTTATTTGCGTCGAGATCCGCAAGAACCCTTTTAACTGCTCGGGCTCGAAAAAATATCTTAGGCATAGTATAGGATACTGTGTCGAGCGCGGGCAGTGGTTGATTACTATCCGGCAAGAAAGAATTTCTTGCGAAGAGTTCAGCCAACAGGTTAGCCTTATCAAGCGGCTCGGTGAATGTTTGGTCATCCTTTAAAAGAGTTGGGATAGAAGAACTAGCATTTTCCCTTACTCTTTTAACGAATGACCAAAAGCTCTTACTGCCCCGCGGAGCAGAAAGAACTTAAGCACGAAGACGCTGTTCGTACAGAAGCTTTTCGCGTCTAAGCACTTTGGCACACTCGGTTCTCGCCTGTTTGCGTAACAGTTCAGTATTGACATTTTTATCATTACGCCAATTTTTGAACGCTTCCTCTCTGGATCTGACTGCTGTGCTGCAAGTCTGATTAAACCAACACTTATGTCTTGGTTTAACCGAAATGCGCTTAGAAGGAATGAAAGTCTTCATTCCTAGCACTATGATATTTTCCACCATTTTAGCAGCGGCATCAACGTTTACGTCCAGGAAACAAAGTTTCCAATTAAATTGCCGAAAGAAGTTGTTGAGCTCGGCCCAACGAGCCTTTTCGTAAATAAAAATTGAGCGTTTCGTAGCTGGGTTTGAAACGGTCCGAAGTGCGGAGTACGAAAAGGATGCGGAAATGGTGACATGATCCGAGTTGCCGAGAGGTGCAAATGTTCTCATTTCATATTTCTCAGGATGAGAAGTGAGGAAAAGGTCAAGAGTATTGTGAGGTTGCCCTTCAACGCTCGGAATGTGCGTTGGCTCATTCACAAGTTGCGCAAGGTGGTTGTGCGCGGCGAAAAGCTCAACGTAAAGGCCCTCGGTGGTCGTATCGCTAGAATGGCGAAGCCAGGTAGAGTTGTGAACATTGAAATCACCAGCTACGACAATTTCACTGTTCGGACAACTCTCCTGGATTCTGGTTATGGAAGCGGAAAGGGCGTCGAAACCATTAAGGGTAGACTCCCTTTCCGCATTAGGGCTTCGGTAAAGAAACCCAAAGTGCAAGACGTGTGCCCTGATCCTAAATTTAACCCAAAAACAGCTAAATTTAGGATCGTTGGTGTTCAATGGTTGCTGGCACTGATACATAACGTCGTTGCGAACATATAATGCAAGGCCCCTGTGAAGGATAAAGAGGGATAGGAGGTGATACCCAGGTATGTGAAAATCCTGTGGATCAGTATCCTCACTCACCTGGGTCTCACAAAGCGCGAAAACATCCGGCCGATATAAACATGTGTGCGCATAAACCGAGAAAAAATTCGACCTCAGTCCACGTATGTTACAGAAGTCAATGCGAAAAGAGTCCGTCATTACAACCCACAAAAAGGTAAAATCGATCGTCCTCACGATAGTGCAATCCACCCAGCATTCAGTTTGCTGCTGATTCGAATAAATTAGTGATCAGTGCTATACCTTCATCACTAAAAAAATTCCAGCAACAAACCAAACACCAGATTTAGTACACCACGTAAAAAAAAAAGTAGGGAAGGGAAAAAAGACTACAACACAATAACACTAAAAAAACAAAGAGGCATAAGAGCCCTTTGTTTGGTCATTGCATAAAAAAAAAACGATGATCTGTTAGCGTCGGCAGAATTGACAGCAGAGTGATGCGTTGTGTGGATGATGTGTTAGAATTTTTTTTTTTTTTTTATTAAAGCACTGTTGTTGTTTGTTGTTTTTTTTCAATTTTGTTTTGTTGTGTATGATTTTTGTTAGACGGTTAGAATTTATTGTGTGATTTAGTTGGAGTTGAGTTTTTTTAAGTTATTTTGTGTTGTTGTAAATTATTGAAATTGTTGTTATTTTTATTTATTGCTCTTTTTTGTAATTTTCTTTTCTTTTGTTCTTTTAATTTTTTTTGAGAAATTTGGAGTTTAAGTTAAATATATTTTTGGTTTATTATGTTTTGTTAATGGTTTTTTAATTATTTCATTTGTATAAAAAACAGATTTTTTTTTTTTTTTTTTGACGCAGACACAGTTTTATTTTTTTTAAACTTTTTAAATTAAAAAAGACGGTAAAGTAAATTAAAATTTTTCCGAAATGACGAGACGGACAAAAAAGACGTTTAAACAGAACGAGAGACAAACACTGATAATTCCTAGAAGGCAAGATGTCCCTCCCAGAAGTTCAGTGAAAAAAAAATCAAAATTTTTTGTAAACTCGTTAATAAAAAAATACCTAGAGCCTATTAGGATATGCACGCAATGGAATTGTCTTCCTGATACTTAAATCTACATTCAGTATTCATTTGGCTCACTGATAATTCCTAGAAGGCGAGATGTTCCTCCCAGAAGTTCAGTGAAAAAAAAAAAATCAAAATTTTTTTGGTAAACTCGTTAATAAAAAAATACCTAGAGCCTATTAGGATATGCACGCAATGGAATTGTCTTCCAGATACTTTAATCTACATTCAGTATTCATTTGGCTTACTGATAAGTAATTCCTAGAACGAAAGATGTCCCTCCCACAAGTTCAGTGAAAACAAAATAAAATCAAAATTTTTTTGTAAACTCGTTTATAAAAAAATACCTAGAGCCTATTAGGATATGCACGCAACGCCAATGTCTTCCTGATACCTTACTCTACATTGAGTATTCATTTGGCTCACTGATAATTCCTAGAAGGCAAAATGTCCCTCCCAGAAGTTCAGTGAAAAATCAAAATTTTTTTGTAAACTCGTTTATAAAAAAATACCTAGAGCCTATTAGGATATGCACGCAATGGAATTGTCTTCCAGATACTTTAATCTACATTCAGTATTCATTTGGCTCACTGATAATTCCTAGAAGGCAAAATGTCCCTCCCAGAAGTTCAGTGAAAAAAAAATCAAAATTTTTTTGTAAACTCGTTTATAAAAAAATACCTAGAGCCTATTAGGATATGCACGCAATGCCAATGTCTTCCTGATACCTTACTCTACATTGAGTATTCATTTGGCTCACTGATAATTCCTAGAAGGCAAAATGTCCCTCCCAGAAGTTCAGTGAAAAAAAAAAATCAAAATTTTTTTGTAAACTCGTTAATAAAAAATACCTAGAGCCTATTAGGATATGCACGCAATGGAATTGTCTTCCAGATACTTTAATCTACATTCAGTATTCATTTGGCTCACTGATAATTCCTAGAACGAAAGATGTCCCTCCCACAAGTTCAGTGAAAACAAAATAAAATCAACATTTTTTTGTAAACTCGTTAATTAAAAAAATACCTAGAGCCTATTAGGATATGCACGCAATGGAATTGTCTTCCTGATACTTTAATCTACATTCAGTATTCATTTGATCCACTGATAATTCCTAGAAGGCAAGATGACCCTCCCAGAAGTTCAGTGAAAAAAAAATCCAAATATTTTTTGTAAACTCGTTAATAAAAAAATACCTCGAGCCTATTAGGATATGCACGCAATGGAATTGTCTTCCTGATACTTTAATCTACATTCAGTATTCATTTGGCTCACTGATAATTCCTAGAAGTCCCTCCCAGAAGTTCAGTGAAAAAAAAATCAAAATTTTTTTGTAAACTCGTTAATTAAAAAAATACCTAGAGCCTATTAGGATATGCACGCAATGGAATTGTCTTCCTGATACTTTAATCTACATTCAGTATTCATTTGGTCCACTGATAATTCCTAGAAGGCAAGATGACCCTCCCAGAAGTTCAGTAAAAAAAACAAATCAAAATTTTTTTTGTAAACTCGTTAATAAAAAAATACCTAGAGCCTATTAGAATATGCACGCAATGCCAATGTCTTCCTGATACCTTACTCTACATTGAGTATTCATTTGGCTCACTGATAATTCCTAGTACGAAAGATGGCCCTCCCAGAAGTTCAATGAAAAAAACATCGACATTTTTTTGTAAACTCGTTAATAAAGACAATACCTAGAGCCTATTGGGATATGCACGCAATGCCATTGTCTTCCTGATACTTTAATCTACATTCAGTATTCATTTGGCTCACTGATAATTCCTAGTACGAAAGATGACCCTCGCAGAAGTTCAATGAAAAAAAACATCGAAATTTTTTTGTAAACTCGTTAATAAAAAAAATTCCTAGAGCCTATTGGGATATGCATGCAATGCCATTGTCTTCCTAATACCTTAATCTACTTTGGGTATTCATTTGGGTCACTGATAATTCCTAAAAGGCAAGATGTCCCTCCCAGAAGTTCAGTGAAAAAAAAAAATCAAAATTTTTTGTAAACTCGTTAATAAAAAAATACCTAGAGCCTATTGGGATATGCACGCAATGCCATTGTCTTCCTGATACCTTAATCTACATTGAGTATTCATTTGGCTCACTGATAATTCCTAGAACGGACCCAGTCCTCCCAAGAAATTCAATACACAGTAATCAGATTTTCAAAAAAACCCATATTGTTTAATATTTTCTTTATTTATTAATAAAAAAGCTTGCTATTTGGTATCAAAATGATTCTTAAGGTAATGCCAATTTAATCCAAAAAGGTTCGAAAGCATCTGGGTTCATCTGGTAGCTTTCCAAGATCAGCATTTTCTAGTTCCAAAGCAGCTGTCAAATAGTTTTTGTCTACGGCATTGCCATGTCGAAAATTCGTGGCTATTTTTCGTGGCTAACCGAGCGCACTTATAAAACTCTACTGTCGAGCCTGTATATAGTCTGTGGTGTAACTTTTGACTTTTCATACAAAACGTAAACAAACATCATAAATACATGCACAAAAGCTCACACGTACAGGCACACATATACCAGGCAGCGATGATCATTCTGTACTAAAAACCATACCACCATATTGGAAAGTACGCAATTAGCACCACACCCAAAAAAAAACAAGTAAGAAAATTATAGTCGGTCAAGACCGACCATATAATACCCTACACCAGAGTTTCCCGGAAAATGGGTCCCAAGTTCAAACATGGACTGATTAGATCTATATTTTGTCAAATCTTAAATAAGTGTAAAAAGCACTCACTAAACAAATTTGAGTGGAATAGGCTTCTTTTTGTTGACAATAAATCGCTTCAACTGAATATCGGGGGAAATTACCACATGGGACCTAAGTCCAAAAATGTTCCGATGATAATCAGATTTGATAAGGTTATTAAAGAACGCGTTTGACATACACAAACAGAATTTTAATTAAATATTTTCTATTTTCATGAAATTTGAGAGATTTATGTGAAAATCGGGAAGGTGGTTTGTATGGGGGCTACAAGAAGAACTGGTCCGATTTCATTAAAATTCGGAATGTTGATTTGTGTGGATAAAACATGATTACCTGGCAAATTTCGAAAAGATACCTATTAAAATGCGGCTATTAGAGTCATTTGAGCCAAAACTAAAGAGGACCTTTGTATGGGGGCTAGGTCTAAATATGGACCGATTTTTTCCAATTTCAATAGGCTTCGTCCTTGGGCCAAAAGAGGCTTAAGTTTCAAATTTCAAGTCAATTGATTAAGAATTGCGACCTGTATCGTGTTTACACCGTTTACATGGACAGACAGACGGACGGACGGACGGACGGACGGACATCGCTAAATCGACTCAAAAAGTGATTCTAAGTCGATCGGTATACTTAAAAGTGGGTCTAGGACCAATATTTCGGGTAGTTACAAACATCAGCACAAACTCATTATACCCTGTACCACAGTGCGGTGTAGGGTATAACAAATGTGAAATTATAAAATTTTAGGGTACAATTTACCTAAGTTTTTTCGCAGGAATCCAACTTGAAAAGTTTCTTTGCTTTTTAGCCGAAACAACTTAGGTAAACTTACAAAATGCAACTAAGCATTATTTCAAATTTAGTTTTGTTTATTTAGCCAATATATTTAAATAAATGGTACAGTTTGATTGGTTAAATGACGTAATTTTTTTAGGTTGATTTAATAATTTTATATATCCCCTTCCATAGAAAATGCTCAATATTATAAATTTTAATTAGATTTATTTTTAATAATTTTTTTTAATAAAAAGGATAATTTTATAATAAAATATAAATATTAATAAGCTTAAAATACATACACTCAAAAAAAAAAAAACTGTAATGTTAGCAAAAAAAGCTTGTAAACCTACAAGAAAATTTGCTGATTTTGAACTCACAATTTTTTTGCTAAAGTTAGCAAAAATGTTTTGCCAATAATTAGTTAACTATTTTTTTTTTTTTGACACATTTGAGGACCCCATTGGGTTCGGACCCGATAGGTCCAGACCCCGATGGGCCTAGACCTAGTTGGGTTCCTTAAAAATCGTCATAGTTTTTGATCCAAAATTTGTGTCCGTTTCGCTCTACCTTGCTTAGTTTTTGAGATACGTGATTATAGGGGACCACTGGGGTCTTAAGAATTAAAAAACTCGATAGCTTCAAAAATATTTCTCGGAGAGCTTTTGACTATTTTGCGGTCTTGTTCTACGTATTGAGAACAACAAAAATGCTTTTGGACTTTTTGTTGTGTCGGCAATATTTACCGAGATATGAGCATTTTAAAATTTTCGGGAATGCTAACTTTTTTGGATCCAAAGTTAGGGCCCATTAGGGTCCACACATGTGAAGAGGACCCGCGAAAGTATGGAGATTCTAAGAACCAAAAATGCCCTCCATTTTGCTCTATCTGGCTTAGTTTCCGAGATAGAGCCATTTTAAGTTTTCTGAAAATAAAAAAAAAATTTACCATTTATTTTTGCTAATGTTAGCAAAAAATCTTGTAAAAATGTTGTCAACTCAATTTCAAATCTTAGCAAAAGAAATTAGTTCAACGTTTGTTTAAAATTGCTAATGTGCTAAATGAAGTTTACAAGAATTTTTTGCTAACATGCTAATATCAACTAAAAATTTGCTAAAAGTTAGCTAACTAGCATTAGCAAAAAAAAATTAGTAAATCTACTAACGTATTTTTTTGAGTGTACTTTTGATTTAATGACTTGCCTTTAACATAATCCTAAAATCGTTTTATTCAACATGATCAGTGACAACCAATTTTTTTTATATAAACTTTCTTATCGACAATTTTTCTATAGAAACTTTGTCAAAGAATATTTTTCTATAGAAAATTTCTCAAAGACAATTCTTCTATAGAAAATTTTTAATAGACAAATTTTCTATAGAAACTTTCTGAAAGACAATTCTTCAATTTTTTCCATAGAAAATTTCTAAAAGAGATATTTTCTATAGAAAATTTCTAATAGACAATTTTTTTATAAAAAATTTCTGAAAGACAGGTTTTCTATAGAAAATTTTCAAAGCTGCCCATTCACTTGCAATATTATTGTTCAACTTTTCAAATTGTACAATAATATCGCTTGTGTGTATGTAATATTTACGGTTGTGCAATATATTGGAGAATATCAAAACACTTTTGATATTTATTGTACAAACAAGAATACTGCAATATATTTTATCAGTGTGTTGTCTATATTGTACAACTTTTATTATGTTATGTTTATGTTTATATCTTGTACAATATATTGGGTTTAAGTATTGAGCAATTTTATTTGCTGTGTAGGGTAAAACGACAATAATATTGTAAAATAATTTTTTTTTAAGTTGAGCAATTTTATTGCAAGTGAATGGGCAGCTTAACAGGCAATTTTTCTACACCCAAAAAAAAACTATTGTGAAATTATTTAATTTTAAGGTATAATTTACCTAAGATTTTTCGCAGGAATCCAACTTGAAAAGTTTCTTTGCATATTACCCGAATCAACTTAGGTAAACTTACAAAATGCATTTGAGCATTATTTCAAATTTAATTTTGTTTATTTAGCCACTATATTTAAATAAATGGTACAGTTTGATTGGTCAAATAACGTATTTTTTTAGGTTGATTTAATAGTTTTATATATCCCCTTCCATACAAAATGCTCAATATTATAAATTTTAATTATATTTATTTTTAATATTTTTTTTAATATAAATGACAATTTTATAATAAAATATAAATACTAACAAGCTTAAAATACATACTTAGCATGATCAGTGACAACTAAATTTTTCTATAGAAACTTTCTCAAAGACAATTTTTGTATAAAAAAAAGGCAATTCTTCTTTAGAAAATTTCTGATAGACAATTTTTCTATAGAAACTTTCTGAAAGACAATTTTTTTTTTTATTATTATTTTTATTTCAAATAAATTTATATTACAAAAAATAATTTAAAGCCTCAGCACCAAAATTGGCATTAAAGAGGCTAAAAGGCAACTAGTGTTAATTCATTATTTACATAAAAATATTAACTATTTAAATTTAATTATTAATATTATTTGCAGTTTCTATTTACATTTTTTTTAATATTTTATTATTTTACAATAAAAATAAAATTTATATTACAAAAAAGAAATTACTCAAGAAGTGTTTCGAGATTGGTTAGCAAAAATTTTTTTAATTCGCTTTTAAATGTCGAAAAAAGTTCAATGGTTTTCAAAAAAATTGGTAAATCATTATATTCACTTGGACCAGCAAAACAAATACGCTGCTTTGACAACTCAAGGCGACATCTAGATATGGATAAATCTTGACTTTGTCTTGTTATCCTTCGTGTAATTTGAACATTCTGTTGGAATTGAACTGACGAATTTCCTAGACTTTTAATTGATTTAAAAACAAACTTCGTTATTTGCATTTTATATAGTGCTCTCACAGGTAAGACGTTTTTAGCGTGATTCTTAAAAAGATCCAAAGTATGATATCTGATTGGCAGATTAAAAACTAACTTTAAAGACTTGTTTTGCGCCGATTGCAAGCTCTTCAGCGAAGCATTATTCTTAAACCCATATATTATAGGAAGGTAAGTTAAGTGGCTATGTATCAAACTCTGATATATTAGCATTTTCGTTTTAACGTCAAATTTATTTTTGAATTTATATAAAACACCAATAGCAGAAGATATTTTTGATTTAATGGAGTCAATATGATTATCCCATTGTAAATTACTACAAAACAACATGCCTAGATACCGTATGGTATTGATTTCTTGGATTAACACACCATCAATATGAAGTGCAACTGTCTCATCATTCTTCAAAATGTAGGGTCTGAACCTTATAAACTTGGTCTTATCTGCATTCAAAACAAGCTTGTTAAATCTTATATATTCCGCTAATATTGCTGAATCATATTCCACATGAGTTTTTAACACCTGAGTAAATTTCTTCAATAGAAAATTTCTGAAAGACTATTTTTCTATAAAAAATTTCTATAAGACAGATTTACTAAAGAAAATTTTTAACAGACAATTTTTTTAAAAAAATTCTCAAAGACAATTCTTCTATAGAAAATTTCTAATAGACAATTCTTCAATAGAAAATTTTTCAAAGACAATTTTTTTATAGAAAATTTCTGAGAAATAATTTTTCTACAGAAAATTTCTGAAAAAAAACCCATATAGAAAATTTCTTAAAGTAAAATTTCTATAGCAAATTCCTGAAAGACAGTTTTTCTATAGAAACTTTCTGAACGCCAATTTTTCTATAGAAAAAAATTTCTATAAAAAAATTCTCAAAGACAATTTTTCTATAAAAAATTTATCAAAGATAATTCTTTAATAGAAAATTTTTTAAAGATAATTTTTCTATAGAAAATTTCCCAAAGACAATTATTCTACAGAAAATTTCCCAAAGAGAGTTATTCTACAGAAAATTCCTCAAAGACAATTCTTAAATAGAAAATGTTTTAAAACCAATTTTTCTATAGAAAAATTAAATTAAAAAAGATAATTTTTCTATAGAAAATTTCACAAAGATAATTTTTCATAGAAAATTTCTGAAAGGCAATTTTTCTGTAGAAATTTTCTGAAAGACAATTCTTCTATAGAAAATTTTTCGATAGAAAATTTCTGGAAGACAATTTTTCTATAAAAATTTCTGAAAGACAATTTTTCTAAAAAAATTTTTGAAAGTTAATTTTTCTATAGAAAATTTTTGAACAACAATTTTTCTATAGAAACTTTTTTATAGAAAGTTTCTGAAAGACAATTTTTCTATAGAATATTTCTCAAAGACAATTTTTCTATAGAATATTTCTCAAAGACAATTTTTCTACAGAAACTTTTTCAAAGACAGTTTTTCTATATAAAATTTCTGAAAAACAGGTTTTCTGTAGAAAATTTCTGAAAGACAATCTTTCTATGGAAACTTTCTCAAACACAATTTTTCTATAGAATACTTCTGAAAGGCAATTTTCATAGAAAAATTCTCAAAGACAATTATTCTATAGAAAATTTTTTAGACAATATTTCTATAGAAAATTTCTGAGAGAAATTTTTCAAGAGAATATTTATGAAAAATAATTTTCCATAGAAAAATTCTCAAAGACAATTCCCAAGGACAATTTTTCTACAGAAAATTTCTCAAAGACAATTCTTCAATAGAAAATTTTTTAAAGATAACTTTTCTATAGAAAATTTCCCAAAGATAATTTTTATACAAAGATTTTTTTATCTCAAAGATAATTTTTTAATAGAAAATTTAAAAAAAAAAAAAGTTTTTTATAGAAACTTTCTCAAAGACAATTTTTCGATAAAAAATTTCTCAAAGACAATTTTTTTATAGAAAATTGCTGAGAGACAATTTTTCTGCAGAAAATTTCTGAAAAATAATTTTTCTATATAAAATTTATAAAAGACAGGTTTTCTATAGAAAATTTCTAAAAAAAAAATTTTTCTGAGAGACAATTTTTTTACAGAAAACTTCTGAAAGAAAATTTTTCTATAGAAAATTTCTGAAAGACAGGTTTTCAGAGAAAATTTCTAAAAGAAAATTTTTCCGTAGAAAATTTCTGAAAAAATTTTCATAAAATATTTCTCAAAGACAATTTGTTTATAGAAAATTTCTCAAGGACAATTTTTCTATAGAACATTTCTGAAAGTCAATTTTTATTTAGAAAATTTCTGAAAGACAATTTTTCTATAGAAAATTTCTTAAAGACAATTTTTCTATAAAAACTTTCTCAAAGACAATTTTTAAATAGAAAATTTTTCAAATACAATTTTTCTATAGAAAATGTCTTAAAGGCATTTTTTTTCTATAGAAAATTTTTGAAAGACAATTTTTCATAGAAACTTTTTCAAAGACAATTTTTGTAAAGAAAATTTCTTAAAGATAATTTTTCTATAGAAAAGACAGTTTTTCTATAGAAAATTATTCTGTAAAAAATTTCGTAAAAACAACTTTTCTTTAGATATTTTTTTGTTTTTTTTAGAAAGTATCTATAGAAAAATTATCATTCAGAAATTTTCTGTAGAAAAATTGTCTTTCTGACATTTCTAGAGAAAAATTGTCTTTAAGAAATTTTCTATGGAAAAATTGACTTTGAGAAATTTTTAAAGAAAAATTGTCTTAATACATATTTTCTATAGAAAAATTGTATGAGAATTTTTTTATAAAAAAAATTGTATTTAAAAAATTTTTTATAGAAAACTTGTCTTTAAGAAATTTTCTATAGAAGAATTGTCTTTCATAAATTTTCTATAGAAAAATTGTCTTTGAGAAACTTTTATACAAAAATTGTTTTTAGAGATATTTTCTATGGAAATATTGCTTGAAAATTTTTTTATACAAAAATTGTCTTTCAAAAAATTTTCTAAAGAAAAATTGTCTTTCAGAAATTTACTATACAAAACAATCTTTCAGAAATTTTTTATAGAGAAATTGACAATAAGAATTTTTTTATAGAAAAATTGTCTTTAGTTATTTTCTATAGAAAAAGTGCCTTTGTGAAATTTTCTATATACAAATTTTCTTTGAGAAATTTTTTTCTGGGAAATTTTCTATAGAAAAATTGTCTGAGAAATTTTCTATAGAACAAATGCTTTTGAGAAATTTTTAATTGTTTTAAGAAACATTTTTATAAAAAAATGCCCAGACTCCGTCCATTTTTTGTATCGAAAATTTTTAAGTTTCTGAGACTTTTTTTCTAAAGAAAAAATTTCAAATCCTAAGATATTTTTAGAAATATTGTCAGATTCTTTGTTATTTGTTCTATAGAAAAATTCTGTAATTCTGAGAATTTTTTTCTTTAGAAAAATTCTCTATTTATGAGAAATTTTTTCTATAGAAAAAGTCTTGCATTTTGAGACAATTTTTCTATAAAAAAAGTCGTAAATTCTTAAACAATTTTTCTATAGAAAAAAATCTCAGATTCTGACACAATTTTTCAACAGAACAAATTTTAGATTCTGTGACAATTTTTCTACAGAAAAAGTCTAAGGTTCTGATACAATTTTTCTATAGAAAAAATCTTAGATTCTAAGACAATTTTTCTTTAGAACAATTTTCAGATTCTGAGACAATTGTTCTATAGAAAGTACCATATTGTGAGACTATTTTTCTGTAGATGCTGAATTATCACTAACCGGATTCTGCAATCAAAAACCTCAAGTCATTTTCTGGATCTGCTTTGGTGTCTACTATTGAACCAACACTGCGAACCGGAGACCAATTGTTTTAATTTAAACTGCCTTGGGTGGAAATTCCAAGTAATGTATTTTTACAAGTTCCGATTAAAAGCGTGGCGGATGCCGCAAATGTTTGGATAAACCACCACCGTCTGCAACTGAAAGTTAGTATTTTGGTTAATATACGTTTATCAAATATATAAACACATTATTTTTGCTTACCTTTTTAATTAATTAAATAAATTAGTTCCTCATACATATATTTTATAAAAAATTAAAGACAATTTGTTGTCAATGTGTTGTTTACAATGTGGCATTAATATGTCGACTTTATCGAATTAAATTTATTTATAAAAAAAAACTTAGGTAAAAGATTCAAGTTTGTGTATGTTAAATTTGATATTGTAAACAATGCTATTTTACAAAATAAATGTCATATACAATTTAGTTAAAACTTGAGCAATTTCTTGAACTCAATATAAAAAAAATTTACCTAAGTCACATTAGACTGTTTAACACTAGTTATTTTTTTGGGTGTATAAAAACTTTCTCAAAGACAATTCTTCTCTAGAAACTGTCTCGAAGACAATTTTTCTATAGAAAATTTCTCAAAGACAGTTTTTTTTTAGAAAATTTCTGAGACAATTTTTCTACAGAAAATTTCTAAAAGACAATTCTTCTATAGAAAATTTCTTAAAGACAATTTTTTTTATAGAAATTTTCTCAAAGACATTTCTTCTATAGAAAATTTCTGAAAGACAATTTTTCTATAGAAATTTTCTAAAAGACAATACTTCTATAGAAAATTTCTGAAAGATAATTTTTCGATAGAAAATTTCTGGAAAAATATTTTTCTATAGAAAATTTCTGAAAGAAAATTTTTCTATCGAAAATTTTTTAGAGACAATTTTTTTTATAGAAAATTTCTCAAAGACAATTTTTCTATAAAAAATTTCTCAAAGATAATTCTTTAATAGAAAATTTTTTAAAGATAATTTTTCTATACACTGAAAAAAATAACCTTCCTGATATTAATGAAACGGATTCATTATTTTGTTTTCATTACTTAAATGAAGGAACTCATAAGCTGATTGAAATTTCATGCATGTTATGAACAAATTTTATGAAACTTGTTTCATTAGATTTCATAATTTCATTAAAAAATATCATAAGATTTTTTAGAACTAAATACAACTCTGCGTTGCGAATAAGAGAAAGAAAACAGAACAAAAACATACGACGTTTTATTACACCACGCGTGTTAAGTCTAATTGTAATTTTTAAATGTGTGTTAACTTTTTTCTAATAAAATAAAATAATTTTATATTATTTTGCTTTGTTATTGAAACTTGTGTGTGTGTTATGCTGGTTATATCTAATTGAAATTACAAGTGAAAAGTTCCGTTTAAGTGTTTCTTTTGTCTGTTTCTTATAAAATATAATATAATTTGCAACAGAAAAACAGTTTTTTAAGTCATTAAAATTTTGTGATGAAATGTAGGGTAA
The DNA here is from genome assembly GCA_963921195.1 of Pegoplata infirma. Lineage (NCBI taxonomy): Eukaryota > Metazoa > Arthropoda > Insecta > Diptera > Anthomyiidae > Pegoplata > Pegoplata infirma. The sequence goes on from OY992536.1 coordinate 139,635,298, forward strand.
TTTGTGTTGTTCCATTGCTATGTTGTTGCTACGTTTTGGCAGCACGTGTTTTTAAAGTCATCGCGTTTTTGACTTTTATAGTTTACCTTATATGGCAATTCAGACCAATTTAAGTTTTGAGTAAAATTTTGTTGTGTGTAAAAACTAGGATTTCACTCCGAAAATAAAAATTTTTTTGCGTTTTACGAGTAACAACTTTTTTTCAAATCCGATCGGAATTGAGTCTGTGACATGCACCTAAATAAAATTTCAGTGATGGTTACATGTGACTTACCAAAATTGTTATTAATTCAAATTTTCACTTATGGGTGTATGATACGTGCTGTTTTTAGGTAACTTGTTCCTAACTTTATTAGGGGCTTTCTATGGAAATTTTGATAACTATAACCAACATGAATTTATCGTAATTCCCATATCAAAACCTTAATAAAGTTAGCAACTAGTTACTTGTAAAAAGCAACTATCATACGCTCATTACCAACTACTATTCCACATTTAATCAATGGATATTTTCATACATTTTATGAAAAACTTCATAAAACGTTTCAAACAAGTTCTACGAATATATTTATTATTTATATGCAAGTTTTCATTGAAAGGAACTTTAATGACACCAGTTTCATTAATCAAATGAAACCTGTCTTCGGTTGAAAACGTGAGTCATTTTTCATTAAGGTTAAGTCAATTTTCATTAATTTCATGAACCTATTTTTTTCAGTGTAGAAAATTTCCCAAAGACAATTATTCTACAGAAAATTCCTCAAAGACAATTCTTTAATAGAAAATGTTTTAAAACCAATTTTTCTATAGAAAATTGGTTTTAAGCCAATTAAAAAAAATAATTTTTCTATAGAAAATTTCACAAAGATAATTTTTCCATTGAAAATTTCTGAAAGGCAATTTTTCTGTAGAAATTTTCTGAAAGACAATTCTTCTATAGAAATTTTTTCGATAGAAAATTTCTGGAAGACAATTTTTCTATAGAAAATTTCTGGAAGACAATTTTTCTAAAAAATTGTTTTTGAAAGTTAATTTTTCTATAGAAAAATTTTGAACAACAATTTTTCTATAGAAAATTTTTTATAGAAAGTTTCTAAAAGACAATTTTTCTATAGAATATTTCTCAAAGACAAAGAATATTTTCGAAAAACAATTTTCCATAGAAAAATTCTCAAAGACAATTCCCAAAGACAATTTTTCTACAGAAAATTTCTCAAAGACAATTCTTCAATAGAAAATTTTTTAAAGATAATTTTTCTATAGAAAATTTTCCAAATATAATTTTTCTATAGAAAATTTCTGAAATACAATTTTTCTATAGAAAATTTCTTAAAGACAATTTTTCTATAAAAACTTTCTCAAAGACAATTTTTCAATAGAAAATTTTTCAAATACAATTTTTCTATAGAAAATGTCTTAAAGGCATTTTTTTCTATAGAAAATTTTTGAAAGACACTTTTTCATAGAAACTATTTCAAAGACAATTTTTGTAAAGAAAATTTCTTAAAGATAATTTTTCTGTAAAAATTGTCTTTCAGAAATTTTCTGTAGAAAAATTGTATTTCAGACATTTCGATAGAAAAATTGTCTTTTAAAAATTTTCTATGGAAAAATTTACTTTTAGAAATTTTTAAAGAAAAACTGTCTTAATACATATTTTCTATAGAAAAATTGTATAAAAAATTTTTTATAAAAAATTGTCTTTAAAATTTTTTTTTAATAGAAAACTTGTCTTTAAGAAATTTTCTATAGAAGAATTGTCTTTCAGAAATTTTCTAAAGAAAAATTGTGTTTGAGAAATTTTTATAAAAAAATTGTTTTTTGAGATATTTTCTATGGAAATATTGCTTAAAATTTTTTTATAAAAAAACTAGCTATACCCGGTCCGCGTTGCTGGCCCTAAGAAAAAAACTGTTTTATATTGCATCTTAAATTAAATATAGTGTCGGACAAAATTATAGCACGGGTCTGGGTCCAGCTAGTAACCTTTGGTTCCACCCTCGGTTAGCACTATCTATTGAGAAATCTCAACAAAATCGGAAACAGGCAGACATAACGTTAAATATAGTACAAAGGGGCGTGTTATTTAACGCATTTTTATCGAATCGTGATAGTCTAAAGTTCCACGCTGCATCCTCTATTAATACTATCTGTGCTGCAAATTTCATTGACATCAGTTTTGCCGTTTTTGTGTGATTGCGAAAGAGGAGGAAATAACTTTTTATTTATGAAAAACGGGAGTGACATTTTATACTCTTTTGCCGAATCGCGCTCTACATATGACCTACAGTTCCCGCTCGGTTAGTTCCATCAGTAGTGACAGATGCGGCTTATCCGTTTTTGGTAATTTCAAAACAGGCAGATATAACGTTCAGTAAAAACAAAGTGGCGTGGTAATTTACGCCTCTTTGTTCAATCGTGGTCAGTATATTACAAAGGGCTTTGCAATTTTGATCCCTTTTTCCAATATACATAAGTATTCACTTGGTTAGCACTGTATGTAGTGAAAATGTCAAGAGTATCGGTTCAGCTGTTTTTGCGTGATTGCGAAACAGGCAGACAACGTCCAGTATAGTACAAAGGGGCGTGGCATTTTACGCCCCTTTTTCCAATCGTAGTATAACATGGCGTAGGGTTCCGCACTCGGTTTACACTATCAGTGCTGAAAATTTAATTAAAATCCAATCAACAGTTTTTGCGTTATTGCGGAGCATGCAGAAATAGCATTCAATTCAATACAAAGGGGCATGAAATTTTACGCCCATTTGACCGATCACGCTCTTATTTGGCACATAGTTAGTACTTGGTTAGTACTATTGTTTGTTTAAATTTTATCAAAATCGGTACATCCGTTTTTTATATATAGTTGTCATTAGTAGTGCAATGTAAAAATTCAATTTTGCTCACCCCTCCGCCTACTGGCAAAAAAGCATGGCATTTTACGCCCATTTGTCCGATCACGCTCTAATTTGACATATAGTTAGTACTCGGTTAGTACTATCTTTGGTATAAATTTCATCAAAATCGGTCCATCCGCTTTTTATATATAAATGTCATTAGTGGTGCAAAGTGAAAATTCGTTTTTGCCACGCCCCTCCGCCCAAAGACAGAAAATCAAAAATCTAACCGCACAGTGTTACTCCCCAGGCTGTTCTGAATGTTCCCTGAAAATTTCATCAAGATCGGTCGAGCCGTTTTCGAGTCCATACGGAACATACATACACACATACATACATACACACATCCATTTTTATATATATATATTTTTTATATATATATATTTATATATATATATTTTTGAAAGACAATCTATATATAGATTGTCTTTCAAAAAATTTTCTAAAGAAAAATTGTCTTTCAGAAATTTACTATAGAAAACCATCTTTCAGAAATTTTGTATAGAGAAATTGACAATAAGAATATTTTATATAAAAATTGTCTTTAGTTATTTTCTATAGAAAAAGTGCCTTTGTGAAATTTTCTATACCCGGCTAAAAATGTTGTATATTATCATATATGATATCATATATGAGGCCATATACAGTATCATATATAGTATCAAATATGGTCTCATATATGAACATATTCCAAAATTGGCGCTTATATAAGACACGATCATATATGATCCAATATATGTGATCATATATTGTATCATATATTGTACTATATATTGTATCATATATTGGATCTTGTTTTCAATTTGTTTTACATTCTTTTTTTTATTTTTTAATTATTTTTTCATCTTAAACTATATGTAATAGATTATTATGTATATATTCACCAGAATTGCAAACGGTGTACATAAGTATAATTAAAAATATTTTTTTTTTATTCATAATGGTGTTTTTCATATATTTCAATGAAAACCCTTAGTTTGATGGTTTTGATTTTTTACTTACTCCGTTTGCATTTTTGGTGACCATATAAAAATATATAATTTAACTTCTAGATATTAGAACACATTTTGATAGTAAAAAAAATTAACATAAAGGATTTAAAATATCAAGAAGCGAGCAAAGGGCTTATTAAAGGAAGGATGATTTCCTTGTTGTTTTCTTCTTTTATTGTTAATTTAGATTTTCTTCAGACTTAGCGTTTTTGTTATGATATAAACCTCATTTTAGCATATTTAAAGTCAAAATCTACAAAAAAAAGATTTAAAATATTAATATATAAGGTATTTCTAGACATTTTGTTGTATTAAAGGGCATGTCACAGGCTTAATTCCGCTCGGAATTGTAATAAGTGGTTTACTCGTAAAACGCAAAACGAATATATTTTTTTTCGGAATGAAATCACTTTCAAAAATCAAAGTGGGATTGAATTGCATAGGAGTCGATTTATTCCAAAAAATATTTTGTTTTACGTTTTTAGAGGAAAAATTTCAAACCACTTCGGAACGGAATTGACTCTGTGGCAGGCCCTTAAGTATTACCAACAATAGCATTTGGTGCTGATGGGTTTTAATGATAACACTGATATCATTTAAAGAAACAACCATGTGCCTTTAAATATTGTCTTCTTAGATACATGTTAACGGAGTGTATTTTGTTAAGACCATGGGATGCTTAAGACCATCGAATACTTTTTACGGAATTCCAACTGAAAAAATATTAAAAATAATTCCACATTTCTTTTTTATTCCAGCAAAAAATTACTTGCTAGTACTAAAAACATTTTTTACTCATAATAAGCAAGTGAGTACTTAAAACTTTTATTAAAAGCAATATATTTAGTAGTACTGGGTTATGTTAGGATATTTGAAGGAGAGGGATAAATAAACTATTAATACTTACATCATGCCGACAATATTTTCCATGTAGGTAAGGTGGCAGTCTTCTTGTGATTGTTAGTAAAAACGTTGTCCTTCCCAAATCGTAACTTAACATCAAAACTGATTATACGTTCTTTTCATTTCCGACAGTAAGGGATGTCAAAAGTTTGTAGTGTTGAAATAGTGATAACGTTATGGTGATGCATATGCTTTTTCCGCCAAGTTGAGTGAGCTGAACGTTGCTGCGCATGGTTGAATTTTCTGTAACTCGCAACTCGACCTTCAAACTGCATATATATTCTTTCCATTTCCAATTTGCTATTGCGACAGTAAGGGATTTCAAAATAGTTTGTAGTGTTGAAATCGTAGTGATAACGTTATGGTGGCGCATAAGTTCTCTCCTCCAAGTAGAAGAGCTTAACGTAGCTGCGTATAGTTGAATTTGTTCAACTCGTAACTCGGTATCAAAACTGCTTATACGATATTTTTATTTGCAATTTGATATGGCGACATTAAGGGATTTGTAAAAAGTTTGTAATATTGGAATCGTAGTGATAACATTATGGTGGTGCATATGCCCTCTCCTCCAAGTTGCGAAAGCTTAACGTAGCTGCGTAGTTTAATTTTCTTCAACATCAAAGTACTCAATAGTATTGTTTTTTCGACATTTTGAATACGAAAATATTCAGTTCATCTTGTTTGGGAATAAAATGTCCACGCTTATACTTGTTATGACGATGAACTGGAAAAAAATGAAAACATGATTTTAAAATTATTTATATATATTAATGAAAACTTACCTTTTCCAACATTTTTCTATGTAAAAGTAATTTTTTTAAACCGAATATTTTGCAAGTAGGACAATATTTGTTAAATTATTTATATGCACCGGTATTGCAGTTATGTTTACGTATATATAAGTTAATCGATGGTAATAAAATATAATTTTATTCGTAAAAAACTTTTTTTTTTTTGTAATTCTGGTTCAAATTTGAATACACATTAACTAAGATTTAACATTTTATGATAACATGTATGGTTCCATATATGATATCATATATGGTACATACGACCTCATATATGGGATCGATTTTTGCATATATGGTCACATATATGTTTCCTTATATGTCATATATGATCATATAAAGATCAATACATAGCCATATATGAACATACACATTTATTTTTAGCCGGGTATACAAATTTTCTTTGAGAATTTTTTTTTTTTTTTTGGGAAATTTTTTATAGAAAAATTTTTTCTATCGAAAATTTTTAAGTTTCTGAGACTTTTTTCTATAGAAAAAATTTCAAATCCTAAAATATTTTTAGAAATATTGTCAGATTCTTTGTTATTTGTTCTATAGAAAAATTCAGTAATTCTGAGAAATTTTTTCTATAGAAAAATTCTCTAATCCGGCTAAAAATAATGTATACAAGCTCATGTACGATCATATATGATAATTTATGTTAAGGGTGGGCCAATATATGATCGCATATTATCATATGTTTTACCATATATGGTCATATATTGAATAAGCGCCAATTTTAATATTTGTTCATATCTGATCATATATGTTTTCGAATTAATGATGTATGGTCAGATGTGTTCATATATGCTCATATACAATTGATTTTTAGCCGGGATTCTGAGAAATTTTTTCTATAGAGAAAGTCTTGCATTTTGAGACAATTTTTTTATAAAAATAGTCGTAAATTCTTAAACAATTTTTCTATAGAAAAAAATTTCAGATTCTGACACAATTTTGGAACTAAACCACTTTACCGAAATTGCGATTTTTTTATTTATTTTTTTTTAACTTTTAACCTTTGATCTCACAGAGCAAAAATGTGCAGTCAAACTGGAGGGGTCACGCCCTCTTTCGAGTGGGCGGGCCTTCAAAGTTTAAACGTTTTTCTTAAATATCTTAAAAAGTACTTATCCGATTTGGATGAAATTAGTATCATTCGAAAGCTTAAATAAATTCCTTTCGAACATTCCTTGACATGGAGAAATTTCATTAAACCTTTAAGCGCCAAAACGCGATTTTAATTTTTTATTTTTTTTAATTTTCAAATATCTCAAAAATGTTACGTATATAAGGCCATAAAGAGTATACATTGGTTTGTAGCCAAAGTTCTAAGCTTTCATTTGGACTTTTATTCGACTCTCTAACTCTTCTAACACCAGAGATATAAAGGGTTAAAGTTTTTGTGGTATTTTTTAGCTTTTTCGTTGCAATTTTCTAGGTGACATGACATAATTCCCACGGACATAATCCCCATTTCCGTTATGGAATTATGACCACATTCATTTCGGTCATAATCCCCATAATGGTAGTGGGGACTATGACCGAAAATTATTTGGACATAACCCCAATAAAAAACGGACATAATTCCCAGATTTATGGGGATAAAGACCACGTAACAAATGGCCATAATCCCCATTATGGGGATTATGTCTTCTATACAAGTTGGTCATAATCCCCAAAATTAAAAAAAAAAAAAAATTTTTTTACTTAAAAGTTTTTCTGCGTTGCCGGCCTTCGGCCGGGCTTAGGGATTACAAACTCCATGCATTAAACCCACCCTCTCTGCAGATAACGGGGATTAAAATTGCTTTGGACTTACTCCCCATAATGTGAATGGGGGTTATGACCTTATATACGATACATTTAAAAACATTAAAAAACTTAAAATTGTGTTTTGGAGCTTAACAAATCGGATTAGTACTTTTTAAGATATTCAAGCAAATGTAAAAACTAGAAAACTGCTGCAAAAAAGTTTAAAAAAAAATTGCACCAAAACTTTAACCCCTAATATCTCTGGTGTTAGAAGAGTTAGAGAGTCGAATAAAAGTCTAAATGAAAGCTTAGAACCTTAGCTACAAACCCATGTGCACTCTTTATGGCCTTGTATACGTAATAGGCTTGCCAGATCGAAAATGGTAAAAAGCTTGACATTAAGAAAAAAAAGCTTGATTTTTCTTGACATCTAGAAAAAAAAACCTGATTTTTCTTGACATTTAAAATTTTAGGCCTCTGTTCTGTCTTTTACAACTTTTCAATCCACATGAAAATTTCCGAATCACATGAAGTCAAATTTAGTGTTTTGTTGATCACGTTTTCATTCGAAGTTGAAATCGAATAATTAAAATTTAAAAAATTATAAGGAAAAAAGTGTATTCGTTTTACTTTCACCAAATTTTATTTATGTGAAACAAAACGAAAAAGAAATTCGGATGTAAAATCTAGAACACCAAAAAAATTCGGAAATTTTCATTTTTACATTTTTTATGTGAATTACTTTTTTTGGAACAGCGGCCTTAGTATTTAAAAAAAAAGTACTTTTTTAAACTAGTTTATGAATTTTAGTGAATTTGAGATTAAAAATAATAACAATTGGGTCTATTTGATTACCCAAATTTCTTACTACAGTCGAACTCGGTTAAAACGAACTTGGTTATAACGAATTCTCGGTTATAACAAACTAATTCTAAAGTCCCGAAGTTTTGGCAACAATTTTCACACAAAATACTTCTTTTACAACGAACTCGGTTATAACGAATCCTCGGTTAAAACGAACTACTTATTATGGTCCCACGAACACAATTTCATGCATACTTACCTCTTTATAACGAACTTCAATAAATATTTTGAAATTTACGGCAATTATGTTTACCAAACTCACAAATGGTTAGAAATTGTTGGTTAATATTATAATTTTTATAAAATTTATTTATATTTTTAATGTTTTCTTCTCAATAACACTCAAAAAATTATGTTAGTAAAATTAACTGAAAATATCAGTTAAAATAACTACTTTGTTAGTTGTTTTGGGGTCAACTACTTTTGTCAGTTAAATCAACTTTAGAAAAAAAATTGAGGACAAAATCCAAGTTTTTTTTTTTTTTTAAAAGTTGTGAAAAATAAAATAAACGAAAATTTATTATTATTTTTTGGAAAAAAACTTTGAAAATTTTTCAGAGATAAAAAAAAAAAATAAAATTAACTACTTTAAATAACTGTTACTACATCACAGTACTTTTTTGTTACTTATTCAAAAAAACTACTTAAAATAACTAACAGAAATAGTTGTTTGATATTTTTCATACAAAAACAACTGACTTTGTAGTTGAAAACAACTAACTACTATAAAATATACAAACAATTTACATGTAGTAACTTACATAATTTTCTGAGTGAAGGTTTACTTTCAAAAAAAGTAAAATAAAACAAAATTGGAACATTTTTTTTTTTTGGAAATAAAACTAGGTTGATATAAAATATACCCCGCTTATAGCGAACTTCGCTTATAACGAACTATTTTTACTGGTCTCTCGGAGTTCGTTATAACCGGGTTTGACTGTATTTTTACTACAGCTGGAAAGACTTGTTTACTTTTTGTATTGAAAATTTCCAGCTGTAGTAAAATGAGTAAAAAATAGTAGATTGTAGTTAGGAAATTGAATAGACCTATTATTTGGGATTTTGCTACACCCCATTATTCCAAAAAATGACTAACGGGCTTCAAAAGCTTACCAAAAACGTTTCGGAACTTGGAAAAATTTTGATTGTTTCCCTGAAGTATTTTAAACGAAACGGCTTGTGTACTAAGCATGTCCTACTTTATGGGCCCCTGGTTGTGCCCTTATTGGACATATGCGTGTCCATCGTCCAAACTTAAGGGCTCGTTAGTCAACTGGTAAAGTAATCAAGTAACAAGTTCTCGATAGTTTTTTCTTACGTGAAAATCAAAATGCAATACATTTTCACGTAACATTTTACTTCGTTCAGTAATCGTTTACATGTATTGCCATATGATAAAAACGAACAGCTTATTTGTTACTTCTACTTTTGTTGCGTTATTGAGTAACGAGCCCTTTAAGCTCGCAATTAAGTTAGCCATGACCGGTATGAATTTCGCTGCAATCGGCCCCGTGCCTACTTATTGAATAGCCAAATTATTAAAAATAATCCACTGTGCACTGTTGCGTATGATTGTTATTTAAAGGCAATTACAAAATTAATCATACGCCTTATACAGTTTCAACCAATTATTATTGTAATTACAATTAAAGTTCACGAACTTCAAATGCGTGAAAAAAAAATCTAGCGCTGAACTAAAAAAGCATGGATTGTATTTTTTATCGAATATGTCAACTTTTATTTGCTTTCGGTTACATCCCATTACGATTTTGGTTGTTGCACTGTGTAGTTAAACAAAATACAGGACTTTTCTGAAAATAATCTTTAATTTGTTTTTATTTACATTTAAACACTCTTAAAATAAAATATTCTTGATTTTTCTTGACAATTAAGTTAGAAATTGTGTAAAATTATAGCTTGACAAATGACATTTTGGCTTGATTCTTGACACGTTCTAAAAAAGCTTGACAATCAAGCCAAATCAAGCCCGTCTGGCAACCCTAATACGTAACATTTTTGAAATATTTGAAAATTAAAAAAAAATAAAAACTTAAAATCGCGTTTTGGCGCTTAAAGGGTTAATGAAGTTTCTTCATGTTAAGAAATTCGAAAGGAATTTGTTTAAGCTTTCGAATGATACTAATTTCATCCAAATCGGATAAGTACTTTTTAAGATATTTAAGAAAAACGTTTAAACTTTGAAGGCCCGCCCACTCGAAAGAGGGCGTGACCCCTCCAAAGTCAGAAGTTCACGCGACGTAGGAAAGACCCCTTAGTCGATACACAAAGTTTTATTATGCTGGGAGTGATTTCGGTATTCTGGTCATATGCCCAATTTTTCTATAGAAAAAATCTTAGAAGATCTTAGAAATTTTCTTTAGAACAATTTTCAGATTCTGAGACAATTGTTCTTTAGAAAGTACCATATTGTGAGACTATTTTTCTAGAGAATTTTTTCTACAGAAACTGTTAATAATTGTGTGGTGGGTGTAGATGCTGAATTACCACTAACCCAACGAATTCTACGATACAGTCTTCAAATTCTAAACTACTATTCTAAACTACATTTAAATAGTTTTGGTGTTGTTACTTCATCAAATATCTTTAGAACAGCACCAAGCACCATCGGCTACATAGACCACATCACACATTCTGCCACAAATTTGAAACCTAAAAAAAAAATTAATTGTAATAAAAAAACAATGGCATAATATCAATAAGTTCTCACTCGCATGATGATTATTTCCACCCAAAAATGGATCTGAACCATGTGTGGAATCTGCAATCAAAAACCTCAAGGCATTTTCTGGATCTGCTTTGGTGTCCACTATTGAATCAACCGGAGACCAATTGTTTTATGTTTTTTATTGCGTTCCTAAAAATTTAAACTGCCTACATTGGGTGGAGATTCCAAGTAATGTATTTTTACAAGTTCCTATCCGTAAATGTTCGGATAAACCACCACCGTCTGCAACTGAAAGTTAATATTTTGGTTAATATACGTTTATCAAATATATAAACACATTATTTTTGCTTACCTTTTTAATTAATTAAATAAATTAGTTCCTCATACATATATTTTATAAAAAATTAAAGACAATTTGTTGTCAATGTGTTGTTTACAATGTGGCATTAATATGTCGACTTTATCGAATAAAATTTATTTATATTTATAAAAAAAACTTAGGTAAAATATTCAAGTTTGTGTATGTTAAATTTAATATTGTAAACAATGCTATTTTACAAAATAAATGTCATATACAATTTAGTTAAAACTTGAGCAATTTCTTGAACTCAATATAAAAAAAATTTACCTAAGTCACATTAGACTGTTTAACACTAGTTATTTTTTTGGGTGCAGTGTTTGCATCATAGGGGTGAAACGAATAAGTTTCGCTCATGTTTATGTATTAGTGACGGCACGCGCGTGTAACTTTTGACGTTTCATACAAAACGTAAACAAACAACGAAAACACAGATGCAAAAGCTCACACGTACAGGCACACGTATTCTAGGAAGAGAAGTAAATTTAGTAGTGTTTTGTATGCGTCCATATTGAAAGTACCAAAATAAGCACTCGTGTTGCATGTCTATATGGTCTGTGGTTTGCATACTAGTCTGTAGTGTGGTATATAGTCTGTGCCCACACACCATGAATATAATTGCATATTGTACATAATAGGTCTGTTTGTTTACTTAACGCACCATCTACACGTGGGAGAATTTTTTCATGAAAGCTGAGATAACGTCGGCAGAGAAGCAGTTGGGAAATTTCAATATTTATCTCAATATCAAATGGTGTGGAAAACGAGCTGCAATTATTCTTATGAAATTTCATAATTTTCAATCAGCCGTGGAATAACTATGTATGTTTTTCATCATAAATATATGTACAATCTATTATTTAAGCACATACATTTGTTTATACACTTATTTTTTAATGATTTATTTTATTTTTCCTTTTTTCGACGCCATTTGCTCCAAAAAACAATTGTAAACATACAAATATAAGTGAATTTGACACTTGATCTCATCCAATCTCATCAGATTGTTGTTATGAGATATCTCATAACAACTATCTGATGAGATCAAATACTGAGACTAATATTTAGTCCACACCTGAGAGAAATTTCTTTGCGATTGATTTTGACGTTTCTTGATACAAATATCTCAGTATTTCTCCCAGGTGTAGACAGCGGGTAAATTTCTTACTATTTTACTACAATTGGAAATTTTTGTTTACTTTTTGTACTGAAAACTTCCAGCTGTAGTAAAAGTAATAAAAATGAGTAGAATGTAGTAAGGTAAACGAACAGGCATAATATTGCGTCGTCTGTAGGTACCTTAAAGTGTGTCTAGATTAGCAATCATCACTTCTATCATACGTCACAATTGATTGTAATGGCTGTCATTGCTACTCTGGACAGTTTATACAATGATGGTATACATGAAATTGTCTATATGAAATTGCTAACCATTAATATGGTATTCACACTAGCGACCTTAAACATGTTGTTCAACAAATCACCAGTAGCAGAATAAAAACGTAATGGACACAGAACAAAGACTTTTTTAAACATCTCACTCTTAAACACTTCAAAACAGCAAGTGTGAACGCCGTATTACTATCGAGTTTGGCGTTTGTAAACGTCAAATGTAACACTGAACACCCTTTATGGTTGCTTTGGTGGTTGCTTATCTAGACCGGGTGTTACACCTGGTCTAGATTAGCAACCAACAAAGCAACCATAAAGGGTGTTCAGTGTTACATTTGACGTTTACAAACGCCAAACTCGATAGTAAGCAATGGTTAGCAATTCCATATAGACACTTGATTGCTAGCAATCTATACACACAAAAAAAAATCGAGGTAATATTACCTAAATTTATAGTATAACTTTATCTAAGTGCCAAGATAACATAGAGCCTACAAAGTTTTTAGACAATATTACTAAAAAGCCAAGGTGATTTTTAAAAAATGATATGTTCGAAAAATTATCTATGCTTTTAGGAAATATTCCTAGGAAACTTTGTAAACTTTTCAAAGTTAGCAGAGTAAAAATTTATATATAAATTTTGGTAATTTATCTAAATTATTTTGTTAATACGCTAGGTATAAATAATTACACACTTTACTAAATTAAATAAATTAAAAAATTATTTGATTTTATTATGTTTTATAAATAAATTTAATCATGAATTACAATTATTGTTGTTATAAAAAGATTTTGAGAAATATTTTTCAAAAAATAAATTTTCAGATTCTGAGACATTTTTTCTATAGAAAAATTCTCAGATTATTTTTTGAAAAATTCTCAGATTCTGAGACATTTTTTATGTAGAAAAATTTACAGATTCTGAGACATTTTTTCTATAGAAAAGTTCTCAGATTCTGAGACATTTCTTCTACATAAAAAAATTTTAAGATTCTGAGACATTTTTTCTATAGAAAAATTTACAGATTCTGAGACATTTTTTCTATAGAAAAATTTACAGATTCTGAGACATTTTTTTTATAGAAAAATTCTCAGATTCTGAGACATTTCTTCTACATAAAAAAATTTTAAGATTCTGAGACATTTTTTCTATAGAAAAATTCTCAGATTCCGAGACATTTTTTCTATAGAACAATTCTCAGATTCTGTGACATTTTTTCGATAGAAAAATTCTCAGATTCTGATACATTTTTTCTATAGAAAAATTCTCAGGTTCTGAAACATTTTTTCTATAGAAATATTCACAGATTCTGAGACATTTTTTCTATAGAAAAATTCTCAGATTCTGAGACCTTTTCCTATAGAAAAATTCTCAGATTCTAAGACATTTTTTCTATAGAAAAATTCTCAGATTCTGAGACATTTTTTCTATAGAAAAATTCTCAGATTCTGAGACATTTTTTCTATAGACAAATTATCAGATTCTGAGTCATTTTTTCTGCAGAAAAATTATCAGATTCTGAGATATTTTGCTATAGAAAAGTTTTCAGATACTGAGATATTTTTTCTATAGAAAAATTCTCAGATTCTGAGACATTTTTTCTATAGAAAAATTCTCAGATTCTGAGACATTTTTTCTATAGAACAATTCTCAGATTCTGTGACATTTTTTCGATAGAAAAATTCTCAGATTCTGAGACATTTTTTCTATAGAAAAATTCTCAAGTTCTGAAACATTTTTTCTATAGAAATATTCACAGATTCTGAGACATTTTTTCTATAGAAAAATTCTCAGATTCTGAGACCTTTTTCTATAGAAAAATTCTCAGATTCTGAGACATTTTTTCTATAGAAAAATTCTCAGATTCTGAGACCTTTTTCTATAGAAAAATTCTCAGATTCTGAGACATTTTTTCTATAGAAAAATTCTCAGATTCTGAGACATTTTTTCTATAGAAAAATTCTCAGATTCTGAGACATTTTTTCTATAGAAAAATTATCAGATTCTGAGACATTTTTTCTACAGAAAAATGATCAGATTCTGAGATATTTTGCTATAGAAAAGTTTTCAGATACTGAGACATTTTTTCTATAGAAAAATTCTCAGATTCTGAGACATTTTTTCTAAAGAAAAATTCTCAGATTCTGAGACATTTTTTCTATAGAAAAACTCTCAGATTCTGTGACATCTTTTCTATAGAAAAATTCTTGGATTCTGAGACATTTTTTCTTTTGAAAAATTCTCAGATTCTGAGACATGTTTTCTATAGAAATATTCACATTTTTTCTATAGAAATATTCTGAGACATTTTTTCTATAGAAAAATTCTCAGATTCTGAGACATTTTTTCTATAGAAAAATTATCAGATTCTGAGACATTTTTTCTATAGAAAAATTATCAGATTCTGAGACATTTTTTCTATAGAAAAATTATCAGATTCTGAGATATTTTGCTATAGAAAAGTTTTCAGATTTAGAAAAAGTATCATTTAATTTGAGAACTTCTCAATAAATAATTGTCTCAGATTCTAAAAAATTTTGTACCATTATACATATCATTATAATTTAGAAACAAGCTAATTTCGAAAATTGCGCGTTCAAACTTAGAAATTCCATGTAAGCACTTGTTTTAATCTTTAAAACAGCTTTAAGATTCCTTTTTCTCTAATTCTTGTTGAATTTTTCCCATCATAATTTGCCTAGAATTTCAGAAATTCGCGTTATCTAAAAAAAAATAAAAATTATTGAATTTACTATTTTTACCAATAAATTAAATAATAAAATTACCTTTGCTTACATAATTTGTTGCGATTTGTTAATTTCCATCGGCTTTATTGCGTTAAAAAATTATGAAAATATATGTTAAAATAATTTTGATGTTTGTTTTATTTTTATTTAATTTCAAATTATTGTCATGACAATAAAAAATAAAAAAAATAATTTCGAAATTTTACCTATTTTCATTAGTAAACCTTACATGGCCATTAGATGAAAATGTAAAGTAAAATTATACTTGTGGCATAGGTAATAAGTCGTGGCTTTTAATATTCATACAAAAATAATTCACCTAAGCCAGCTTAGATAACATTACCTCGTCGTTTTTTTTCTGTGTAGTAGAACAGGCGCTCTACCATCAATTGTATACCATAATTGTATACAACTGTCCGGATTAGCAATCACAGCCATTACTATCGATTGTGACGTATGATGGAAGTGATGATTGCTAATCTAGACCGGGTGTTACACCCGGTTACATTTGACGTTTACAAACGCCAAACTCGATACACACAAAAAAGACGTGTGTCAAAATATCCAATCGAACTTGGTAACTTTTTTTTATATGGAGTTTAATGAATACACACGCGGCTTGTTAAAATTTATCTAGATAAAGTGTAAACTACATAATGCAAACCTTAGGTAAAAAATCCATGGCTTTTTAGAATAACATATGGTTTTTTACATTTTATGCAATATACCTTTCATTTTTTGTCTATTGTAAAGCAGCACTATATTACCAATAAACTTAGGAATTTTTCGCAAAAACAATGTGAAAAGTCTCAAAATATGTGAAGACGCCATTATTTATAAAATGGTGGATGAACAAGCATAAACATACATGCAGAAACAAACAGTGATCCAGCAAATTAACAAAAAAAAGTTTTCCAGAGAAAATAATATTAAATTACTAAAGTAAAAATAAGTAAAATTAAAAACTGCATTAACATAATGCTAAAAATTTTACCGACTCACTAAATTGTTATGAAACTGGACGCTATGGAGATAAACGCAGCTTGCAGTCAGTGTTTTTTTGACCCAAAAGGAAATCATAAACAATTTCATAAGCATTTCGTGAGTTATTATACTAAATAACAAATGTTTTTTTTATACATTTTATAGTAGTATTAAATATTTTTTTATTTTATACATTCAAACTACACTCATAGAAATATCTTAGTAGAAAAATTAGTAAACCCATTGTAGATCAAGTTTTACAGAATATTGCCGTATTCAACAAAAATTAATGTTGATGTCGTTGAATAATCAGTAAATTTGAATCAACTATTTACAACGCTTATACAGAATTCAATAGATAAAACCAAAAAAGAAAAAACAACCCTGTTCGTTCAATTTTGTATTATCAAGTTGGTAGCAATGCATTGCAATGTGAAATTTGTTTGTCTCTTATATGGTATTTACACCAACGAAAACAACTTGTTTTTGAATATTTTTTTGGTTTTTGGCAAAAACTATGTAGTTTTTCCATACAATTTAAAAACTGCGTTGCCAACCAAAACTAAACAAAAACTAGATTTTTGGCTGTGTTCACTACTAGCTAATCATTCTGTGTGAATATTTTTTTCAATTTTGTTTTGCTTAACTCGAATGTCAAAAATAAAATATTTGTTTTTTGTGAAATTATTATTCCAATCTGTTAAAAAAGTTAATAAATATGTAATTTAATTTTTTTATTATCGTGTGGCTATTGTTATTTTGTGTTTTTTAGTGAATTTATAAAATAATTAATATGATTTGACAACCAAAAACTCTATTTATTCGGTATAAACAGTTTGGTTTTCAAAAATCAATTTTGGCCAAAAACAAGTTAGTTTTTGTTTGGTCTAAACATAGTATTATAAAATTATTTTATGTGTTTGTTTCTTATAAAAATATTTAATATTATAAAAATAAATAAAAATAGGATCTGATGATCAGATTCTGATCTGTAAATATTTGGTAAGTAATAAAATACATTGGTTACTTTATGTATTCATACTATATTATAATTTTTTTTGTTTTTTTTTAAGGTTTTTGATTTGGTGTCATTAGAAAACTGGAGAAAATCTAATGATTTCGAGTAATATCAAACAACTCAAGTATTTTCTTGGACCATATTAATAGTATAAGGGTTATCGTTGAACAGTCTGTAGAATGGCGCTCACCGCTATACATGCTTTTTGTCGATTTTAAGCGCGCCTTCGACACCCTGCAACACAGTGCGATATGGGAAGCTCTGCGGTGTAAAGGAGTTCCTGAAAAAATTATTAGACTCATCAAGGAACTTTATAATAATGCTCAATGCTTTGTCAGTCATGACGGCCAAGTTAGTAATCCCATTAATATAAACGTCGGGGTGCGTCAAGGTTGTGTCCTTTCTCCATTGCTATTTAATGTAGTTCTCGATGTAGTAATGCTAAATTCTATGTCGGGGCAATATGGCATAGCATGGGGCTTATCTGGCAAAATAGACGACTTTGACTATGCAGATGATGTTTGCCTTCTAGCACATCGCTATTCGGATATGCAAGCCAAGATCGAATTGTTTGCAGATCGGGCGGCGAAAGCTGGATTACAAGTAAATATTGGCAAAACTAAATCTATGCGCATTAACTCGTCAGTAATGAATAACTTTTATCTTATGAACCAACCTATTGAAGATGTTGAAAGTTTTTGCTATTTGGGAAGCATAATATCAACAAGTGGTGGCAGCAAAGAGGACATCCTGAATAGATTGTGCAAAGCCAAACAGTCTTTCGGCATGCTTAACAAATTTTGGAGGTCACAAAGCATCACAGCTCGCACAAAAGTAAATGTTTTTAACACTAATGTCAAGTCAGTTCTCCTCTATGGTTGCGAGACTTGGTACTTATCCAGACGCGAAATCCAAGTACTTCAAGCCTTTGTTAACCGTTGTCTTAGACGCATTCTCCGCATTTTTTGGCCGAACATCATCTCTAACAACGATTTATGGCAACGAACTCGTCAAACTCCTTTGGAAATGGATATTCGGCTCCGTAAATTCAAGTGGTTGGGGCACACGATGAGAAAACCAACAAACGATATCACAAGACAGTCCATCGAGTACAATCCTCAGGGATCTAGAAGACCCGGCAGACCAGCTAACACATGGAGGCGCCAAATCGAAAAAGAACTGAGTGACAATAATGTTTCGTGGAGCGAAATGAAAAGGATGACATCAGACAGAAACGAATGGAAATCATTTGTTGAGGCCCTATGTTCCAGTGGGAACTAAAGGACTAAATATATAAGTATTTTCTTATAAATGTTGACGCTTTTGATTTAAAAAAAGTAAATCAGGATTCCGAATAATAAAAACAAGTTCTATTTTTGCTTAAAAATACCTATTACTTTCGGTAATCTCTACACGCAAAAAAAAAAAATCTGTGTCAGATTGAGAAATCCTACTTGGTAAAATTTTTTTCATACCAAAAAAATTTTTTTACCAAATTATTGCTAAAATTATGCTTGTTGATGTTAAAGTAACATAATTAATTTTTAATATAAAATAACCAAGTAACTTGCAAAATAACGCAAATTATTTGCACAAAAATTTATCGAAAGAAAACAAAAAAAACAAATACAGACCGCCATTTTCATTTTGTATTTTTGTGTGCGTGATTCGTTTATTTTTTGTGTTATAAAAACGTGAAAAGGAATATAAATAAAATTAAAATAAATTAATAAATAATTCGTTTTTTAAATCATAAATAAATATAAGATAAAAAAAGCTAAAATTAATTTTGCTGTCATAACTTAAAACACCATTCATTTAGCAAAACCAATGGAGTCCCAGACCCATGATTCGATGAATTACAAATGCAATGATAAAGTGAGATTACCCCTATTCCGAAAACACCAATAAGGTTTAATAGATTTTTAGTTAAAAATTAGTGTTTGGTAATAATTTTCTATTTTCACAGGGTACTGCTAAATAAATTTTTGAAGCTATGGCGAATCCTTTACTACAATAAAGAGCGTGGGCACCAGTCCTTTAGTTATAAAATTAAAACCTAAAAACTCATTTATAAAGCAAGGCCAATGGAGTCCATACCTGTTTTGATTAGTTACAAATGGAATCACAAAGTAAGTGTTCCTTCTAACCAAGAGATCAATGGGGTTTACTAGTTTTTTAAATAAAAAAATTGTGTTTTGTAATAATTTTCTATTTTTACAGGGTGCTTCTAAATAAATTTGTGAAGCTATAGCGGATCCTTCACTTCAAGAAAAAGCGTAGGCAGCAGTCACTGGAGAAAATTGTACAAAAAGGGTCAGTTGGTCGGTGGTAAATTAAATCCTACAAAACATTTATTATATTAATATGGATTTATTGTGTGAAAATTTTAAATTCAACAAATATACAAATTTTTACAAAAATTTAATAAAAAATTTATTTTATCATAAATGTGGTAATTTTTAACATTATTTTTAGTCACACCCAAAAAATTTCCCAGTTACTGGCTACTAATTTTTCAACTAAGTCCCAGTTAAAATACCCCTAACTGAGCCCCAGTTGTTTTGATTCAGTTATTTATAACTAACTTTCTATCGAAATTTAAATTCAACTGAACAGGCAGTTACTGGCAACAAATTAATAATTAAAACTGACAGGGGAAGTATCTCAACCCTTATGAACCGATTTGCTTGAAACTTAAAATATATATAAAAGAGACGATTTTAAGGTTGGGGTGTCTCGGCTTTTCGGCCATATCAGTGTTTCAAAATTTCGTTGTCCCCTTATGAAACAATGTGGACCTGCGGGAAAATTTCGATAACTCCCGAACTAACAGGAATATCCTCTATAGAAAAAATACGTGTCGACTTAAATTTAATAAAGATTATTTCGTATTCATATGGACATCGTAGGACTATGTATTCATATAAATACCCCCCAAAATTTACACATTTTCATAAAAAAGTATTTAACGAAGCCAAACTTTTACAAGGTTATGCCACCGTTGGATAGGCATTAAAAAAAGCTTTCTTCTCATATGAAAACATCATATAGTTTCTTAAAAAGAAATGGCTGAAAAATCCAAAAAACGATTTTTTCGCCATTTTTTGACCCATGTTTTGAACCCCTAAATCCCCGATATGGCCGATAAGCCGAGACACCCCAACCTTAGAATTGTCTCTTTTATCTATATTTTACGTTTCATGCAAATCAGTTCATAAGGGTTGAGATACTTCCCTTGTGAGACTATTTCGAAAAATAGTAGGAAATAACTGATAAAAACTGCTAATGGAAACTTCTTTTTTATAATTATTTGAAGTAAAAGATCTTTTTTACAATTTAGCACTCGTTATTTAGTTCAAAATAAAAAATGATGCTATAATTACATTAAATTCATTTTTAACAGTATATGTATGCATGAAGATTCAGCTAGCCAACACATGTCTTCTTTCAGTTGTCCTTTCTTCATATGAGTTCCCTTTTTTCAAATAGTTACTTCTTCCTTATAGACCTGAAAATATATTTTTATATTAGTTTTGAGCAAAAGAAACATTTAAATATTTATTTAAAAACTTACCATGGATCAATATTAGATTTTGTTTATTTAATTTAATTTTTTGACAATTAAATAAAAATTTTGTTTACAGGGTAACTGAGAATTAACGAAACTCATAGTTATTTATAATTAACCCTGTTATTTTAAATTTATTTCCAATTAACTGGGAATTTTCGTAACTATATAACTGGGAAATTTTTTCGGTGCACCTTTTCTAATAATTTTGATATATTTCACCATATTTCTGTTGGTTCATTTTACCAAGTTTTTGCTTAAATAGCATAATCATTTTCTTCAAAATTTTTTACATAAGCGTTTTGGCTAAATTACGAAAACTACTTCGTCGCTTGTAGTTTTAGCATATTTTTGGTAAAATTATGCAAGATAGAGTTTTATAAGAAAAAATGGGGGGAAATTAGGCGATTTTAGGAGAAAACAGAGCGGTTTTTAGTCCGTTTTAAGCTAACATGGCAACACTTTCTACGACTTAAGCCGCCCAGAGACACAATACATGTTGGATGACTTGTTAGTTGACGAAAAAATATTTTCAAAATACACTTATCCGACAAATTTATACACATGTTGGATGACCGCTCATTTTTTTAGAATTCTTGAAGGAGTAACATGAAATTTTTTTTTTATTTTTCAACTCTTTTTTATGTTTTTTTAATATATTTAGGTTAAAATTTACTTTTTAACATCATTTCTTTATACAAAAACATCACTTTGTGAAAAACAATAACAAATAATAAATTAAAACGTCTCTGTTCGTACAACGGTCGGATGACAAGTCAATACACCATCCGACATGTCATCCAACTTTTCATCCGACCATCGAAAAATCAAAACTTTTTGATTTTTCATCCGACCAGCCATCCGCCAAATTACATTGGTCATCCAACAAGTCATCCAATTTGTTTGAAATGTATGGGAGCCTTTAGGAGTGAGTGAAACAACAAAACCCGATCTGGCATCAATTATTCTTATGAGCGTTATATTAGTTTTCTCTTTCTAACCTAATTCGTAGAATAATTTGAAAATATTAACCATATGGTTAAAGAATACTTTTTTGACACCTGTCACTTATGTCGAGTCTGTATTAGTCATCGTTGTAGCACATAGAAAAAAATAGAATTGAAACAGAGTCGTATTTCGCTTGAATAAGTATTAGTGACAGCACTTTATGTAACTTTTGACGTTTAAAGGAGAACAACAAAGCAAACAACAAAAGAGAGTAAAGAGTTTTTAAACTATCAATTGTGCGTATTATCTTAAAAAGAAAAAACGTTGAATAAAGCAAAATAATCAATTAATTTAATTTAATTAAATAAAAGACAAATACCATTTTTAAAAAACAAAGAATTGAATTTAATATTAAATACGTGTGAGATGAGGAAGAACAAGCACTTTGCCACCATATTGGAAAATACATCAAATACAACACTGCGTACCTTCTAATCTTTTCTATGTTGTAGCCATAGAAAAGATTAGAAGGTACGCAGTGTTGTATTTGATGTATTTTCCAATATGGTGGCAAAATGCTTGTT
The DNA here is from genome assembly GCA_963921195.1 of Pegoplata infirma. Taxonomy (NCBI): domain Eukaryota; kingdom Metazoa; phylum Arthropoda; class Insecta; order Diptera; family Anthomyiidae; genus Pegoplata; species Pegoplata infirma. The sequence continues at coordinate 139,657,786 of OY992536.1, forward strand.
CTTCCTCATCTCACACGTATTTAATATCAAATTAGATTCTTTGCTTATAAAAAATGGAATTTGTCTTCCATTTAATTATATTTATTATTAATTTTGCTGTATTCAACGTTTTTTTAATATGATACGCACTATTGATTGTTTAAAAACTTTTTTTTTCTTTTGTTGTTTGCTTTGTTGTTGTTCTCCTTTATCTTCCATTGTTTTTATTAAACGTCAAAAGTTACATAATGTGCTGTCACTAATACTTATTCAAGCGAAATACGACTCTGTTTCATTTCTATTTTTTCTATGGTTGTACACTGAAAAAAAAAATCTTCGTGATATAAATGAAACAGATTCATTATTTTGTTTTCATTTAATCAATGAAGGAATTCATAAGGTTATTAAAAAATCATGCATGTTGTGAACGAATTTAATGAAATTTGTTTCATTAGATTTCGTAGTTTCATTCAAAATTTTCATTAAATTTTGATTATAAACATGTCGTTTTTTGACACCTGTCACAAGTGTCATTTGTTTATTTTAGTAAAACGCGCCAAATAAAGAAGAAAAAAACAGCTGTTCATATCGGCACGAATTTTTTTTTTTGTGATTTTTTTAGACTTTTTATATTAAATTTATTTGATTAATTAAATATTTAATAAAATTTGTGTTGTTTTATATTATTTCGTGTTTTTTTCATGTGTTTCTATTAACATTTAAGGATTAAGTAAAACTTTATGTGAACTGAATGAAATATATAAATAAAAATGTGAGAGTGTATTTTTCTAGTTTTTTTTAACTTTTACGAAACTTAAAGTGAAACATAAATTATTAATTACATACATGTATACTAAAATTCGGGTTGTTTTAAATTGTTTTGTGTTTTTACTAATGTATCAAATATTGTGGCTTAAGTCAAGTTTACGTCTACCCCTCCAAATCTGATAAAACATTGTGCATCGACTAAGGACCTCCTCCTGAGTCCAGTGGTACCACTTTTATCGGGGGCAAAAGCCAGCAAAGGAGTGGGCGCGACTTTAAAGTTTAAAGTTTTGCACTAAATAACATAGGACCGAAAACTTTTTACGCTGAAAAACTTTATAAGGCAGAGAGGATGGGTTTCATGCATGGAGTTTGTAATCCCTAATTTTTTTTTGTGGACGTAAACTTGACTTGTCCCGAAGTTGTTTAGAGTAAAGTTTTGTGTAAGAAAACTAAAGTGAAATTCATAAAAAAAAATTTGGAAGTGCATTTTTCTATTCCAGTGATTGTTACCTTCAGTGAAGATTACACTTATCAAAAAATGGTGATGCATGTAATATTATAGACAACTATTTGTTATGGTCGCAACTTAAAATTAAGGTGAAGATTTTCCTTCAAGGTTGATTTACATGTACACTACCCTTTACCACTCTTATCTTCTCTTTCCCAGTTAAGGGGATACGATTTGCCGGGTTTAAATAATTTTCTATGAACAATTATTTAAATTTGTCGATTGTTATACCCAATACTGGGAAATAGTAGATAAGGGTGATCATGTAAATTTACCATGTAAATCAACCTACCCACTGCTATTGAACCTTTAATCAACAAATACTTCCATTTATTTTATGAAATACTTCATAAAACATTTGAAATTTTAAAAATACATTCTATGAACATTTTCATAATTTCCATGTATGTTTTCATTGACACCATTGACAGAACTTTTATGACACCAGTTTCATTGATCAAATGAAACATGGCTTCGGTTGAAAACGTGAGTCATTTTTCATTAATCTAATGTCAATTTTCATTACTTTCACGAAGCTTTTTTTTTCAGTGTAGCACCACAATTACAACAAGTTCTGGGGGAGAATATGTTGTTCCCCACCGGTTCTTTGCAAACAAATATTTGGCTGGGCAATGATCTGTAAATATTATACAAATAAAAAAAATCAGAAATTATTGGAACTTAAAAAAATATTTTTTAATGAAATTTGTCCAATTTTAATGTAGGGATAATTTGTAGGGTAAATTTTTTTCGAGTGTAGGGGAAAACGGCATTTTTTTTATAAGCGTAGGTACCAGGGTTGTCAGATTTTTTTTTTACGCTCATCGCCAAATCGGATGTCAAAAATCGCCAGAAATCGCCAAAACTCAAATTTTTTCAGTTTTTGTTAAAAAAAATAATTATTTTTACTTAAAAAAAATATATTTTGTTTTCTTTATAATGGCTAGAAAATAATAATACTCAAAAATCGCCAAAATCCTAGAAAAATACATAAAAATCGCCAAAAGTCATTTTTTTTTTAGTTTTTGTACACCGAACCAAATACGGCAGTAATATTTACAAAAAAGCATGTTAATTTGACGAAAGAACAGTCATTATACAGCTAACAAAACAGGGGCGTTGATTTGAATAAAATTTCGTTAATTTATATTTGAGATAAATTTGACGAAATTTTGTCAAATTAACAGAATCGTTTTCGTCAATTTGAATAAAATAGTTTATTCAATTTGAATAAATATCATCAGGTCCCAGGCGCCCCAGTAGGCTAGTTGGTAGCGTGCTAGTCTATGAGTCTGGGGGTCGTGTGTTCGATTCCCACTAGAGGCCTTGGTCTGATTCGCTACAACGAGACGAAGGTCATTGTTACCAGTTCTCGGTTAGGTAAAATCTATATATATAATTTCCCTATTTGTGTGTTCCTCTTTTTTTGTCTATCCAGAGCTTTTTGAAGCCCACTGATGAGCTACAAAGCTGAAAATTGGCATACTTATAGTAAAACACCTGGGGCAGATCCTAACGTAGCCGGATTTTCGATTTTTTGCCTGTGGGTGGAGAAATAAGCGGGAAAGTGGGCGTGGCAAAAGGCAATGTTTTGACGTTTTTGCTTAATTTAAAGCCCCCAAATGACTTAGGAATCTGAAAATTTCCTAGAATATAGTCCTAACAATGTCACATATCCCCAAGTAGTCGGATTTAAAATTTTCGCAATGTGGGCGGAGAATTGAGGGGAAAAGTGAAGTGGCAAAATTTAGATATTTTTAACATTTTTACTTCTTTTGAAGCCCCCAAATGACTTAAGAAGCTGAAAATTTCATAGAATATAGTCCTAACGATGGCGCATGTCCCCAAGTAGTCGGATTCTAAATTTTCGCAATGTGGGCGAAGAATTTAGGGAAAAGTGGCGTGGCAAAATTGGGATTTTTTTTAATTTTTACTTCTTTTGAAGCCCCTAAATGACTTAGGAAGCGAAAAATTGCATAGCATTTAGTTCTAACAATGAAGCATATCCTGAAGTAATCGGATTTAAATTTTTTAAACTGTGGAAGGAGAATTAAGAGAAAAATGGGGCGTGGCAAAATTGTGTTTTTTAATATTTAATTTGAAGACCCCCAATGATCTATGAAGATGAAAATTGGCATTTTTGCTTATTTTAAAGTCCTCTAATGACTTAGGAAGCTGAAAATTTTCTAGCGTATAGTCCTATCGATGAAGCATATCCTGAAGTAGTAAAATTTTAAATTTTTGGACTGTGGGCGGAGAATTGAAGGAAAATGGGGAGTGACAAAATTGAGATTTTTAACATTTTAACTTCTTTTGAAGCCCCCAAAGGAAGCGGAAAATGCACAGAATTGGCATGTATATAGAAGGTTTCATGTGGAAGATCAACACGAGCTTGGATTTTTGATATCCAGTGTATGGGTGGAGAATAAGAAAGGCAAAGGGCGTAATAAATTTATTTCCATCTATTTTCTGAATATATATTTTATTTTTTGTGTTTCTCTTATTTTTTGTGTATCTCATTGATAGACTTAAAAGCTTAAAATTGGCATGTATATAATAAAACACCAGGGACAGATTCTTACGAAGTCGAATTTTTTGCCTGCGGGAGGCGAATTACGAGAAAAAGGGGACTTGGCAAAATTATTTTTTTTTAACATTTTAGAGTATTTTGAAGCTCCACCCCAATGAATACGGAAGGTGAAAATCCCTAACATGTAGTCCTAACTATGAAGTATATTCTAAAGTAGTCAGATTTAACATTTTTGGAATGTAGATGGAGAGTTGAGAGGAAAAAGGGGCAAGGCAATATTGTGTTTTTTTTTATTTGACTAATTTTAAAGCCATAATGACCTACGCAGCCGAAAATTGCAATCATATTGTCCTGACACTGGAGCATATCCTTAAGTAGCCAGACTTAAAATTTTTGGACTGTGGACGGAGAATAGTCCTAACGACGGAGCTTATCATAAAGTAGTCAGATTTAAAAATTTTCGAATACACAGAAAAAAAAGTTTAATTGTGCCAGCCGAATTAAGAGCAGACTGCATGGTTTAATTACAACAACTGAAATTTTCGGTTGCGATTACCGAAATTTATTTGGACTAACAGAAGTTAAATTTTCAAAACAAATTTTGGTTATGGCAACGGAAAATTTCGGTTGTTGTTATTAAACTATGCAGTTGGCTCTAAATTCGGCTGGCACAACTAAACTGTTATCTCTGTGTAGGGACGGAGAATTAAGAGAAGAAATGGGCGTGGAAAAATTATGTTTTTACATCTTACCTAATTTTGAAGACACCTTATGACCTTGAAAGATGAAAATTAGAATACATATGGTATGGACTATGGCAAAGATCAACTATGACCTGGATATCCAGTGAAAGGGCGGAAATACAAAAAATCCGTTGTGAATTTTGTTCAGTTTGTATACATAATCTTTAACGTAGCCGGATTAAAGTCAGGGGGAAGACGGCGAAATTTAGTTTTTAAATATTTAAACTATTTCTGCAACCCCTAATGACTAAGGAAGCTGAAAATTGTAAAGCATAAAGTATTGACAATGGATCATATCCTTATGAAGTCAGATTTAATATTTAAACTGTGTACGGAGAATTATAAGGAAAAATTTAAGTGAAGTTGTGTTTTTTAACATTTTAACTAATTTTAAAACCCTTCATGATAAAAAAAAGATAAAAATTGCCATGTATATAGGAGGGACCACGGTTTATAGACGGAGAGACGAAATGGGCGTGCTAAATTTAGTTCTAAAATTTTTCTCATTAAATTTTTTCCAGTTTGGGAAATATATTGATGTAACTCAATCTAGCAATATTAAATTTTTGAAGCACAAACATAATTTTTTTTATAAAGTTTGGTAAAAATTTGAATTATTGAGAAAAGTGATTTGGTGTTCCGCCTGGCAGGGACTGGCTGTTCGACTAGTCTATATATATAATTTCCCTATTTGTGTGTTCCTCTTTTTTTGTCTATCCAGAGCTTTTTGAAGCCAACTGATGAGTTACAAAGCTGAAAATTGGCATGCATATGATAAAACAACTGAGACAGATCCTAACGTAGCCGGATTTTCGATTTTTGGCCAGTGGGCGGAGAAATAAGCGGAAAAGTGGGCGTGGCAAAATTAAATTTTTTGACATTTTTGCTTAATTTAAAGCCCCTAATGACTTAGGAAGCTGAAAATTTCCTAGAATATACTCCTAATGATGGCGCATATCCTGGATTAGTCGGATTTTAAATTTTTGGACTATAGATGGAAAATTGAGACGAAAAAGGGGCGTGTCAACATTGGGATTTTTTAACATTTTTACTTCTTTTGAAGCCCCCAAATAACTAAGGAAGCTGAAAATTACATAGCATAGAGTTCTAACAATGGACTATATGCTGAAGTAATCGGATTTAAAGTTTTAAGACTGTGGAAGGAGAATTAAAAGAAAAAAGGGGTGTGGCAAAATTGTGTTTTTTAATATTTTAACTTATTTGAAGACCCCCAATGATCTATGAAGATGAAAATTTACATTTTTTCCTTATTTTAATGTCCTCTAATGACTTAGGAAGCTGAAATATTATTAGCATTTAGTCCTATCGATGAAGCATATCCTGAAGTAGTCGAATTTTAAATTTTTGGACTGTGGGCGGAGAATTGAAAGTAAAAAGGGGAATGAAAAAATTGGGATTTTTAATAAAAAAAAATTGGGATTTTTAATAATAAAAAATACCTAGCATGTAGTCCTAACGATGTAGTATATCCTGAAGCAATCGGATTTAAAATTTCTCGACTGTGGACGGAGAATTAAAAGATAAAAGGGGCGTGGAAAAATCGTGGTTTTTATATTTAAACTAATTTGAAGACCCCCAATGCCATAGGAAGATGAAAATTGACATGTATATTAGGGCGTCCCAAAATAAAACTTTTATTCGATTTTCTTGGGTGCTCAAGCATAATTTGAAAGCTTATAGGGTAAAGTATTTTTGAGATTTTTTTCAGATTTTTCGGAAAAGTTTTTAAGGTCGCGCAAATCGATTTTTTGTTGAAAATCGGCTTTGCCGACCGTTTTATTAACTTTCTTTATAAATCGTCAATAGCCACGAGTTTCTTCACGACTGAGGTAATATTTTTAAAGAAAAATGTCCAAACTTTATTTTTGTGTGCATAAACTATAAGTTTTGGCAACTCTTTTGCTCACTTGGGTACCCTACATTAGATTTTTTCGTAAATTTTTCATAAATTTTGAAAATAACGCTTTGTAACTTTTAAAATTTCTATGAAAGTCAAAAAAAGTAATAATGCAGTTTGAAAGATAAATTAATTCTCTATAATTTAGCAACAATAATTTTTGAATTTGCTCGTAGCGTTCCAGAGTAATACTATTTTAAAGATTTCTATCCATTGTACAAAACTAATAGTAAAATAATAAACTTCTTATAAAGACCTGAAAAATTCGAGTTTTGGTCAGTAACAGAAATGTGAGAAGGTGGATCCTTAAGATTTTTTGATGCTGAACACAAAACTGCTTTTAGCAACTCCCTAACAAGTCACGTTTGGTGGTAATTTAGGGCAGTAGGTCAAAATGTCCGTCCGTCCGGCTGTATAAGACACGATGGAGTCAAAAATAAAAGAGATAGACTACTGATGTTAGGCACGAATATGGCTTATGGTCATAGGAAGGTTACCTTCACAAATGGGAAAAATCGGTCAAGGGGGAAAAAAGTTGCCCCTTGAAGAATCAACAAATAACGTATTTTTTTACATTATAATTTGTATTTGTGTTAAAAAAATAAAACTTTTTTGTAAAAGAAGATGAATAAAGTCATGTATCTGCGCCTAGGAAATAAGAAAATGCTTATTTTCGGCTCGTCCCATTTTATGTACTCGGATTTATTCAAATAATGATAAAAATTTGATTACTTCAGTGGAAAAAGCACAATGAATGTATTGGTAATATTTATCGCGAGGGAAAAGGTCTCCCCTTAAGGCCGCCGCTTGGGACCACCATGACGGCCTTGTCAAAAAACATTTTTATATATATTTTTTTATTTTTTTTACATATTGCAGGGCATAAAATATTCTGCACAACCGAATTTAACACTTTTGTTTGTTATTTCTGAAAGCTGCATCTCATAGTCCCGGTATTCAGCTTTTAGACCCATCATATATAGCCTATTTACAAGTTTTTACCCTAATTTTTTAAATTCAATATTTTATTTTATTATTAGTTTTATACAATGGGTTGAAAGTTTTAAAATGGTATTACTTTGGAACGGTAAGAGCGAATTCAAAAATTATTGTTGCTAAACTATAGAGAATTAATTAATCTTTCAAACTGCATTATTACTTTTTTTGACTTTCATAGAAATTTTAAAAGTTACAAAGCGTTATTTTCAAAATTTATGAAAAACTTACGAAAAAATCTAATGTAGGGTACCCAAATGAGCAAAAGTATTGCCAAAACTTATAGTTTATGCACACAAAAATTAGGTTTTGACATTTTTCTTTAAAAATATTACCTCAGTAGTGAAGAAACTCGTGGCTATTGACGATTTTATAAAGAAAGTTAATAAAACGGTCGGCAAAGCCTATTTTCAGCAAAAAATCGATTTGCGCGACCTTATAACCTTTTCCGAAAAATCTGAAAAAAATCTCAGAAATACTTTACCCTATAAGCTTTCAAATTATGCTAATGTATATAGTAGGTTTCATGGGGAAGATCAACACTGTCCTAGATTTTTGATATCCAGTTTATGGGTGGAGAATAAGAAGGGCAAAGTGGCGTGGTAAATTTATTTCCATCTATTTTCTGTATATATAATTTAGATTTTGTGTTTCTCTTACTTTTTGTGTATCCAGCGCCTTTTGAATCCCATTGATGGACTTAAAAGCTTTAAATTGTATATAGTAAAACACCAGGGACAGATTCTTACGAATCCGGATTTTTTGTCTTTGAGCGGCGAATTACGAGAAAAAGTGGACTTTGCAAAATTATTTTTTTTTTTAACATTTAAGAGTATTTTAAGCTCCCTCCCAATAAATTAGGATGCTGAAAATACCCTAACATGTAGTCATAACTATGAAGAATATTCTTAAGTAGTCCGATTTAACATTTTTGTGATGTAAACGGAGAATTGAGAGGAAAAAGGGGCAAGGCGATATTGTGTTTTATTTTTTTAATTTAACTACACTCTACTTAAAATGATTTCAGTTTCCTACTATAAATTGGGTAAATTTACACAAAATGTGTAGTTGTACCAAAAAATTATTGGAAATTTACGCATTTATAGTAGTATATTATTTGAATTTGTTGAAATTTACCCAATTTATAGTAGGAAACTGGACTCATTTGTTTAGAGTGTAACCACAGACTATAAACAGACTCGACAGTAGAGTTTTATTAGAAAAAATGGGGAAAAACTAAGCGATTTTAGGATAAAACAGAGCGGTTTTTAGTCCGTTTTACGCTAACATGGCAACACTTTCTACGACTTAGGAGTGAGTGAAACAACAAAAACCGATCTGGCATCTATTTTTCTTATGGCGCGTTATATCGTTTTCTCTTTCTAACCTAATTCGTAGAATAATTTGAAAATATTAACCATATGGTTCAGAACTACTTTTTTGACACCTGTCACTTATGTCGAGTCTGTATTAGTCTGTGGTGTAACTTTAAAGCACTAATGAGATACGCAGCCTGGAGCATATTTTAAAGTAGTTAGACAGAATTTTTGGACTGTGGACGGAGAATTAACAGGAAAAAGGGGCATGGATACGAGTATAGTACTAACGATGGAGCTTATCCTAAAGTAGTCAGATTTAAAAATTTTGGATTGTGCACATAGAATTAAGAGAAGAAATGGGCGGAGAAAAAATTATGTTTTTATATTTAAAAACACTGTTTGTTTTTATTTTAAAAAGTTTATTTAATTGAAAATGTATTTAAAAAAAGTAATTATATTAAAAAGTTATCAATTTATTATATCGATGTTACCGGCTTGCCGTTCTTGCACTGACTGCCATTTGCAAAGCAAACGTCAGAAACGTCAACTTCATTCAGCAACAAGGTTGCCATTTACATTCGGCCTTTCCTGATAATCAGAAGCGCCCTCGCTTAGAAATTCATCACCTTCCGGAGGTAGGATGCAGAAAGCCTTGAGTTTGTCAGATGCATATACTGAAGTATAATATCGTTGTTTTCAATTGGAACCAGGAATATCTTCGATTACATAACGGTCGTTACCAAGTACTTTTGTAATCAGAAAGGGACCCTTGAACTTTGGTTCGAGTTTACGAGAGGTTCCAGTACTTGCAGGTTAATTTTCGGCTAATACTAAGTCACCAATTTCGTATGAGGTTGGTTGTTTACGCTGAGCATCAAATCTTACTTTAGCTGAGGCACGATGCTTGTTGATTCGTTTCGATGCATCTTCTCGAATTGCTTCTAGATTCTCAGTTGTAGTCATGTCAGGGGTATGTAGAGAGAGTATCAATTTATTGCCACAGATGTCTCTTGGAGTAAAGCAAAAAAGTAACTCTTGCGGTGTACGTCCGGTTGTTTGATTCTTCGACGTGTTGATGGACCATTGGATGGATCGTAAATTATCATCCCAATGCTTGTCATCTTTTGCTGTTGGTAATAACATGTTCAAAATGGTACGATTAAAACGTTCGACTTGGCCGTTGGCCTTTGGGGTGCGCACTGCATTAAGGATATGACGAATATCATTATCCTTACAAAAGGATTCAAATTGTCCTGACGTAAAAGCGGTGCCACAGTCGCTGATTATGCGTGTTGGAACTCCAAAATAGCTGCTAAATTCGTTAAGTACTTCTATTACGTGTTTTGTTGCTGTACTTTTCACTGGATGTATAAGAGTAAATTTCGTGAACGAATCCACTAAAACGAGTATATGTTCATTACGTTTTGAACTTTTGGGGAACGGACCCAGATGATCAAGATGTACGGTATGGAACGGAATTGGTTCGATTTCATCGTAATGGTATTCTCCCTCATGTCGACCTCCACGTTGTTTGTTATAAGCACAGTCCATACATGAATCAATATACGATTTAACGTAATTTCGCATTCGCGGAAACCAAAAACTATTTTTCATACGATCTAACGTTCTATCTACACCTTGATGACCAGCATCGTCATGCGAACATTGTAAAATTTTGTAACGTAAGGCATTTGGTACCACCCATAACTGCTTATCATAAAGTTTACGGAAAAGTCTACCATTTACCAAAACATAATCCTTTCGGATTTCACGATCGCCATTATTGAGTTTCTGTACAATTTGTTGTAGCTTAGGATCTTGCATCTGCATGGAAATGATCCAATCACCTTGTTCAATATTTACCTTGGAAATTTTTAAAGATGCCGTTTCCATTTCATGGGCTTCTTCGGTTGGAGTTCGACTAATGGCATCGACGTGTTCCATTCTTCGACCAGCACGCTGTTCGATGTTTATGGCGAAATCTTGGATTCGAAGCCACCATCTAGCAATGCGAGGTATAAGTTCCTTTTTCGACATTGTAGTCTTCAGAGCACTACAATCAGTCACGACTGTTACCTCTTTACCATAAATGTAATATTTAAATCTTTCAAGAGTTTCCACTACTGCTAAAGCTTCTAATTCATAACTGTGGAACTTTTTCTCATTATCGGTCGTTGATCTACTATAATATGCAACAGGCTTCCAGTTATCGTCTTCTTTCTGTAAAAGCACACCTGCCAAACCAATAGCACTAGCGTCAGTGTGTATTTGATGTTCGTTTTCAGCATTATACGGGGTCATAACTGGTTTTGACGTTAACAACGCTTTTAATTTTACGAATGCATTTTCTTGTTTTTCCTGCCATATAAACGGTTGATTCTTTCTTAACAATAAACGTAACGGTTCCGAGATAATAGAGTACGCTGGTACAAATTTACGAAAATAACCACTGAGGCCCAAAAACTTACGAACGTCCGTGACAGTAGTAGGGGTAGGAAAATCATTTATCGCTAATGTTTTCACAAGACCTGGTGAGATACCATCGTTGCTTATTTGATGTCCTAGGAAATCAATAGTTCCTTTCAGAAATTCGCATTTTCCGATATTCAAAGTAAAGTTTACTTCTTTCAAAACTTCAAAAACTCTACGTAACTTTTCAAACATCTCAGGGATAGTCGTACTACCAATCAGAATTTCGTCCATATAATGAAGCATATCGCCTTCTTTAGTACGATTCGTCATAAGATTCATCGCACGTTGAAATACCGCAGGGGCATTCTTGAACCCGAAGGGCATTCGTTTGAACTCATACAGTCCATCAGGAGTAATAAAAGCTGCGTACTTACGTGAATTTTCTTCGATTGGAATTTGGTAATAGCCGCTGTTCATATCGAGTACACAAAAATATTTGTACTTCATCGCCTCTTGAAGTCGCTCCTCGATGTTCGGAGTAGGAAACACTTCTTTCTTCGTATTTACATTTAATCGTCTATAGTCGACACAAAGTCTATCCTTACCGTCTTTCTTTTTGACCAAAACGATTGGACTCGCGTATTCGGATTTTGATTCGGTTATTATATCATTTTGTAATAGCTCATTAATGATTTCACTCACGACACGTTTTTTTGGCTCGGGTATACGATATGGTTTCAAAGCCACGACTTCAGCTTTATCATCAAGTTCAATCTTCATTTCCGTTATATTAGTTAACCCGATTTCATTAATGTCTTTAGCAAATACATCCGAGTATGTATTTATCAAATTAAACAGTTCATTTTTAATATTATCGTTTGTTTCGCTACAATTAATATCGATCAAATCAAGTTTATTAACTTTTACCACGTTTTCACTTGCCATTTCAAATTTAATAGCTTTACCGTCGATTTTTGCGATAATTCCGTTTTCCTTAAAAAGTCGTTCACCAATTAATACGTCAGATGTTAGCATATCATCGCCAACCACATATAAATCAAGTTGAAGTATGATTTCGTCAAATGTCATCTCCACGGAGATCTTTTGATTTACAACGTAAATACCACCACATATGCCCTTTATACGTTGGCTACATGTTTGTACCGAACAATTAATTTTATTCACCACAGATTCTCTAATCAAATTTATTTGGCTGCCTGTATCCAAAAAAGCAACAAATTCATTATCACCAACTTTCACCATCTTCTCAAAAATAGATTCTGGACCACATAAAGTTGTAACTAGCACCGTTGATTTCACACAATCCTTTTGATTCTTTGAGTGTACTTTATTACATTCTTTACAACGCAGACGACGCGGTGGATCTGGACAGTTCGCAGACATGTGCCCAACTTTAGAACAATTATAACAAACGATTTTGTTCTCTTTACCGGCGCCACCTGGCTTAGAATTTACACTTTTAAACGTACCTTTATCATTAGTGTCCTTTTGTATGCGATTACCAGAAAAATTCTTGGAGTTGATCAAATATTCATCGAGAGCCATTCGCATTTCTTTCATTGTCCCGAAACGGGTAGCTGCAATTGCGTTTTGAAGTTCGCAGTGTCGTAACCCTTCTCGAGTATATTTTACAGTAGCTGTTTCACTCAGTTTATAACGTTTACCAAGAGCACTCATACGGAAACAGTAATCGACGATTTTTTCCTCACGCTGTCGCACAGAATTACTCATTTTGTAATGAATATCGGCCTCGTCCTGCGCCGTTCCGAATTCGTCTTCCAAAGCGTCTGCCAAATCGTTCCACGTGTCATACGTTTCTTCAGAGGAGTCGTACCATAATTTTGCTGGACCTTTTAGCTTACCACTTATTGCCAACATAACACCACAGACTAATACAGACTCGACATAAGTGACAGATGTCAAAAAAGTAGTTTTGAACCATATGGTTAATGTTTTCAAATTATTCTACGAATTAGGTTAGAAAGAGAAAGCTAATATAACGCGCCATTAGAAAAATGGATGCCAGATCGGTTTTTGTTGTTTCACTCACTCCTAAGTCGTAGAAAGTGTTGCCATGTTAGCGTAAAACGGACTAAAAACCGCTGAGTTTTCTCCTAAAATCGCTTAGTTTTTCCCCATTTTTTCTTATAAAGCTCTACTGTCGAGTCTGTATTTAGTTTGTGATAACACATTGATCTTTCCAACGATGAGCAGTAATTGCTCTATTGACTCTATTTATAAATTGTCTGACGGAAAACGTTGCATCCTTTGTTGGATCAAATTCAGGTAACGTATCGGATATTTCGCGTATTGTAAAATCTCTTGACACATTAGATTGTTCATTTCGAGGTAGTGAATTAACCGCACGATTTATTTCACTCGTAACGTCTACTTGAGTGTTATTTTGTGTTACGTTTCTTTCCACGATACCGGCGAGATTGGAAATCATTTCACGTAAGGCATCTATTTGTGCCTGCATGTTCACTTCACCAGCAGGGTTTATCTGTCCTTGAACCACGGCAAGTTCTGTTTCGTCGCCACCAACCGTTTGCTTTATACGTTCACATAGTTTAAATTTAGACCCGGTACTAGGAATGTTTAATTCGCGACATTTTTCGCGCAGTTGTTCAACTCGCATACTATCAATTAAAACCATTTTAAACCAAATATATGTTGCCACAATTTCACGTAAAAAAATATTTATTGCCTTTTATTATTTTTGTTCTAAAAAAAACCGTTCCGTTTTCGTTGTATTTTAAGTTATGTATCTTGTTTTCTTTTTGTTCTTTTTGTCTGACGTTCCAATTAGAAAAAGTTAATTTGTATATTTCACAATTCTGACCATACGACGTTGGCAGAATTTTAAACTTAACGTTTTATTTCTCGTTTTTCTGTTTACATGCATTTTTCACAATCTTGTCGTTGCACGTTCACTCACACTTTATAGTTGTTCATGAATTTCTTCATAAAATTCAACAGACGTTTTATTGTTTTTTTTTTTAAGGAATAACAAATTTCCTACGTTTAAGGGCAGTTCACACGTTAACTACCCTTGACCACCCTTATCTACTATTTCCCAGTATTGGTGATATGGTTTGCCGGGTTTAAATAATTTTGTATGAAAAATTATTTGAATTTGACAATTGCTATCCTCCAATACTGGGAAATAGTAGATAAGGGTAGTCAAGGGTAGTTAACATGTAAATCAAGCTTTACGTTTTAGAATTTTCTTAATAAAATTCAATTTTCCCGACGTTTATCGTTTATTTAAGGGCAGTTTACACGTTAACTACCCTTGACCACCCTTATCTCCTATTTCCCAGTATTAGTGATACGATTTGCCGGGTTTAAATAATTTCGTATGAAAAATTATTTGAATTTGACAATTGTTATCCCCCAATACTGGGAAATAGTAGATAAGGGTGGTCAAGGGTAGTTAACGTGTAAATCAAGCTTTAGGAATACCCATTTTCCTTCTTTTACGTTGTAGAATTTTCTTTATAAAATTCACTTGTCCCGACGTATGTATATCGTTTATTTTGGAAATAACAAATTTCCCTTACGTTTTAGTATTTTCTCTATAAAATTCAATTTTCCCGACGTTTATCGTTTATTAAGGAACACCAATTTTCCTTTACGTTTTAGAATTTTTTTTTATAAAATTCAATTTTCGCGACCTTTATCGTTTATTAAGGATAGGGTTGCCATTCGTACTGTTTTAAACAGTACATGTACTGTTTTCTATAAAAAGTACTGTTTTATGCACAGCACCTAAAACAGTACGCAAAAGTACTGTTTTTTTAAAGCGTGTACTGTTTTTGTACTGTTTTTTATACTCATCACCAAAATGTAACATTTTTCGAAAAATGTTTCATATTTGACAAAATTTTAATTCAATTTTTAAAAAGGAGCTACACTGAGGGAAAAAATCGTCATCAAATCAAAAATTTTCGTACTCATTTTTAAAATTCTCAAATTTTTCAAAGAAATTTTAATAATGAAATGAAATTTTATAAAATTAAATATGTTTCGGTCTTGATTTTAAAAGTATATTTTTTGAATTTAATATAAAAAAAACTCCTTTTTATACACACAAAAAAAAATCGAGGTAATATTACCTAAAATTATAGTATAAAAATACCTTAGCGCCAGGCAAACGGGGCATTTGCTAAGTTAATAGGTAATGTTACTTAAAAGCTAAGGTAATTCCTTTGTTCGAAAATTTATTATGGTTGACAGAAATATACCTTAGCTTTTTAGGTAAAATAGCATTGATAAATAGGTGATATTACGTAAATAATTGGGTAGTATTACCTTGTATTAGTAATGGCTTTTTTACACCATTTCCTTTTAAAATTTAAATAAAAACTACGAAAAGTTTATTATTTTTAATTAATTTATTTTTTTTTTTAATTTTTTGAATGCTTACAAATTTTAAAGAAAAGTTGATAATAAGAAAAATGTCTCAGAACTTTATGAAGAACTCAAAATCTGAAAATTTTTCTGTTATTAAACATTTTTAAATATAAATACTCTCAGATTCTAAAACTTTTCTACAGAAAATACTCAGTTTCTGGATATTTTTTCTTTTAAAAAATCTGAAATCTCAGAATCTGAAAATTTTTCTATAGAAAAATGTCTCACAATTCAGAATATGAGAACTTTTCTATAGAAAATTGTGTCAGAATCTGAGAATTTTTCTATAGAAAAAATGTCTCAGAATCTGATAATTTTTCTATAGAAAATATGTCTCAGGATCTGAGAATTTTTATATAGAAAACATGTCTCAGAATCTAAGAATTTTTCTATTGAAAAAGAGTTTCAGGATCTGAGAATTTTTCTAATGAAAACATTTCTCAAAATCTGAGTATTTTTCTAAAGAAAACATTTCTCAAAATCTGAGTATTTTTCTATAGAAAAAAATGTCTCAGATTCTGACACATTTTTCTAAAGAAAAAGTCTCAGATTATGAAACATTTTTCTATAGAAAAAATCTCAGATTCTGAGACATTTTTGTATAGAAAAAATCTCAGATTCTGAGACATTTTTGTATGGAAAAAATCTTAGATTCTAAGACATTTTGTGTAGAAAAAATCTCAGATTCTGATATGAATATGAGAACTTTTCTATAGAAAATTGTGTCAAAATCTCATATTCTCATACACATTTTTCTGTAGGAAAAATGTCTAAAAATCTGAGTATTTTTCTATAGAAAAACTCTGAGATTCTGAGACGTTTTTTCTTTTCAAAAGTTTTGAGAATCTGAGGTATTTTTCAATAGAAAATTTCTTAGATTCTGTAATTTTTTTTCTATACACAAATTCTCAGATTCTTTTCTATAGAATATCTTGAAAAAAATCTCTGAATTTTCTAAAGAAATTGAGACATTTTATCTATGGAGATTCTAAGACATTTTTCTATAGAAAAAATCTCAGATTCTGAAACATTTTTGTATAGAAAAATCTCAGATTCTGAGGCATTTCTGTATAGAAAAAATCTCAGATTCTGAGACATTTTTGTATGGAAAAAATCTCAGATTCTAGGACATTTTGTGAAGAAAAAATCTAAGATTCTGATATGAATATGAGAACTTTTCTAGAGAAAATTGTGTCAGAATCTGAGAATTTTTCTATAGAAAAAATGTCTCAGAATCTGATAATTTTTCTATAGAAAATATGTCTCAGGATCTGAGAATTTTTATATAGAAAACATGTCTCAGAATCTAAGAATTTTTCTATTGAAAAAGAGTTTCAGGATCTGAGAATTTTTCTAAAGAAAAAATTTCTCAAAATCTGAGTATTTTTCTATAGAAAAAATGTCTCAGAATCTGTGAATTTTTCTATAGAAAAAATGTCTCAGAATCTGTGACATTTTCTATAAAAAAATGTCTCAGAGTTTGAGAATTTTTCTATAGAAAAAATTTTCAGAATCTAAGAGTTAGAATCTGACAAGTTTAATATATAAAAAATTTCGAATTCTGACACATTTTTCAAAAGAAAAAATCTCAGATTCTGAGACATTTTTTTAAAGAAAAAGTCTCAGATTATGAGACATTTTTCTAAAGAAAAAATCTCAGATTCTGAGACATTTTTGTATAGAAAAAATCTGAGATTCTGAGAAATTTTTGTATAGAAAAAATCTTAGATTCTGAAACATTTTTGAATAGAAAAACTCTTAGATTTTAAGTCATTTTTGTATAGAAAAAAACGCGGATTCCGAGACATTTTTGTATAGAAAAAATCTAAAATTCTGATAAATTTTTGTATAGAAAAACTCTCAGATTCAGAGAGATTTTTCTATAGAAAAAATTTAAGATTCCGAGACATTTTTCTATAGAAAAAAATCTCAGATTCTGACACATTTTTGTATAGAAAAAATCTCAGATTCAGAGACATTTTTGTATAGAAAAAATCTCAGATTCTGATACATTTTTGTATAGAAAAAATCTCATATTCTGAGACATTTTTGAATAGAAAAAATCTCAGATTTTGATAAATTTTTTTCTATAGAAAAAATCTCATATTCTCAGAGACATTTTTCTGTAGGAAAAATGTCTAAAAATCTGAGTATTTTTCTATAGAAAAACTCTGATATTCTGAGACGTTTTTTCTTTTCAAAAGTTTTCAGAATCTGAGGTATTTTTCAATAGAAAATTTCTCAGATTCTGTAATTTTTTTTCTATACACAAATTCTCAGATTCTTTTCTATAGAATATCTTGAAAAAAATCTCTGAATTTTCTAAATAAATTGAGACATTTTATCTATGGAGATTCTAAGACATCTCAGATTCTCAGAATCTGAGATTTTTTCTATAGAAAAATGTCTCAGAATCTGAGAATTTTTCTATAAAAAAAATGTCTCAGAATCTGAGAATTTCTCTATAAAAAAAATGTCTCAGAATCTGAGAATTTTTCTATAGAAAAAATGTCTCAGAATCTGAGAATTTTTCTATAGCAAAAATGTCTCAGAATCTGAGAATTTTTCAATAGAAAAAATGTATCGGAATCTGAAAATTTTTCTGTAGAAAAAATGTATCAGAATCTGAGAATTTTTCTTTAGAAAAATTGTTTCAGAATCAAATAATTTTTGCAAAAAACATCTATGGAACTGTGACTGAACGATTTTCAGATTCTGAGACTTTTTTTTACAAAAAATTCGCAGATTTTGAAATATTTTTTATAGAAAAATGTCTTTTTCGCATTTTTTCTATGTGGAAATACTGTTGAGAAATATAGATGATTCTGAGATTTTTCTTAATTCTGGTATTCTTGATGAGTTTTTTTTTTGTAAATGATGCTTCTTAAAACTGGGTCGCTGGATCCTTCGTTCTTGAAGACTTCTTACGTTATCTAAAAAATTTAAAATAATTGATTTATTTTTACATAATTAATTTGCTAATAAAGTTAATTACCTTGCTGGTCTAATTTTTCGCGAATTGTTAATTTTTATGATTTGATTTTTATTGCGTTTAACAACTTTTAAAAAATATTCCAAAAATTTTTGATGTTTGTATTTTTTATTAATTTTAAAATTATTGTCAAAAAATTTTTCGAAGTTCTACCTAATTTGAATAGTAAAAGTTGCATAGCCAATAGGTATTTAAATTACATATTGCTAAGGTAATAAACCTTTTATTTTTGATTTCAAAGAAAAAATAAATACCTATGCCAGCTAAGGTATTGTTACCTCGATTATTTTTTTGTGTGTATCATGATGCTTCCATGATGAAAATAATCATTTTGATTGTAAACAATAGCAAAATGAGTTTTCAACAACTTTAAAAATGACGCCTCATAAATGACGCAATTATTTTAGAAAAGTTTCGTGGCGTGTCATAGGTGAAAACTTGTTAATTTCCATAAAAATTAAATAAACGAAAAATAATAAATATTTTCTTAAAGTAAAACAATAAACTAAATTTTTGTAATAAGTGACAAAAGTCAAAAGTAAATACATATATGTATTTACATAAATAAAAAAACGGTGTGGAAATTAATGTGGAGTACCTGTTTGCGGAAATTAATGTGTAGTACCTATACTCCAGAATAAAATTAACATTTTATGACAGCGATCCCGGAATTTTTGTGTTTTTTGATGTCTATTTTATCTTCGGTGCTCTGACAAAAACACCTACGTGTATTTCTTGAAGAGACTAGCTTATTTGTGAAATTTTGCGTTGAATATATTATTTTATTTCTATATACATATAGAAAATTGCATCTTTCTAACTTTTCTGTGGTAAAGAAAAATAAATAAAATGTGTATATAAATATAAAAAATTCCAATTGTTTTATTTACATTGAAAATTTTAGGAAATAGAAAGAAAATTATATAAATAATTTTTAATATTTAATTTGATTATGTGCACTTTTGATTTGAACATAAAACATTCTCAAATCAACGTTGTTTCATTTCATTTTTAAAATTTTGTTTGTTATTCAAGCCATATTAAAAGTGTCGATAAACATTTTCAATTTGAGAAAAAACAAAGTTTGTTGACTTTTGTCACTGTTTTATTTTTAATTTGAGATTGTTTTTGCTTGATTTGAGAATTTTTTTTTCTTAGTGTATATGCAATTTAATTTTATACCACACTCAAAAAGAAAAATTATTTAAAAAGTGGAAAACTTAACTAAATTCAATAACGATTTAGCTCCATTGGCATGTTTTCCTTCTTTTTATCTAAATTTTTCTGAAAAATAAGAAAAAGAAAAAGCTAGAAAATGGGAAAAAATTTATTTTATTGAGTACATCTCTTTTAAAGTTCCGATTGCGGGCAGACCACATTAGGTTCGGAACCCATGGGTCCAGACCACCTTAGGGCCAGTTCCACTGGGTCTATTAAGGATCGTCATAGATTTTGATTCAACATCTTTGCCCTTTTCGTTCTACCTTGCTTAGCTTTTAGGATACGGAAATTTAAGGGCCCAAAAGGGACTTTAGAATCTTAACGGGATAACTAAAAAACTATTACACGGAGGGATTAAGACGGTCGTGTAAAGAACTACAAAAAAAAAATTCCTTAAATTGCATAAAATTTACTAAACCTGTAGCGGTGTTCTATAACTCTCGAATCGAAAGATTTCTCACATGGAACATGAAAAACGAAACAGAAACATCGAGAATGGGCACAAAACCTGACTTTTCGCATTTGACTGTTTCTGTAATTTTTAGAGTCCGACCGAATATTCGGTTTCGGTTTCGGCCGAATAATGGGGTTTCGGCCACTATTCGGTATTCGGCAAAATTTTGGCCGAATATTAGCCGAAACCGAAACTTTTTGGTATTTTAAAAAATATGTAAAAAAGTCGCTGAATTTTTTGATTTCGTAATTCATTACACTTGATTCAGTTCAATTGAAGAAAATGTTACAAGTTTATGCAATAAATGTAAAACTGTTTCAGTTCAAAAATTATTTTCTCCTAATCTTCAAACGAAATATACAATTTTTTTGTAAGTTTTTTAAAAAACACATTATTTTTTCAAAAATACAACATTCATATGGTTTAAAAGCATTTTATGTTGTATATTTATCTTTAACAACTTTTTATTAATTTAAACATGCCAGGCGGTATTTTTTTTAAGTTTCGGTTTCGGTTCGGCTTCGGCCGAATATTACTCTATCGGCCGAATATTCGGTTCGGTTCGGCCTCGAAAACTGGTTTCGGTCGGACTCTAGTAATTTTGTTATGCGGAAACTTTCTGTCAATTATGATTTTTTTCAAAATTATTGGAAAGATGCGAGAAAAACTGTTTCTGTAAACCAATTGATCGAAAACTTTTGAAGTTGAAGTGTCAAAATCAATCACATTTAAAAATGGTGCGATATTTCGTAAATTAAACATCTATTGAGTTATATAAAATAAAAAACAATAATTTTTTCAAGAAAATAGTATCAACTAATATTATTAATGACATACTACACATTATTTTCATTTATTTAATTTATTATTTCATTTTTGTATGCCAATGTTACGAGTGCTGTTTAAAAAAAAAAGTGAAATTGTGTTTTTTTGTTGTGATTTTTATTATTTTCTCGCCTTATTTACGTTTTTGACAGCTAATTTGGAATTTTCCAGTAAAAATGCTGCCGTTTTCGCATTGATATACAGAAACAACTTTTTTTCCAGAATCGAGATACGATGGAATTTTTTGTTTCATACTTTTCGATGCGTAAACTTTTTGCATAAATTACAGAACACTCCCACTGCAGAAAAAACTTTATCAATTCTAAGAAGATAAATATGATGAACTAATTGTTTGCAAATTATGTCAAAGAAATGTCAAAATTTTTATTAAATTTTACTAAATTGTGAAAAAAAACATTTCCCAAAATTTAGTTTGCTTTTTAAAGTCGTGTTTTAATTAAAACACTATTTTATGGATTTTTTCATATGTGTTTGATAGGAAGATCGGTGTTTTATTTAAACGAAAGCATAGACTACAAAAGCTTTTCAAGTAAGATATCGCGGCAACTAAGACAAATGCTCCAAAAAGTCAATCGCAATTTTTTTCAACACTGTTAAAAAAATAGAATAAATTTGTGACGGTTTACGTAAAATGTTCCACCGTTCTGTTAACAACCTTTTATGCTCGTTTTGGCTGAGATCTGTTTGAAATCAGGATAAAAGGCTAAGTTTTTGTAGTTTGATATAAAATAAGACTTTTAAAAAAGTACTGTTTTTATTTGCAATGTACTGTTTTTTGAGACCAAATGTACTGTTATTCCATATTTCAAATCTGGTAACCCTAATTAAGGAACACCAATTTTCCTTTACGTTTTAGAATTTTCTTTATAAAATTCAATTTTCATGACGTTTATCGTTTATGTAGGAATACAAATTTTCCTTTCACTCACGTTACTAGAATTTTCTTAACAAAATTCTTTTTCGTTTTAAACACTACTACGATCGTGTTCACGCTTGCCTAAAACATTGATATGTACGTTTTCAACGTTCTAGCACCATAGAAAAGATTAGAAGGTACACAGTGTTGTATTTGATGTATTTTCCAATATGGTGGCAAAATGCTTGTTCTTCCTCATCTCACACGTATTTAATATTAAATTAGATTCTTTGTTTATAAAAAATGGAATTTGTCTTTCATTTAATTAAATTTATTATTAATTTTGCTTTATTCAACGTTTTTTTAAGATAATACGCACTATTGATAGTTTAAAAACTTTTTATTTCTCTTTTGTTATTTGCTTTGTTGTTGTTCTCCTTTATGTTGCGTTGTTTTTATTAAACGTCAAAAGTTACATAATGTGCTGTCACTAATACTTATTCAAGCGAAACACGACTCTGTTTCATTTCTATTTTTTTCTATGTCTAGCACACACATTCACAGAATTTTACAACAAACACCACAGCGTCTGTAAGCTGCCCATTCACTTGCAATAAAATTGCTCAACTTAAAAAAAAAATATTTTACAATATTATTGTCGTTTTACCCTACACAGCAAATAAAATTGCTCAATACTTAAACCCAATATATTGTACAAGATATAAACATAAACATAACATAATAAAAGTTGTACAATATAGACAACACACTGATAAAATATATTTCAGTATTCTTGTTTGTACAATAAATATCAAAAGTGTTTTGATATTCGCCAATATATTGCACAACCGTAAATATTACATACACACAAGCGATATTATTGTACAATTTGAAAAGTTGAACAATAATATTGCAAGTGAATGGGCAGCTGTATAAACGTTTATAAAATCCCGAACATTTGCAAGAAGGCTTTTCGTAATGACAGCACGTATGGATTATTTATTTATAATCCCACTTCTGAACTAAAAACACTGTTTGTTTTTATTTTAAAAAGTTTATTTAATTGAAAATGTATTTAAAAGTGGAATGCATATGGTACGGACTACGGCAAAGATCAACACTGACCTGGATATCCAGTAAAACGGCGGAGATATAAAAAAAAAACCGTTGTGAATTTTGTTCAGTTTATATATAATCTGTAACGTAGCCGGATTTTCGGCGTTTAAGACAGGGGAAGTGGCGGAAGACGGCGAAATTTAGTTTTTAAACATTTAAACTATTTCTAAAACCCCTAATGATGAAGGAAGCTGAAAATTGTAAAGCATTAAGTATTGACAATGGATCATATCCTTATGTAATCAGATTAAATATTTAAAATGTGTACTGAGAATTATAAGGAAAAATTTAAGTGAAAAAATTGCGTTTTTTAACATTTCAACTAATTTTAAATCCTTTCATGACTAATAAAGATAATTGGCATGTATAGTGACCATGGGACAGACCCACAAAATGGATTTTTGATATCCGGTTTCAGGATGGAGAGACGAAATGGGTGTGCTAAATTTAGTTCTAAAATTTATCAATAAAACCTTTTATACTCATTAAAGTTTTGCCGGTTTGGGCAATTTATTGATGTAATACCATATTCGCATACAATGTTTAAAACATCGTTTAACTTTTGTGTTTAAAATTAAACGAAAGTGTTCGCAATGACAGTAGTTTAGCAGCGGCTGTGTTTTTGATGACAACTTAACACAGGGTTGTTATTTCGTGTTTCCGAGATGTTTTGGAGATGTTTTGGAGATGTTTTCGAGATGTTTAAAATTAAACGAGGTTTTGTTTTGAATGTATGGGGAATCACATGTTTAAATTTAAACATGCCAATGTGAATATGGTATAACTCAATATAGCAATATTAAATTTTTGAAGGACAAACTAATTTTTTATAAAGTTTGGTAAACAATTAGAATTATTGACAAAATAGATTTGGTGTTCCGCCTGGCAGGGACAGGCTAAGCGACTAGTTAGTATATAATTTGTAATTATATGGTAATTCTTAATAAAAAAAATATCATCAATTTAACAAAATAGTTTTCGTCGATTCTACGATATTTTATCAATTGTACTAATTTTTAAATTTTTGAAGGACAAACTAATTTTTTATAAAGTTTGGTAAACAATTAGAATTATTGACAAAATAGATATGGTGTTCCGCCTGACAGGGACAGGCTATGCGACTAGTTAGTATATAATTTGTAATTATATGGTAATTCTTAATAAAAAAAAAAATATCATCAATTTAACAAAATAGTTTTCGTCGATTCTACGATATTTTATCAATTGTACTAATTTTGTCTACCCTTTCAAAATAAAATATCTATAAATATTATTTTTATTTTTGAAATTATATTAATTTTTTTTATTAAAAAGAATATGTTAATATTTTAAAAACTTTAAAAATAACTAAAAAAAATTATAATAATAGGTACAAAAAATAATTATACCCTACACCACACTGTGGTACAGGGTATAATGAGTTTGTGCTGATGTTTGTAACTACCCGAAATATTGGTCCTAGACCCACCTTTAAGTATACCGATCGACTCAGAATCACTTTTTGAGTCGATTTAGCGATGTCCGTCCGTCCGTCCGTCTGTCCGTCCGTCTGTCTGTCTGTCTGTCCATGTAAACGGTGTAAACACGATACAGGTCGCAATTTTTAATCAATTGACTTGAAATTTGAAACTTAAGTCTCTCTTGGCCCAAGGACGAAGCCTATTGAAATTGGAAAAAATCGGTCCATATTTAGACCTAGCCCCCATACAAAGGTCCTCTTTAGTTTTGGCTCAAATGACTCTAATAACCGTATTATAGAAGGTATCGCTTTGAAATTTGGATGGTAAACATGTTTTGTCTTCACATATCATCATTCCGAACTTCAAAGAAATTGGACCAGTTCTTCTTGTAGCCCCCATACAAACCACCTTCCCGATTTTCACATAAATGTCTCAAATTTCATGAAAATAGAAAATATTTAATTAAAATTTTGTTTGTGTATGTTAAACGCGTACTTAAATAACCTTATCAAACCTGATAATCATCGGACCAGTTTTGGACTCAGGCCCCTTGTGAAAATTTCGCCCGATATTTAGTTAAAGCGGTTTATTGTCAACAAATAGAAGCCTATTTCACTCAAATTTGATTTGTGAGTGTTTTCTTCACTTATTAAAGGTTTTACAACATATAGATCTAATCGATCCATGGGACCCATTTTCCGGCAAACCTTGGTGTAGGGTATTATATGGTCGGTCTTGACCGACTATAATTTTCTTACTTGTTTATATATAAATTTACAAAAAGGGATGAATTTATTAAAGACGAAGAAAGTGCTGCCGTGAGTTCATATTTCCAATGTGTTAATTTAAATTCCGGACGGAAACTTATTTGTCTTTGCCTAAACCTTTGTCAATGTAATGTATAGAATACCTAAAAACATTAATAAAAATTAGTTTATAAATTTTATTATTATATACATTAGAGTGTCCCTTATTTTGGAAATGTTGGAATGTTGAGACGGTACCCCCTCATTTTTTTCCTTTTGACTAAAAAATAACTCTGGAAAAATTTTACGCCCCTACGACCACGCCTTCCCTACGCGACGGGGCCGTAAAGAGCGGGGCCTTAAAAATCATTTTTCCATACAAAGCAAAAATTTTTTTTTTTGATTTTAAATTTTTTTGTTATTAATTATAATATTACTTGGTTAGCTTATTCACGACAAAAAATTTGATTTTGGTGGGATGAGGCTTTCAGTTCTAAAAAATTTTTCGAAAAAATTTTGAGCTTTTGGGGTCCTACAGTAAAAATTTTTTAAAAAATATTTTTTTTTTAGTTTTGAGAAGCAACCGTTTTAGTTGAATTGTTGCTTTTAATGATATATTTTCATAAAAAAATATTATTCCTATCTGTGACATCTTTATCGTGATCTAAAAAAGGTTAAAAAATGCATTTTTGATGTTTTTCGATACACGATCAAGATGTCACAGATATGAATAATATTTTTTTATGAATATATATCATTAAAAGCAACATTACAACTAAAACGGTTGCTTGTCAAAACTAAAAAAAAAATTTTTAAAAAATTTTTACTGTAGGACCCCAAAAGCTCTAAATTTTTTTTTTCGAAAAATTTTTGAGAACTGAAAGCCTCATCCCACCAAAATCAAATTTTTTGTCGTGAATAAGCTAACCAAGTAATATTATAATTAATAACAAAAAAATTTAAAATCAAAAAAAAAAATTTTGGTTTGTATGGAAAAATGATTTTTAAGGCCCCGTTCTTTAAGGCCCCATCGCGTAGGGAAGGCGTGGTCGTAGGGGCGTAAAATTTTCCCTGAGTTATTTTTTAGTCAAAAGGAAAAAAAATGAGGGGGTACCGTCTCAAAATTTCCAACATTTCCAAAATAAGGGACACTCTAATATACATATATCATTACTTACATAAAGTTTCGTTTTCATATGAAGTTTTGTAGAATTTGAAGACGCTTTTATAATGCTAAAAAATAAATATGGCAAAAACTTAAAAGCTTTAGAAATTGCATAAAATTTCATGAAAAATAAATAAATTTTAGCAATACATAATTTTTTTTTCATGACACTGCACAATGCAAAAAGTAATGGCGTCCATACTAATAATTTTAGTCAATTTGACGAAATTTAGTCAATTTGATGAAATTTAGTCAATTTTACTTTTTTAGAGGATGTAAACTTGACGAAATTTTGTTAATTTGAATAAAATTTGTTGAATCTTAAAAAAAAATGATAAAATTTCGTTAAAGATCTACAAAATCTTTTTGTTGATTTTACCTACGCGATTTGGTTTGGTGTATTTAAAAATCCATTTAAAAATTTTGCTAATTACGTCTAAAATCTGTCTATACACTCAACCAAAAATCATTGTATTCCCAAAGAAAATCGTTGTAAATTCAACAGAAATCATTATTGATTTTGACCCTACAAAAATTTATGTTGATTTCAATAAAAATTATTGTCAGTTGATCAACTCGTTTTTTTGTAAATCAACTCTTATTTCTTGTAAATCCAACTCATATTTTTGTTAATATAAGAAACTTTATTAATAAAAAAAAACTTGTTGTTATTTGTTAATATTCTTTTATTAAGCATAAAACACAATATTTTTGTATTATCGCCGATTTTTTAAGCTGCAATATTTGAAGATGTTCACAAAGATTTTCACACACACTTTGTTTATTCATGTTATGCACTCATTAGCCATTCTCCAGTTTTCTGATGATACCAAACAAAATCCTTAAAAAAAAACAAAAAAGTTTTAATATAGTATGAATACATAAAGTAATCAATGTATTTTTTTACTTACCAAATATTTACAAATCAGATCCTATTTTTATTTATTTTTATAATATTAAATATTTTAAAAAAAAAAGAAAAAAAAAACCCAAGAAAATTTTAATTTTGTAATGGTAAGTTTTTTTTTGGTAATTTGTGTCTTACTTTATAAAAAAAATAACCAATAATATATTTTCAGATGGAGAATAAATAGAAGATAGCAGCCTATAAAGGAGTCGGAATTTGGTGTCTTGAAAATGAGATGTTTAAGTTCAAAAGCTGGTTGTTTATGGATGTTTCAATATAATGAATGTAAATAAAATCTTAAAATAAAATAATAGTGTTAAAAATAAAAAATCGTTTCTTTAATGGTGAAATTAGAAAAGAAAATATTTAGTAGGGTTTTGCTAGTTCCTCTATCGGGCGCCTCCCTCTTCGATTGGGGGAACGCCTAGCATGTTTTAAACATGATTGGTATCAGGGAAATAAAATACCTGAGGTGGAACAAAAACTAGCAAAACGGAGGAAGGGCAGCAGCTTCTTTTGTAGTGCGTAGTGGTGGAGGTCGTGTGGACTGGAACAGCTCTATATACAATTACCAGAGGCGTGGGTCAAGTATTGGCGAAGCGGCAAAGGTACTGCGAATGGGAAATGGACGGAAACCTTTTCCCATTAATCTTTTTTCCGAACCCGCCTAGGGGTTATGCTGGCAGCCCCAGCACTAGGATCGGGGGCTGTAGCCTAATCAGCTACTCTTACCTAAATTACCTGATTACCGAAACCTCAAGTAACGAAAATGAAAATGATAACCAACCGATTTCTATGATTACGACCTTTGGCTTTAAACACCGGACACGATTTGGAACCTGGAACGTTCGGACGCTTTCTGGTGCTTATAAACTTCCACAGCTATGCAAAGAAGCGAATAATTATAATCTCCTATTCCTTGGTCTGTGCGAATCCAGATGGCCTGAATCTGGCGAAGAAAGAACATCAGATGGCTACACCTTTATATATTCGGGGAAACCTGCGGATCAACCACGTTCTAGTGGAGTGGGTTTTTTGTTAAGTAAAGAAGCACGAAATGCACTAATCAGCTGGCACCCACATTCCGACAGGATAATAACGGCACGATTACGAACTCGTACACGCAACATTACATGCGTACAGTGCTATGCACCCACGGATGTATCTGAACTACCGGAAAAGGAGGCATTCTATAGTCAACTGACAAGAGTGATGGCAACTATCAACCGCGGTGATATTGTTATTATGATGGGTGATTTTAACGCCCAAGTGGGCCCAAACAATATAAACCGCGAAAGAATCATGGGATGTGATGGTACCGGAAGAATGACAGAAAACGGCGAATTATTTACTGAAATGTGTGCAAGTAACAACCTGGTAATTGGTGGTACAATATTTCCTCATAAAAACATACACAAGGTTACGTGGGTATCACCGGATAACAGCAGGGAGAAACGCATCGAGAACCAGATTGATCATATAGCCATTAGCAGAACTTGGCGTGGCTCTCTCTTAGATGTGAGAAACAAACGTGGTGCGGACTGCGCAAGCGACCATCTTCTTCTCGTTGGAACCATAAGGCTTAAATTAGCTGCAGTAAAAAAATGCACTTCTACCCACAAGAGATTTGATGTTCAAAAACTCCACAACCCTAATATCAAAAATGATTACGTAAACGAGCTCAACAACTCTTTGGAGAACAACCACATAGCTCTTGATGAGTTTTCAAAAGTAACAAAAATATTTCACAATGCAGCAGCAAACAATATTGGATACAAGAATACCGAAAGAAAACAATGGATATCAGATGATACTTGGAATCTTATAAGTAATAGAAAGGAGGTAAAGGCCCAAGTAAACACTGCAAGAACCAGTACGGAGAGAACCAGACTCCAAAACAACTATTCCTTAATCGATAAGGCAGTTAAACGTAGTGCTAGGAGAGATAAAAGAAAGTGGACAGAAGATTTGTCGAAAGAAGCTCAAGTAGCTGCTGAAACACATAGAAGCCGGGACTTGTACAAAACCATCAAGAAGCTCTCAAAACAGAAGCCAACGTCAACGAAGCCATTAAAAACTCTAACGGCGAACTAATTACCTCAAGGAACGCGCAGCTCGATATTTGGGTACAACACTACTCCAAAATGCTATCAGTTAGTATGCTATACCACAACCTTTATGTGCCTGTACTTGTCACTATGAACGCGATGATATAGCAATATATACTCCTACTACATCCGAAATAAAAGACGCAATTCTTACCCTCAAACAACATAAGTCATATACCTCGAAATCCAGAAAAAATGGGATTTCAATGAAAATCCAATTAAATCCCATTACTTTTTTGGATTTCAAATGTCAAATCCCATACAAAAAAAAACTTGGATTTTGGGAAAATCGTAAAATCGCAATTCAAAATCCCAAAAAATTTCTACTACTTAATTGTACAACTAGTGTTTTTCCCAAAATAATCATCCCTAATGCATTTACAACGTTGCACACGATTTTTTTTATCAGCTGTTGTTGTTTTTTATAAAGTAAAAAAACAATTAAAATTTATTTTTTAAAAACTATTAAAAGATAAATAAAAACAATGTTTAACAATGTTTCATTTAAAATTTACCATTGCAAATGGTAAACGCACAATTTAGTTGACCAATTTGGTCTTCCTAACAAAGAAAAACACTCAATGGTGGCGGCCCCAAACTTGGCAAAAATGTTAATTTTCTTGCATTTAAAGAAGCAGCTCTACATAAAAACACATCTTTTGATATTGTGGTTCCAATATATACTAGTGGGATTGAAAATATTGGCTCCGGCAAAGAAAAATCATTGTTTTTAGAAATATTTATAAAATTGGGTAATTTTCCCACTAACAACCCTGTACACAAATCAAAAGAAAATACAGAGTTAGTACAAACAAAATCCCGCTAAATGTCAAAAAAGCATATGTAAACGGTATAGATTTTAATTGGATTTGAAATCCAAATTTATATGGATTTCGGGGTATATGTAAATAGCATACAAGAGTGGTACAGTAATGCTAGTTGTCGAATATTGCTCGAGAACTCTTTAAGCGACAAAGTAGATGTTATGGCCGGAGTACGACAGGGGTGCATTCTATCGCCACTGCTATTTAACTTAGTTTTAGACGTAGTTATGACAAATGCAACAAGGAACAAAAGAGGCATAACCTGGGGATTAACTGGTCGCTTAACTGATCTTGACTATGCATACGATATATGTATGTCTCATTACACACAGACATTCTGATATGGTAGATAATTTAAAATTAGTTGAGCTTGAAGCTGCAAAAGCTGGTCTAAGAATAAATATTCCTAAAACCAAGGTTATGAGTATTAACTTTTCATGTAGTGCACCATTTTCTTTTAATAATATAAATCTTCAGGATGTAAATGAATTTTGCTACTTGGGTAGCATCGTAACGATCAGGGGTAACTCATGAATAGTAGTGTCAGTAATAACGAAGTCGTTATTAATAGATGGCAATCTTTTTTTGGAAAGTATTTGGGAACGATTTGGGAATAACGAAAAATAAACATTGAAAATTTTAAAAAAGATGAATGAAAATTATTGTTGTGTCACGAGAAAATAGAAAAATACATAATAAAATAAAGAAATTAATTTAATTAAATCAAAACAACCAGCAAAATTAAACGAAAAATAAAAGGTAAGCAAAACTTCCAGCTTTCCCAAATGGCATTTGTAAAACTAACACCACCTTTAAACGTCAAAAAGAACTGACTCATGGATAGTCTTTATAAATATAAGTTTTTGGTAACGATTACTGGCGGATCTTCTGAAGACGTTTTAAATCGTATTCTTAAAGCTAAACAAGCGTTTGGTCAGCTAAGCACAGTATGGAAATCTCCAATTCTTTCTCTTAACACAAAAATAAACATATTCAACTCTTGTGTGAAATCTGTACTTCTGTATCGCTGCGAAACTTGGAACATGGCAGCCTTCGACGTAAATACTGTACAATTTTTTGTTAATAAATGTCTAAGGAGAATACTACATATATTCTGGCCCAACACCATTTCAAACACAGATCTATGGACTCGTACACGCCAAACGCCTTTACATATCGACATCCTTAAACGTAAATGGCGATGGATAGGTCATACCTTGCGACGTCCGATTAACGATATAACTCGAAATGCGATAGATTGGAACCCCCAAGGAAGCAGACGAAGAGGACGACCCGCTCATACCTGGCGAAGACAATTGGACTTAGAAGCGTCTAGAATAGGCAAAACCTGGCCTGAAATCAAAAACCTTTCGGCAAATAGAACAATTCGTTGAGGCCCTATGCTCCTTATAGGAACTACAGGAACCAATATATATTGACAATTTTTATTTATTAACCAGTTATTACCAACTATTTTCAACGATTTCACAAATTTAACTAATGTGGTGTTGCCTGTAACTGGAAATTCAGTTAAATTCAAAATTGTTTTTAAAATTAGTTACCATCAACCGAGTGAAAACAACTGGGGCTCAGTTAGGTGTATTTCAACTGGGACTTAGTTAAATTTTTAGTAGCCAGTAACTGGGAATTTTATTGGGTGCATCAACTCACTCGTCACTCGTTAATAATAAAAAAATGAACGAACAGGGTTGTTTTTTCTATTTTGATTTATCTATTGAATTCTGTATAAGCGTTGTAAATAGTTGATTCAACTTTACTGATTATTCAACGATATCAACATTATTTTTTGTTGAATACGGCATTATTCTGTAAAACTTGATCTACAATGGGTTTACTAATTTTTCTACTAAGATATTTCTATGAGTGTAGGCAATAAATTTCACTCAAAATTCATTTATGCTTGTTTTCTGCACTAATGCAAAGACCCCAATCGAGCTATGATAATCGGTCTTGAATATTTCTTAATTTTCTTATCGCTATTTTTACTCAACAACAGTTTGCAACAGTGTAAAATTGGAGAAAAAAAGTAATTAATTTTTTTGTGATTCGCGTATTATAGTTTTTGACTCTCCTGGACACTGGACAAATTTCGCAAAGGTTTTTTGTTTTGTTTGAATTCATAAAGTGCCACTTATTGTTAGACGAGCAGACATGTAGAAAGTCTGTCGAAAATGTTAAAAAAAAAATTTTAACTGTCTAAGCGCAGAAAAAGTAAATAAAATTTGATAATTTGAAATAATGGCTCTACTAATCTTTTGAAAATATTCAGGAAATAATTTGACAAAATCGCCAAAGCAATCAGCAATCATTTTGTAAATCGGCAAAATATCGCAGCGTCGCCAACAGAGTCATAGAGTAGTCCAACAAATGGCGTTTGAAAAAGTAGTAAACAAAAACCATATGGTATTGTTTACGAAATTTTATCACAAACCGAAATTCGAGCGAGATGAAAGATACCAGTTTTACAGTGAGAATGCAGATTTTTTTGTCTCTCTTTGCTTTGCGTTTGAACCAGTGTTGCCACCTCATGTGTAATTACACATATCATGTGTATTTTTTTTTTCATGTGTAGCCCATGTGTAAAGCCGCCCAGAGACACAATACATGTTGGATGACTTGTTAGTTGACCAAAAAATATTTTCAAAATACACTTATCCGACAAATTTATACACATGTTGGACGACCGCTCATTTTTTTAAAATTCTTGAAGGAGTAACATGAATATTTTTTTTTATTTTTCAATTTTTTTCATGTTTTTTAATATATTTAGGTTAAAATTCACTTTTTAATATCATTGCTTTATACAAAACATCATTTTGTGAAATACAATAACAAATAATGAATTAAAACGTCTCTGTTCGTACAACGGTCTGATGACAAGTCAATACACCATCCGACATGTCATCCAACTTTTCATCCGACCATCGAAAAATCAAAACTTTTTGATTTTTCATCCGACCAGCCATCCGACCATCCGACAGCCCCATACACGAGAAAAATTACATTGGTCATCCAACAAGTCATCCAATTTGTTTGAAATGTATGGGAGCCTTAATTGTCTGCATGTGTAATTCATGTGTAATTTTAAATTTTTACTTTTTGGAGCATTTTTTTGCAGAATTTGTTTTAACAAAATTTTTAGCAGATTTTTCTGCAGAAATTGATATTTTAATGAAATTCTCCGTCATTCAGTTTTAAAAAATAACAGAAGTTTTTTAATTATTTTGCTGATTCTGTTTGCTGAGTTTACAAAAATATTTTGTGAACATTTCAACTGATTATTTTAAAATTTTACAGATTTTTTTTTTATTTCGTGAAATTTAAACGAATAAAAATTGTCAAAACTAAAAAATAGCAGACTATTTAGCTAATTTTACAAAAATAGTTAGTTATCATTAGTATTTTTTTAAAAAAAATTTTATTAAAAAAAAAAAATTTACGATTTGAAAAAAAAAGTAAAATACAACAAACTGTTTCTGTGAAATAAGCAACCTTTTCTGCCGTTTTTTGTCTTTAAAATTTAGCAATATTTTCGTTTATGTTTATGAATAAAATTTTTTACTTAAACAATACATTTAAGGTGTTTTGATTTTTCATCAAGTCTGCAGATTTTTCTGCTTTAATCAGCAGGGGTTTCGGTTAAAATGAGCAGAGTTTCAGCTGAAATCAATATATTTTTTTTGCTGTTTTTCAGATTTTCTTCTGATTTGACTTAGATTATCCAGACAGAAATTTCGCAAAAAAAATATAAATCGTAGGGTTTTTGAGCAGCAAAAACCAGACTTTGGTTAACCGTTATATTTTGAAAATTAAAAAAAAAAAACGTTAATAAAAAAAAGCCTGTGTAATTTCATGTGTAATTTTGGCATGATCCATGTGTAATTCGTGATTTCATGTGTAATTTTGGCATGACCCATGTGTAATTTACGATTTTGTTGGTGGCAACACTGGTTTGAACTTTAGTTTGGCATTGCCAGAATTTTCCAATTATCTTTGGTGATGCCAGATCTACAAAACGGTCGATGGATTACCAGAGTCATAGTGACATAGTAATCATAGGGGTGAAACGAATAAGTTTCGCACACGTGTATGTATTAGTGACGGCACGCGCGTGTAACTTTTGACGTTTCATACAAAACATAAACAAACAACGAAAATACAGATGCAAAAGCTCACACGTACAGGTACACGTATTCTAGGCAGAGAAGTAAAATTAGTATGTGCGCTCCGTTATCCTCGAAAAGTTATCCTCGATTTTTGGTAACGCAAAAAAAATATTTTTTAAACAAAAGTTAGCCTCGAAAAGTTATCCTCGATTTTTTTTTTGCTTGAAAAAAGTTAGCCTCGAAAAGTTATCCTCGATTTTTTTACGACTGGTTTAATAATTTTAAAAAATTAATTTTATTTATAAATTATTTATTTATTTAAAGAAATAAAATGTATTTCGATGATATATATGTATATTTAAAATATCTTTGTCTAATAAAAAGTTTTTGCATACAAAAAAAAAATAAGATTGAGTTGATTTTTTATGTGGCCACATCAATTGGATTGAAATCCAGGAGCAACTAGAGTGCGTACAAATTTGCACGGTAGTTTTAATGAAAGCTAATGGACCAAGGAACATATAAAACTTCCGTGCAAAATTAGTTACTGAAGGATTATTGAGAAAAATGATTAAATCTAAAAGTTACATTAGAGTATTTTATGAAAAGTCTGGGAATTCATTTTCTGTTTTTCGGGCATTATACTGAAGTAACAAGAGAGCATACAAATTTGCACGGTAGTTTAAATGAAAGCTAATGGACCAAGGAACATATAAAACTTCCGTGCAAAATTAGTTACTGAAGGATTATGGAGAAAAATGGTCAAATCTAAAAGTTGCATTAGAGTATTTTATGAAAAGTCTGGGAATTCATTTTCTGTTTTTCGGGCATTATACTGAAGTAACTAGAGATAATACAAATTTGCACGGTAGTTTTAATGAAAGCTAATGGACCCAGGAACATATAAAACTTCCGTGCAAAATTAGTTACTGAAGGATTATTGAGAAAAATGATCAAATCTTAAAGTTACATTAGAGTATTTTATGAAAAGTCTGGGAATTCATTTTCTGTTTTTCGGGCATTATACTGAAGTAACAAGAGAGCATACAAATTTGCACGGTAGTTTAAATGAAAGCTAATGGACCCAGGAACATATAAAACTTCCGTGCAAAATTAGTTACTGAAGGATTATGGAGAAAAATTGTCAAATCTAAAAGTTACATTAGAGTATTTTATGAAAAGTCTGGGAATTCATTTTCTGTTTTTCGGGCATTATACTGAAGTAACAAGAGAGCATACAAATTTGCACGGTAGTTTAAATGAAAGCTAATGGACCCAGGAACATATAAAACTTCCGTGCAAAATTAGTTACTGAAGGATTATGGAGAAAAATGGTCAAATCTAAAAGTTACATTATACGGTATTTACACCAACGAAAACAACTTGTTTTTGAATATTTTTTGGTTTTTGGCAAAAACTATGTAGTTTTTCCATACAATTTAAAAACTGCGTTGCCAACCAAAACTAAACAAAAACTAGAGTTTTGGCTGTGTTCACTACTAGCTAATCATTCTGTGTGAATACTTTTTTTCAGTTTTGTTTTGCTTAACTCGAATGTCAAAAATAAAATATTTGTTTTTTGTGAAATTATTATTCCAATCTGTTAAAAAAGTTAATAAATATGTAATTTATTTTTTTTATTAACGTGTGGCTATTGTTATTTTGTGTTTTTTAGTGAATTTATAAAATAATTATTCGGTATAAACGGTTTGGTTTTCAAAAATCAGTTTTGGCCAAAAACAAGTTAGTTTTTGTTTGGTCTAAACATAGTATTAGAGTATTTAATGAAAAGTCTGGGAATTCATTTTCTGTTTTTCGGGCATTATACTGAAGTAACAAGAGAGCATACAAATTTGCACGGTAGTTTAAATGAAAGCTAATGGACCCAGGAACATATAAAACTTCCGTGCAAAATTAGTTACTGAAGGATTATGGAGAAAAATGGTCAAATCTAAAAGTTACATTAGAGTATTTTATGAAAAGTCTGGGAATTCATTTTCTGTTTTTCGGGCATTATACCGAAGTAACAAGAGAGCATACAAATTTGCACGGTAGTTTAAATGAAAGCTAATGGACCCAGGAACATATAAAACTTCCGTGCAAAATTAGTTACTGAAGGATTATGGAGAAAAATGGTCAAATCTAAAAGTTACATTAGAGTATTTTATGAAAAGTCTGGGAATTCATTTTCTGTTTTTCGGGCATTATACTGAAGTAACAAGAGAGCATACAAATTTGCACGGTAGTTTAAATGAAAGCTAATGGACCCAGGAACATATAAAACTTCCGTGCAAAATTAGTTACTGAAGGATTATGGAGAAAAATGGTCAAATCTAAAAGTTACATTAGAGTATTTTATGAAAAGTCTGGGAATTCATTTTCTGTTTTTCGGGCATTATACTGAAGTAACTAGAGATAATACAAATTTGCACAGTAGTTTTAATGAAAGCTAATGGACCCAGGAACATATAAAACTTCCGTGCAAAATTAGTTACTGAAGGATTATTGAGAAAAATGATCAAATCTAAAAGTTACATTAGAGTATTTTATGAAAAGTCTGGGAATTCATTTTCTGTTTTTCGGGCATTATACTGAAGTAACAAGAGAGCATACAAATTTGCACGGTAGTTTAAATGAAAGCTAATGGACCCAGGAACATATAAAACTTCCGTGCAAAATTAGTTACTGAAGGATTATGGAGAAAAATGGTCAAATCTAAAAGTTACATTAGAGTATTTTATGAAAAGTCTGGGAATTCATTTTCTGTTTTTCGAGCATTATACTGAAGTAACTAGAGATAATACAAATTTGCACGGTAGTTTTAATGAAAGCTAATGGACCCAGGAACATATAAAACTTCCGTGCAAAATTAGTTACTGAAGGATTATGGAGAAAAATGGTCAAATCTAAAAGTTACATTAGAGTATTTTATGAAAAGTCTGGGAATTCATTTTCTGTTTTTCGGGCATTATACTGAAGTAACAAGAGAGCATACAAATTTGCACGGTAGTTTAAATGAAAGCTAATGGACCCAGGAACATATAAAACTTCCGTGCAAAATTAGTTACTGAAGGATTATGGAGAAAAATGGTCAAATCTAAAAGTTACATTAGAGTATTTTATGAAAAGTCTGGGAATTCATTTTCTGTTTTTCGGGCATTATACTGAAGTAACTAGAGATAATACAAATTTGCACGGTAGTTTTAATGAAAGCTAATGGACCCAGGAACATATAAAACTTCCGTGCAAAATTAGTTACTGAAGGATTATTGAGAAAAATGATCAAATCTTAAAGTTACATTAGAGTATTTTATGAAAAGTCTGGGAATTCATTTTCTGTTTTTCGGGCATTATACCGAAGTAACAAGAGAGCATACAAATTTGCACGGTAGTTTAAATGAAAGCTAATGGACCCAGGAACATATAAAACTTCCGTGCAAAATTAGTTACTGAAGGATTATTGAGAAAAATGATCAAATCTTAAAGTTACATTAGAGTATTTTATGAAAAGTCTGGGAATTCATTTTCTGTTTTTCGGGCATTATACTGAAGTAACTAGAGATAATACAAATTTGCACGGTAGTTTTAATGAAAGCTAATGGACCCAGGAACATATAAAACTTCCGTGCAAAATTAGTTACTGAAGGATTATTGAGAAAGAAGATGAAATCTAAAAGTTGTTTTAGAATATTTTATGAAAATACACTTAAAAAAAACACTAAAAATCGACAGATTTCCCGGTAAAGCGCTGGATTCATCGGAAAAAACTACCAAGGTAACCCTAAAATCCAAATGTGGTATTAATTTCCAGTGAATGTTTTTTTCTTAGAGATTAATTACAATTGGGGCGGGAAGCAGAAAAACGCGTCAAAAATCGAGTGATTAATTTAAATTAAGCGTCAAGCGGTTTGCGGGTTTCCCTACATTATTTTTTACATACATACACTCAACCAAAAATCATTGTATTCCCAAAGAAAATCGCTGTAAATTCAACAGAAATCATTGTTGATTTTGACCCTACAAATATTTATGTTGATTTCAATAAAAATTGTTGTCAGTTTTTGTAATAGTTGATCAACTCGTTTTTTTGTAAATCGACTCGTATTTTTTGTAAACTCAACTCATATTTTTGTTAATATAAGAAATATTATTAATAAAAAAAAGCTTGTTGTTATTTGTTAATATTCTTTTATTAAGTAAAAATCACAATATTTTTAGAATTATCACCGGCTTTTTAAGCTGCAATATTTCAACACAAGATTTTCACACACTTCTTTTATTTATGTTTTGCACTCGTAAGCCATTCTCCAGTTTTCTAATGACACCAAATCAAAAGCCTTAAAAAAAAAACAAACAAAAATATAATATGGTATGAATACATAAAGTAACCAATGTATTTTATTACTTACCAAATATTTACAGATCAGAATCTGATCATCAGATCCTATTTTAATTTATTTTTATAATATTAAATATTTTTATAAGAAACAAACACAAAATAATTTTATAAGAGACAAACAAACTTCACATTGCAATGCATTGCTACCAACTTGATAATACAAAAATGAACGAACAGGGTTGTTTTTTCTTTTTTGGTTTTATCTATTGAATTCTGTATAAGCGATGTAAAGAGTTGATTCAACTTTACTGATTATTCAACGATATCAACATTAATTTTTGTTGAATACGGCAATATTCTGTAAAACTTGATCTACAATGGGTTTACTAATTTTTCTACTAAGATATTTCTATGAGTGTACTTGAAAATGTATATTTGATGTGATAATTATTTTAATTTTATTTAGAATTTTTACTTTTGGCAAGAACATTTTTTTTATATTTAAACAATAAATTTTTTTTAATATTTAAGAACTCATTCAATTAAGGTCGAGATACAAAATCTTATAAAACAGTTAAATAAGAAAATAATTAAATAGAACAGCACAATTAATTTATTCAAAACAATAAAAAATAAAATACACAATAGGTAAAACAAATTTTACATATTGCATCTTTTAAGACTTGAAAAATTCATGAAAACATCTTTTTTTACAATTTCTATTAATTTTTCAGCAAACTCAATTGTTTAAATAATTTTCCATATATTTTTTTTTTGACAATTCCCAAGCATTTTTTTCATGTTTTGCTTCGTTGTTTATTTCCATCTGCCAAAAAATATTTACTAAAACTATATTTTACAACACTGTACTGAAAAACAATACTTTTTTTGCTTAAAATCCGGCAACACCAAAAAATAAAATGAGAGGAAAAATGAGAGAGAGAGAAAAACGCCATGAAAATAGAGTAGAATCTATTTCGACGGAAAAACGCCGCGGAAAAATGTATGGGGAGAGTGGCGGAAAACCGCTTCCCGCTCCAATTGTGATTATTCTCTTATGTATTTTGCGTAGGGGTGAAACGAACAAGTTTCGCATATGTGTATGTATTAGTGACGGCACGCGCGTGTAACTTTTGACGTTTCATACAAAACGTAAACAAACAACGAAAATACAGATGCAAAAGCTCACACGTACAGGCACACGTATTCTAGGCAGAGAAGTAAATTTAGTAGTATTTTGTATGCGTCCATATTGAAAGTACCAAAATTAGCACTCGTGTTGCATGTCTATATGGTCTGTGGTATTTTGCCGAAATTGCAAATGTTTACGCAAATTTATAATTTTTGCCTAAATTTTTCACCAATAATTAAACTAGTTAACAATGAATGCGAACACCGTTTTAGACTATCCAAATTTCAATAAAATCGGTTAACCCTTTGCGAGCCGTTACCAAACTTATTTTTTATAAATGTTCAAACTAGAGATGGGCACATGAGCAGATTAGAGCGTGATTTATTTACTCTTCATATTTCCTTTCGGACCAAAAAAAGCATCAAAAAATTGTAAAATTTGGCTTAAATTAAGATTTCGTCCCAAAAAAACAAAGAAAAGTGTAAAATTATGCTGAACTTTAAATTTTGCTGAAAACTTTGAACGATTTTTGAAATTTTAGTTTTTGATTTTTTTTTTATAAATAAGGGTTTCGTGAGTGTGAGTGAAGCTTGCGTGAGTGTGAGTTGTATTAAAGGCATGTTCTAACGTACAGCTAAAAACCGTTTTTAGCAACAATATTCAACTTCAATAGAAAACAACAACTTTCAATAAAAAAATTTGTTTAAAAAAACTTTCTCTACACAAATTTATTGTACACAATTTTCTATAGAAAAGTTTATTATCAAAAATATTCTGTAGAAAAATTTATTATCAAAATTTTTCTGTAAAAAACTGCATCGAAAATTTTCTATAGAAAAACATATCGAAAATTTTCTACAGATAAATTTATAATCAAAAATTTTCTATAGAAAAATTTATTATCCAAAATTTTTTGTACAACAATTTATTATTAAAAATTTTCTTAGTGATAACAGGGTATATCAAAGGGTATGCAGCAGCTAAAAAATATAAAGTTGTTCACTTGGCTTTTTTGTGGGCTCAAAAATTGGACCAACATTTTCTATTTGTATACAAAAATTTCACTAATACTGGTGTCTGTTATGACTTCAGAACGTTTTCAATTAGAGCGAAAATTTTAGAATCACATAAAAAAAGATTTGGTGTTTCCAAATCACATATTTCTTAATTATATGTTCGAAAAATTTTACTAAGATATGCTAGATGCGAAACACGGGCTTTTGTTTAAAAATAAATTAAATTAAATAAAAAAAATAAATAAAAAAGTTTTGCACAATTTTTAAACAAAAATATATATTTAACACCAATTTATCATTGAATTTCTCATTAAATAATATATATTCACGAATATGAGTTGGATAAATTACTCTTATATACCTTAAACTCAACAATGTTTCGCATCTTGATAATTCTATGAACATATGGTAATAAACCCCAGTTGTAAAATGTAGTACTTTTTAATAGGAATAATAACTGGCAACACCATGGATTGGCATCACCATTTATCGAAAATTTTTCGAAGATAAACAACGCCATGTTGAATTTTGTAAAATTTTATAATTAATTTATTTTTACAATTTTTAAGTATTTTAAGTGAGTTAAACTAAAAGTGTTGTGCATTAAAAAATATAAAATTTTGTGCTCTTTCTTTTGAAAGTATTTCTCAGCCGGGAAAACGTGTAGTTATTGAAATATGTGATTTTTTTAATTTGTATACTTTTGTTGTTATTTTTGCACAACTTCCGAACAAAATTTCGATAAATTATGGAGTGTTTTTAAAATAATTTTTACATATATTTAGTCTTAACAAAATGTTGATTTTTTATGAAAATAAAAAGAATATATATCAAATTATAAATTAAACATGGGTTTTTTATTTTTAAGTTAATATTTATAGGGGAAAAAGTCCATTCTAATTACTTTCAGTTAGCTTTTTACACACGAAAGTAAAACGAAAAAAAAATTCGGAAGTGAAACCCAGGGGGGTAATTGTGTATTTCGATTCGAAAAGAGAAGCTATTCGAACGACATTTTTGGTTCCAATTTAAAATACCTAAAATAATTTTTATTCGAGCGAAAATCTTTTGGCATATTAATGTTTATCCTTTTATTCTAAAAATAAACAAAAAAATATTTTTCTCATATCGAGTTAGATTTTACAAAGGATCAAAATTTTCCGAATTCGAACAGTTTCTTACGAATCGAATTACACAATTACCCCCCAGGACACCAATATATTCGGAAGTGTTTCACTTTCACGTGGATGTGAAAGTCATGACAGACACGACTATCACATATTTAAATTAGAATAATAAGAAAATCTACCCTGCAAACAAAACGATACGACATCGATTCGCCGGCTGTATTGCCGATACGATAAATGTTATTGCGGCAATTATCGCATTCGTATCGCCGGCGATACACCTTTCGGGAGAAACTGTTACCCGACGGCAATACATCTCGGCGATACGAAAACGATTCGTCTTGGCGATAAAGGGCAATATCGCCAGATAATCGTATAAACGAAAAATAATAGATTTGTATGTATCGCCGGAATATCACCAAAATGATAAACCGGCGATACAGCTATATCGATTCCCTGAAGCTAAAAATAAACATTATTTTTTTCATTCATATTTTAGTCATGTTAACAGGACTAAAAACATTTGCATTCACCTGAAAAATATATCTGCAACATTCGCTGAACTTTTTATTTTATCTTTGAACGCAAATTTGTATTTTTCGGCCAAATTTATATTCTTTCAAAGATTTCTGGTTGTGCTTGATAAATTAGTTTATTTTAAATTGACAAAGAAATAAAAATTTTCAATATTTTTTATTTGTTTATCGCCAAAATATCGTTCGTATGAGAAAACGGCGATATAATAAAAATACTACTTTGATTTTTTATTGAAATGATAAATTTTCGTATCGCCGCAATATCTTTTCGGCGATATATCGCCCTATTGTTTGCAGGGTAATATGAATCACTAATGGTGTTTTCTTTTCTGAAAAAAAAATGTTT
This sequence comes from Pegoplata infirma, assembly GCA_963921195.1. NCBI lineage: Eukaryota > Metazoa > Arthropoda > Insecta > Diptera > Anthomyiidae > Pegoplata > Pegoplata infirma. The sequence continues at coordinate 139,700,714 of OY992536.1, forward strand.
GCCTTTTAGGGTATACATTTTTAAAATGTTTAACTCACACCTTCAAAAAATTGCATTTTATTTGACTGGAATAGAACTGAATAGAACACAACATACCTCAATCACAGACTAAATACAGACTCGACAGTAGAGTTTTATGAGAAAAAATGGGGAAAAACTAAGCGATTTTAGGAGAAAACAGAGCGGTTTTTAGTCCGTTTTACGCTAACATGGCAACACTTTCTACGACTAAGGAGTGAGTGAAACAACAAAAACCGATCTGGCATCTATTTTTCTTACGGCGCGTTATATTAGTTTTCTCTTTCTAACTTAATTCGTAGAATAATTTGAAAATATTAACCATATGGTTCAGAACTACTTTTTTGACACCTGTCACTTATGTCGAGTCTGTATTAGTCTGTGCCTCAATACTCTGCCACAGACTAATACAGACTCGACATAAGTGACAGGTGTCAAAAAAGTAGTTCTGAACCATATGGTTAATATTTTCAAATTATTCTACGAATTAGGTTAGAAAGAGAAAGCTGCCATAACGCGTCAAAAGAAAAATAGATGCCAGATCGGTTTTTGTTGTTTCACTCACTCCTAAGTCGTAGAAAGTGTTGCCATGTTAGCGTAAAACGGACTAAAAACCGCTCTGTTTTCTCCTAAAATCGCTTAGTTTTTCCCCAGTTTTTCTTATAAAACTCTACTGTCGAGTCTGTTTATAGTCTGTGACTCTGCCCTGTATTTTTTTAACAGCTGTTATGAGAAAACAACACAGAAAAAGTCAGCTGTTGTATAAGGCAATTTCAACCCCGTGATTTTTTACGGGGTAAAAAGTGCAATTTTTTTGCACTTTAAAGGGCAGACATTTTTAGAAAAGAACACGATATTCTTTATAAGGGTTGACATTTTTTTAGAAAACACAAAAACATAATTTTTGGGACAAAATGCAAAAAAAAGGTACATTTTTTGCCAGAAAAGAAAACACCATAATACTGTCGCATTTTAGAACATTTTGTGACAAAAAATGTTGGTCCGAGATTTCTCCAAAAATTGAATATGTCTCCACTGCCACCTCTTTCTTTATACTCTTTGATATGAATCACTAATACTGTCGCATTTTAGAACACTTTGTGACAAAAAATTTTGGTCCGAGATTTGAGATTTCTCCAAAAATTTAATAAGTCTCCACTGCCACCTCTTTCTTTATACTCTTTGCAGCAGGGCACACTGAAATCTAAAAAACTAAAATTGAAAAAACTAGTCAATTATTTCTAAATTTATACTCACCCAATATATCCAATGAGAGATTACCACTCCATGTCATCCTGTTTGTGGACTGGCTCGAGTGCCAGTGAAAAATTTACGCAAAAATTATAAATTTGCGTAAACATTTGCAATTTCGGCAAAATACATAAGAAAAAAAACATTCACTGGAAATTAATACCACATTTGGATTTTAGGGTTACCTTGATATTTTTTTTTCCGATGAATCCAGCGCTTTACCGGGAAATCTGTCGATTTTTAGTGTTTTTTTTTAAGTGTATTTTCATAAAATATTCTAAAACAACTTTTAGCTGAAAACAACTTTAGCTGAAATATAAGCGATTTCGCTTTTTACTTTAAAACGATATATCAGTGAAAAATTTAGGCAAAAATTATAAATTTGCGTAAACATTTGCAATTTCGGCAAAATACATAAGAGAATAATCACAATTGGAGCGGGAAGCGGTTTTCCGCCACTCTCCCCATACATTTTTCCGCGGCGTTTTTCCGTCGAAATAGATTCTACTCTATTTTCATGGCGTTTTTTCTCTCTCTCTAATTTTTCCTCTCATTTTATTTTTTGGCGTTGCCGGATTTTAAGCAAAAAAAGTATTGTTTTTCAGTACAGTGTTGTAAAATATAGTTTTAGTAAATATTTTTTGGCAGATGGAAATAAACAACGAAGCAAAACATGAAAAAAAATGCTTGGGAATTGTCAAAAAAAAAATATATGGAAAATTATTTTAACAATTGAGTTGCTGAAAAATTAATAGAAATTGTAAAAAAAAGATGTTTTTATGAATTTTTCAAGTCTTAAAAGATGCAATATGTAAAATTTGTTTTACCTATTGTGTATTTTATTTTTTATTGTTTTGAATAAATTAATTGTGCTGTTCTATTTAATTATTTTCTTATTTAACTGTTTTATAAGATTTTGTATCTCGACCTTAATTGAATGAGTTCTTAAATATTAAAAAAAATTTATTGTTTAAATATAAAAAAAATGTTCTTGCCAAAAGTAAAAATTCTAACCCCCAGTTTCTGTATGACGAACGATAGACGAACGTCAAAATTTTGCATGTATTTTGTTTTTGTTACAATAACAAAATACATGCAAATTTTTGACGTTCGTCGTTCGTTCGTCATACAGAAACTGGGGGTAAATAAAATTAAAATAATTATCACATCAAATATACATTTTCAAGTATGTATGTAAAAAATAATGTAGGGAAACCCGCAAACCGCTTGACGCTTAATTTAAATTAATCACTCGATTTTTGACGCGTTTTTCTGCTTCCCGCTCCAATTGTAATTAATCTCTAAGAAAAAAACATTCACTGGAAATTAATACCACATTTGGATTTTAGGGTTACCTTGGTAGTTTTTTCCGATGAATCCAGCGCTTTACCGGGAGATCTTTCGATTTTTAGTGTTTTTTTTAAGTGTATTTTCATAAAATATTCTAAAACAACTTTTAGATTTCATCTTCTTTCTCAATAATCCTTCAGTAACAAATTTTGCACGGAAGTTTTATATGTTCCTGGGTCCATTAGCTTTCATTAAAACTACCGTGCAAATTTGTATTATCTCTAGTTACTTCAGTATAATGCCCGAAAAACAGAAAATGAATTCCCAGACTTTTCATAAAATACTCTAATGTAACTTTAAGATTTGATCATTTTTCTCAATAATCCTTCAGTAACTAATTTTGCACGGAAGTTTTATATGTTCCTGGGTCCATTAGCTTTCATTAAAACTACCGTGCAAATTTGTATTATCTCTAGTTACTTCAGTATAATGCCCGAAAAACAGAAAATGAATTCCCAGACTTTTCATAAAATACTCTAATGTAACTTTTAGATTTGACCATTTTTCTCCATAATCCTTCAGTAACTAATTTTGCACGGAAGTTTTATATGTTCCTGGGTCCATTAGCTTTCATTTAAACTACCGTGCAAATTTGTATCAAGGACCATAGCACAGACTAATACAGACTCGACATAAGTGACAGGTGTCAAAAAAGTATTCTTTAACCATATGGTTAATATTTTCAAATTATTCTACGAATTAGGTTAGAAAGAGAAAACTGATATAACGCGCCTTAAGAAAAATGGATGCCAGATCGGTTTTTGTTGTCTCACTCACTCCTAATTCGTAGAAAGTGTTGCCATGTTAGCGTAAAACGGACTAAAAACCGCTGTGTTTTCTCCTAAAATCGCTTAGTTTTTCCCCATTTTTTCTTGTAAAACTCTACTGTCGAGTCTGTATTTAGTCTGTGACCATAGAGTAATATAGGATACCCGAACTTTCAAGTTTGTGGTAATCACTATGGCAACTCGTCCAACTCGTCCAACTCGTCCAACTTATCGTGCCATGGTGGACTGTCCACGATGGCACTAAAAATTAACCTTAGAATAGGCAAATCAAAATAAATCGAAATTTGGCAAACATTTAACAAAATTTTCGATTTAAATTTTGAAAAAATGGGAAAAATTAAGAAAAATTTCAAAAAAATTATTAAAAGTATAAAAAACAACAAAAAATTAATATTGAAGAAAAAAAAAAAATAAAAACAAAAAAAAAATAAAATAATATATAATATTAAAGAAAATAAAAAAATCACGAGAAAAAAATTAAAAAAAAAAAGAAAATTTAAAGAAAAAAAAAAACAAATTTATAAAATTAAAGTAAAAAAAAAAAAATTAAAAAAAAAGAAAATTAAGAGAAAAAAATTACAAAAAAAAAAAAAAATTAAAGAAAACAAAAAAAAAATGACACTCATGGGATTTGAACCTGAGGCCAACTAATTGCAGGGTGTACCACCTACCTACTCGTCTAAAGTATACTTTTAAAACACTATGCTAAAAAATACTATGCTTAATTAATATTAATTTACTTTTAAGAAAAAAAAAAAAATAAATAAATAAAATAAAACATTAAAAAAAACATTAAAAAAAATAAAACAAACATTTTAAAAAATAGAACATTAAAAAAAAATGCAAAAAATAATAAAAAAAAAATATAAAAAAAAACAAAAAAAAATTAAACAAATTAAAAAAAAAAATAACCTTGCACTCATGGGATTCGAACCTGAGAACAACTGATTGCAAGGTGTACCACCTACCTACTAGTCTAAAGTATACTTGTCAAAAACTGCGGCATACTTTTTTTATTAACATGTATTTGAAACAACAACAAAAAACAACTTTAATTAATAATGCCTAAAAGTATGCTAAGAAAATTAACATTTATTACCATTTACATTAATTAAAAAAAAAAAAAATTAAATTAAAAAAAAAAAATTCTTTTTTTTTTTAATTTTTTTCTCGTGATTTTTTTATTTTCTTTAATATTATATATTATTTTATTTTTTTTCTTCAATATTAATTTTTTGTTGTTTTTTATACTTTTAATAATTTTTTTGAAATTTTTCTTAATTTTTCCCATTTTTTCAAAATTTAAATCGAAAATTTTGTTAAATGTTTGCCAAAATTCAATTTATTTTGATTTGCCTATTCTAAGGTTAATTTTTAGTGCCATCGTGGACAGTCCACCATGGCACGATAAGTTGGACGAGTTGGACGAGTTGGACGAGTTGCCATAGTGATTCCCACAAACTTGAAAGTTCGGGTATCCTATATTACTCTATGGTCCTTGCTTGAAAGTTCGGGTATCCTATATTACTCTATGGTCCTTGTTTGTATGCTCTCTTGTTACTTCGGTATAATGCCCGAAAAACAGAAAATGAATTCCCAGACTTTTCATAAAATACTCTAATGTAACTTTAAGATTTGATCATTTTTCTCAATAATCCTTCAGTAACTAATTTTGCACGGAAGTTTTATATGTTCCTGAGTCCATTAGCTTTCATTAAAACTACCGTGCAAATTTGTATTATCTCTAGTTACTTCAGTATAATGCCCGAAAAACAGAAAATGAATTCCCAGACTTTTCATAAAATACTCTAATGTAACTTTTAGATTTGACCATTTTTCTCCATAATCCTTCAGTAACTAATTTTGCACGGAAGTTTTATATGTTCCTGGGTCCATTAGCTTTCATTTAAACTACCGTGCAAATTTGTATGCTCTCTGGTTACTTCAGTATAATGCCCGAAAAACAGAAAATGAATTCCCAGACTTTTCATAAAATACTCTAATGTAACTTTTAGATTTGACCATTTTTCTCCATAATCCTTCAGTAACTAATTTTGCACGGAAGTTTTATATGTTCCTGTGTCCATTAGCTTTCATTAAAACTACCGTGCAAATTTGTATTATCTCTAGTTACTTCAGTATAATGCCCGAAAAACAGAAAATGAATTCCCAGACTTTTCATAAAATACTCTAATGTAACTTTTAGATTTGACCATTTTTCTCCATAATCCTTCAGTAACTAATTTTGCACGGAAGTTTTATATGTTCCTGGGTCCATTAGCTTTCATTAAAACTACCGTGAAAATTTGTACGCCCTCTAGTTGCTCCTGGATTTCAATCCAATTGATGTGCCCACATAAAAAATCAACTCAATCTTATTTTTTTTTGTATGCAAAAACTTTTTATTAGACAAAGATATTTTAAATATACATATATATCATCGAAATACATTTTATTTCTTTAAATAAATAAATAAATTATAAATAAAATTATTTTTTTAAAATTATTAAACCAGCCGTAAAAAAATCGAGGATAACTTTTCGAGGCTAACTTTTTTCAAGCAAAAAAAAAATCGAGGATAACTTTTCGAGGCTAACTTTTTTTTAAAAAGAAAATTTTTTCACGTTGCCAAAAATCGAGGATAACTTTTCGAGGATAACGGAGCGCACGTAAATTAGTAGTATTTTGTATGCGTCCATATTGAAAGTACCAAAATAAGCACTCGTGTTGCATGTCTATATGGTCTGTGATAGTAATCCATCGACCGTTTTGTAGATCTGGCATCACCAAAGATAATTGGAAAATTCTGGCAATGCCAAACTAAAGTTCAAACGCAAAGCAAAGAGAGACAAAAAAAATCTGCATTCTCACTGTAAAACTGGTATCTTTCATCTCGCTCGAATTTCGGTTTGTGATAAAGTTTCGTAAACAATACCATATGGTTTTTGTTTACTACTTTTTCAAACGCCATTTGTTGGACTACTCTATGACTCTGACCAGAGGCATTGGGTACGTTCAGCAGAGAAAGCTGCTACTCAGCTGCTCCCCAACATTCTGCTGAACGGTTTAATTTTTGACATTTCAGTCAACATGTTGAGTGAGCGCTTCTCATCACTGGTAGCGTACTAAAATTATGCTACATTTGATCACAAACTGATAAATAAGCTGTTTTATTGAAATTATTTATTTTTTTTTGACGTTATTCAAGGAAATAAACAAAAAAATAATAAAAAAGTGTTTTCCACAGAAAAAATAAATGAAAATAAAAAAAAAATATAATTTATTCCAATATTTTAAAACATTCATAAAAAATGCGTTCAGCAGAGTCAACTAATCAAAACATGCTACATCTCAACTGTTGAGTAGCAGGTTTCTCTGCTGAACACGCTCATTGAGTATCTGGCATTGCCAGAATTTTCCAATTATCTTTGGTGATGCCAGATCTACAAAACGGTCGATGGATTATAGTATGTTTCCAGTGGCATGATTTGGGCAAATCAGAGTGTTTTGAGGAAATCATGTCATTTTCTACATGTTTTCCCATACATTTTTCATATGCGCAAAACATCTCAAATTGGGTGTTTTGGTACAAAACATGTCGACTTTTTAAACTCACCACTTGTTTTGGTCAGTGCAACACTGTATTTTATATTCGAAAATAAAAGCTACTCATTCGTAGTGAGTGTTCGTTAAAAGAAGAAGACATTTTATTTTTTTATTATTAAAATAATTTACAATTAGTTGTTTAAACATCTTTATTTAATTATAATAAACTACACCCAAAAAATTTCCCAGTTACTGGCTACTAAGAATTTAACTAAGTCCCAGTTAAAATACACCTAACTGAGCCCCAGTTGTTTTCACTCGGTTGATGGTAACTAATTTTATAAACAATTTTGAATTCAACTGAATTTCCAGTTACAGGCAACAGAATATTAGTTAAATTTGTGAAATCGTTGAAAATAGTTGCTAATAACTGGTTAATTAATAAAAATTGTCAATGGGAACTGCTTTTTTTTTAATTTCACCATAAAAAAAAAAAAAATACTTTTAACTTTTAACAATATTATTTTATTAAAGATTCTAGTAAGATGTATTACATTGCACCAACCATTAAAAAGCCAGAGTTTGAATTCATATATCCCACTTTTAAATCACCAAATTTTACTCCTTAGCTCCTTCACACGATGCTTTTATATACAAATCTATTTATTCTCCATCTGAAAAAATATTAGTTATTTTTTTATAAAGAAAAAGCCATAAATTACAAAATAAAACTTACAGTTTAAAAATAAAAATCCGTTTGAGGTTTTTCCTTTTTTTTTATTTTTATAAAAACGATGTTGATTTTTAAAATTTGTAAACAAATAAATTAACAGGGTAACTGATAGATAGTTTTAATTAATTGAAAATCCAGTTGTTTGTTACTAACCCAGTTAATTTAAATTTATTTTAAATCAACTAAGAATTTTTGTAACTATCTAACTGGGGAATTTTTTCGGTGTACAAAATTAATTGTTTTTGGTAATTATTTTCTTAATTTTGTTGTTTTAACTATTTTGTAGTGAAAACGTCAAATTAATTACGAAAATTCGTAATTTATTTGACGTTGCAAATCACTTCAACTTGAGTGGAAACAGCTCGAAGTGTTTTGCTCAAATCAAGTGTTTTTGATCTTGATGGAAACATGGTTTTACTATGGGTACGTTCAGCAGAGAAAGCTGCTACTCAGCTGCTACTCAACATTCTGCTGAACGGTTTGATTTTTGACATTTCAGTCAACATGTTGAGTGAGCGCTTCTCATCACTAGTAGCGTACACAATTTATGCTACATTTGATCACAAACTGATAAATAAGCTGTTTTATTGAAATTATTTTTTTTTTTTGACGTTATTTAAAGAAGTATACACAACAAATCATAAAAAAGTATTTTTTACAGCAAAAAATAAACGAAAGCGTCAAAAAAAAAATATTTTAATTTTTTAAAACATTCACAAAAAAAATGCGTTCAGCAGATTCAACTAATCAAAACATGCTACATCTCAACTGTTGAGTAGCAGGTTTCTCTGCTGAACACGCTCTATGTCACTATGTGGATTACTATGTCACTACACGCAAAAAAAAATCTGTGTCAGATTGAGCAATCCTACTTGGTAAAATTTTGTTCATACCAAAAAAAAATTTTTACCAAGTTTTTGCTAAAATTATGCTTGTCGATGTTAAAGTAACATCACAGACTAAAGGGCAGTTTACATGTTAACTACCCTTGACCACCCTTATCTACTATTTCCCAGTATTGGTGATACGATTTGCTGGGTTTAAATAATTTTGTATGAAAAATTATTTGAATTTGACAATTGTTATCCTCCAATACTGGGAAATAGTGGATAAGGGTGGTCAAGGGTAGTTAACATGTAAATCAAGCTTAATACAGACTCGACATAAGTGACAAGTGTCAAAAAAGTATTCTTTAACCATATGCTTAATATTTTCAAATTATTCTACGAATTAGGTTAGAAAGAGAAAACTAATATAACGCGCCATAAGAAAAATGGATGCCAGATAGGATTTTGTTATTTCACTCACTCCTAAGTCGTAGAAAGTGTTGCCATGTTAGCGTAAATCGGACTAAAAACCGCTGTGTTTTCTCCTAAAATCGCTTAGTTTTTCCCCATTTTTTCCTGTAAAACTCTACTGTCGAGTCTGTATTTAGTCTGTGGTAACATAATTAGTTTTTTATGTAAAATAACCAAGTAGCTTGCACAATAACGCAAATTACTTGCACAAAAATTTATCGAAAGAAAACAACAAAAAAAAAAAAACAAATACAGACCGCCATATTCATTTTTTACTTTTGTGTGCGTGCTTCGTTTATTTTTTGTGCTATAAAACGTAAAAAGGAAATTGACAAATAAAATTTAAATAAATTAATAAATAAATATAAATAATTAGTTTTTTAAGAAATAAATAAATTTAAGATAAAACAAAAAACACCATTCATTTAGCAAAACCAATGGAGTCCCAGACGTTTGTTTCAATGAATTACAAATGGAATGATAAAGTGAGTATACCCCTATTCCGAAGACACCAATAAGGTTTAATAGATTTTTAGTTAAAAATTAGTGTTTGGTAATAATTTTCTATTTTAACAGGGTACTGCTAAATAAATTTTTGAAGCTATGGCGAATCCTTCACAACAATAAAGAGCGTGGGCACCAGTCCTCCCTTTAGTTATAAAATTAAAACCTGAAACTCATTTATATAGCAAAGCCAATGGAGTCCAGACCTGTTTTGATGAGTTACAAATGGAATCACAAAGTAAGTGTTCCTCCTAACCAAAAGACCAATGGGGTTTACTAGTTTTTTAATTTAAAAATTTATGTTTTGTAATAATTTTCTATTTTTGCAGGATGCTTTTAAATAAATTCGTGAAGCTATAGCGGATCCTTAACTACACGCAAAAAAAAATCTGTGTCAGATTGAGCAATCCTACTTGGTAAAATTTTTTTCATACCAAAAAAAATTTTTACCAAGTTTTTGTAACATAATTAGTTTTTTATGTAAAATAACCAAGTAGCTTGCACAATAACGCAAATTACTTGCACAAAAATTTATCGAAAGAAAACAACAAAAAAAAAACAAATACAGACCGCCATATTCATTTTTTACATTTGTGTGCGTGCTTCGTTTATTTTTTGCGTTATAAAACGTAAAAAGGAAATTGACAAATAAAATTTAAATAAATTAATAAATAAATAATTAGTTTTTTAAAAGATAAATAAATTTAATATAAAAAAAGCTAAAGTTAATTTTGCTGTCATAACTTAAAACACCATTCATTTAGCAAAACCAATGGAGTCCCAGACGTTTGTTTCAATGAATTACAAATGGAATGATAAAGTGAGTATACCCCTATTCCGAAGACACCAATAAGGTTTAATAGATTTTTAGTTAAAAATTAGTGTTTGGTAATAATTTTCTATTTTAACAGGGTACTGCTAAATAAATTTTTGAAGCTATGGCGAATCCTTCACAACAATAAAGAGCGTGGGCACCAGTCCTCCCTTTAGTTATAAAATTAAAACCTGAAACTCATTTAGATAGCAAAGCCAATGGAGTCCAGACCTGTTTTGATGAGTTACAAATGGAATCACAAAGTAAGTGTTCCTCCTAACCAAAAGACCAATGGGGTTTACTAGTTTTTTAATTTAAAAATTTATGTTTTGTAATAATTTTCTATTTTTGCAGGATGCTTTTAAATAAATTCGTGAAGCTATAGCGGATCCTTCACTTCAAGAAAAAGCGTAGGCAGCAGTCACTGGAGAAAATTGTACATAAAGGGTCAGTTGGTCGGTGGTAAATAAAATCCTACCCAACATTTATTATATTAATATGGATTTATTCTGTGAAAATTTTAAATTCCACAAATATACAAATTTTTACAAAAATTTTATAGAAAATTTATTTTAGCATAAATGTGGTAATTTTTAGCATTATTTTTAGTCACCTTTTCTAATAATTTTGGTATATTTCACCATATTTCTTTTGGTATATTTTACCAAATGTTTGCTTAAATAGCATTAGCATTTTCTTTAAGTACTTAAACATGTTTATGTACCTTAACAAGTTTAAATTTAAACATGTTTAAATGGTTAAACATGTTTAAAAAAATGAATGCGAATATGCACACAAAAAAGAGACGTGTGTGAAAATATCCAATCGAACTTGGTAACTTTTTTTTTATATGAAGTTTAATGAATTCACACGAAGCTTGTTAAAATTTATCTAGATAATGTATAAATTACATAATGCAAACCTTAGGTAAAAAATCCATGGCTTTTTAGAATAACACACGGTCTTTTACATTTTATGAAATATAACTTTCATTTTTTGTCTATTGCAAAGCAGCACCACAGACTAATACAGACTCGACATAAGTGACAGGTGTCAGAAAAGTAGTTCTGAACCATATGGTTAATATTTTCAAATTATTCTACCAATTAGGTTAGAAAGAGAAAACTGATATAACGCGCCATAAGAAAAATAGATGCCAGATCGGTTTTTGTTGTTTCACTCACTCCTAAGTCGTAGAAAGTGTTGCCATGTTAGCGTAAAACGGACTAAAAACCGCTCTGTTGTATCCTAAAATCGCTTAGTTTTTCCCCATCTTTTCTTATAAAACTCTACTGTCGAGTCTGTTTATGCACTCAACCAAAAATCATTGTATTCCCAAAGAAAATCGCTGTAAATTCAACAGAAATCATTGTTGATTTTGACCCTACAAATATTTACGTTGATTTTAATAAAAATTGTTGTCAGTTTTTGTAAAAGTTGATCAACTCGTTTTTTTGTAAATCAACTCGTATTTTTTGTAAACTCAACTCATATATTTGTTGATATAAGAAATTTTATTAATAAAAAAAAGCTGGTTGTTATTTGTAAATATTATTTTATTAAGTATAAATCACAATATTTTTTTTTAAATTATCACCGGCTTTTAAGGCTGCAATATTTAAACAAGATTTTCACACACACTTCGTTTATTTATGTTATGCATTCGTAAGCCATTCTCTCATTCTAATGACACCAAATCAAAAACCTAAAAAAAAATATCATATAGTACGAATACATAAAGAAACCAATGTATTTTATTACTTACCAAATATTTACAGATCAGAATCTGCTCATCAGATCCCATTTTTATTTATTTTTATAATATTAAATATTTTTATAAGAAACAAACACATAAAATAATTTTATAAGAGACAAACAAATTTCACATTGCAATGCATTGCTACCAACTTGATAATACAAAAATGAACGAACAGGGTTGTTTTTTCTTTTTTGGTTTTATCTATTGAATTCTGTATAAACGTTGTAAATAGTTGATTCAAATTTACTGATTATTCAACGATATCAACATTAATTTTTGTTGAATACGGCAATATTCTGTAAAACTTGATCTACAATGGGTTTACTAATTTTTCTACTAAGATATTTCTATGAGTGTAGTCTGTGGCTGCACTATATTACCAATAAACTTAGGAATCTTTCACAAAAACAATGTGAAAAGTCTTAAAATATGTGAGACGCCATTAATTATAAAATGACAAATGTACAAGCACAAGTATACACGCAAAAACGTACGGTAAACTAGAAAACTAACAAAAAAAAAGAATGCTGGAGAAAATAATATAAAATGACTAAAATAAAAATAATTAATATTAAAAACAACATTAACATAGTGATAAAAAGTAACCAGTCGAACAAATTTGTTATGAAGCTGAAATGAAGAATGGACGCCACTTACAAATAGTGTTTTTTTTGGGCCAAAAGGAAACCATACACAATTTGATAGCATTTCGTGAGTTGTAATTAAAAAAAAATAATTTTAATATTTATATAATATTAAATGTTTTTAATTTTATATTTTAAAAATAATATATACAATATTTAATAGCTTAAATAAAAAAAATTTATTTAAATATAATGGCGTCTTTCTATTAATGGGGAAACCAAAAAACCTAGGTAGTATGAAGCACTTTTCTTGTCATAAATAATCATTTATAAATAGTTATTTGAATTAAATAACTTGGGTAATTTATTTGTATTTTTTGCTCAATTTTCCGTTTCCTTAAACGGCAATATTACCTAAGGTTTTTTGCACATATATTCCTTGTTTTTTTTCATAAACGTTTACCCACGGGAATTGAGTATTTTATGCTTTTAACTTGGGTAGTGGTCTGGTACACACTTTCCTTAGGTATTTTATACCCTAATTTTGTTTAAATTCAGCCTTGTTATTTTTTGCGTGTGGTACACTTATACACCCAAAAAATTACATAGTTGCTGATTACTATTTTTTCAACTATGTCATAGGTGAAATAACCCCAACTATGCCATAGTTGATGAGAAATAGTGGTTGGTAACTATGTTCTTTCAAATAAACAAATCAACTATGGAAAAAGTTACTGACAACGATGTATTTGATAAAAATCAGACATAGTTGATATTTACTATGTAATACTAGAAGTAGTTATTATAAATGACATATTTGTTAAAAATAAAAATGCAATTTTTTTGGTTTATATTTTTTAAATTGATTTATTAAAATTACACAATGTCATTAGCTTATACCATACCATACATTCGATGCCCATCAAATCTGTTTTTTGAGATGCCTTTTTTTAAGTTGGTTGGATGCAATTTTTTTTTTCCTCTTCCGTGGTAATTAATATAGCCTTTAACATTTTAAAATTATAATTATGTATTGCTTCATTATTTTTTTTAACTTCTGACACTTCTGTTTTTTATTTTTTATTTTTTTACAATTTAAATATTTTGTTCTTTTTGAACTGCTTTCAAATTTTTTTGTGACCAACTTTGTCCATAGTTGTTATTGATTATAAATAGTTGATTTGAAATTTATTTAAAACAACTATGGAATTTGTTAACTATGCTACTATGAAATTTTTTGGGTGTAGAAATATCTTAAGGTACCTACAGACGACGCAATATTATGTACAATATTCAATTATATTGATCGTGTGTGGGTAAGATTGACCATTGTACAATCGTCAATATTACCCACACACCATCAATATAATTGAATATTGTACATAATATTGCGTCGTCTGTAGGTACCTTTAGTAGAAAAATTAGTAAACCCATTGTAGATCAAGTTTTACAGAATAATGCCGTATTCAACAAAAATTAATGTTGATATCGTTGAATAATCAGTATAGCTGAATCAACTGTTACAATGGCGTATACAGAATTCAATAGATAAAACAAAAAAGAAAAAACAACCCTGTTCGTTCGGTTTTTTTTTATTATAACGAGTGATCGAGTGAGTTGGTACACTCAACCAAAAATCATTGTATTCCCAAAGAAAATCGTTGTAAATTCAACAGAAATCATTGTTGATTTTGACCCTACAAATATTTATGTTGATTTCAATAAAAATTGTTGTCAGTTTTTGTAAAAGTTGATCAACTCGTTTTTTTGTAAATCAACTCGTATTTTTTGTAAACTCAACTCATATTTTTGTTGATATAAGAAATTTTATTAATAAATAAAAAGCTTGTTGTTATTTGTAAATATTCTTTTGTTTTTTATTAAATCACAATATTTTTAAGAATTATCACCGGGTTTTTAAGCTGCAATATTTAAACAAGATTTTCACACACACTTCGTCTATTTATGTTATGCACTCGTAAGCCATTCTCCAGTTTTCTAATGACACCAAATCAAAAACCTAAAAAAAACAAAAAAAAAATTATAATATAGTATGAATACATAAAGTCACCAATGTATTTTATTACTTACCAAATATTTACAGATCAGAATCTGATAATCAGATCCCATTTCTATTTATTTTTATAATATTAAATATTTTTATAAGAAACAAACACATAAAATAATTTTATAAGAGACAAACAAATTTCACATTGCAGTGCATTGCTACCAACTTGATAATACAAAATTGAACGAACAGGGTTGTTTTTTCTTTTTTGGTTTTATCTATTGAATTCTGTATAAGCGTTGTAAATAGTTGATTCAAATTTACTGATTATTCAACGATATCAACATTAATTTTTGTTGAATACGGCAATATTCTGTAAAACTTGATCTACAATGGGTTTACTAATTTTTCTACTAAGATATTTCTATGAGTGTAGCAATGTGTTTGTCTCTTATAAAATTATTTAATGTGTTTGTTTCTTATAAAATTATTTAATATTAGAAGAATAAATATAGGATCTGTAAATATTTGGTAAGTAATAAAATACATTGATTACTTTATGTATTCATACTTTATTAAAACGTTTTTTGTTTTTTTTAGGATTTTGTTTTGGTATCATCAGATAACTAGAGAATGGCTAATGGGTGCATAACATGAATAAACGAAGTGTGTGTGAAAATCTTTGTGAAAATCTTCAAATATTGCAGCTAAAAAGCCGGAAATAAAAAAAATATTGTGATTTATACTTAATAAAAGAATATTTACAAATAACAACAAGCTTTTTTTTAATAATAAAATTTCTTATATTAACAAAAATATGAGTTGAATTTACATAAAATACGAGTTGATTAACAAAAAAACGAGTTGATCAACTTTTACAAAAACTGACAACAATTTTTATTGAAATCAACATAAATATTTGTAGGGTCAAAATCAACAATGATTTCTGTTGAATTTACAACGATTTTCTTTGGAAATACAATGATTTTTGGTTGAGTGTATAAAACAAAACAAAAAAAAAATAATGCAACTTTTTTCCCCACAAAAAAACGCAAAAAATAGCTAAAAATCGCCAAAAAAAATTAAAACTGCGTTATTCGAGCAACAACTAATAAAGTTGACAGCACTTTTAATATTTGTTCTGTGGGGGTGTTCTGTAATTTATGCGAAAAGTTTTCGCATCGAAAAGTATGAAACAAAAAATTCCATCGTTTCTCGATTCTGGAAAAAAAGTTGTTTCTGTATATCAATGCGAAAACGGCAGCATTTTTATTGGAATATTCCAAATCAGCTGTCAAAAAGGTAAATAAGGCGAGAAAATAATAAAAATCACAACAAAAAAAAAAACGCAATTTCACATTTTTTTTAAACACCACTCGTAACATTGGCAAACAAAAATTAAATAATAAATTAACTTATGAAAATAATGTGTAGTATATCATTAATAATATTAGTTGATAGTATTTTCTTAAAAAAAAATAGTGTTTTTTATTTATTATAACTCAAAAGTTGTTTAATTTTCGAAATATCGCACCATTTTTAAATGTGAGTGATTTTGACACTTCAACTTCAAAAGTTTTCGATCAATTGGTTTACAGAAACAGTTTTTCTCGCATCTTTCCAATAATTTTGAAAAAAATCATATTTGACAGAAAGTTTCCGCATAACAAAATTACAGAAACAGTCGAATGCGAAAAGTCAGGTTTTGTACCGATTCACGATGTTTCTGTTTCGTTTTTCATGTTTCATGTGAGAAATCTTTCGATTCGAGAGTTATAGAACACCGCCACTGGAAATGTAAATTCTACACGCAAAAAAAAAATCTGTGTAAGATTGAGCAATCCTACTTGGTAAAACTTTTTTCATACCAAAAAAATTTTTTTACCAAAGTTTTGCTAAAATTATGCTTGTCGATGTTAAAGTAACATAATTCATTTTTTATGTAAAATAACCAAGTAGCTTGCACAATAACGCAAATTACTTGCACAAAAATTTATCGAAAGAAAACAACAAAAAAAAAAATAACAAATACAGACCTCCATTTTCATTTTGTATTTTTGTGTGCGTGCTTCGTTTTTTTTTGTGTTATAAAACCGTAAAAAGGAAATTGATAAATAAAATTAAAATTAAAGTAAATTAATAAATAAAAATAAATAATTAGTTTTTTAAAAGATAAATAAATGTAAAATAAAAAAATGCTAAAGTTAATTTTGCTGTCATAACTTAAAACACCATTCATTTAGCAAAACCAATGGAGTCCCAGACGTTTGTTTCAATGAATTACAAATAGAATGATAAAGTGAGTATACCCCTATTCCTAAGACACCAATAAGGCTTAATAGATTTTTTGTTAAAAATTAGTGTTTGGTAATAATTTTCTATTTTTACAGGGTACTGCTAAATAAATATTTGAAGCTATGGCGATTCCTTCACTTCAATAAAGAGCATGGGCCCAGTCCTCCCTTTAGTTATAAAATTAAAACCTAAACAGTCATTTATATAGCAAAGCCAATGGAGTCCAGACCTGTTTTGATGAGTTACAAATGGAATCACAAAGTAAGTGTTCCTCCTAATCCAAAGACCAATGGGGTTTACTAGTTTTTTAAATTAAAAATTTATGTTTTGTAATAATTTTCTATTTTTACAGGATGCTATTAAATAAATTCGTGACGCTATAGCGGATCCTTCACTTCAAGAAAAAGCGTAGGCAGCAGTCACTGGAGAAAATTGTACATAAAGCATCAGTTGGTCGGTGGTAACTAAAATCCTACACAACATTTGTTATATTAATATGGATTTATTATGTGAAATATTTAAATTCAACAAATATACAAATTTTTACAAAAAATTTATAGAAAATTTATTTTAGCATAAATGGGGTAATTTTTAGCATTATTTTTAGTCACCTTTTCTAATAATTTTGGTATATTTCACCACATTTCTTTTGGTATATTTTACCAAGTTTTTGCTTAAATAGCATTAGCATTTTCTTCAAAATTTTTTACATAAGTGTTTTGGCTAAATTACGAAAACTACTTCGTCGGTTGTAGTTTTAGCATATTTTTGGTAAAATTATGCCAGATTTTTGCTCACTCCGACACAGATTTTTTTTTGCGTGTAGGTTCAAAATTTTTATGTTTTTTTGACAGTCTTAGCAAAATTATCATTAACCGATGTAAATTTTTTGAATTTTTTAAGTTTTTTCATGATATTGTCATACTTTTTACACTTGGTCAGTTTTCCAATGAATATATATTAGCACTGTTCTTCCAAATAGAAAAAATACAAAAAATAGCAAATGTAATTATACCTGTATGTAAAAAAGATATTAAAAATTAAATTAAAATAAACCTTTTTTATGTAAAATGGTCTATTTTATAAAATTCCCGGATTTCCCGGGAAAAATTAAAAAAATTCCCGGGAATTCCCGTCAGTCTTTTCCCGGGAATTCCCGGGAAATACGACCCGGGAATTCCCGGACCCCAAACACTACGCCAAACACATTTCAAAATCGCTACGTTTGGCGAGAAATCGCCATATCTGACAGCCTTGGAAGTAGTGTTTGGGGTCCGGGAATTCCCAGGAATTTTTTTTATTTTTCCCGGGAAATCCGGGAGTTTTATAAAATAAACCTTTTTACATAAAAATGCTTATTTTAATTTAATTTTAAATATATTTTAACAGAAAAAAATTTAAATTGTTTAAAAAAAAAACACTCAAACGAGTTATGGCAACTTTCTACAGCCAAAACACGCAAAACAGTAACTCAAAAAGCGCTCAAATAAAGTGAAAAGCACCAAAAAGCGCTAAAAAATATTTTTAATTTAACGGTTTTAATAAAAAATTTTATAAAATTATAAGTCCTATTCAAAGAATAAAAAAAAAATGCTAAATATAATTTTTAAACAAAATTTTCACTGTTTTTATTATGAAAACAACATATTTTTGTTTAATTTTCAGTAAAGTATGGATTTAATACTGTTGTTATGGATTTAATACTGTTATTAGGACGTTTCTGTTGTAAAATGTAAATTTTTTCTCAAAATGATTAGTTGTAGAAATAAAGTGCTAAAGGCGCTGAATGAAAATGTAAAAACGCGCCAGTTCAGCGTGATTTTTTTTAATCGCTAGGTTTAAAAAAATACGCTTTTAAGGAGGTCACAAACAGGGAACGAAGCCGATATAAAATAGTCGGCGGCGGCGGCTAAGCAAAAAAACAGTCGGCGGCGGCTAAAAGTCGGCTAATAGCCGACAGTTTCTAAACATTTTTTTTTTAATTTTTTTTTAATTTATTTTAAAAAAATATAAATTAAAAAGCATTAAAAAGAACACGATTTTGTCTAATCCCATTGTCTTCCCAATAGTTAGCTAAATCGCAAAACGCCCTAACTAATAAAATCTTTAAAACCAAGAGTTTAAAATTTTTTTAATTTGCGAAATCGCTAATCGAAGAGCTAGAAATTATAGTTTATATATATTTTTTTTTGATTAATTATAATTATGATACATTTTTATAAAACTAACTCACAAAATTTTAGCTGAACCCAATTAAAAACATCGAAGTTGTTACCGATTTCAAAATATATTTCTAATTCTAATGTAAAATTAAAAAGTTTACATTTTGATACAATTTTGAACAACGATTAAAGGCAAACTATACACAATTTTAAATAAATAACAAAAATCGGAAGAATGATTAGGTTAATTTTTTTTTATAAATAAAACAAACAATTGGTTAAAGCCCATGCTATTCAAAATGGAACAGTCTAATGTTTTTCTATTCAAAATCGATAGATTTAGCGGGAAAAACGCAAAAATTAAAACATTTCTAAGTAAAATAAAAAAAAAATTTTAAAAACTCATGCATATATAAAAAAAAAAAAATTAATAATTTGTAAATCCTGTCGGCTAAGCTGAGAAAGTCGGCTGAAAATTTGAGCCGACAAAAGCCGCCTGTTTCGGCGGCGGCTTGAGCAACTAGAAACTGTCGGCGGCGGCTGTGAGCCGACTCGAAGCCGGTCGGCTTCGTTCTCTGGTCACAAAACGTTAAATCTACACGCAAAAAAAAAATCTGTGTCAGATTGAGCAATCCTACTTGGTAAAACTTTTTTCATACCAAAAAAAAAATTTTTAGCAAATTTTTGCTAAAATTATGCTTGTCGATGTTAAAGTAACATAATTCATTTTTTATGCAAAATAACCATGTAGCTTGCACAATAACGCAAATTACTTGCACAAAAATTTATCGAAAGAAAACAACAAAAACAAATACAGACCGCCATTTTCATTTTGTATTTTTGTGTGCGTCGTTCGTTTATTTTTTGTGTTATAAAAACGTAAAAAGGAAATTGATGAATAAATTAAAATAAATTAATAAATAAAAATAAACAATTAGTTTTTTAAAAGACAAATAAATATAAGATAATAAAATGCTAAAGTTAATTTTGCTGTCATAACTTAAAACACCATTCATTTAGCAAAACCAATGGTGTGCCAGACGTATGTTTCGATGAATTACAAATTGAATGATAAAGTGACTATACCCCTATTCCAAAGACACCAATAAGGTTTAATAGATTTTTAGTTAAAAATTAGTGTTTGGTAATAATTTTCTATTTTTACAGGGTACTGGTAAATAAATGTTTGAAGCCATGGTGAATCCTTCACTGCAATAAAGAGCGTGGGCACCAGTCCTGCCTTTAGCACACAAAAAAAAATATAAAAAAATTGTGTACGTTTTGGGGATAATACAACCTATAAAGTGGTTTTGGATAATTTACCTAAGTTTTTTAGAGCAAAAACTTTGTTAAGTTATCCAAAACCACTTTATAGGTTGTAATTAAACCAAAAACTGGCACAATTTTTATACCCTCCAACCACAGTATGGGGGTATACTCACTTTGTCATTCCGTTTGTAACGCATAAAAATATCGGTAGGGGACCCCATAAAGTATATATATTATTGATCTATGATCGATTCTAAGTCGTTCTATGAATGTCCGTCCGTCCGTCCGTCCGTCTGTATAAAACACGATTCAGCCCAAAATAAAAGAGCTAGACCCCTGAAAATTGGTCAGCATATGTATAATGTTCATAGGCTGGTTAAGTTCGGAAATGGGCAAAATCGGGCAAGGGGGAAAAAAGTTCCCCCTTAACAAACTAAAAAACCTCTTAAAAAACGCCATTTTTACATCTTTTTTTGCCATTATTGTTAAACAAATGAAATCTTTTTATGTCAGAAGGGGTTTAAACTAGTGAACTTAGACCCAGGGGGCTGGAAAATTTAGTTTTTTTCTACCCGCCCCCTTTTGTGGGCGTGGATTTAAAAAAACCATTAAAATAATGAGAAAATGGTATTACTAAATTGCAAGAAGCATAATAAATAAATTAGTTAACATTTATCGCGATGGGGAAGTATCCCTCACCACCCCCACCGAGCCCCCCCCAAAAAAAACGACCCTGGATTTTTTATATGCTTTAACATGTTGGAGGGTATCATATATTCGGCATAGCCGAATTTAACACTCTCACTTGTTTTAATTTTTTTTTGTGTGAGTAGTAAAATTAAAACCTAAAAACTCATTTATATAGCAAAGCCAATGGAGTCTAGACCTGTTTTGATGAGTTACAAATGGAATCACAAAGTAAGTGTTCCTAACCAAAAGACCAATGGGATTTACTAGTTTTTTAAATTAAAAATTTATGTTTTGTAATAATTTTCTATTTTTACAGGATGCTTTAAATAAATTCGTGAAGCTAAAGCGGATCCTTCACTTCAAGAAAAAGCGTAGGCAGCAGTCACTGGAGAAAATTCTACATAAAGGGTCAGTTGGTCGGTGGTAAATAAAATCCTACACAAAATTTATTATATTAATATGAATTTATTCTATGAAAATTTTAAATTCAAATAAATATACAAGTTTTTACCAAAATTTTATAGAAAATTTATTTTAGCATAAATGGAATAATTTTTAGCATTATTTTTAGTCACCTTTTCTAATAATTTTGGTATATTTCACCATATTTCTTTTGGTATATTTTACCAAGTTTTTGCTTAAATAGCATTAGCATTTTCTTCAAAATTTTTTACATAAGTGTTTTGGCTAAATTACGAAAACTACTTCGTCGGTTGTAGTTTTAGCATATTTTTGGTAAAATTATGCCAGATTTTTGCTCACTCCGACACAGATTTTTTTTTGCGTGTAGGTTCAAAATTTTTATGTTTTTTTGACAGTCTTAGCAAAATTATCATTAACCGATGTAAATTTTTTGAATTTTTTAAGTTTTTTCATGATATTGTCATACTTTTTACACTTGGTCAGTTTTCCAATGAATATATATTAGCACTGTTCTTCCAAATAGAAAAAATACAAAAAATAGCAAATGTAATTATACCTGTATGTAAAAAAGATATTAAAAATTAAATTAAAATAAACCTTTTTTATGTAAAATGGTCTATTTTATAAAATTCCCGGATTTCCCGGGAAAAATTAAAAAAATTCCCGGGAATTCCCGTCAGTCTTTTCCCGGGAATTCCCGGGAAATACGACCCGGGAATTCCCGGACCCCAAACACTACGCCAAACACATTTCAAAATCGCTACGTTTGGCGAGAAATCGCCATATCTGACAGCCTTGGAAGTAGTGTTTGGGGTCCGGGAATTCCCAGGAATTTTTTTTATTTTTCCCGGGAAATCCGGGAGTTTTATAAAATAAACCTTTTTACATAAAAATGCTTATTTTAATTTAATTTTAAATATATTTTAACAGAAAAAAATTTAAATTGTTTAAAAAAAAAACACTCAAACGAGTTATGGCAACTTTCTACAGCCAAAACACGCAAAACAGTAACTCAAAAAGCGCTCAAATAAAGTGAAAAGCACCAAAAAGCGCTAAAAAATATTTTTAATTTAACGGTTTTAATAAAAAATTTTATAAAATTATAAGTCCTATTCAAAGAATAAAAAAAAATGCTAAATATAATTTTTAAACAAAATTTTCACTGTTTTTATTATGAAAACAACATTTTTTTGTTTAATTTTCAGTAAAGTATGGATTTAATACTGTTGTTATGGATTTAATACTGTTATTAGGACGTTTCTGTTGTAAAATGTAAATTTTTTCTCAAAATGATTAGTTGTAGAAATAAAGTGCTAAAGGCGCTGAATGAAAATGTAAAAACGCGCCAGTTCAGCGTGATTTTTTTTTAATCGCTAGGTTTAAAAAAATACGCTTTTAAGGAGGTCACAAAACGTTAAATCTACACGCAAAAAAAAATCTGTGTCAGATTGAGCAATCCTACTTGGTAAAACTTTTTTCATACCAAAAAAAAAATTTTTAGCAAATTTTTGCTAAAATTATGCTTGTCGATGTTAAAGTAACATAATTCATTTTTTATGCAAAATAACCATGTAGCTTGCACAATAACGCAAATTACTTGCACAAAAATTTATCGAAAGAAAACAACAAAAACAAATACAGACCGCCATTTTCATTTTGTATTTTTGTGTGCGTCGTTCGTTTATTTTTTGTGTTATAAAAACGTAAAAAGGAAATTGATGAATAAATTAAAATAAATTAATAAATAAAAATAAACAATTAGTTTTTTAAAAGACAAATAAATATAAGATAATAAAATGCTAAAGTTAATTTTGCTGTCATAACTTAAAACACCATTCATTTAGCAAAACCAATGGTGTGCCAGACGTATGTTTCGATGAATTACAAATTGAATGATAAAGTGACTATACCCCTATTCCAAAGACACCAATAAGGTTTAATAGATTTTTAGTTAAAAATTAGTGTTTGGTAATAATTTTCTATTTTTACAGGGTACTGGTAAATAAATGTTTGAAGCCATGGTGAATCCTTCACTGCAATAAAGAGCGTGGGCACCAGTCCTGCCTTTAGCACACAAAAAAAAATATAAAAAAATTGTGTACGTTTTGGGGATAATACAACCTATAAAGTGGTTTTGGATAATTTACCTAAGTTTTTTAGAGCAAAAACTTTGTTAAGTTATCCAAAACCACTTTATAGGTTGTAATCACAGACTAATACAGACTCGACATAAGTGACAGGTGTCAAAAAAGTATTCTCTAACCATATGGTTAATATTTTCAAATTATTCTACGAATTAGGTTAGAAAGAGAAAACTGATATAACGCGCCATAAGAAAAATGGATGCCAGATCGGTTTTTGTTGTTTCACTCACTCCCAAGTCGTAGAAAGTGTTGCCATGTTAGCGTAAAACGGACTAAAAACCGTTGTGTTCTCTCCTAAAATCGCTTAGTTTTTCCCCATTTTTTCTTATAAAACTCTACTGTCGAGTCTGTATTTAGTCTGTGTTGTAATTAAACCAAAAACTGGCACAATTTTTATACCCTCCAACCACAGTATGGGGGTATACTCACTTTGTCATTCCGTTTGTAACGCATAAAAATATCGGTAGGGGACCCCATAAAGTATATATATTATTGATCTATGATCGATTCTAAGTCGTTCTATGAATGTCCGCCCGTCCGTCCGTCCGTCTGTATAAAACACGATTCAGCCCAAAATAAAAGAGCTAGACCCCTGAAATTTGGTCAGCATATGTATAATGTTCATAGGCTGGTTAAGTTCGGAAATGGGCAAAATCGGGCAAGGGGGAAAAAAGTTCCCCCTTAACAAACTAAAAAACCTCTTAAAAAACGCCATTTTTACATCTTTTTTTGCCATTATTGTTAAACAAATGAAATCTTTTTATGTCAGAAGGGGTTTAAACTAGTGAACTTAGACCCAGGGGGCTGGAAAATTTAGTTTTTTTCTACCCGCCCCCTTTTGTGGGCGTGGATTTAAAAAAACCATTAAAATAATGAGAAAATGGTATTACTAAATTGCAAGAAGCATAATAAATAAATTAGTTAACATTTATCGCGATGGGGAAGTATCCCTCACCACCCCCACCGAGCCCCCCCCAAAAAAAACGACCCTGGATTTTTTATATGCTTTAACATGTTGGAGGGTATCATATATTCGGCATAGCCGAATTTAACACTCTCACTTGTTTTAATTTTTTTTTGTGTGAGTAGTAAAATTAAAACCTAAAAACTCATTTATATAGCAAAGCCAATGGAGTCTAGACCTGTTTTGATGAGTTACAAATGGAATCACAAAGTAAGTGTTCCTAACCAAAAGACCAATGGGATTTACTAGTTTTTTAAATTAAAAATTTATGTTTTGTAATAATTTTCTATTTTTACAGGATGCTTTAAATAAATTCGTGAAGCTAAAGCGGATCCTTCACTTCAAGAAAAAGCGTAGGCAGCAGTCACTGGAGAAAATTCTACATAAAGGGTCAGTTGGTCGGTGGTAAATAAAATCCTACACAAAATTTATTATATTAATATGAATTTATTCTATGAAAATTTTAAATTCAAATAAATATACAAGTTTTTACCAAAATTTTATAGAAAATTTATTTTAGCATAAATGGAATAATTTTTAGCATTATTTTTAGTCACCTTTTCTAATAATTTTGGTATATTTCACCATATTTCTTTTGGTATATTTTACCAAGTTTTTGCTTAAATAGCATTAGCATTTTCTTCAAAATTTTTTACATAAGTGTTTTGGCTAAATTACGAAAACTACTTCGTCGGTTGTAGTTTTAGCATATTTTTGGTAAAATTATGCCAGATTTTTGCTCACTCCGACACAGATTTTTTTTTGCGTGTAGGTTCAAAATTTTTATGTTTTTTTGACAGTCTTAGCAAAATTATCATTAACCGATGTAAATTTTTTGAATTTTTTAAGTTTTTTCATGATATTGTCATACTTTTTACACTTGGTCAGTTTTCCAATGAATATATATTAGCACTGTTCTTCCAAATAGAAAAAATACAAAAAATAGCAAATGTAATTATACCTGTATGTAAAAAAGATATTAAAAATTAAATTAAAATAAACCTTTTTTATGTAAAATGGTCTATTTTATAAAATTCCCGGATTTCCCGGGAAAAATTAAAAAAATTCCCGGGAATTCCCGTCAGTCTTTTCCCGGGAATTCCCGGGAAATACGACCCGGGAATTCCCGGACCCCAAACACTACGCCAAACACATTTCAAAATCGCTACGTTTGGCGAGAAATCGCCATATCTGACAGCCTTGGAAGTAGTGTTTGGGGTCCGGGAATTCCCAGGAATTTTTTTTATTTTTCCCGGGAAATCCGGGAGTTTTATAAAATAAACCTTTTTACATAAAAATGCTTATTTTAATTTAATTTTAAATATATTTTAACAGAAAAAAATTTAAATTGTTTAAAAAAAAAACACTCAAACGAGTTATGGCAACTTTCTACAGCCAAAACACGCAAAACAGTAACTCAAAAAGCGCTCAAATAAAGTGAAAAGCACCAAAAAGCGCTAAAAAATATTTTTAATTTAACGGTTTTAATAAAAAATTTTATAAAATTATAAGTCCTATTCAAAGAATAAAAAAAAATGCTAAATATAATTTTTAAACAAAATTTTCACTGTTTTTATTATGAAAACAACATTTTTTTGTTTAATTTTCAGTAAAGTATGGATTTAATACTGTTGTTATGGATTTAATACTGTTATTAGGACGTTTCTGTTGTAAAATGTAAATTTTTTCTCAAAATGATTAGTTGTAGAAATAAAGTGCTAAAGGCGCTGAATGAAAATGTAAAAACGCGCCAGTTCAGCGTGATTTTTTTTAATCGCTAGGTTTAAAAAAATACGCTTTTAAGGAGGTCACAAAACGTTAAATCTACACGCAAAAAAAAAATCTGTGTCAGATTGAGCAATCCTACTTGGTAAAACTTTTTTCATACCAAAAAAAAAATTTTTAGCAAATTTTTGCTAAAATTATGCTTGTCGATGTTATACGGCGTTCACACTTGCTGTTTTGAAGTGTTTAAAAGTGAGATGTTTAAAAAAGTCTTTGTTCTGTATCCATTACGTTTTTATTCTGTTACTGGTGTTTTGTTAAACAACTTGTTTAAAGTCGCTAGTGTGAACTCCATATTAAAGTAACATAATTCATTTTTTATGCAAAATAACCATGTAGCTTGCACAATAACGCAAATTACTTGCACAAAAATTTATCGAAAGAAAACAACAAAAACAAATACAGACCGCCATTTTCATTTTGTATTTTTGTGTGCGTCGTTCGTTTATTTTTTGTGTTATAAAAACGTAAAAAGGAAATTGATGAATAAATTAAAATAAATTAATAAATAAAAATAAACAATTAGTTTTTTAAAAGACAAATAAATATAAGATAATAAAATGCTAAAGTTAATTTTGCTGTCATAACTTAAAACACCATTCATTTAGCAAAACCAATGGTGTGCCAGACGTATGTTTCGATGAATTACAAATTGAATGATAAAGTGACTATACCCCTATTCCAAAGACACCAATAAGGTTTAATAGATTTTTAGTTAAAAATTAGTGTTTGGTAATAATTTTCTATTTTTACAGGGTACTGGTAAATAAATGTTTGAAGCCATGGTGAATCCTTCACTGCAATAAAGAGCGTGGGCACCAGTCCTGCCTTTAGCACACAAAAAAAAATATAAAAAAATTGTGTACGTTTTGGGGATAATACAACCTATAAAGTGGTTTTGGATAATTTACCTAAGTTTTTTAGAGCAAAAACTTTGTTAAGTTATCCAAAACCACTTTATAGGTTGTAATTAAACCAAAAACTGGCACAATTTTTATACCCTCCAACCACAGTATGGGGGTATACTCACTTTGTCATTCCGTTTGTAACGCATAAAAATATCGGTAGGGGACCCCATAAAGTATATATATTATTGATCTATGATCGATTCTAAGTCGTTCTATGAATGTCCGTCCGTCCGTCCGTCTGTATAAAACACGATTCAGCCCAAAATAAAAGAGCTAGACCCCTGAAAATTGGTCAGCATATGTATAATGTTCATAGGCTGGTTAAGTTCGGAAATGGGCAAAATCGGGCAAGGGGGAAAAAAGTTCCCCCTTAACAAACTAAAAAACCTCTTAAAAAACGCCATTTTTACATCTTTTTTTACCATTATTGTTAAACAAATGAAATCTTTTTATGTCAGAAGGGGTTTAAACTAGTGAACTTAGACCCAGGGGGCTGGAAAATTTAGTTTTTTTCTACCCGCCCCCTTTTGTGGGCGTGGATTTAAAAAAACCATTAAAATAATGAGAAAATGGTATTACTAAATTGCAAGAAGCATAATAAATAAATTAGTTAACATTTATCGCGATGGGGAAGTATCCCTCACCACCCCCACCGAGCCCCCCCCAAAAAAAACGACCCTGGATTTTTTATATGCTTTAACATGTTGGAGGGTATCATATATTCGGCATAGCCGAATTTAACACTCTCACTTGTTTTAATTTTTTTTTGTGTGAGTAGTAAAATTAAAACCTAAAAACTCATTTATATAGCAAAGCCAATGGAGTCTAGACCTGTTTTGATGAGTTACAAATGGAATCACAAAGTAAGTGTTCCTAACCAAAAGACCAATGGGATTTACTAGTTTTTTAAATTAAAAATTTATGTTTTGTAATAATTTTCTATTTTTACAGGATGCTTTAAATAAATTCGTGAAGCTAAAGCGGATCCTTCACTTCAAGAAAAAGCGTAGGCAGCAGTCACTGGAGAAAATTCTACATAAAGGGTCAGTTGGTCGGTGGTAAATAAAATCCTACACAAAATTTATTATATTAATATGAATTTATTCTATGAAAATTTTAAATTCAAATAAATATACAAGTTTTTACAAAAATTTTATAGAAAATTTATTTTAGCATAAATGGAATAATTTTTAGCATTATTTTTAGTCACCTTTTCTAATAATTTTGGTATATTTCACCATATTTCTTTTGGTATATTTTACCAAGTTCTTGCTTAAATAGCATTAGCATTTTCTTCAAAATTTTTTACATAAGTGTTTTGGCTAAATTACGAAAACTACTTCGTCGGTTGTAGTTTTAGCATATTCTTGGTAAAATTATGCCAGATTTTTGCTCACTCCGACACAGATTTTTTTTTTGCGTGTAGAGCGAAACGCGCAGAATTGGTATTTTAGTGAATGAGCTGTTTGGAGCTTGAAAGGTCTTGAATAGTCTTTTGCTCCAAAACGCAAAAATTTTTAATTGTTTTTTGTGTTTTAATTAGTTTTACACATATTGTTTTATTTCAAATAAAACATTCTTAAACAACAATTTTGTGAAATTTTAATATTTTTTAAGGATTTATACCAAATTCGCACTTATTTTTTTAAACATGTTTAACCACTTAAACATGTTTAAATTTGAACTTGTTAAGGTGCATAAACATGTTTAAGTACTTAAACATGTTTAAAAAAATGAATGCGAATTTGGTATTATATTGATAATGAAAATTTCCCGGGATTCCCGGGAATCCCGGGAAATTAATTTTTTATTTCCCGTTTCCCGGGAAATTAAAAAGTCCGGGAATTCCCAAACACTACTTGGAAGGTACTTTTAAAAAATCCACTGGCAACACTGCACTAAAGTGAGGTTAATTGTTGTTAGGAATGGCTGATGAAATAGTGGTAATGGGTTATGATAAATATATTTATTTTATAAAAAAATATTGTAATGTAATTTCAGTTATTAAAGTTTCTGCGTGATTTGCCTATTCAGGTGTTAAACGTACCCGTTTGTGAAAGGCCTGAATTGTTTAATCAAGTCTCTGCGTTGTTGTCCGATCCTGGTAAGTACTAAAATTTATTTCCAATTTTTACGTTTGCTAAGCCTTCCATAATTTAGATATAAACACGGTTGCTATACGAGGCATATGTAAAGTAATCGCTACGACTTTGACAAAGTACAAGGATAATACATCACAGCAACTTGTCAGGACCCTCATTGTCGACCTTATAAAACACCACCACGATGCGACAATGGAAAGTATGATGACGATTTTAAAAGTACTTTCGTGTAAAGAATTGCCAAATGCCCCACCACAAAAAGCATCTAAAGCGGCCCTTATAACACTTGGATGGTCGGTTTTGTTAAACAAATATGGCAATTCTTCATCCAATCTATATAAAACGGAATTGCCAAGATTAATAGAATATCAATCGATGCTTTACCAAATTATACTAAATGATTCAAATGAACGAATTTTACAGTTTGCAAATAATGTTTTGTTCGAAATTTTTGAAAATGACCTATGTTATGAGCAGTATAAGATGGTTCTTTTGAAAAAGGAACCAACAAGCCATACCATAGTCACAATAATGTTACTATTACAATTTAAACAGCGACAAGAGAAGAATCCTGTGGATATACTTCATGAAGACAAGGACCTTCTAATAGATATGTTTGTTAAAGCAATAATAACAACCAAAAACAAGCCAAACAGTAATTCCATTCCAGCTTGTAAAGTTTTACTTAATTCCTTGACAAAAGATGACTTTGAAATCAAGTTGCTTCCTCCCATGCAAAGAGCAATGTTGCGAAATCCTGAACTCATTTTACAAGCCGTTGGACTGATAATTCAAGAAGTACATTTAGAATTCAGTCCGTATGCACAACAGTTGGGTAAAGTGCTAATACAAAACTTACATTCAAAAGACGAGATAGCTAGATCCGAGTCTGTTGAAAGTTTAAAACAATTATCAATGAAATGCTCTGATGTTGGCATAATTAAAGAACTATTAAAAAGTATTTTCATCATTTTGAGTGGATCTGAGGAAAAAATAACTCTTGCGGAACATCGCGTTAATCTCATCCAAGTAAGTTCTATGGATTACAGATGGGCACGTGAGCAGATTAGTGCGTGACTCACGTGATCACGAGTGAGTGTGACTACAACTAAATGTACTCCGTGAGTGGAAACAAAAATTGCGTGAGTGTGCAAGTTTTTTTTAGTGAGTGTGCGCCGATTTTCTTGCGTGATTTTGCGTGACTAATTTTCTTTTCATATTTCCTTTGAAACCGAAAAGAGCAAACAAATGTAAAATTTAGCTAAATTTTGTTGGTAAAATTTCGCTAAACATTAAATTTTTATAAAAATTTTGAGTTTCGTGAGTGTGAGTCAACGTGAGTATGAGTAAAGATTGTGCATATGTAAAGTTAAGGGCCTTAGCTCCTAATTTGATAAAACTTTGCTAGAGGGGCCAAAGATACATCGAGTGGTACCAGTTTCATGTGGCACAGCGCCACATTTGGCCAATCTAGCACGACAAAAATCCAATTTTATTTAAATTGACTTGAAATTCGGTATAAATGTTTGTTTTGACTTCGAAAATAACATTATGAAAAATATGGGAGGCCGGTTAAGGGCCACGCCTTTTTTAAAAATTGGTAATTTTGGTTATAATTTCTTTAAATTTGGTATATATACTCTCAATGACTGTAGAAATAATATCACAAAAAAAGGGGGCGGTCAGACAACTACCACGCCCACTTTTTTAAAATATGTTTAAAAAATATGTAAAAACAAGGTTTACATATCGCCCCACTGTAGTCGGCGTCGCAGACGGTCGCAAGAGTTAGCCATTGAAATAAGTACTATGGATATTGGTTAATATATCTGAAAAAGTCCGGCGACCAATAGGGACCAAAAACAAAAGTTCTATTCCATCAAAAAAAATAAATATATAATTTTCTTTTCAAAAACTTGTATTTTGTTAAAAATTTAATAAAAAATAGAAAAATTTGTTTAAAAAATAAAGAAAAGATATGACTTAAAGCATTTAAATATTCTTTAAAATTACCAAAAAAGAGTGGATAAATATCTCTTTTTGTTCAAAAGTTACAACAGTTTAAACTCGACTTAATTTATGCGAAATAATTTTTTTTTTTTTTTTTTAATAACCAACACTCAGGGGATGCCCCCTACAAATGCAGTGCATTGTGTTGATATCAGGAAAAAAGATTATGGGAAGGAGGAAAGATGGAGTAGTGTTTGTGGACATTTGATTTAAATCTTTGTACATTGTAAGTAACAGGAAAGACCTCTGTAGGAAGTTTATTCCACATACGACTTGTACGGCTGATGAACGAGTTTTCTCTATAATGCGTTGTGCGATCCACTTCACAGTCAACCACATATGGATGTGATCTACTAGATAAGCGAGTATTACGAATAAAAACCCGAGCCCTTGGAATAAGCTGGCTTATCTCTGCAGAACACCTCCCATGGTAGTATCGATAGAAAAGTGTAACACAACCCACATTTCTACGATGCTCCAATGAGTCAATAGAGTTGGATACCCTACTGTCATTAATAAGCGCCGTAGCCCTTCTCTGAACACGGTCCAAGAGCTTCAAAGTAGACTCTGAAGCCCCTGCCCATATATGAGAGTTATATTCCATTTTTATGAGAGTTATATTCCATTTTTGCACCCACCTGTTAGTAACGAACAGAATTATCGTTCTTATATGATTATTTCCGTGCTATTAGGAATGTTCTATAATACATACAAACATATCATGAAAATCGGGGAACTTTTTTTTTTTATTTTTGTCGTGCTAGATTGGCCAAATGAGCAACGGGGCCTCAAATTTAAATTTTTTTTGTAAATATCTTTAAAACTACTTGTCTGATTTGGACGACATTAGTTGCATTCAAAAGCTTATGAGAATACCTTTCAAAAAGCTCAAAAGTATGATTCGGTTTAATTAATCCCTTAAGTGCCAAAACACGTTTTTAAAATTTTTTGTCATGATTTTTTTAAAAGTTGGTGGATATCACGAAACTGCACGAATATAAGTTGAAATTTGGACCAAATAGAGTGGTAGCTAAAATTAACCGAGATATTCAGGGTCTAAAATGCACTCTTGGCTAAAATGCAGTTTACGGGCACACAAAAATTTAAAAAATGTGCCAATCCAGCAAAACTTGCATGACTTCCAGAACTAGTGCTAAAGTACTTCTTTTTTGCTCGACTAGTTCTCTATCTCGTTCTCGTTCTCAGAGTCATGATTTTTGTTTGAAATTGTCACCCTCAGAACTAGTTCTAGGGAAGTAGTCTAGGAACAATCATCCCTTTTATGGAACGGTTCATTACTACTTCTAGAACCAGTTCTTTATCCCATTCTTTATCCCATTCTTTAACCCATCATTTTTCTTTTAAAGTGTCACGACAGGAACTAGTTCCAAGAAGCTATTGTGGCACTAGTTCTCTATCTCGTTCTCAGAGTCATGATTTTTGTTTGAAATTGTCACCATCAGAACTAGTTCTAGGAAAGTAGTCTAGGAACGGTTCTTTAAATCATTCTAGAACCAATTCTTTATCCCATTCTTTCCCAGCAAAAACTAACTAATGTGTTGTGAAAAGTAATGACTGCCAATTACATTACTTATAAGTTATAACAGTTATATGTGTCTTTTTGTTTTAAAAAAATCATGAAACGAATGTTGTCCAAACTTAGTATTTTATATATGAAAAGACTTCTAAAGATGTCCCGTGTTAAAATTTGCAATAACATTTATTTTTTTGATTTTTTCAATAACAGTAAAAAATAACAGTTATTAAAAACTTTTTGTTCAAACAATCTAAAATAACTTTTATTTTATATTTATTTGAGTAAATAACTGTTATAACAGTTATTTTTAAAAAAATCAATCAAAGTTTATATCTTCAAATCAATGATTGACAGTTAAATTTGATTTTTTTCAATAAATCTCATAACTGATATGGTCTCTGCTTATAACAACTACTCATTACACTCATAGAAATATCTTAGTAGAAAAATTAGTAAACCCATTGTAGATCAAGTTTTACAGAATAATGCCGTATTCAACAAAAATTAATGTTGATATCGTTGAATAATCAGTAAAGTTGAATCAACTATTTACAACGCTTATACAGAATTCAATAGATAAATCAAAATAGAAAAAACAACCCTGTTCGTTATTTTTTTTTTTTATTATTAACGAGTGACGAGTGAGTTGGTAGCAATGTGAATCGTGTTTATCTCTTATAAAATTATTTTATGTGTTTGTGTTTTTTATAAAAATATTTAATATTATAAAAATAAATAAAAAATAGGATCTGATTTGTAAATATTTGGTAAGTAAAAAAATACATTGATTACTTTATGTATTCATACTACATTAAAACTTTTTTTCTTTTTTTTTAAGGATTTTGTTTGGTATCATCAGAAAACTGGAGAATGGCTTATGGGTGCATAACATAAATAAACGAAGTGTGTGTGAAAATCTTTGTGAAAATCTTCAAATATTGCAGATTAAAAAGACGACGATAATACAAAAGTATTGTGATTTATGCTTAATAAAAGAATATTAACAAATAACAACATGTTTTTTTTTATTAATAAATTTTTTTATATTAACAAAAATATGAGTTGAATTTACAAAAAATAAGAGTTGATTTACAAAAAATCGAGTTGATCAACTTTTACAAAAACTGACAATAATTTTTATTGAAATCAACATAAATATTTGTAGGGTCAAAATCAACAATGATTTCTGTTGAATTTACAGCGATTTTCTTTGGGAATACAATGATTTTTGGTTGAGTGTACCCACTGCATTACTTTAGTCCAAAAAGCAACAAGTGGCTTATAGTGCATTTACTCCTCTAAGCTAGCTTAAAGTAGATTGTGGCTCCAATCCAGTTTCAATCTATTAGATTGCCCATACAAATTTATTTTTTTCAATCTAGTAGTTTAGACTCTAATCGGCAAACGCAATCTGGTAAAGTCAGATACAACTCTGTATTTCTATTATTTGCATTTTCCAACACTGAAAAACACCGACGCAAAGCCTGCCGTTTTGATAACGCCGCCAAGTATGTTTATGCCTCCGTCACAGACTAATACAGACTCGACATAAGTGACAGGTGTCAAAAAAGTATTATTTAACCATATGGTTAATATTTTCAAATTATTCTACGAATTAGGTTAAAAAGAGAAAACTGATATAACGCGCCATAAGAAAAATGGATGCCAGATCGGTTTTTGTTGTTTCACTCACTCCTAAGTCGTAGAAAGTGTTGCCATGTTAGCGTAAAACGGACTAAAAACCGCTGTGTTTTCTCCTAAAATCGCTTAGTTTTTCCCCATTTTTTCTTATAAAACTCTACTGTCGAGTCTGTATTTAGTCTGTGCCTCCGTCATTGTTATTTGTAAACGCCGTCACTGTCCTTGTTAATCATACGACGACTAATTACCGTCGCTGTCTTTTGACGCAGTCACACACATTTATTACCAACTTGTTGTTATAAATGCCAATCTTAATCTTCTCAAATGTAAAAAATGCCAATGTAAACGGTACAGATTGCAAAGTAGATTAAAATCGCAATTTACTAGATTATAAATTCAATGTAAACGCACTATTAGATTGCCCATACAAATTTATTTTTTTCAATCTAGTAGTTTATAGTGCGTTTACACTGGTCCTCTAAGCTAGCTTAAAGTAGATTGTGGCTCCAATCCAGTTTCAATCTATTAGATTGCCCATACAAATTATTTTTTTTTTTCAATCTAGTAGTT
Source organism: Pegoplata infirma (assembly GCA_963921195.1). Lineage (NCBI taxonomy): Eukaryota > Metazoa > Arthropoda > Insecta > Diptera > Anthomyiidae > Pegoplata > Pegoplata infirma. The sequence goes on from OY992536.1 coordinate 139,735,867, forward strand.
TAGGCTCTAATCGGCAAACGCAATCTGGTAAAGTTAAATACAACTCTGTATTTCTATTATTTGCATTTTCCAACACTGAAAAACACCGACACAAAGCCTGCCGTTTTGATGACGCCGCCAAGTATGTGTATGCCGCCGTCATTGTTATTTGTAAACGCCGGCGCTGTCCTTGTTAATCATACGACGACTAATTACCGTCGCTGTCTTTTGACGCAGTCACACACATTTATTACCAACTTGTTGTTATAAATGCCAATCCTAATCTTCTCAAATGTAAAAAATGCCAATGTAAACGGTACAGATTGCAAAGTAGATTAAAATCGCAATTTACTAGATTAGAAATCCAATGTAAACGCACTATTATAGTGCGTTTACAGTGGCCTTCTAAGCTAGCTTAAAGTGGATTGTGGCTCCAATCTAGCTTCAATCTATTAGATTGCCCATACAAATTTATTTTTTTCAATCTAGTAGTTTAGACTCTAATCGGCAAACGCAAATCGGCAAAGTTTGATACAACTCTGTATTTCTGTAATTTTCATTTTCCAACACTAATAAACACCGACACAAAGCCTGCCATTTTGATGACGCCGTAAAGTATGTTTATGCCGCCTAAATTGTTAATTGTAAACGCCGTCACTGTCCTTGTTAATCATACGGCGACTAATTACCGTTGCTGTCTTTTGACGCAGTCACACACATTTATTACCAACTTGTTATTTTAAATGCCAATCCTAATCTTCTCAAATGTAAAAAATGCCAATGTAAACGGTACAGATTACAAAGTAGATTGAAATCGCACTTAACTAGATTAGAAATCCAATGTAAACGCACTATTATACCAAATTCGCATTCATTTTTTTAAACATGTTTAACCACTTAAACATGTTTAAATTTAAACTTGTTAAGGTACATAAACATGTTTAAGTACTTAAACATGTTTAAAAAAATGAATGCGAATTTGGTATTAGACTCTAATCGGCAAACGCAATCTGGTAAAGTTAGATACAACTCTGTATTTCTATTATTTGCATTTTTCAACACTGAAAAACACCGACACAAAGCCTGCCGTTTTGATGACGCCGCCAAGTATGTTAATACCGCCGTCATTGTTATTTGTAAACGCCGTCACTGTCCTTGTTAATCATACGACGACTAATTACCGTCGCTGTCTTTTGACGCAGTCACGCACATTTATTACCAACTTGTTGTTAATATTGTTTCAATCAATGCCAATCAGAGAATGACAATAAGTACTCTCCAAAAAAGTAGCTTGTGTATATACCCATGTTTTTCGTTATTTTGTTTACTTATGCTTATAACAACTAGAATATTTACTGCAACATATTTGTGGCACAACGTGTATGGTTGTACTTAATACTTATTAGCAAACAAGTATCTACACAACCACGAAAACAAAATAAAATAACATGCTTGCATGGATATCAATGGTTGCGTGTAGATTTTGTGTTGGGTATCAGTCGCACCCATACTTATAAGTATGAAATATCCATGGGTATGGATATTTAGCAGTATGTATGGACATTAAGTACTTATGCCACACATGTGTATTTTTGAAATTGCATAGGAAAAAAATACTACGAAAAATAACGAAAAATTATCAAATGTTTGAGAAGCGCAGGGATTTTTAAAAATTTCTTCATAAACAACTGGTCAACCGGCTAGACTTTCTTTAGTTAGAAGCATTTCTAATTAATGTATACAGGTTTAATTTTATTTTTTCAAATTTAAAATTAATTGTCAAAGTTTTAAGAAGGTAATTTTTTTTTTAATAATAATTTATACATGGTCAAATTTTATAGAATTAAAACAGTGTTTATAATACATAGAATTTCATATAGAAATTGTTTTATCAACAAGTTATAAAATTTCAAAAACCATAAATAGTACACTCAATGAATGCTTCAATATAATTATAAAATAATATCTTTTTTTTTTGCATTGCAATTTATTAAAAATATGAAACCTTCATATGTGTATACAATAGGGTGGAGCAAATTTTGCTTTTTTCGAATATTATTTATATGGGGGTTTTCGTGTCAACTGACACAACTTTTGAAACCGATGTCTTCCGATTGAGATAAAATTGCACCAAGGTTAGTCCTATTGGAAAGTAGTTCAGAAACAATTGTTCAACGAGATCGGTCAACTCTCTCTCTGAGATAGACGGGGTCGAAATTTGACATTTTGGCCAACGAGGTGTTTTTTCTCATCCATGTAACTTCTTACCTATTGTTTTTAGCAAAATGTAGTTTAGAAACCTATTTTTTCAATCTTTCGAAAAAAATTATAAAAAAAATTATTTTGATTTTTCTTTTTAAAAATCCAAAACTTTTTTGACTTTTTCGTCAAATCGGACCCTATGAAAAAAAAAATTGTAACTGCCTTGAAGGCATTTTAGAGGCGAGTTCCTACCATTCTTACTCGCCCTACACTCAAAAAAATACGTTAGTAGATTTACAATTTTTTTTTTGCTAATGCTAGTTAGCTAACTTTTAGCAAATTTTTAGTTGAGATTAGCATGTTAGCAAAAAATTCTTGTAAACTTCATTTAGCACATTAGCAATTTTAAACAAACTTTGAACTAATTTCTTTTGTTAAATTTGAAATTGAGTTGACAACATTTTTAAAAGATTTTTTGCTAACATTAGCAAAAATAAATGGTAAATTTTTTTTTATTTTCAGAAAATTTAAAATGGCGCTATCTCGGAAACTATGCCAGATAGAGCAAAATGGAGGGCATTTTTGGTTCTTAGAATCTCCTTACTTTCGAGGGTCCTCTTCACATGTGTGGACCCTAATGGGACCTAACTTTGGATCCAAAAAAGTTAGCATTCCCGAAAATTTTAAAATGCTCATATCTCGGTAAATATTGCCGACACAACAAAAAGTTCAAAAGAATTTTTGTAGCTCTCAACACGTAGAACAAGACCGCAAAATAACCAAAAGCTCTCCGAGTAATATTTTTAAAGTTATCAAGACCCCAGTGATCCCCTAAAATCACGTATCTCAAAAACTAAGCAAGGTAGAGCGAAACGGACACAAATTTTGGATCAAAAACTATGACGATTTTTAAGGAACCCAACTAGGTCTAGGCCCATCGGGGTCTGGACCTATTGGGTCCGAACCCAATGGGGTCCTCAAATGTGTATGAACTAAGTTGAAATAAAAATTATTTCAGTTAACTAATTTTTAGCAAAACGTTTTTGCTAACTTTAGCAAAAAAATTGTGGGTTCAAAATCAGCAAATTTTCTTGTAGGTTTACAAGCTTTTTTTGCTAACTTTACAGTTTTTTTTTTTGAGTGTAAAGTGCCCCTAGTGGAGTCAAATGTATGTATGATATCCATTTTAAGCAAAATATGCAAAAATACGCACTAACGAATCGATGCCATTTTAAAGCAAATTCTTTAATTCGCAAAGATATCTTGTTTATTCTGTTCTATGAACAAAGGGAAAAAACATGCATTTGCATAAAAGTCCTCTCCTTGATTATAACATTAAAATACTTTTTAAATCATTCAGATATAATCAGTACAACAGAATATATGTCTCATTAAAGTTATATATACGATAGCTACCTAATAAAAAAAATTTTAAGACTTTATACAGTCGAACTCGGTTATAACGAACTCGGTTATAACGAATTCTCGGTTATAACGAACTAATTCTAAAGTCCCGACGTTTTGGCAAGAATTTTCACACAAAATACTTCTTTTATAACGAACTCGGTTATAACGAATCCTCGGTTAAAACGAACTACTTATTGTGGTCCCACGAACACAATTTCATGTATATTTACCTTTTTATAACGAACTCCCATAAATATTTTGAAATTTGCGGCAATTATGTTTACCAAACTCGCAAATGGTTAGAAATTGTTGGTTAATATTAATATTTTGATCAAATTTATTTATATTTTTAATGTTTTCTTCTCAATAAGTAGTTTACTTTCAAAAAACCGTCAAATAAAACAAAATTGAAACATTTTTTTTGGAAATAAAACTAGGTTGATATAAAATATACCCCTCTTATAGCGTACTTCGGTTATAACGAACTATTTTTACTGGTCCCTCGGAGTTCGTTATAACCGGGTTTGACTGTATTTGAAATTTTTTCTCTTTCATAAAGAAAAATTTTGGAAGAAGTTTCTTAAAAAAAAAATAATATAGTAAAAGGGCGCGTCCCAGAGATTTGAGGATGCCGATTTAAAGTAAAAATTCCAAATTTTCCAAAAATGCTAACAAAAAATAAATCAGATAATACTCAAATCAGCGAAAAATGCATTTAAAAAATGCAACTGTGGAAAAATGCAGCTTATTTTGCGAAAAATATTTTTTTGTAATTTTTTTCTTAAAGTGGACGATAGTCTTATCCCAACACGTTTTTCAGCATTCAGATCCATTAAGAATTACTAAAGATATGGATTTTTAAAATGAGACACTTTTGACAGATTTTTTGGTTTTTAAAAAATTAAAAAATCGAATAAAATTGCGAGTTTTTTTAATTTTGGCGAACTCAAAAGAGAAATAGTTATATGGGCCCATAGAGTATTTCTCTGCAAAATATTAGGAAAATCTGAAGACCGTCGTCAAATTTTGGGTGATCTCTCATGGAATGGCCGATATCCTAGTAAATAAACACACTCTCTTTGGACTCCAGAATGGGCTTCAAAAATATAACAAATAGGTATTTAAATTTTTGTATAAAAGTTTTTAGAGTAAAAAATTTTTTTTAAACTTATATAAAATTTAAATTTGACAATTTTTGATACTAAAATTTTTTTTTATTTGAATCATTTTGGACAAGCAACGGTTTTAGTTGTTATATTGTTTTTTGATCATATATATTAAAAAAAAAATATTATTTATATCTGTGACATCTTTATCGTGTATCGAAAAACATCAACAATTTATATATGGTTTTTGAATTGAGAAAAGTGTGAAAGAAAAATTTAATTTTTCTAAAAATTTAAGACATCCTGGTTTGTTTCTTACTAGTTTCATATTATCCAGTTATAATAATCTTCAGAAAAACTTTTAATGTCAAATTTATTTAGTTAATAGTCAATAGAACTCTATATGTGAAAATTATTTACAGATCGCAGCCGCCGAGGATTGAACTCATCATCATCTGTAATACTTTGCTATTAACTGCTTGTAACGTACAATCACTCTAGACCGATACGCCACGAAGGCTGTTAAGCAAGTATCAACTAAATCTGATTTTTTCAATTCGAGTGGTGTTGTTTGCTGTAGTTTTTTTCTTACAGAAGTGTTGTTATTGCTATTTAATGTAAATAGATTTTTATTTTTAGTAATCATTATTCTTCTTCCTCTCCTTCATCAATTCTGATCTAAGTACTTATTTTTGCAAACGTTGCCAGACATGGTCTATATTTTAGACACAAATGTTAGGTGTTGCACATTTTCCAAAGATACTGATATTGCCACTTAGGGCGACTTAAAGTCGTTATTTTTAAATTATTGTTTCTGTAAAGACAGTCGAGCTCAGGCTCTAATTATAATTATGTATTATAATTTTTCGATTTGTTATATATGGTTTTTGAATTGAGAAAAGTGTGAAAGAAAAATTTAATTTTTCTAAAAATTTAAGACATCCTGGTTTGTTTCTTACTAGTTTCATATTATCCAGTTATAATAATCTTCAGAAAAACTTTTAATGTCAAATTTATTTAGTTAATAGTCAATAGAACTCTATATGTGAAAATTATTTACAGATCGCAGCCGCCGAGGATTGAACTCATCATCATCTGTAATACTTTGCTATTAACTGCTTGTAACGTACAATCACTCTAGACCGATACGCCACGAAGGCTGTTAAGCAAGTATCAACTAAATCTGATTTTTTCAATTCGAGTGGTGTTGTTTGCTGTAGTTTTTTTCTTACAGAAGTGTTGTTATTGCTATTTAATGTAAATAGATTTTTATTTTTAGTAATCATTATTCTTCTTCCTCTCCTTCATCAATTCTGATCTAAGTACTTATTTTTGCAAACGTTGCCAGACATGGTCTATATTTTAGACACAAATGTTAGGTGTTGCACATTTTCCAAAGATACTGATATTGCCACTTAGGGCGACTTAAAGTCGTTATTTTTAAATTATTGTTTCTGTAAAGACAGTCGAGCTCAGGCTCTAATTATAATTATGTATTATAATTTTTCGATTTGTTATATATGGTTTTTGAATTGAGAAAAGTGTGAAAGAAAAATTTAATTTTTCTAAAAATTTAAGACATCCTGGTTTGTTTCTTACTAGTTTCATATTATCCAGTTATAATAATCTTCAGAAAAACTTTTAATGTCAAATTTATTTAGTTAATAGTCAATAGAACTCTATATGTGAAAATTATTTACAGATCGCAGCCGCCGAGGATTGAACTCATCATCATCTGTAATACTTTGCTATTAACTGCTTGTAACGTACAATCACTCTAGACCGATACGCCACGAAGGCTGTTAAGCAAGTATCAACTAAATCTGATTTTTTCAATTCGAGTGGTGTTGTTTGCTGTAGTTTTTTTCTTACAGAAGTGTTGTTATTGCTATTTAATGTAAATAGATTTTTATTTTTAGTAATCATTATTCTTCTTCCTCTCCTTCATCAATTCTGATCTAAGTACTTATTTTTGCAAACGTTGCCAGACATGGTCTATATTTTAGACACAAATGTTAGGTGTTGCACATTTTCCAAAGATACTGATATTGCCACTTAGGGCGACTTAAAGTCGTTATTTTTAAATTATTGTTTCTGTAAAGACAGTCGAGCTCAGGCTCTAATTATAATTATGTATTATAATTTTTCGATTTGTTATATATGGTTTTTGAATTGAGAAAAGTGTGAAAGAAAAATTTAATTTTTCTAAAAATTTAAGACATCCTGGTTTGTTTCTTACTAGTTTCATATTATCCAGTTATAATAATCTTCAGAAAAACTTTTAATGTCAAATTTATTTAGTTAATAGTCAATAGAACTCTATATGTGAAAATTATTTACAGATCGCAGCCGCCGAGGATTGAACTCATCATCATCTGTAATACTTTGCTATTAACTGCTTGTAACGTACAATCACTCTAGACCGATACGCCACGAAGGCTGTTAAGCAAGTATCAACTAAATCTGATTTTTTCAATTCGAGTGGTGTTGTTTGCTGTAGTTTTTTTCTTACAGAAGTGTTGTTATTGCTATTTAATGTAAATAGATTTTTATTTTTAGTAATCATTATTCTTCTTCCTCTCCTTCATCAATTCTGATCTAAGTACTTATTTTTGCAAACGTTGCCAGACATGGTCTATATTTTAGACACAAATGTTAGGTGTTGCACATTTTCCAAAGATACTGATATTGCCACTTAGGGCGACTTAAAGTCGTTATTTTTAAATTATTGTTTCTGTAAAGACAGTCGAGCTCAGGCTCTAATTATAATTATGTATTATAATTTTTCGATTTGTTATATATGGTTTTTGAATTGAGAAAAGTGTGAAAGAAAAATTTAATTTTTCTAAAAATTTAAGACATCCTGGTTTGTTTCTTACTAGTTTCATATTATCCAGTTATAATAATCTTCAGAAAAACTTTTAATGTCAAATTTATTTAGTTAATAGTCAATAGAACTCTATATGTGAAAATTATTTACAGATCGCAGCCGCCGAGGATTGAACTCATCATCATCTGTAATACTTTGCTATTAACTGCTTGTAACGTACAATCACTCTAGACCGATACGCCACGAAGGCTGTTAAGCAAGTATCAACTAAATCTGATTTTTTCAATTCGAGTGGTGTTGTTTGCTGTAGTTTTTTTCTTACAGAAGTGTTGTTATTGCTATTTAATGTAAATAGATTTTTATTTTTAGTAATCATTATTCTTCTTCCTCTCCTTCATCAATTCTGATCTAAGTACTTATTTTTGCAAACGTTGCCAGACATGGTCTATATTTTAGACACAAATGTTAGGTGTTGCACATTTTCCAAAGATACTGATATTGCCACTTAGGGCGACTTAAAGTCGTTATTTTTAAATTATTGTTTCTGTAAAGACAGTCGAGCTCAGGCTCTAATTATAATTATGTATTATAATTTTTCGATTTGTTATATATGGTTTTTGAATTGAGAAAAGTGTGAAAGAAAAATTTAATTTTTCTAAAAATTTAAGACATCCTGGTTTGTTTCTTACTAGTTTCATATTATCCAGTTATAATAATCTTCAGAAAAACTTTTAATGTCAAATTTATTTAGTTAATAGTCAATAGAACTCTATATGTGAAAATTATTTACAGATCGCAGCCGCCGAGGATTGAACTCATCATCATCTGTAATACTTTGCTATTAACTGCTTGTAACGTACAATCACTCTAGACCGATACGCCACGAAGGCTGTTAAGCAAGTATCAACTAAATCTGATTTTTTCAATTCGAGTGGTGTTGTTTGCTGTAGTTTTTTTCTTACAGAAGTGTTGTTATTGCTATTTAATGTAAATAGATTTTTATTTTTAGTAATCATTATTCTTCTTCCTCTCCTTCATCAATTCTGATCTAAGTACTTATTTTTGCAAACGTTGCCAGACATGGTCTATATTTTAGACACAAATGTTAGGTGTTGCACATTTTCCAACAATTTAGAACACGATAAAGATGTCACAGATCCAAATAATATTTTTTTATGAATATATATCATTTAAAGCAACATAGCAACTAAAACCGTTGCTTGTCAAAACTAAAAAAAATATTTTTTACTGTAGGACCCCTGCGACTCTAAATTTTTTTTCGAAAAAAATTTTAGAGCTGAAAGCTTTATCCCACCAAAATCAAATTTTTTGTCGTGAATAAGCTAACCAAGTAATATAATAATTAATAACAAAAAAATTAAAAATTTTGTTGGTTTGTATGGAAAAATGATTTTTTAGGCCCCGCTCTTTAAGGCCGCGTAGGGAAGGCGTGGTCGTAGGGGCGTAAAATTTTTCCTCAGTTATTTTTAAGTCAAAAGGAAAAAAAATACCGGGTACCGTCTCAACATTTCCAACATTTCCAAAATAAGGGACACTCTAATATACATATTTTGGAGTGCCAAGAAAAAATGTTTTTTTTTTAGGTCTTACCCCTAAATTTGTTCCTTTAAATTTACAAAAAAAATCAGTTTTTGTTATGGGGATTTTTAATTTAATATCTTAAGGTCGCGGGCGCGGCTTAAAAAAAAACAACGAATTTAAGATTTTTAAATTAATAAAATTGTTTAAATGTTTTAAATTGGTGAAATAAAAAAAAAAATCACCAAAAAGGAGACTTGCACTAAAAATATGTATCGTCCAATCTATAAGATATAAATTTTTTAATCCCCCGGTTCCAAGTGCAGGACCTTGAACTTCTTCTAGCATACAGATGTTTCATTTGTTTAGCAAAAATACATATCAAAATTTTGTAGGCCAGTGTTGTTAAATGCTGCGAATTTGACTAACATTTTTTTTTAAATAAAATAAAATGTATAATTGTTTTTATTCATTAATCATTATTTAATTATAAATTGAAATAAAACTTCTTAATAGAAATCCAAAATGCAATTTCTTTTACTGTTGTATTTTTTTGTTGTTATTTTGTAAATATGTCCATACAAAAGTTCAGCAAGATGTGAAAAATACTCTGAGTATACCTACGGTATACATGGGTACCCTGCAAACAAAACGATACGACATCGATTCGCCGGTAGTATTGCCGATACGATAAATGTTATTGCGGCAATTATCGAATTCGTATCGCCGGCGATACACCTTTCGGGAGAAACTGTTACCCGACGGCAATACATCTCGGCGATACGAAAACAATTCGTCATGGCGATAAAATGGCAATATCGCCAGATAATCGTATAAACGAAAAATAAAAGATTTGTATGTATCGCCGGAATATCACCAAAATGATAAACCGGCGATACAGCTATATCGATTCCCTGAAGCTGAAAATAGACATTATTTTTTTCATTCATATTTTGGTCATGTTAACAGGACTAAAAACATTTGCATTCATCTGAAAAATATATCCGCAACATTCGCTGAAATTTTTATTTTATCTTTGAACGCACATTTGTGTTTTTCGGCCAAATTTATATTCTTTCAAAGATTTTTTGTTGTGCTTGATAAATTATTTTATTTTGAATTGACAAAGAAATAAAAATTTTCAATATTTTTTTTTTGATTATCGCCAAAATATCGTTCGTATGAGAAATCGGCGATATAATAAAAATACTACTTTGATTTTATATTGAAATGATAAATTTTCGTATCGCCGCAATATCTTTTCGGCGATATATTGCCCTATTGTTTGCAGGGTATATACTTATCCGCACCTAATACTTATAAGTATGGACATGCTGGATACCCAACACAAACTTATACATGCAACAAATGTACGGCGTATAATAATGTATGAGTATGCGATCACTCATCAACTATAAAAGCTTGTAGTTATTGTACTTGCTGTTGGTATGCATACGTTGGATATGTGTATTGTTTGATTTGTAACATGTCTTATTCATGCATGTTTAAACACAAATACTGCAAGAGTACTTATTATCATACTTTTGTCAGTCTCTGATGCCAATGCCCGTTAAGGAATTAGTAGCATTAGTAATGCCAATTATGAAAAACTAGTCGAGTCCCTGCCAGGCGGAACACCAAATCACTTTTCTTAATAATTCTAATTTTTTACCAAACTTTATAAAAAATTATGTTTGTGCTTCAAAAATTTAATATTGCTAGATTGAGTTACATCAATGTATTTCCCAAACTGGAAAAAAATTTTATGACTATAAAAGGTTTTATTGATAAAATTTTAGAACTAAATTTAGCACTCCCATTTAGTTTCCGTCCTTAAACCGTATATCAAAAATCCATCGTTCGGATCTGTCCCATGGTCACTCCTATATACATGGTAATTTGTATCTTTCTTAGTCATGAAGGGTTTTAAAATTAGACAAAATTTTGAAAAATACAATTTTTTTCACTTCAATTTTTCCTTAAAATTCTCCGTACACAGTTGACTTAATAAGGATATGATACATTGTCAATACTTTATGATTTACAATTTTCAGCTTCCTTAGTCATTAGGGGTTGCAGAAATAGTTTAAATGATTGAAAACTTAATTTCGCCGTCTTCCGCCACTCCCCCTGTCTCAAAGGCCGAAAATCCGGCTACGTTATAGATTATAAGTATATATAAACTAAACAAAATTCACAACGGATTTTTTTTGTATCTCCGCCATTTCACTGGATATCCAGGTTATGTTGATCTTTGCCATAGTCCGTGCCATATGCATCCCAATTTTCATTTTTCAAGGTCATAAGGTGTCTTCAAAATTAGGTAAGATGTAAAAACATAATTTTTCCACGCCCATTTCTTCTGTTAATTCTCCCTCCATGTTCCAAAATCTTTACGCTGGATACACAAAAAATAAGAGAAACACAAAAAAAATATATATACATAGAATAGATGGAAATAAATTTACCACGCCCTTTGTCTTTTTTGTTCTCCACCCACACACTGGATATCAAAAATCCAAGTTCGTGTTGATCTTCCCCATGAAACCTACTATATATGAGGGGCTCAAAGCACAAGGGGTTCAAGTGACTTTTTTAAAAAAATTGAGTTAACATATGGAATTAGTAGGTGAAGTTCACAGAAGTTCAGAGCACAAGAGGTGAATGTGAAATTCTTATCCGTTAGCGAGATATGGCGACCATTTCTAGCTCTTGTTACTAAAATACCTGTTTTGCTTGGAGCACAAGGGGTATATGAGCACTTAAACCCCTTGTGCTCCAAGCAATTATTAAAATTTAGTTTTTCACTTGGACAAGTGGTTGAATTCCGAGAAGTTCTTGTAGTAATAGTAATCAAATTTTGCAAGAGCATCTTCAGTCTGTAACCAGCGGTTAAAGTGTGAAAAAATAGCGATTTCCGACCAAAATTCATGTCCGAATTTTTGACCAAATTGGGCTCAAAAATTAGGAATTTTTGCGTACATAATAGGAAAAATAAAAAAAATCAAAAAAAAAAAATATTGGTCCACAGATGCTGATTTTTAACATAAATATTATTTTGTTTATCCAAATTGGTCCCAAAAGTTGGAAAATGTAAAGCAAGTTATCTAAAAAATATAAAAAAAATATAAAAAACACGATTTTCGTTCAAAAATGCTGATCAAAGATTTTGATACACAGATGCTAATCAGCTTTTTTGGACCAAAATCTTGCTTTTATTTTTAAAACTTTTCACATAAAATACTCAACATTTTTCGACTTTTAAGACAAATTTGGTTAAAAATATTTTTTATGTTTATAAATCAGCATCTGTGGACCAAAATCGCAATTTTGAAATTTTTTAAATATTTTTCCCATAAAACGCGCAAAAGTTCCTTATTTTTGACCCAGATTTTGTTAAATATTTCAGATATGAATTTTGGTCCAAAAACGTAATTTTTTAAACTTTGACCGCTGGTTGCAGACTAAAAATGACCTTGCAAAAACTTTTCATAAATTTTCCTACAATTGAAGGGCTTATTGCAAAAACTTGATAAGCCGCAAAATAAAAATTTTGAGTAAATCGACTTTAAAGTTTAAAAAAAATGTAGAAAATAGGGGTTTTATCAGATTATAATCAAAACACTTGTAAATAGTAATTAAGATGGACTATTACCATATAACCGACGATGAATGATGTGAAAACAGGGGAAACCCCTTTTATCAAAAAAAATGTGGCTTATCAAGTTATTGCAGAAAAAAAAATGTTTTTTATTTTCAAAAAAAAAAAATATTGATTAAGTATTTTGAATTAAGATACAGTTTATTATCGCCGTTTTTTTTATATATTTTAGGCACCCGCTGATTAACATAAGTTTTTAATGATTGAGGGAGTCTCGTATAATGTATCTATTATGACTAGAAATCACAGAATGTTATTGCAAAAAATTTAAAAGAGTCATTAAACACTGAAAATAAATTGAAAATATTGCTCTACTAAATGGTATGCAAAGATAAAATAGAACTTTTTATTCGAAACTTAAATACTGAGTTCTTTGTTTTGAATATAAAAATTTATTTTATAAATTTTGTGCAAAAAATAGATAAGCCACCATGGCTTATCAAGTTATTGCAGAAAAAAAAAATTAAATAAAAACAAGTAAGAAAGTTATAGTCGGTCAAGACCGACCATATGACACCCTACACCAGTGTTTTCCGAAAAATGGGTCCCAGGTCCGAACATAGACCGATTGGATCTGTCTTTTGTTAGATATTTATTTAGTGTAGAAAACACACACATATCAAATTTAAGTGGAATTAGTTTATTTTTTTGTCAATAGACCGATTTAACTGAATATCGGTCGAAATTTTTATATGGGGGACTAAGTCCAAAAATGGTCCAATTATATTCCGATTTTATAAGGTTACTAAAGTACACGTTTAACACATAAAAATACAAATTTTTATCAAATATTTCCATTTTTATGAATTTTGAGGGAATTATGTGAATATCGGGAGGGCGGTTTGTATGGGGACTACCAGAAGGACTTATCCGATTCCTTTGAAATTTGGAATGGTGATTTGTGCATACAAAATTTGATTACCTGCTAAATTTCAAAGCGATACCTGTTATAGTACGGTTATAAGAGTCATTTAAGCCGAATCCAAAGGGGGCGTTTGTATGGGGGCTAGGTCTTAATATGGACCGATTTTCTTCAATTTCAATAGGCTTCGTCCTTGGTCCAAAAGATGCTTAAGTTTCAAATTTCAAGTCAATTGATTGAAAATTGCGACCTGTATCATGCTTAAACCGATAGATGGACAGACGGACGGACGGACGGACAGACGGACGGACGGACGGACATCGCTAAATCGACTCAGAAAGTAATTCTGAGTCGATCGGTATACTTAAAGGTAGGTCTAGGACCAATATTTCGGGTAGTTACAAACATCAGCACAAACTCAATATACCCTGTACCACATAGTGGTGTAGGGTATAAAAAAATCATTATGTATCAAGGTTTTAATTTTTCTTTTAATTAGTGATAAAGGACTACTACACCCAAAAAAAAAAGTGGGTATTCAATACTAAAAATTTAACTAATTTTAGTCCAAAAGGACCTAGTGCAGAAATTGGTAACCAATAATAAAATTTTTAACTAATATTAGTCAAAACCAGTAAAAATAACTTATTTTAGTACTTTGAAGATACTAAAATTAGTAACTAATTAGTAGATTTTGGTACAATATCACTTACTAAACCTTTTACTGTAGAATTATTTTGAGTGTAGCTGCTAATTAAAAGTTTTGTCTAAAAAATATTTTATGATTGCAAAAAAATAAAATATTTTTTTTTTTGCAAAAAATAATAATATTCAGTATTATGATTTTTCGAAAATCATCTAAAAAAACTGCGCCTATAAACTTTATCCAATGAAAGAACTACATTTTTGTTCAATGCTAAAATACTTACAAATTTTATTTTGAAAATAAAAAAATGTTCAACTTTTTTTTTCCAAAAAATAGATAAGCCCACTTTTTTTAAACAAAGGTTTCCTTTGTATTTTAGGCATCCATTGATGAACATATGATTTTAATGATTAATGGAGACTGATATAATGTACCCATTATGACTAAAAACAACGAAAAGTTATTACAGAAAATTGATAAGAGTCATGAAACACCGAAAGTAAATCAAAAATATTGCTCTAATAAATGGTATGCAATGATAAAATAGATCTTTTTATTCAAAACTATAATACAACCTTCTTTGTTTTCAATATAAAAATTTCTTTTATAAATTTTAAGCAAAAAGTAGATAAGCCACCACGGCTTATCACGTTATTGCAGAAAATTAAAAAAACAAATTTTTTTAATCAAAAAAAAAAAAAAGGAGTTTGTACCAAGGTTTTACCTATACTTTTTCTTTTAATTAGTAATAAAGGACTGCTAGCAGATAATTAAAAGTTTTGTCTAAAAAAATGTCTTATTATTGCAAAAAATTAAAACATTTTTTTCGCAAAAAGTAATAGTATTCAGTATTGTAATTTTTATTAACATTTTTAGGTGCAGCAGGTACACTTAAAAATAAGGTAGATATAATTTTATGATTTGATAAAATTATTTTTTAAAAGTTAAATACTTAAAGAGCTTAATCCAATGTTTGAAAGAAACACAGCTTTACCTAAAATGTATAATCCTAACTATCAAGTAAGGTAAGTTGTATTTGCGTGTTTTTTCATATGTCTGATTTCATAAGCCCACTTTTTTTAAAACAAAATATTCCGTTGTATTTTAAGCGACAATTGATAAACATGCGTTTTTAATGAATAATGGAGGCTCATATAATGTATCCATTATGACTAAAATCAACGAAAAATCATTATATGAAATTGATAAGAGCCATTAAACACCGAAAATAAATCGAAAATACTGAGGTAATAATTGCTATGCAATTATAAAGAAGAACTTTTATTCAAAACTAATATATTGTAATAATAAATTTTTTGTTTTCAGTATAAAAATTTATTTTTTAAATTTTATGCAAAAAGTAGATAAGCCACCGGCTTATCAAGTTATTGCAGAAAATTAAAATATATTTTTTTAAATCCAAAAAATAATCAGAATGTATCACGGTTTTACCTATAGTTTTTCTTTTAATTAGTGATGAAGCACTACTAGCAGATAATTAAAAGTTTTGTCTAAAAAAATGTCTTATTATTGCAAAAAATTAAAACATTTTTTTCGCAAAAAGTAATAGTATTCAGTATTGTAATTTTTATTAACATTTTTAGGTGCAGCAGGTACACTTAAAAATAAGGTAGATATAATTTTATGATTTGATAAAATTATTTTTTAAAAGTTAAATACTTAAAGAGCTTAATCCAATGTTTGAAAGAAACACAGCTTTACCTAAAATGTATAATCCTAACTATCAAGTAAGGTAAGTTGTATTTGCGTGTTTTTTCATATGTCTGATTTCTAATCAATAGTTCTCATGAATGTGACCACTCACTTAGAAATGACTAATTTTAGGTAGAAAACCTCAGGATCCATTTTTTTTTTTGGACAGCTTAAATCTCAGTATTATTGACGAGCAAAAACTTCATAAACCATCACATTTTGAATGATATTTTTTTGTGCAATAACATGATAAGCCACCAAAATTAAAAAAATCATATCCCGCTGGTTTTTAAACTTACTTCAGCATCCTTTGCCAAAAATCATTGTCTACCCTATTGTCATCTCCACAACCCAAAAAATTATTACTCTTGCTTCTATATTCATCACAATTTACCTTTTAGTCAGAGGTGTGAATTTTTTGTGGTGGCTTATCAAGTTTTTGAGTAAAAAATTTTGACAATAAAGTCGTATTGTAAAAAGTGACTTGGCGTCTGGAGCTGGAATTTATGGGAATTAAGCTTAGATCTTTTCAGTGGGTATTGGTATGGTATTTGGGAGTGGAATGAGCATATAATATAAGTTTTCGAAATCGGGTGGCTTATCATGTTTCTGCAACAAGCCCTTCAATTATCTACTCCATGTCCATCGTTCGGCAGGTATCACGGCACGAAATTCGAAAGTTTAGATTTCAAGGGACGCCCTAATGAAGATGAAGATGAGCCCGATGATGTCATGGAATCTGATTATGACGACTAAAAAATTAAACAAAGAACCATTAAAGACTTCTGTAATAAAATGTGGTTTTCCTTTTACAAATAACTAACATTCTTTTCATAATTTAGAAATTTATAAAAAAAGTTAGAGCACAAGGGGTATAAGTGCCACTTACATACTTCAGAGGCAATTTTTGGGTGCTTGTATTTGTGAAATATGGTATTTTTTTAACTTGTTAGATTAAAATATATCTCAGGATCTCTATTAACTAAAAAATAATATTCTAGATATCATCTAACATTTTTTACTGCAATTTAACTATAACCTCTTTTTTCCCATTATTAAATTTAAGGCACTTAAACCCCTTGTGCTCCAAGCAATTATTAAAATTTAACTTTTAAGACCAATTTGGTTAAAAATAATTTTTATGTTTGAAAATCAGCATCTGTGGACCAAAAGTGGTATTTTTAAAAAAATTTTCCCACAAAGTACTCAAAAATTCCTAATTTTTGAGCCAGATTTGGTTAAATAATTTTCGGCAGGTATTATGATACGAAATTCGAAAGTTTAGATTTGACGGGATGCCCTAATGGAGATGAAGATGAGCCCAATGATGTCATGGAATCTGATTATGAACCATTACACATTTTCTTAATAAAATGTGGTTTTCCTTTTACGAATTTACAAATTTATAAAAAAAAGTTAGAGCGCAAGGGGTATAAGTGCCACTTACTTACTTCAGATGCAATTTTTGGGTGCAAAAGGGTGTAAAAACGGTATTTTTTTAACTTGTTAGATAAAAATATATCTCAGGAACTCTATTAACTTAAAAATAATATACTAGATATCATCTAACATTTTTTATTGCAATTTAATGGCGCTTTTCGACCAAAATTCATGTCCGAATATTTTGACCAAATCCGGCTCAAAAATTAGGAGTTCTTGCGTACAACTGCTAAATGCGTAGGAAAAATATTGTGCTCGATTCGGGAGTACTATTTAACCATTCATCAAATTTTTAAAAATTTTATATTCTTTTGAATTTCAAGATTTTAAATTTTTTTTCTTGTTAAAATATAGTAATATCTTAAATAATTACAAGGAAAAATTTAAAAATCTTAAAATTCGAAAGGATATCAAATTTTTAAAAAGTAGGTGAATGGTGAAAGAGTAGGTGAAAGATGAAAGAGTGATCGAGCACATTAAAAAAAAAAAAAAAATATTGGTCCACAGATGCTGATTTTTCTGCACAATTTTTTTTCTTATCCAAATTTGTCCCAAAAGTTGTAAAATATAAAGCATATTATCTAAAAAATATTAAAAAAAGTATAACAACACGATTTTGGTCCACAAAAAGTGATCAGAGATTTTGGTCCACAGATGCTTATGAGCATTTTCGGCCCAAAATCGTGTTTTTGTTTTTATATTTTTCACATACTCAACATTTTGCTACTTTTAAGAGGAATTTGGTTAAACATATTTTGTATGTTTGTAAATCAGCATCTGTGGACCAAAATTGCTATTTTGGAATTTTTAAATATTTTTCCCAAAAATTCCTAATTTGTGTGCCAGATAAGGATGAATTTCGGCAGGTATTATGATACGAAATTCGAAAGTTTACATTTGATAGGATGCCCTAATGAAGATGAAGATGATCCCAATGATGTCATGGAATCTGATTATGACGACTAAAAAATTAAACAAAGAACCATTACAGATTTTCTTAATAAAATGTGGTTTTCCTTTTACGAATTTACAAATTTATAAAAAAAAGTTAGAGCACAAGGGGTATAAGTGCGACTTACTTCAGATGCAATTTTTGGGTGCAAAAGGGTGTAAAAGACGGTATTTTTTTAACTTGTTAGATTAAAATATATCTCAGGAGCTCTATTACCTTAAAAATAATATACTTGATACCACCTAACATTTTTTATTGCAATTTTACTTTAACCCCATTTTTCTCATTATTAAAAATAAGGCACTTGAACCCCTTGTGCTCTAAATAGAAATTTATAAAAAAAGTTAGAGCACAAGGGGTATAAGTGCGACTCTCTTACTTCAGATGCAATTTTTGGGTGCAAAAGGGTGTAAAAGACTGTATTTTTTTAACTTGTTAGATTAAAATATATCTCAGGATCTCTATTAACTAAAAAATACCCAAGTAGAAATCCATGACGGTTATAAAAATAAAGCGTCTTTAAAGCACTTTTAAGTAGAAATTCATGACGGTAATAAGAAAAAGCGTTTTCAAAACACCACCAAGTAGAAATTCATGATGGTTATAAAATAAAATCAAGACTTATCAAAAATAACTCAATTTTAAAGCATAACTTCATAACGCTTTTCGAACGATTCGCAAAATCGTTTTGAGAATACTTTTTAACCAAACCTATGATTTTTTTAAAAATAATTTTTATTTTACACAACCTGTAAAATATGGTTTTAAACGACTAAAACCGTTTTCAAATACCGTTTTTGCAGTGCTTTGAAATTTATGATTTTTCATAAAAAAAATCATGCATTTTCTTATTTTAAATAAGCTTAAGTATTACAATCATTACATAAACGAGTTATAGCAATTGTTTAGTTACAAAATTTAGAAATATTACCCTTAACTTCTGCTATATTAAGATTTTTTTCAATTACAATTTTCACTAAAATTTTTATTTCACTGCCATTCAAATAATAACTGTCAAAATTGCTATCATAATTTTCCCATTACAAAGTATTTTCAACATTATACAGTCTTATATCTATTGATGAAATTGGGTTACAAAAATTTGTTCATTTCATTGAAGATATTGCCTTTCAAAAAAATACTATCAGATCTGTGTTTGGATCACTTTGTGATAAAAATTTGATTTACAATCATAGTTTTTGCATTTCAAATTGGGCATACGTTTTCAGGATAAGAGGCAGCCATAAGAAAACACCAATTTTGTTGCATTGGATTCCATTCTATTCTTGTAGAGTGGGTATACTGCCAATGGCGTTTTATTTTGAGAATTTGTATGAAGCATTTGCAATTGAATTTAAGAAACTGGTTTCAAAATCGAAGTCAGAAAACTGAGATATTGTAGCTTCCATATTAGCTACATCATCTGCGATGTGAATAAGTTTGTGAAAATTCATTGTTTGTTTCTAATAATTTTCTTAAAATTGTCTTTGCATTAACCGCTTTTGAAATCTATTTTTCTGGGTGGAAAAATACGACACATTGTATAAAGAATTTAAAGTGCCTGAACTGCTTAAAATCCACTACATTTTTAAGAATAATTGCTCAACCATATAACAAAAATATCTAATTTTCCATTTTTCAATATCCATTAAAACGAAAGATTTCCTCTGAAACTCTAAAGTTATGTCATCAGATATGTTATTAAGATTTTGTTGCAATACATATTACATTTTCTTTAACTTTTATAAAACTAAGTTTTGCAGCAATTTCTTGTCTATACCAAGATACAACATAACATATCTCGTCCAGTACGACAAAGTTTACAAAAATTTTAAAATTGCTATATTTTTTGCTTTTTAAAGCTTTAATAATGATTTAACGAAGCGTTCTCAAATCACTATTATAAATGGCTTTAAAAACGCTTTATATAAACCGTTTAACGGTGTTATCATTAGGATTATCTGAAAGCGCTCTGAGGATGGTTTTCCGTATGGTTTGAAAGCATTCGTACTACCATGCAGAGCGCTTTAAAAGCGTTTTTACGGTTGTATTTTTCTACCTGGGGAGTTTAATTACAACTTAAAAGTGTGATTGAAATTGTCTTTCTTATTATTATTATTATTATCATTATTATTATTATTATTATTATTATTATTATTATTATTATTATTATTATTATTATTATTATTATTATTATTATTATTATTATTATTATTATTATTATTATTATTATTATTATTATTATTATTATTATTATTATTATTATTATTATTATTATTATTATTATTATTATTATTATTATTATTATTATTATTATTATTATTATTATTATTATTATTATTATTATTATTATTATTATTATTATTATTATTATTATTATTATTATTATTATTATTATTATTATTATTATTATTATTATTATTATTATTATTATTATTATTATTATTATTATTATTATTATTATTATTATTATTATTATTATTATTATTATTATTATTATTATTATTATTATTATTATTATTATTATTATTATTATTATTATTATTATTATTATTATTATTATTATTATTATTATTATTATTATTATTATTATTATTATTATTATTATTATTATTATTATTATTATTATTATTATTATTATTATTATTATTATTATTATTATTATTATTATTATTATTATTATTATTATTATTATTATTATTATTATTATTATTATTATTATTATTATTATTATTATTATTATTATTATTATTATTATTATTATTATTATTATTATTATTATTATTATTATTATTATTATTATTATTATTATTATTATTATTATTATTATTATTATTATTATTATTATTATTATTATTATTATTATTATTATTATTATTATTATTATTATTATTATTATTATTATTATTATTATTATTATTATTATTATTATTATTATTATTATTATTATTATTATTATTATTATTATTATTATTATTATTATTATTATTATTATTATTATTATTATTATTATTATTATTATTATTATTATTATTATTATTATTATTATTATTATTATTATTATTATTATTATTATTATTATTATTATTATTATTATTATTATTATTATTATTATTATTATTATTATTATTATTATTATTATTATTATTATTATTATTATTATTATTATTATTATTATTATTATTATTATTATTATTATTATTATTATTATTATTATTATTATTATTATTATTATTATTATTATTATTATTATTATTATTATTATTATTATTATTATTATTATTATTATTATTATTATTATTATTATTATTATTATTATTATTATTATTATTATTATTATTATTATTATTATTATTATTATTATTATTATTATTATTATTATTATTATTATTATTATTATTATTATTATTATTATTATTATTATTATTATTATTATTATTATTATTATTATTATTATTATTATTATTATTATTATTATTATTATTATTATTATTATTATTATTATTATTATTATTATTATTATTATTATTATTATTATTATTATTATTATTATTATTATTATTATTATTATTATTATTATTATTATTATTATTATTATTATTATTATTATTATTATTATTATTATTATTATTATTATTATTATTATTATTATTATTATTATTATTATTATTATTATTATTATTATTATTATTATTATTATTATTATTATTATTATTATTATTATTATTATTATTATTATTATTATTATTATTATTATTATTATTATTATTATTATTATTATTATTATTATTATTATTATTATTATTATTATTATTATTATTATTATTATTATTATTATTATTATTATTATTATTATTATTATTATTATTATTATTATTATTATTATTATTATTATTATTATTATTATTATTATTATTATTATTATTATTATTATTATTATTATTATTATTATTATTATTATTATTATTATTATTATTATTATTATTATTATTATTATTATTATTATTATTATTATTATTATTATTATTATTATTATTATTATTATTATTATTATTATTATTATTATTATTATTATTATTATTATTATTATTATTATTATTATTATTATTATTATTATTATTATTATTATTATTATTATTATTATTATTATTATTATTATTATTATTATTATTATTATTATTATTATTATTATTATTATTATTATTATTATTATTATTATTATTATTATTATTATTATTATTATTATTATTATTATTATTATTATTATTATTATTATTATTATTATTATTATTATTATTATTATTATTATTATTATTATTATTATTATTATTATTATTATTATTATTATTATTATTATTATTATTATTATTATTATTATTATTATTATTATTATTATTATTATTATTATTATTATTATTATTATTATTATTATTATTATTATTATTATTATTATTATTATTATTATTATTATTATTATTATTATTATTATTATTATTATTATTATTATTATTATTATTATTATTATTATTATTATTATTATTATTATTATTATTATTATTATTATTATTATTATTATTATTATTATTATTATTATTATTATTATTATTATTATTATTATTATTATTATTATTATTATTATTATTATTATTATTATATTATTATTATTATTATTATTATTATTATTATTATTATTATTATTATTATTATTATTATTATTATTATTATTATTATTATTATTATTATTATTATTATTATTATTATTATTATTATTATTATTATTATTATTATTATTATTATTATTATTATTATTATTATTATTATTATTATTATTATTATTATTATTATTATTATTATTATTATTATTATTATTATTATTATTATTATTATTATTATTATTATTATTATTATTATTATTATTATTATTATTATTATTATTATTATTATTATTATTATTATTATTATTATTATTATTATTATTATTATTATTATTATTATTATTATTATTATTATTATTATTATTATTATTATTATTATTATTATTATTATTATTATTATTATTATTATTATTATTATTATTATTATTATTATTATTATTATTATTATTATTATTATTATTATTATTATACTTTATGGGGTCCCAGATCGATATTTCGATGAGTTACAAACAGAATGACAAACTTATATATACCCTCTATCACTAAGTGGAGGGTATAAAAATATTTTATTTTTACATACTGTATTTCTAATATACAACACCCCAAATTAGCGCCAAAAATATGTCGAAATAACGTTTTCAGTGTTGTCTTTGAACACCATCCTAAGGCCGTAAACTTATTATTACAATGTAATTTTAATCCAGTAAATTTGATTTTTTGGTGTTGTGACGACGTCGGAAACAAAAGTCAGGCGATTGTTTTTTGGCATTATCATTTCAATGTTATAGTAACACCATAAATTTTGTAAATAGGATCTCATTTTGGTGTTGGAATGCCCTCCGCCAACTCTATTCTGACGTTATTCCGATTGCATTTTTCTGCCTAGGACGTTTTTTGAGAACTTTGACCTCAATTTTCTCGAAAACATGACGTGATAGAAAAAATTGGAAACTAGATTCAGAATCAGCATCGAAATGTTAATCGAAAACAAGTTCTATGATCCCAGAATATCATTCAAAAACATCATAAAAAAATTATCTCAATAATGCACAAAAATGCGTTTTTTGTGAACTTTGACCTCAATTATCTCAAAAACCTGACGTTACGGAACATTTTGGAGACCAGATTTGGAATCAGCATTGAGATGAAAATCGAAAACGAGTGTCCAGACCGCTGACCCATCCAAAAATTTTTGAAGTTTCGGTCAGTGTTTTATAATTTTGCCATTAGAAACAAAACTTTGAAGCCTTATAACTTTTTAATGGGTTGTGATAGAAACGTGCTTTATGTACCAATTTTCTTAGCAAAAACTGACTCTTCATCGTGCATGATTAAAAAAAAAATTTAATTTTTTAAAAAAAAAATCGATTTTTCCGCCCCCTGCTGTGGGTTATTGGAACTTTTTTTAAGATTTCAAAAAACTGCTATTATTTTAATTTTTGCTGTAGAATCAACTGGTGAAATCAGATTTGCAATATATGCAGCCGTTTTTTCTCTGCAAAAAAATCAGCTCAAAATCCGCGTTTTCAGATGCTTTGAACCACCACAAGGAGTAAAAATTTTTCCAAAAAAATACCGGCATTCTTTTTAGCTCCCCTTAATCCTTTAAAAAAATGATGATATCCGATAAACAGATGAAGTGACATAGTCACCAAACGAACTCTAATATATATATTATATTATATATGAGGGGGTTAGAGCACAAGGGGTTCAAGTGCCTTATATTTGATAATGAGAAAAAAGAGGTTAAAGTTAAATTGCAATAAAAAATGTTAGATGCTATCTATAATATTATTTTTTAGTTAATAGAGATCCTGAGATATATTTTAATCTAACAAGTTAAAAAAATACCGTCTTTTACACCCTTTTGCACCCAAAAATTGCATCTGAAGTAAGTAAGTGGCACTTATACCCCTTGTGCTCTAACTTTTTTTATAAATTTCTATTTAGAGCACAAGGGGTTCAAGTGCCTTATATTTAATAATGAGAAAAAAGGGTTAAAGTAAAATTGCAATAAAAAATGTTAGGTGGTATCAAGTATATTATTTTTAAGGTAATAGAGCTCCTGAGATATATTTTAATCTAAAAAGTTAAAAAAATACCGTCTTTTACACCCTTTTGCACCCAAAAATTGCATCTGAAGTAAGTAAGTCGCACTTATACCCCTTGTGCTCTAACTTTTTTTTATAAATTTGTAAATACGTAAAAGGAAAACCACATTTTATTAAGAAAATGTGTAATGGTTCTTTGTTTAATTTTTTAGTCGTCATAATCAGATTCCATGACATCATTGGGATCATCTTCATCTTCATTAGGGCATCACGTCAAATGTAAACTTTCGAATTTCGTACGTTTTCGACCAAAATTCATCCTCATCTGGCACACAAATTAGGAATTTTTGGGAAAAATATTTAAAAATTCCAAAATAGCAATTTTGGTCCACTGATGCTGATTTACAAACATACAAAATATGTTTAACCAAATTCCTCTTAAAAGTAGCAAAATGTTGAGTATGTGAAAAATATAAAAATAAAAACACGATTTTGGGCCAAAAATGCTCATAAGCATCTGTAGACCAAAATCTCTGATCAATTTTTGTGGACCAAAATCGTGTTGTTATACTTTTTTTAATATTTTTTATATAATATGCTTTACATTTTACAACTTTTGGGACAAATTTGGATAAGAAAAAAAATTGTGCAGAAAAATCAGCATCTGTGGACCAATATTTTTTTTTTTTTTAATGTGCTCGATTCGGGAGTACTCTTTTACCATTCACCTACTTTTTAAAAATTTGATATCCTTTCGAATTTTAAGATTTTTAAATTTTTCCTTGTAATTATTTAAGATATTACTATATTTTAACAAGAAAAAAAATTTAAAATCTTGAAATTCAAAAGAATATCAAATTTTTAAAAATTTGGTGAATGGTGAAATAGTACTCCAGAATCGAGCACAATATTTTTCCTACGCATTTAGCAGTTGTACGCAAGAACTCCTAATTTTTGAGCCGGATTTGTTCAAAATATTCGGACATGAATTTTGGTCGAAAAGCGCCATTAAATTGCAATAAAAAATGTTAGATGATATCTAGTATATTATTTTTTAGTTAATAGAGTTCCTGAGATATATTTTTATCTAACAAGTTAAAAAAATACCGTCTTTTACACCCTTTTGCACCCAAAAATTGCATCTGAAGTAAGTAAGTGGCACTTATACCCCTTGTGCTCTTACTTTTTTTTATAAATTTGTAAATACGTAAAAGGAAAACCACATTTTATTAAGAAAATGTGTAATGGTTCATTGTTTAATTTTTTAGTCGTCATAATCAGATTCCATAACATCATTGGGCTCATCTTCATATTCATCTTCATTAGGGCATCCCGTCAAATCTAATCTTTCGAATTTTGTATCATAATACCTGCCGATTATTTAACCAAATCTGGCTCAAAAATTAGGAATTTTTGAGTACTTTATGGGAATTTTTTTTTAAAAATTCCACTTTTGGTCCACAGATGCTGATTTTCAAACATAAAAATTATTTTTAACCAAATTGGTCTTAAAAGTTAAATTTTAATAATTGCTTGGAGCACAAGGGGTTTAAGTGCCTTAAATTTAATAATAGGAAAAAAGAGGTTATAGTTAAATTACAGTAAAAAATGTTAGATGATATCTAGAATATTATTTTTTAGTTAATAGAGATCCTGAGATATATTTTAATCTAACAAGTTAAAAAAATACCATATTTCACAAATACAAGAACCAAAAAATGGCCTCTGAATTATGTAAGTGGCACTTATACCCCTTGTGCTCTAACTTTTTTTTATAAATTTCTAAATTATGAAAAGAATATTAGTTATTTGTAAAAGGAAACCACATTTTATTACGAAAGTCTTTAACGGTTCTTTGTTTAATTTTTTAGTCGTCATAATCAGATTCCATGACATCATCGGGCTCATCTTCATCTTCATTAGGGCGTCCCTTGAAATCTGAACTTTCGAATTTCGTGCCGTGATACCTGCCGAACGATGGACATGGAGTAGCTAATTGTGGGAAAATTTATGAAAAATTTTTGCAAGGTCATTTTTAGTCTGCAACCAGCGGTCAAAGTTTAAAAAATTACGTTTTTGGACCAAAATTTATATCTGAAATATTTAACCCAATCTGGGTCAAAAATAAGGAACTTTTGCGCGTTTTATGGGAAAAATATTTAAAAAATTTCAAAATTGCGATTTTGGTCCACAGATGCTGATTTATAAACATAAAAAATATTTTTAACCAAATTTGTCTTAAAAGTCGAAAAATGTTGAGTATTTTATGTGAAAAATTTTAAAAATTAACCCACGATTTTGGTCCAAAAAGGCTGATTAGCATCTGGTATCAAAATCTTTGATCAGCATTTTTGAACGAAAATCGTGTTTTTTATATTTTTTTAATATTTTTTAGATAACTTGCTTTACATTTTCCAACTTTTAGGACCAATTTGGATAAAAAAAATAATATTTATGTTAAAAATCAGCATCTGTGGACCAATATTTTTTTTTTGGGATTTTTTTATATTTTTCCTATTATGTACGCAAAAATTCCTAATTTTTGAGCCGAATTTGGTCAAAAAATTCCAAGGATGGGTACCAATTCGATAAAAGTATTGGTATTGGTATTGGTTTTTAAAATTATATTAGTATTGGTATAGGTATTGGTTTTCATTTTTTGTTGAATTGGTATAGGTTTCGGTATTGGTTTTGAGTTATTTAGGTATTGGGTATTGGTATTGGTTTTAGCATCGAAGCGGTATCGGTTTTTAATAAGTATTGGTATTTATCTTATATCGGTTTTGGGATTTGTATGCAAAAGGTTTTGTCGTTAATGTTAATTAATTTAACGTAAGTCGTCCTTCTGTCCGCCCCACAGTGCACACTGGGGCGAGATGGTAGGTTTTTTGGCCAAAAGTCTCTACAGGTCGTAAATGTTAACCGATTTTTTTTGAAATTCAGAATATAAGCCTATATTAAGGTAATAAATAAGTGCCTTGAAAGTTTTTGAAATCGGACCTACAAGGAAACTATTTCAGGGACACTTAATTTTTAATAAAATTAACAGATGTTATAGATGAAACAAATGAAGAGAAACTTGTCTTTTGTTTATGTATTTGAATTAGAGATGGTCTGTGGTCCCGTAATTTGCGTGACACAAAAAACCACGTGATTCAGGCGTAAGCGATTTTTATTTAAATCACGTGAATATAGAATGATTTTCATTTAAATTAAGTACTATATGAGGAAAAATAAATAAGTGACTTGAAACTTTTTGAAATCGGACCTACAAGGAAACTATTTCAGGGTGGACACTTCATTTTTAACAAAATTTACAGATGTTATAGATGAATCAAATGAAGAGACACTTGCCTTTTGTTTAAGTATTTGAATTGGAGATGGTCTCTGGTCCCGTGAGTGATTTTCATTTAAATCATTTGGTTATAGAGTGATTTTCATTTAAGTCAAGTGACTATATTAGGGTAATAAATAAGTGCCTTGAAACTTTTTGGATTCAGACCTACAAGGAAACTTTTTCAAGGGTGGACACTAGGGATGCCAAACGGGATTTACATTTACAAATCCCGGGATTCGGGATTTTGAAATCGTAATCCCGGGATCCCGGGATTTTTCGGGATCCCGGGATTTTTCGGGATTTCGGGATTTTTCGGGATTTCGGGATTTATTAAAATTAAACTTTTTAACGTTATATTTAAAAAAAAAATATATATAATTTAATATTTAATTACTTATTTATCGTATTGCACTGATACAAAACGATTTTAATTTTAGAAATATAAGCATTACGAGTTTAACAGATTCTACAACAAAGTTTAGCATATTTTGATGAAAAAGAATATAGATAAGAATTAGATATCGATGTCAATATTCTTCAGCCACTTAACGGCATCTGGGTCAGCATTTAGGAACAACTTAACTCAACTGGTACTGTTCCAAGTCTGTGGAAGACACGATGCAGTCCAAACCAAAAGAGCTAGACCCTGCAGTTTATTTCTTATGGTCATTAGTTAAAGACATTGGGAAACAATTTTCCCTATTTGGATTTAAATTAACTTCTGAAAAACTTAAATTTTTTAAACATTTATTTTGATGTCAAAGTTTTAAGTTACAGGGTATTTAAAAATTAAAAAAAAAATATTTCTTTTAATAAATGTTAGCATTTTTGGCAAGGGTAAGTTGTCCCCAGTGTCTGACCCCGACGCCGTCGCAAGACACACCCTGTTCAATTTTTTTCGCTGCTGTTTTGTTGGATCGGAGAGATATATTCAATTTCCTAACTTATAACGCTCAAATAAGAACAAAAACTGTTGAATAGAAACTTTACAGCTGGAATACTAAAAGCTCCGTTATAGAATATCTCACGGCGAAATTTAACTGTTTCATAAAAACTGTGTATTGAGTAATCCGCCCTAAAAATGTGATTTACCTCCCAAAGAGCAATAGAATTTAAGCCCAACATGCCTCATTTGAAAGGTATCTCAAAGACCTTTCAAACAATATCAATTTTGTTTAAATTGTAAAACAAATACTGAAGAAATAGTCAATTTTGATTACGAAATTCAACAAAAAAATCCCGAAATCCCGGGATTTTTCGGGATTTGTCAATCCCGGAAAATCCCGAAAAATCCCGGGATTGAAAAAAAAAAATCCCGGGATTCGGGATTTGTCAATCCCGAAAAATCCCGGGATTTCGGGATTCGGGATTTCCCGTTTGGCATCCCTAGTGCACGGTGAGCCTCAGCGATGTTCAGGTTGAACTTTAGTGTCGACGAAAAGTGTAAGCGCAGTTCGATTTCTACATGAATAAATGTCACAAAACTGTTAACAGCGAAATCGTAGCTGATCGCATTCGCGAGATATCGCGAAATTAGTGTTTTTGTATTTTCTAAAATTTTGACAATGAAGTTTTTTAAATATCTTCAAAAACTGGGTATGCAGTTTTAATTGTATTTATTTACATGTCACAACACAGTTAACAGCGAAATCATATCTTCTCAATTTCGCGAGAAATCGCGAAATTACTTTTTTGCTGTTTTTATTTTTGTTTTTATCTTCATATATGATTTTTTAAAATTTCATAAAAGCATGGTATGCAGTTTTACTTGTGGTTGATCAAAGGTCACACAGCTGTTGACATCAAAATTGTAGGTGCTAAATTTCGCGAGATATCGCGTAATTATATATATAATTTTTTTTTTTTTATTATATTTTAAACCCGGTTCTTTAGAAATGATAAAAAAAAGTGGTAAGCAGTTTGATTTGAACATGCTGGAAGAAATTAAAACTGCCCCCAAAAAAATTATAGCTGCTCGCTTTCGCGAGAAATAGCGAAAAACAGCTTTTTGGGGGTATTTCTTGTTTTGACTAATAAAAGAAGTTTCTTTAACAATGTTGAAAAACACGAAATGCAGTTTGACTTGCTATTGATCAAAGGTCATAAGGCTGTTAACATTTAAATTCTAGCTGCTTAATTCTTCGAGATATCGCAAAAAAACTCGCTTATCTACTATTTATTCATTAATTTGTGTAATTTGTGGTCTGTAAAAACATATACTTCAATTAACGACAAAAATGTGGTATGCAGTTTGAATTCGAGGTTATTAGAGGTGACAAAAATGCAAGCATAAAAATTATAGACGATCAATTTCCCGAGAAATCGCAAAATTACTGTACGAGCTTTTATAATAAATTAGTAGTACTATTTTTTTCTTTGGTATCAAAAAAAATAAAAAATTTAAGTAACGACAAGTATATGGTATGCAGTTTAAATTGCCCGTAACTGAAGGTGGTAAAACTGCTGAAATCTATATATTGACGCTAGTTTTCGCGAAAAATCGCGAAAAATTTTTCAATTTTTTTTTCATTTATTTTGCATTGTAATATTATTATACACTCTCTTTTTCTTCAAATAATTCATAACCATTTATTAACTGTCATATTATTTTGAATTATAAGAATAGAGAATTGACCACATAGGACTTTTGTGTTAGCAGTTTAATGTCTTTTTATCATGTACAAATAAAAATGCATACCACGTTTTTACACCATTTCAAAAGAACATGCAAAATTGAAAAATAAAAAAAAAATAAAAAATATATAAATAATTCCGCGATATCTTGCGACAGTGTACACCTACAACTTTGATGTCAACACCCTTATGACCTTCGATCACGTACACATTAAAGTGCATATCAGCTTTCCACAACATTTGAAAAAAAACCTAGAAAAAGTTGAAAAACAAAAATTGACAAAAAAGTTATTTCGCGATTTCTCGCGAACTAAAGAAGATAGGATTTCGATGTTTACTGTTTTGTGACCTTAAAATAAGTACAATGAAAACTGTATACTCAGTTTTTGAAAATATTTAAAAACTTCAATATCAAAATTTTTTAAAATATAAAATCACTAATTTCGCGATATCTCGCGAATGCGATCAGCTACGATTTCGCTGAAAACAGTTTTGTGACAACTAATCATGTAGAAATCGAACTGCATTTACACTTTTCGTCGACACTAAAGTTCAACCTGAACATCGCTGAGGCTCACCGTGAGTGGACACATCATTTTAAATAAAATTTACAGATACATACATACAGAAAACTACACTCAAAATAATAACTCTGGTAAATTACAGAAAAACTCTGCTAATTTAACAGAGTTCACAGTACTTTTCCAGCTAGCAACATTACTTGGTAATTTTACTAAAAAACTCTGTAAAATGATTTTTACAAAAAAAAAAAAAACTGTTAATTTACAGACTTTATAGTAAAATATTGGTTAAATATCAGCGTCTTTTAACAGAAAAAAACTTTGTTTTTTTACTATAAAACTCTGTAAAATACTTTGGACAAAAAAGCTGTTAATTTACAGAGTCTCTAGTAAAATATTGGTTAAATAAAGCACCATTTAGCAAAGAAAAACTCTGTTAATTTACATATATTTGTAAAATATATTTGATGCAACCAAAATTTTATAGAAAAAACTCTGTAATTAAATGCAGTTTTTTGGGAATTTTCTTTATTAAGTTTTCTGTGAAATTAATGTTTAAAATACAGACAAAACTTAGTTTTTGGTTACAAAAATACAAAGTATTTTGCTAAAATCTGTATTTTTGCAGAAATATCTGTTAATTATCTATAAAATAAAAATTACAAGGTTAAAAGTAAGTAATATAACAGATAAAACTTAGTTTTTTGCCACTAAAAATTCAAAGTATTTTCTTTAAATCTGTATTTTGACAGAAAACTCTGTCAAATATCTGTTGAATTGAGATTACAGTCATTTTACAATGTATAGATTAAACAAATGAAATGACACTTGTCTCGTGTTTATGTATTTGAATTGGGGATGGTCGCTGGTCCCGTGATTTGCGTGACTCAAAAAAGTGATTTTCATTTAAATCACGCGATTGTGAGTTGAAAAATTCTGAGTGAGTGTCTAGAGAGTGAGTCGAATTTTTGCGTGAGGGATGTTTTTTTTTTAAAAACCTCTCAAAAAAATATTTTTTAGCAGTATTTGCATTCAGAATTAAAACAAACTTTAAAGATTATTTTTTTTTGGAAAAAGGTACCTATTTAGTAAAATTAGCATCGGCTGATCTCAAAACTCTTGTAAAAAATGCCGCACAGTTTTGTACTCTTGCCCAAAAAATTAAATCATGATAATGTTTTATTTAATAAAAACTTTTTACGAATAACCCTCACATATTTGCAAAAAAAATATGTAAAGGTTAAAAAAATATTCAGAAAAAAATAACTCCAAGAAATTTATCAAATTTATCAATATTTACAAAAAATTTGGAAAACTACACTCAAAATAATAACTCTGGTAAATTACAGAAAAACTCTGCTAATTTAACAGAGTTCACAGTACTTTTCCAGCTAGCAACATTACTTGGTAATTTTACTAAAAAACTCTGTAAAATGATTTTTACAAAAAAAAAAAAAACTGTTAATTTACAGACTTTATAGTAAAATATTGGTTAAATATCAGCGTCTTTTAACAGAAAAAAACTTTGTTTTTTTACTATAAAACTCTGTTAAATACTTTGGACAAAAAAGCTGTTAATTTACAGAGTCTCTACACCATTTTAAGTTGATATTGAGAAAATACAAATTGATATTGAGAATTGAAAATTGATATTGAGAAAAAGCAAATTGATATTGAGAAATGAAAATTGATATTGAGAATACACAAATTGATATTGAGAAATCCAAATTGATATTGAGAATACACAAATTGATATTAAGAAATGAAAATTGATATTGAGAAACACAAATTGATATTAAGAAAATAGAAATTGATATTGAGAAATGAAATTTCATATTGAGAAAATACAAATTGATATTGGGAAAAGACAAATTGATATTGAGAAAACAAAATTGATATTGGGAAAAGACAAATTGATATTGAGAAATGAAAAATTTTAATTAAGAAAATAAAAACTGATATTGAGATAAGACAAATTGATATTGAGAAAATACAAATTGATATTGAGAAAATAAAAAATAATATTGAGAAAATACAAATTGATATTGAGAAAAAAAATTGAAATTGAGAAGAAGATACTATGCAATATTGAGACAAGAAAAATTAATTAATATTGAAAAATGAGATGATTGATATTGAGAAAGACTTTATTCACATTCATGGTGACTGACAAATGCAGCAATTGTCTATAAACTCCATGGTGTTTTTGAGTAATTTTTATAAAAAAAAATATTTTTCACGTTTAATAAAATATTCAGTGCCGTTTTGATCATTGTAAATTTTTAATTTTTTCTTACAAAGTGGATTTGCCTTTACTCAATATCAATTTGTATTTTCTCAATATCGATTTGTATTTTCTCAATATTATTTTTCAATTTCTTAATATCAATTTGTATTTTCTCAATATCTATTTTTCTTTTCTCAATATCAATGTGTATTTTCTTAATTTCAATTTCTTATTTCTCAATATCAATTTGTCCTTTCCCAATATCAATTTTGTTTTCTCAATATCAATTTGTTATTTCACAATATCAATTTGTATTTTCTCAATATAAATTTTCATTTCTCAATATCAATTTGAAATTTCTCAATATCAATTTGTGTTTCTCAATATCAATTTTCATTTCTTAATATCAATTTATTTTTTCTCAATATCAATTTTCATTTCTCAATATCAATTTATTTTTTCTCAATATCAACTGGCATTTCTCAATATCAATTTGTTATTTCTCAATATGAGTTTGGAATTTCTCAATTTCAATTTAAAATGGTGTAGTAAAATATTGGTTAAATAAAGCACCATTTAGCAAAGAAAAACTCTGTTAATTTACATATATTTGTAAAATATATTTGATGCAACCAAAATTTTATAGAAAAAACTCTGTAATTAAATGCAGTTTTTTGGGAATTTTCTTTATTAAGTTTTCTGTGAAATTAATGTTTAAAATACAGACAAAACTTAGTTTTTGGTTACAAAAATACAAAGTATTTTGCTAAAATCTGTATTTTTGCAGAAATATCTGTTAATTATCTATAAAATAAAAATTACAAGGTTAAAAGTAAGTAATATAACAGATAAAACTTAGTTTTTTGCCACTAAAAATTCAAAGTATTTTCTTTAAATCTGTATTTTGACAGAAAACTCTGTCAAATATCTGTTGAATTGAGATTACAGTCATTTTACAATGTATTTTACAGAGTTATTATTTTGAGTGTAAGAACAAATCAGAAAATACAAAAAATAAGTCAGAAAAATACAGATATATTCAGAAAAAATCACAAAATTCAAAAAGAAAAACAACTAGAAAATTTAGAAAAATCTGAATATATATATTTTTTTTTATTTATAATTAAATACAAAAGTATAAAGAATTAATGCAAAAAAATTTTTCCCTAACAAAAAGAAATGTACAAGCTAAAAAAAAACTAAATAAAAAAAAAAAGTTGACAAATCACGGGATTCGATCTCCGGACCTCCCGTTTTCCAGTCTGGCTCGCCTCAGCTAGGCCACCGTAGCTTATTCAAATATTGATTTTAATTTTGTTATGTTTCTCTTGCTGGTAGATACATATTCGATTTTCAAATATACTGATTAGTATTGCCATGTGGTAATATTTTATTGGAAAAAATTTGCGGTGATGGTGTCACTACCACTATTAATTTTAAATTATTGTCGCAGTTTACGGTTGTAATAAAATGAAAACTATAATTCTCATTTTCTTTTTCGTTTAATCGTTAGCTTATATAGTCAAACTGAGGTGGCGTCCTGCAACTTTTTTAAAATTAGACCCCAGCCTAAAAACATTATCATGTTAAAAGATTTTAATATTCCGTTATTCTAGAAAAGCCTGTATTTCAACTTTTTATGCAATTTTAATATTTGGATTTATTTGCTATTTTATTAATTTATTTCGTTATTTTCAAAATAAATACTTTCAAAATGTTGCAATTAGTGGAATTTGATAATAAATTAAATCTAAAAAAAATAATATTAATTAATAAAAAAAATTAAAAGCCTAAACTAAAAAAATGCAAATTTTTTGTTTTTGCTTGAAACAATTTCTGTGCTGATGCACATTGCATTTAATGCACATATAAATTCCGGTGGTCAAGGGGAGATATTTTTTAATTGCAGAAAGATGAGACTTAACATTTGTAACAAAATATATGTACCTGAACTTCATCCTTTTCATACATAAATATTTTTTTGAAAAAGGTGATCGAAATGGGTTATCATGCAGGGGGCCCCTTTTTCGATTTTAAATCTTTTGCCAATTACGATTACACGGGTCAATTTTTTTCTTATATGGGGTTCACACTTACGACCTTAAACAAGTTGTTTAACAAAACACCAGTAACAGAATAAAAACGTAATGGATACAGAAAAAATATTTTTTTAAACTCTCAAAAATAGCAAGTGTGAACTGCACATTATGCGTTCTTAAATTCTTATATAATATGACTGTGCCTCTAATAAAACAATAACATTTTTTTTCTGGATTCTGGTGTTGTGACATAAAATTTTGTAACGTCTGCTTGATTAAAATTTTGGAATTTCCAAAAAAAGATATTAGTATTTTTTTACAACGCACAGAAGAGTGCAGTGACATTCAATATACATATATCAAATATTAACAATGTTTGCAAAAGAAAAAATTTCATCACAGAAAAGGTCTAAATTTTTTAAGATCTACTTTTATTAGGGGTCATAAAAACCGCGACAAAAAATATTTCTTTTATGTTTTTATGGCTTTTAAAATTCAAGTAGCTAACTTCTTTTTGTTATGTGACATTGCAGGCAAACGATTACTGATCGATGTAACACCTTTTGCAATTCGTTAGTCAGGTAAAACCTAATAATGTGATGGAAAGAAAATGTTTGACGTCACAATTAAAACAAACGAAAATAAGAATACAAAAAACCGAAAGAAAACCGATACGAAAGTAGAAAAAAATGAATTGGTATTGGTTTTTTATTGGTATTGGTTTTGAAGAATAAAAGTATTGGTTTTTAATTGGTATTGGTAGTGGGGAATCGGTATTGGTTTTTTATCGGTATTGGTATCGTACAAATAAAGGTATTGGTTTTTAATTGGTATTGGTTTCCAATTTGAATTGGTATTAACGGGTATTGGTATCGAAAAGGTATTGGTACCCATCATTGAAAAATTCGGACATGAATTTTGGTCGGAAATCGCCATTTTTCACACTTTAACCGCTGGTTACAGACTGAAGATGCTCTTGCAAAATTTTATTACTATTACTACAAGAACTTCTCGGAATTCAACCACTTTGTCCACGTGAAAAACTAAATTTTAATAATTGCTTGGAGCACAAGGGGTTTAAGTGCTCATATACCCCTTGTGCTCCAAGCAAAACAGGTATTTTAGTAACAAGAGCTAAAAATTGTCGCCATATCTCGCTAACGAATAAGAATTTCACATTAATTTCTGGTGCTATGAACTACTGTGAACTTCACCTACTAATTCCATATATTAACTCAATTTTTTTAAAAAAGTCACTTGAACCCCTTGTGCTCTAACCCCCTCATATATATTATACTAGTGGTATTCATTTAACCGTATAAACACCTCGTATACCGTGTATATCTGGTTAGTTTACACAATTATTGTCAAAAATATTTTACGAGGCCTGATATATTTGTACACATATTTTGGTGCGTAAACTTGTATCGTATAATTATACAGGTTTAGGATTGCCAATGTTCAAATAATTTTGATATTTTTTTGCTATTTTTTGTTTTTTTTACAGTTTGGCAATCTTGTTAAAAATGACAAATATTAAAAAAATAATATAAAGAAATATTTTTGTTTGCAGTAAATTTATTAATTAGTTTAGAATTTATTAATTATTTGAAATTTTGTTTTTTTGTGGTATTGTAAATTTTCCAAATACAAAAATTATTTTTTTTGTTTTGACAATTGTGTAAGTAATACCAGGTAAACAAAAAGGGCATTCATAAAAACTACCTCTTATAATTATACAAATACGAGTCGCGTATAAATATACGGTTAAATGAATACCACTACTATATATATATTATACTATATATATATTATACTATATATGGGCTATTTCACGTCAACGGGAGACCCCCCCGCCCCCAAAATTCTATTGGTCGTAGAGAGTTGTATTATGGCTTAAAATTTAGCCAATGATCTCTACTTTTGAAAGCTGAGTGGCGGAAGTTGAACCCAATGGTAGGTGAGCCAATATGGCGGCGCGAATCGGGATACCCAGATCGGGATATGCTGGAAACTAATGAAGGAGTTATCGGATTTTTCTGAAATTTGTTATCAGGGGGTTCATTGGGACGCTAATTTCGAATTTTCATTCAGATTTCAAAAATTCAAAATGGCGGATCCAATATGGCGGATGATTTTTTCGAGGTTTTCGCATTCAAATAAAACTTGGTTCCCGGGTGTATTATGGGTCACTAAGCACGATTCTGAATTTAGATTTACAAAATTCAAAATGGCGGATCCAATATGGCGTTTATTTTTTTTTTTTTAATTTCGGTTTCCTTGAAACTTTTTATCCGGGGGTTATTTGGGACGCTGATTTCGATTTTTTATTCAGATTTCAAAAATTCAAAATGGCGGACTCAATATGGCGGATGGTTTTTTTTTTAAGTTGTCGCATTCAAATAAAACTCGGTTCCCGGGTGTATTATGGGTCACTAAACACGATTCTGAATTTAGATTTCCAAAATTCAAAATGGCGGATCCAATATGACGTTCATTTATTTTTTTTTAATTTCGATTTCCTTGAAACTTGTTATCTGGGGCTTATTTGGGACGCTGATTTAAAATTTTTATTCAGATTTCAAAAATTCAAAATGGCGGATCCAAAATGGCAGATGATTTTTTTTTTAAGTTGTCGCATTTATGTTAAACTCGATACCCGGGAGTTTTATGAGTCACTTAGTACGAATCTGACATCAGATTTTCAAAATTCAAAATGGCGGATCCAACATGGCTCTTAACAAAAATAAGTGCCATGTTGGATCCGCCATTTTGAATTTTGAAAATCTGATGTCAGATTCGTATTAAGTGACTCATAAAATGCGACAACTTAAAAAAAAAATCATCTGCCATTTTGGATCCGCCATTTTGAATTTTTGAAATCTGAATAAAAATTTTAAATCAGCGTCCCAAATAAGCCCCAGATAACAAGTTTCAAGGAAATCGAAATTAAAAAAAAATAAATGAACGTCATATTGGATCCGCCATTTTGAATTTTGGAAATCTAAATTCAGAATCGTGTTTAGTGACCCATAATACACCCGGGAACCGAGTTTTATTTGAATGCGACAACTTAAAAAAAAAACCATCCGCCATATTGAGTCCGCCATTTTGAATTTTTGAAATCTGAATAAAAAATCGAAATCAGCGTCCCAAATAACCCCCGGATAAAAAGTTTCAAGGAAACCGAAATTTAAAAAAAAAAATAAACGCCATATTGGATCCGCCATTTTGAATTTTGTAAATCTCAATTCAGAATCGTGTTTAGTGACCCATAATACACCCGGGAACCGAGTTTTATTTGAATGCGAAAACCTCGAAAAAATCATCCGCCATATTGGATCCGCCATTTTGAATTTTTGAAATCTGAATGAAAATTCGAAATTAGCGTCCCAATGAACCCCCTGATAACAAATTTCAGAAAAATCCGATAACTCCTTCATTAGTTTCCAGCATATCCCGATCTGGGTATCCCGATTCGCGCCGCCATATTGGCTCACTTACCATTGGGTTCAACTTCCGCCACTCAGCTTTCAAAAGTAGAGATCATTGGCTAAATTTTAAGCCATAATACAACTCTCTACGACCAATAGAATTTTGGGGGCGGGGGGGTCTCCCGTTGACGTGAAATAGCCCATATATATTATCTATATCTATATATATATTATATTATAAAACGCACTTTTCGCAAAAATTTTCTTTGTCACCGGTGTTTGAAGAAACTACTGAACCGATTTTGATCAGATAAAAACCATAATAAAGCTTTCATTCCAACTTAGATTATAGGCTATAGAATGTTTTGATATCGGTTAAGGGGGACTTTCGAAAATGCCAAAATATGAAAAAAAAAACAGTTTTTCTGCTTTTAAAAAGACACAATAAGCCAGATTTTAATATGAATGGCACCATTGGAAAGCTCATTTTTTTACAAACAACTTAGCCTTTTCAGTTTTTTAAATAAGTCCATTAACACGCCTTCGCCATTTAATTTTACCACTGTTCGGGGATCTGTGCCTTATACCCAATTCACACCTGCGGTGAAATCTCCTTCGAACGAGATTTCGATCATATGGTTGTGTATAAAATGATACAGACCATATGATCGAAATCTCGTTCAAACGAGATTTCACCTCAGATGTGAATAGGCCTTTATATACGATAATTCGATATTTCAAATAAAAAACACTGTTCAAAAGAATTTATTTACGTCTTAAACATTAAAAAAAACCGAATGTTAGGGACATCTTTTTGGAAGAAGATTTAGAATTAACTGTAAATTGATGTTTTGGCAGCCAAAAGTTGTGAATAAAAAAGTTTTCAGTTTAAAAACAGTTATGTCGATCGAATTCAATTTTGACTACCGATATTCCATTTATGTATATTAGGGTGGCACGAACAATGACTTTTTTCGAATTTCGTCGATCGCCGGGCAAATTATGGTTCGTTTTGGTCTAAAAACTCTATGTTTAAATTTTTAGCCAAATCGGACAAAACTAGCCCGTGCCTTTGGGAGGTTAAAATTTTGCCCAAAAAAATTGTTTTTCCATACAAACCAAACAAAATATTTTTTTTCAATTTTTTATTTTTTTTAATTATTATTTTACTTGATTACCCAAGTTTTCAAAACACCCTCAAGTATAAATTCATGATGGTTATAAAATAAAATCAAGACACTTATCAAAAATATCAATTTTAAAGCATAACTTCATAACGCTTTTCGAACGATTCGTAAAAGCGTTTTGAGAATACTTTTCAACCAAACCTATGATTTTATTTCACTGCCATTCAAAAAACAAGAATTGTCAAAATTGTTTTTGGCTTGAAAAAATTGGGTTTGCTATCATGATTTTCCCATTACAAAGTATTTTCAACATTATATCCTATTATGTCCTGTATCTATGATGAAATTGGGTTATAAAATGTTGTTCATTTCATTGAAGATATTGGATAATTTTGTGATAAAAATTTGATTTACAATCATAGGTTTTACATTTAAAATTGGGCATACGTTATCAGGATGAGAGGCAGCCATAAGAAAACACCAATTTTGTTGCATTGGATTTAGGGCTGTCAAACGGGATCGGTTTTTTAAAATCCCGGGATCCTGGGATTTTTCGGGATTACGGGATTTTTCGGGATTACGGGATTTTTCGGGATCCCGGGATTTTTCGGGATTCCGGGATATTTTGGGATTAAATTTCTTTGATTATAAAAGTAAAAAAAAAATAGTAGACTCTTTATGTTTCAATTTTATTGTTCATATTAACGGGGCTACTGTGGGTTAGTTGGTAGCGTGCTAGCCTATTAAGCAGGGAGTCGTGAGTTTGATTCCCACGAAAACCTTTGGGTCGATTTCGCTACAACGAAATTATTAAAAAAAATGATTTCTTATTATTCTGATTGTTATTTAAAGGCAATTAAGAAATTAAGTATACGCCACTTATTTTATTAAATATTTAGCAATAAACTAAAAAAAGCCTTGAGGGGTTTGTTGTGGAAAATGACAACTTTAATTTGCTTTTGGTTTCATCCCATTCCGATTTTGGTTGTTGCACTGTATAATTTTAAAACTAGTTTAAAGAAAATTTAAAATAATAAAAACATTTAGGGCGGATTACTCAATGAAAAGTTAGCTGCTAATTGCCGATTTAACGGAGCGTAATGTCAAAATTTTTTGGAAAAAAGTTCAATTTAACGGAGAGTTATTTTATAACGGAGTATTTTTATTTTCCTACGCCTAAAACTTATGTGGTACAAATTTGGGGCCAATCGGATTAAATTTACCCGTGGCGCCCTTCGCCAAAACCTGCAAACTTTGGTCAAAGGGCTCCGTGGCTGTGGCTTAATGGTTAGTGCGTTGGACTAACAGCAAGCCTGGGTAGAGTTCTTAGCTTAGCCAAATTCGTGGCCAGCTACGTTGAAAATTAAAAAAAGTTTTAGTTTTAATTTGTTTGTGTAAATGTAACAATAATTGAACAAAGTTGTATTTTTAAAAAAAAATTCTCAATATCATTAATACTTCAAAAATCCCGGGATTTGAGCTTAAAAATCCCGGGATTCGGGATTCATTTTATGACAAAAATCCCGGGATTTCGGGATTTCGGGATTGACAGCCCTAATTGGATTCTATTCTTGTAGAGTGGCGTTTAATTTTGAGAATTTGTATGAAGCATTTACAAT
This sequence comes from Pegoplata infirma, assembly GCA_963921195.1. Lineage (NCBI taxonomy): Eukaryota > Metazoa > Arthropoda > Insecta > Diptera > Anthomyiidae > Pegoplata > Pegoplata infirma. The sequence goes on from OY992536.1 coordinate 139,777,848, forward strand.
TGATTTTAAGAAACTGGTTTCAAAATCGAAGTCAGAAAACTGAGATATTGTAGCTTCTATATTAGCTACATCATCTGCGATGTGAAAAATTTTGTGAAATTTCATTGTTTCTAATAATTTTCTTAAAATTGTCTTCGCATTCATCGCTTTTGAAGTATCTATTTTTCTGGATGGAAAAGTACGACAAACTGTATAAAGAATTTAAAGTGTCAGTACTGCTTAAATTCCACTACATTTTTTAGAATTATTGCTCAACCATATAACAAAAATATCTAATTTTCCAATTTTCAATATCCATTAAAACGAAAGATTTTCTCTGAAACTATAAAGTTATGTCATCAGATATTTTATTAAAATTTTGTTGCAATATTACATTTTATTGCAAACTTTAACATTTTTACAACTAATTTTTGCAGCAATTTCTTGTCTATACCAAGATACAACTTATATCGTCCAGTACGACAAAGTTTACAAAAATTTTAAAACTGATATATTTTTTTGCTTTTTAACGCTTTAATAATGCTTTAACGAAGCGTTCTCAAATCACCATTATAAATGTCTTTAAAAACGCTTTATATAAACCGTTTAACGGTGTTTTCATTAGGACTATCTGAGAGCGCTCTGAGGATGGTTTTCCGTATGATCTGAAAGCATTCGTACTACCATGCAGAGCGCTTTAAAAGCGTTTTTACGGTTGTATTTTTCTACCTGGGTAGCTTATTAACGACTAAAAATTTCATTTTGGTGGGATAAACGCTTCAAAATTGACTTCGAAAAAAAATTTAGGGCCGTTGCAGTCATACTCCAAATAATTTTTCAAAAAAAAAATTATTTAGTTTTGAGTCAAAACTTTTGACTCGAAAGAATTTTTTTTTTGTTGCTGAGATGTTGCTCTTAATGATACATATCAACAAAAAAATCTTACTTCTATCTGTAACATCTTTATCACGTACTAAAATGTTGCAGAAAATTCACTTTTTACTTTCTCACATTTTATGTATTATCACAAAAAATGGCTTTTGTCAAATTTCCTTAAATGCTGGGCAAATTATGGTTGGTTTTTGTCTAAGAACTCTATATTTAAGTTTTTAGCCAAATCGAACAATTTTAACCTGTGCCGCTGAAGTGTTAAAGTTTGGCCCTAAATTTTTTTTTTTGATTTGCACAAAAAATTTAAACTATCCAGGGGCATGTGTTAAAATTTTCCGATTTGGCTAAAAATTTAAACATATAGCTTTTACACCAAAATCAACGATAATTTGCCGGGCAATCTACAAAGGTTATTTTTTTGACAATACATAAAATTTTAAAAAAGTGTAAAAACGCATTTTTCATGATTTTTTGATACATTTAAGAACACGATAAAGATGTCACAGATAGGAATAATATTTTTTTGTGGATACATCTTAGCTAAAACCTTTTCAAGTCAAAATTAAAAAAAAAAAAATCTTAGAGTAGGACCCCAACGGCCCTAATGCTTTTTTTTCGAGGACAATTTTGAAGCAGAAGGGGTTATCCCACCAAAATGAAAATTTTAGTCATTATTAAGCTAATCAAGTAAAGTAATAATTTAAAAATAAATAAAAAATCAAAAAAAAAATTTTTGTATCCCGGCTAAAAATGTTGTATATTATCACTAGCAGAGTACCCGGCGTTGCGCGAGGAATAAAAATTCGAAATTTTAATCAATAAATATGAAAGTTGTGTTAATTTTTTTTTCTAAGAACAACATTTTTTTATAAAAAGAAAACTAAAAAAAATTTAAAAAATCTTTTTTTATTGAACAAAATTAAAACATTGAAGAAAATTATTTTCTCCAAAATCTAATGTTAAAAATTTTATTAATCTTTGTATAGCAATCAAAGTATTTTGATTTGGATTGGATATTGTATTTAAATAAAAATGTATTTCCACGGTTAATATTTTTCAAAATAGAAAATATTTTTATTATTTTGAACATAAGAAGTAAAAAAAAGTTAATAGTAAAAAAGTCTCATAATGTTTCCAAAGGGAAAGTCGCAAATCCTTAAAATATTTCAATTATTATTATCAAAGAAAATTTTAACACGGAATGTGTTAAACTTGTTATATATAAATCTGGCATCTTCTTGTGGTGATTAATCTGGCAGCAACTAAGAATGACATGAGTTGAGTTTATGCAGAATAGTTACTTTGTACACAAGCTCACAAGAGCGCCATATTTGACATTAAATAAAACTTACTTTGTAAAACTATTTAATAAAACTAATTGGTGTTTTATTTGGAAGCGTTAACTATTACATGGTGTCAGGTGTAAATGAACCTAATTACAATGACGGAAAATGAAGTTTTTAGGCAACAAATGCAAATGATGCAACAAATGATGAACCAAATGGCCGCCATGCAGGCAAACATGAATTGTACTGATGCTCGATTACCATTGCCATTTCCTAAACCACTACAGATTAGTGGAAATATTAAGGATAATTTTGAACTGTTCAAGGCTAATTGGACGACATATGCTGAAGCAACAGGTGTTGCAAGATGGCCTGTGGCAGATGAGCCGAAAAAGGTCAATATTTTATGGTCTATGGTGGGCGATGAGGCCAAGTTGAAGTATAATAATTTTGGTGTCCGAGAAGAGGACAGAGTGTCATGCGAGTTGCTTTTGCGTAAGATTGAGTCGTGTGTTACGTTTGTCAAGCGTACTCTTTTTGAGCGCTGGGCTTTTCACACATGCAACCAGATGGAAATGGAATCATTCGAGGAGTATTTACGGAGATTGAATAAGACAGCAGATAATTGTGACTTTCAGAAAATTCTTCAGGCCGATATAAAGTCAACGATGGTACGGGACAGATTAATTTTTGGTATACGGGATGAGAATTTGAAGAAGACTTTTTTGAAAGAAGATTTGGCTATGTTGACGGTTGAGGAGGTAATTAATAGATGCAAGGTTAATGAAATAACAGAGGAGAGGTACAACGCTATGATGGATAAAGGCGATAAGTCGCTTCATAAAGTGAAGGTAACTCGACCTACAGCAAAATCGTGCAAATTTTGTGGCGGTGTGCACGCATTTGTGAAGGGCAGCTGTCCGGCGTTTAATAAGAACTGTAACTTATGCAAGAAGAAGGGGCATTTTTCTAAGTGCTGCTTTTCGAGAAATCGAGGAAATGATAGATCTGATAAATTGCATTCTGTTGGTGCAGGAGCTGATGATGAAAATGCTTCTGGCTCAGAGTCGTCACTGTTTCAACTATCTAGTAAGGGGAAGAAAGGCACGAAAGCCAAGTTGGAGCTAATGATTCGTGGTACTTGGGGCACATATGAGTGTGACATGGACAGTGGTGCTGACGTGTGCGTTGTTGGTTTTTCTTATGTTTGCAAGTTACTCAGAGATACAAATCCGAAATTGCAGTTATCTGATTGTACGTTGAAGGCATTTGGTGGTACGAAAATCGAGGTTAAGGGAAAAATTCGAATTCCTTGTCGTCACGGGGGAAGAAAATATAATATAAATTTTCAAGTCGTGGATGTTGATCATGGATTTTTATTGTCAGAGAGTGCTTGTTTATCTCTGGGTTTGATTAAATACTGTCGATCTATTTCAGCAAAGCAGTGCTATTCCGAAAAGGTAAATTCACTCAGAATGGAAGCTGGGAAAGTAGTAGACCAGTTCAGCGACGTGTTTGAAGGTTATGGTAAGCTTCCGGGCAAGGTGAAGTTGGAAATTGATCCAATGGTACATCCGATAATCCAAAAGCCAAGACGTACCCCAGTGGCTCTAAGGGACAAGTTAAAGATAGAGCTAGATAAGTTGGAGAAGGATGACATTGTGGCCAAAGTTGAGGTTCACACAGAGTGGGTGAGTAATATTTTACTTGTTCAGAAATCTGACTCATTTCGTATATGTATTGACCCTATCCCACTTAACAAGGCCCTGAAAAGACCGAATTTACAATTTACAACGATAGATGAAGTATTACCGGAATTGTCAAATGCTAAAGTTTTTTCAACTGTTGATGCTAAAAAGGGGTTTTGGCAACTTGAATTGGATGAGAACAGCAGCATGCTTACTACGTTCTGGACTCCATTTGGTAGATACCGATGGAAGCGTTTACCGTTTGGTGTTTCTCCGGCTCCTGAATTATTTCAGTTGAAAATTCGGGAAATGACACATGATTTACAAGGCATTGAGATTATGGCTGACGACATGCTTATTTATGGTTGCGGTGACTCCTTAGAAGATGCAATGGCTGATCATAATAGAAAGATGAAAATGCTATTAGAGCGCTTTCGCACATGGAATTGGAAGCTAAACAAAGGTAAAATGTCTTTATGTGAACCTTTTGTTAAATTTTATGGTCATATTTTATCTGACGAGGGTATTAAACCAGACGCATCTAAAATTGAGGCAATAACTAATTTTCCACTGCCGGAGAATAAGGGTGACCTTCAGAGATTTCTAGGGATGGTTAATTATTTAAGTCGTTACATTCCGAACTTGTCTATGAAAAATGTTGAACTGCGGAAACTGCTCCTAGATAACTCACCTTGGATATGGTCAGAATTGGCAGCTTCTGAGTTTCGAGAACTGAGAATGATAATTGCGAATATTGGGGTCTTGAAATATTATAACATAGACGACCCGATTGAAATTCATTGTGATGCTTCCTCAATTGGTCTGGGTGTTGCAGTTTTCCAGAATGATAAGCCAGTAGCATTTGCTTCGAGACAGTTATCTAAGGCAGAGAAAAATTATGCTATGATAGAAAAAGAACTTTTGGCCATTGTTTTTGCATGCATTCGATTCGATCAGTTAATTGTTGGCAACCCTCGGGTGACTATAAAAACAGACCACAAGCCGTTGATTAATATTTTTAAAAATCCTTTACTTAAGGCACCTAAAAGACTGCAATTGATGTTGATGATACTTCAGCGCTATACATTTGATATAAAGTTTGTTTGTGGCAAACAGAATATTGTAGCAGATACTCTGTCAAGAGCTGCACTGAATTTTAATGATGACGAATTTAAGAAACAAATGGTTAGAAACAATATTTTTTCGATTAAAACTATTTCTGACGAGAAACTCATTGAAAATGTGAAAATATCCAAGAATACAACGGAATTATTGCGTCAGGAAACTGGTAAGGATGAATCGTTTCAAATTTTGATGAAGTATATAGTTGAGGGTTGGCCAAAATTTATAGGCAATGTTGAGGATAATATTAAACCATTTTTTAAATTTAAACATGAATTAAGTGCTCAAGATGGACTAATTTTTCGATTGAACCGACTAGTGATTCCACTAAATTTACGCAAAATGATGGTGGTTAGAGCTCATGCCAGTCATACGGGCATAGAAAACTCCATCAAATTTGCGAAGGACAATATCTTCTGGCCAGGCATGAATCAACAAATAGAGGAGAAAGTAAGAAATTGTGAAACATGTGGAAAATTTTCTGCATCACAACAGAAGCTACCGATGATGTCGCATGATATACCCGTATACGCCTGGCAGATTGTCTCAATGGATGTGTTTTTTGTGAAATATGAAGGCAAGCAGGAAAAAATGCTTGTAATGGTTGATAATTTCTCTGATTTTTTTGAATGTTGTAAGCTTCCAAATTTGACACCAAAGTCCGTAATAGATATAATGAAGGAACAATTTGCTAGATACGGCGTTCCCGAGAAGGTGATTTCGGACAATGGTACACATTTTGTCAACAGGGAAATGAGAACTTTTGCATCCAAATATGAGTTTGAGCATAAAACGTCGTCCCCATATCATCAACAAGGGAACGGAAAAGCAGAATCCGCGGTTAAAATTGCCAAGAACATTATTACTAAAGCTGATGAAGAAAATTAAGATATGTGGTGGTCTCTGTTACACTGGCGAAATACTCCAAACAAGATTGGGAGTAGCCCTGTTCAAAGGTTAATGTGTAGAAGAACAAGATGCGGCCTACCAGCAATTGCTAGCAGCTTTACAAGAGGAAGAGTAAATGCTATTATGACCGACCGACAAGAGAACTTCCAGAACTGGAAATTGGTCAAGAAGTGCGAGTTCAGATGAGGCCGGACACGAAGAAAACTTGGTCTAAGGGTGTTGTAAAGAATAAAGTTTCTGATAGATCCTATGTTGTAGACGTCAACAATACCCCATATAGAAGAGATAGAGTAAACATAAAAGAGGCTGCTTTTAATTCATCAACAAGTGCTAACCTGAATGCCTCAACGGAGAAAATTAATTTGCCATCGAAGGGACAAATTGTGAACAACACCAGCTCTGACATCACTGACAACAGTACTACATTTCCTGACATACCTGAAGGCAATATCCCCTGTCCTGATATAACCACTAATTTCCAACGTTCTTTTGCAGATATCACTACACCGCTCGCCAGACCGAATGAACAACGACCAAGGCGACAAACTCGAATGCCGAGACGTTTAGCCGATTACGACTGTACCCAGGAGTAGCTCATTCCAGGGCTGTCTATGGGAAAGGGAGGATGTTATATATAAATCTGGCATCTTCTTGTGGTGATTAATCTGGCAGCAACTAAGAATGACATGAGTTGAGTTTATGCAGAATAGTTACTTTGTACACAAGCTCACAAGAGCGCCATATTTGACATTAAATAAAACTTACTTTGTAAAACTATTTAATAAAACTAATTGGTGTTTTATTTGGAAGCGTTAACTATTACAAAACTGACATTTGTCAAGTTGACCCCAGTGTTTTTTTTTTCAACTTGACCCTAGTTATGTGGAACATTCTTCCATCAGACCTTAAAGTTATCAGGAAGGGGAAAAGTAAAAAAAAACTAAATATTGTTATGAATTCATATCTGAATTATTTTGATGTTAATGCCTTTTAATTAAAACCCCCATGATATTTAGTTGTCCAAATGCAATAAAGTACCATATTGTACAAAAAACAAATTGGAAACAAAACACAAATTCGATAATATCAATCTGTAGCTCGGTTTTTGAAAAAAAAATTTCGGGTTTTTAAATTTTGTCGATCGCCGGGCATATTATGGTTCTTTTTGGTCTAAAAATCTCCTGTTTAAATTTTCGGACAAAATTAACCTGTGCCTTAAATTTATTATTTTTTAATTATTACTTTACTTGATTAGCTTAATAATGACTGAAAATTTCATTTTGGTAGGATAACCCCTTCCGCTTCAAAATTGGCTTCGAAAAAAAAAATACTTTAAGGATTTTTGTTTTTAATTTTGACTTGAAAAAATTTTAGCTGAGATGTATCCACAAAAAAAATATTCCTACCTGTGACATCTTTGTCGTGTTCTTAAATGTATCAAAAAATCATACGTTTTTACACTTTTTTTTTTCAAATTTTATGTATTGTAAAAAAAAAAAATTGTAGATTGCCTGGCAAATTATCGTTCGTTTTGGTGTAAAAGCTATATGTTTAAATTTCACTGTGCTACAGTGAAAAAATACTTCTGATGTGACATAGTATAGGTTGTTGGTCTTGTCGAGTAGATCACAAAAATGTCCATTAAACTTGCCAGACACCCTCAAATTTTAAAGTTATTGTCAAAAAACGTTTTTTTGCGACTTTTCTCACTAAACCTTGTGTAATTCAGAAAATTTTCAACTGATTTTAAATGTTTTAACTGTTTTGGATAGAAAAAGGATAGGGCTTTCCATATGTGTGAATTTATCTATACGTAAAAGAAAGATATCTATTGATTTTTTCTATAAAATCAATTTTTTTTGTAATTTTTTTAAAATTTTTCGAGTTTATCGATTTTTTTCTGCTATAGTTCATTTAACAACCTTTATATTTTTGAGCGTTTTTTTAAAGATAATTTAATTCTAAATACGATAAAATAAAGCTTTTATCCTGAAAAAATCGGATACTAATTGACAGAGTTGTGATAATTTTTCTAAAAAAGAAAATTATGATTTTGCAGGAAATCGCCGTTCAGATAACCCAGGCAAAAAAAAAAGGTTTTTGGCGCGCTGAATCCGAATCTGGCCTTTAAATTGCTCTATCTCGTCAGGTTTTTGAGATATTTAACATAAACTGATATATCAAAAACTTAATAAGATAGCGCAATTTCAAGGTCAAATTCGAATTCAGAAGGTCAAAAACCTTTAAAATAATAATACGCGACCTCTCAGTATGTTCGTTTATTTTATTATTTTTTTTGCCTGTGTTATCCGCACGGCAATTTCATACAAAATCTTAATTTTCTTTTTTAAAAAAATTATCATAACTCTTTCAATTGTTATCCGTTTTTTTGGCATAAAGCTCATCGTATTCATAATTAAATATTCTTTAGGAATACGTTTATTAAAATAAATGTTGTTGAACAAACTATAACAGAAAAAAATCGATAAACTCAAAAAATTTTCAAAAAATAACAAAAAATTAGATATTGTTAAAAAAATCAATACATATATTTCTTATATGTATAGACCAATTCACACACATGAAAAGACCAATCATTCTTCTATCCAAAACAGTTGAAAAATTTAAAATCGGTTGAAAAATGTTTAAGTTACACGTGGTTTAGTGAGAAAAGTAAAAAAAAACGTTTTTTGGCAATAACTTTAAAATTTGAGGGTGTCTGGCAAGTTTGATGGGCATTTTTGTGATCTTTTCGACGAGACCTACAACCTTAACTACCTCATTTTAAAAGTATATTCGATTTTGGGTTTTTTGTAGCACAGTGTTTTTAGCCAAATCGGACAATTTTAGCCCGTGCCCTGGGTGGCAAGGACCTAAGTCCTTGCGCCATTAACATTTTTGTGGATAGTCTTGCAGCTCTGAAGGCCTTAGAATCAAAAACTGTAAAATCGAGAATTGTTAGTAATTATTAGGGATGAGATTTTCATGCACTAAAAAATCGAAAATATGCGCTTAAAATATGCGCTATAAAATTCAAAATATGCACTAAAAAACCTAAAAATATGCACTAAAAAATAAATTGTGTACAATAAAAATCTTGTTTTCATAGGAAAAACTTTTCAAAAAGTGAAAAATAACGAGAGCTTTAAATAGTAACATTTAAAACTTTATAGAAGCAAGATTTTTTAGAAATTAAGAAAATCTATAAAAAAAAAAATAGAAAGACAAAAAAATAATTTTTCGTATTTTCAAAATAATTTTTTAAAATCTTAAATTGTTTTTTAAAAAAAATAAATTTTAATTTGTGTTTTGCTAATTTATGCCAAAATATGCAAAAATATGCACTCAAAAGTTATAAATATGCACAAAATATGCATTTAAAATCAAAATATGCAAAAATATGCATTTTCACCAAAATATGCAAAAACAAATCGCCATTTTAACGCAAATTTCTTGATTCGGAAAGATAATTGGTCGATATCGTTCTTAGACTTTTGACAAAAAACATGCATTTGCATGGAAATCTCATCCCTAGTAATTATATACAATCCCTTCATCGAATCAGTCAGCATACAGTGAAGCTAATTTGGGTCCCTGGACATAGTGGGGTCGATGGTAAGGAATTAGCCGATGAATGTGCAAGAAATGGCTCCGAGTCGGTGGGGGAACGTGTCGAACCTGATATCTCGGTTCCTATAGTAGAGTTGATGAACGAAATTGATAGAATATCAGAGAATAGGATGAAGAGGAGGTGGATATCACTAACCACGTGCAGGATATCGCGAACCATGTGGCCGCTGCCAATCCTAAGAGGACATAAAGTCTTCTTACTTTTGGCAAGCGGACAGTTAGCCTATTAGTAGGAGTACTGACAGGAAACTGTATAATCGGTCAAACGGCCGTTCGTATAGGAATTTCTAATAGGAACTTTTGTAGAAGTTGTGGAGAGGTGAAGGAGGAGGAGTCAGTGAAGCACTTGTTTTGTGAATGCCCGGGTCTTATGAAACGTCGTCTTAAGTATTTGGGGCAACGATTTTTTGATGGCCTGGATTGCCTAAGCAGTGTCCCATTGACATCTCTAGCGGAATATCTTAGGGAATCGGGGTGGTTTGAGAGGAAGAAATTTGTATATTAGAGGGGTGTAAGGAAACAACTTTAGGGGAATCACAATTGCCCTTATGGCCTCCGAGTGATTTCGCCAAATTGGCAGACCCCCCTCCAACCTTACCCATTGGGTAATACCCAACCTAGAAATTGGCACGTAAGTGATTTTTGACTTACACTCACTCAAGTTCACGACAGGAATTTTTTAATCACGCACACTCACTCACTCACGAGCATATTTTTTCTACTCACACTCACTCACAATCCCGTGAGTAAATTTAGTAGAACTCACACTCACGTGCACCAACGCAAGATTCACTCACACTTACGTTGACTCACACTCACAATATTCTTATTTATACAAAAAAATATCAAAAACTAAAATTTCTAAAATCTTTTAAAAATTTCAGCAAAATCTAAAATTTTACATTTGACGGGCTTATTGTAAAAACTCGATAAGCAACATTTCATTTTATGGTGCACTCAAAAAAAAAAACTGTAAAGTTAGCAAAAAATTTAGTTAAATTTAACTAAAAAAACACCTGATTTTGAGCCTACTAAATTCTAGTTAATTTAACTAAAAATATTTATCTAACTTTTCGTAGAATGAATGTAGCAAAAAAAAAACCGTAACTTTAACTAAAAATTTAACTGAAAATTTCGTAACATTTTTATGTACATATTTACAAAAAAATTAGTTGAATTCTGCTAAAATTTTTGTTACTTTTCGTAAACTAAAATAAACAAAGTATTTTGTAATTTTTTTTTTAGATTTTCAGGTTGAAAATTTTATTTTATTTCACGGAACACTTTAAACACTAACACTTCACTTATTCTTTTCTATTTTTTTACAGCATTAAGTTCAGCTTAAGTAGAACTTATGAGATTTGCATAGGAGGCTACACAAAAAATTTCTTAAATAGTAATCACTTTTTTTCTCTTAACAAATATGTTACGAAAATCAGCAAATTAATTAGTAAAAATTCGTTAACTCAGTTTTAAAGTCAGCAAAAAAAAAGTTAAGTTGAGTTAACTGGCTTTTTAGCAAATTTTTAGTTAAAATCAGCGTTTTAACTAATATTTTTAGTTAAGTTCAATTTACGAGAATACTAGTTTTGAACAAATTTTGAATTCATTTTTTTTTGTTGACGAGTTAAGAAATTTTTACTAATTAATTTGCTGATTTTTCGTAACATATTTGTAAAGTGAAAAGAGTGATTACTATTTAAGAAATTCCTTGTGTAGCTTCCTATGCAAATCTCATAAGTTCTACTTAAGCTGAACATAATGCTGTGAAAAAATAGAAAAAAAAAATAAGTGAAGTGTTATTGTTTCAAGTGTTCGGTGAAATAAAAAAAAAAAATTAACCTGAAAATGTAAAAAAACAAAATTACAAAATCCTTTGTTTATTTTAGTTTACGAAAAGTAACAAAAATTTTAGCAGAATTCAACAAATTTTTTTGTAAATATGTACATAAAAATGTTACGAAATTTTCAGCTAAATTTTTAGTTAAAGTTACGGTTTTTTTTTGCTACATTCATTCTACGAAAAGTTAGATAAATATTTTTAGTTAAATTAACTAGAAATTTAGTAGGCTCAAAGTCAGGTGCTTTTATAGTTAAATTTAATTAAATTTTTTGTTAACTTTACAGTTTTTTTTTTTTTGGGTGTAACTTTTGCAGAACTTTTATTCAATACACTTGTACAAAGGGTTAAAGCAAGACTTCTGCCAAAAATCTGTAAATGGAACATCAGCAGAAGGCGAAAAACACGAACAAGTTCTTGCAGTAAGCCCATTGTTTTGATTTTTTAGGGACGAAATCTGAAGTTAATCAAAATTTAACATTTTTTTTGTTGCATTTTTTTGGTATGAAAAGAAATATGAAGAGAATATATATTTGGCAACTCTATTAGAGAAAACAAGCAAATTTATCAAAGCTCTTAAAAAAATTTTAAAAAATAATAATAAAGTGTTTTAAAAAATAGATAGTGACTATTATAAAACATAAAACAATATATACCAACTGAATAAAGAAAAATATTAAAGAATTAATTAAAAAAACATAAATATGGCTGAATGCAGTAAATGCAGATCAGCAATACGAGGTGAAAGTGGTATTCGTTGCAATGGCGTATGTGACAAAGTGTATCATTTTACGAAAAAATGTGCCGGTATTGATCAATATTCGGCAAAAATAATTGATGAAGATAATTTCGTCCGTTTTATATGCGACGATTGTTTGCAATATATCCATAATGTTGATCTTGTCTTAAAAGAAATACAAGATGGTGTTGAGAAAAACAAAGTAATATTAAAAGAATATAAACAAGAATTTGAAAGCTCACTGAAACAAAATGAAATAGAAATAAAAGAATTACTTGAAGCTATAGAAAAGAGATACGATGAGAGATTTAAAAAAATTGATAATATTCAAAAACTATGTGAAAAAAATGTTCAAGAAGTAAATAAAATTTATGGAAATGTAAATGAAATAGAAAACAAAAATAAAGATATGTTTAGCACAATTGAAAAGAATAATGTAAATATGTGTAATGAAATAAAGAAAATTGTAAAAGAAACAAATGTCAAACCAAAAATGACATATGCACAAACAGTGGCAAATAAATTGGTGATGCCAGATTTAGCAAAAAATGTCCCCTTAATAATAAAACCTAAGGAACAGCAGAGTATAGAAAAAACGAAATCTGATTTAAACGAAAAAGTGGACCCAATAAACTTTAAGATAACTAATGTTGAAAACAGAAGAAATGGTACTATTGTTATTCAAAGCATAGATAATGAAGAAAGAGAGAAAATAAAAGAAGCTATACAAAAGGAAATAAGTGAAAATTATGAAGTCAAAGTGCCGAAACAAACCGAAATGCAATTGTTAATAACGGACATGAATTTTGAATTGCAAGAAAATGATTTGTTAGAAAAACTAAGAAAACAAAATGAAATACTAAAAAATAGCGAAATTGAAATAATAAAAATTTTTGAAACAAAAAGGTATAATAAAGCAGTATTTAATGCAAAAATAAAAATCGATAACGATTCGTATCCGAAAATATTATCAGGCCAAAAGCTTAATGTAGGATGGGATAGATGTAGAGTTTTTGACGGTACAAGTGTAACACAATGTTTTAAATGCCAAGGATACAACCACAAATCATCAGAGTGCAGAAATGAGGATATATGCTACAAATGTCACGGTAACCACAAAAGCAAAGATTGCAAAAATGAAACGGTAAACAAATGTGTAAATTGCATAAAAGAAAATAAAAGGCTGAACTTAGGACTTGATGAAAATCATTGTACAAACAACAGGGAATGCCCAGTTTATCAAAATAAACTAACATTAAAAATGAAAAGAATAGGTTTGACAGTTTAACAACCACAGAAAATATATGGAATATACACAAACATTCAAGGACTTTTAAATAACTTCGCCCAGTTGGAAATTATAGTCGAAACCGTTAAACCAGAGTTTATATTGCTCTCTGAAACTCATATCACAAATAACATTGATGAAAAAGAATATGAAATAAAAGAATATGATAACTATCCAACAATTTCGAATTCTTCGAAGACTGGAGGTGTAATATTATATATTAAAAAGCAATGGTATATAAATAAAATAAAGGAACATATAGTAGACTCAAAGCATTGGATCAGTGCCTATATGGCTAAACGAGAACATATCTCATTTATTATAGTAATTGTTTATAGATCACCAAGCTGTTCTAAATCCGAATTTTGTGATACATTTCAAGAGTTCCTAGATGAAATTTGTGAAAAAAGCTGTGATATTTTAATAGCAGGAGATTTTAATATAGACTGGTATAAAGATTTTTATAAAGATAAATTTGAAAGTGTTTTAAATGACAATGGGCTTAAACAAATTATAAGTGAATCAACCAGAATAACGCAAACCTCGAAAACATTAATAGACTACATAATAACGAACAATGAAATAATCTCGGCAAAAAATAATATAAACAATAAAATATCAGACCATGAATGCATAGACATTTTTATTGATTATGAAAGAAATTATCCTGAAAAACAAAATAAAGAAATAGAAATTTTTAAATACAATAAAAATAGTTTTAAAAATGAAATAAATTCAATATTACAATGTAATGAAATTAATAATCTTAATGAATATGTCCATGATATTGATAGATGTTTTGAAAATACTATACGAAAATTTACAATAAAAAAGAGAATAAATGAGAAAATTAACAATAAATGGTTCAATAGCGAACTCAGGCTTCTCAAACAAGAAAAAATAAACAAGTACCAAAAAGCTACCATAGAAAACACTAATGCAGCATGGAATAACTATAAATCAATAAGAAACACTTACAAAGTTAAAATTGAAAATGAAAAACATAAATACATAAATAATAAAATAAATAACACAAGCAATCAAAAAGAAATGTGGAATCAAATAAAAGAATTAGTGATAAAGAAACCCAGAAATGTGATAAAAACTGTGATATTTAACCAAATAGAATATAAGGACAACTTAGATATAGCCAATAATTTTAATAATTATTTCGTAAATAGCATTGCGGATATAAGAAACTCCATTGAAAACGTGCAATATGAAAATAAAATACCTGTGATAAATATTAAATTTGAATTTCGTGCAATATCCTTATTAGAATTAGAAATTATATGTAAAAATATTAAGAAAAAACCTGACTATAAGAAAATATCAAGCAATATAATATTAGATAACTGGGACGTAACTGGCAATATTTTACTCAACATTATAAATAAATCCCTAGAAACAGGAGTTTTCCCAGAAAATTGGAAGGAATCTTCAATTACCCCAATTGAAAAAGTTAGGAATACTAATATTTGCGAAGAATATCGCCCAATAAACATTCTAAAAACATTTGAAAAAGTAATGGAAAAAGTAGTAAAAAACCAACTTGAAAAATATCTAGAACAGAATAAACTTTTATCGAAATACCAATCTGGTTTCAGAAAAAATTATTCATGTGAAACAGCATTGAACTACACAATAAACAGGTGGAAATATATGAAGAGGAACAGTAAAATACTGGCGATTTTTCTTGATTTCAAAAGGGCGTTCGAAACAATAGATAGAAACATTTTAATAAAAAAATTATACAGGTATGGAATTAAGGACAAAGAATTGAAATGGTTTCAGTCATATTTAACCAATAGAATGCAAATTACTAGAGTTAATAACGTGGAATCAAGTGCAATAGAAAATGACTATGGAGTACCACAAGGCTCAATATTAGGAGCACTCTTATTTAATATATATGTAAATGATATGGAAAAAGTATTGGAGAAGTGTGAAATTATTTTGTATGCAGATGATACATTAATTTTTACGGAAGGAGAAACAGAAAATATATGCTACGAAAATCTTTCAAGTGATATTAATAAATATTAATAAATATTAATAAATGGCTAAAAATGAACAAGTTAAAATTAAACGAAAGTAAAACCAAATTAATGGAGATAAATATGAATTCAAATATAACATTAAAAATAAATAATATAACAATAGAAAAAGTTAACACTATTAAATATCTGGGTTTTATTATTGACAAAGACTTAAAATTTAAAGAACACATTGAATACATATGTAAAAAAATCGGGGAAAAAATCGGATTTTTTAAACGAATAAGAAACAGCTTATCTAAAATTACGGCAATAAACATATATAATACAATTATTAAACCACATTTCGAGTGTGGATCAACAGTTTTATACACATGCTGTATAGATACACAAATAACAAGACTACAGAATTTACAAAATAAGGCAATGCGTGCAATATTAAAACTAAACAGATATGCTTCAGTAACATTTATGCTGAGGGATTTAAAATGGCTTAAAATACACAAAAGACTAGCACTAAATACAATAAACTTTATTCGAAAAATAAAAATTGGAGATGCTCCTGAATATTTGATCGAGCAAATAAGATATGTTGGGGAGGTTCAACCATATAACCTGAGGAATGCTTTAGATTTCAGGATACAACGAGCAGACACCAGCGCGATGCAAAGATCGCTATTTTATAAAGGACTAAGCATTTACAACAAGATGCCAATTGATGTGAAAAATGAAACTAATAACAATATATTTAGAAAAAAATTATCATCTTTTATTAAAAATTTTAATATATAGCAGAGCTAAATTAATGTAAAGTTATTAAATGATATGTAATTTTCAAAAGTATTAATAAAATACTACTTACTACAAAAAAAAAAAAAAAAAAAAAAAATTTTTTTTCTCCACTCACACTCACTCACAATCACATGAGTAAAATTGATACTCAATATTTTTTTTTGTTTAAGAAGTAACACTCATATTTTCCAAACAAAACCAAAATATTATAAATGGGATTTAGAAGCAACTGACACGCCCATTTTTTTTATTCCACTCACACTGACACTCACAACCACGTGAGTAAAATTGATTTTCAATCACGCTCACTTGTGATAATGTGTCAATCACGCACAAATCTAATTATGTTACCATCTCTTGTTTATATGCATAGGCACATAAAATTACTACTAGCAATAAGATTTATGAATAATACCTGAATACAAGCATTTCTGAAAAAAATTAAAAATGTCCTATCACAAAACTTAGCATAAATCATTAATTTTTTACCCGATTGTTATGTTTTTTGGTGTTTTGGAAAGCTACTATACTATAATTTTTTACAAAAAAAAAAAAAAAAATGTTTAATGATGCACTTTTAAATTCGAGTATAAAGAATATGAAAAATTTTTAAAAAAATTGGGTTTTTTCAACTTAAATGATCGTAGCTCAGCCAATTCTTGATCGAATTTTAATATTTTTGTTTTGTTTAAAAGGTATGACCTATACCTTTCAAAAAATCCATAAAATCGAAAATCGGTTGCACATTAACAAAGCAATAATTTTTTATAATTGTAATTTAGGAATTGCCGTTTTTCAACACATTTGCCAATAAAAAGCGTACTTAACGAAGTGATCCAGAAAAACTATGAGTATATCAGTACTCTATGGACTCCAACCAACCCGAATTTTTATATGAGAACCCCTACATATTTTATTTTTGGTCTTTTGTAGCACAGTGTTATTATATCATTGGTTAGCTTATTCATGACACAAAATTTGATTTTGGTGGGATAAGGCTTTCAGCTCTAAAAATTTTTTCGAAATTAGAGTAGCAGGGGTCCACGGTAAACAATTTTTAAAAAATATTTTTTTTTAGTTTTGACAAGCAACGGGTTTAGTTGCTATGGTGCTTTAAATGATATATGTTCATAAAAAAATATTTTTTGTATCTGTGACATCTTTATCGTGTTCTAATAACAAACAAATTTAAAAATTTTTTTTTTTGGTTTGTATGGAAAAATGATTTTTAAGGCCCCGCTCTTTAAGGTCCCGTCGCGTAGGGAAGGCGTGGTCGTAGAGGTGTAAAATTTTTCTGAATTATTTTTAAGTCAAATGGAAAAAAATGAGCGGGTACGGTCTTAACATTTCCAACATTTCCAAAATAGTGTACATATGTGATTATTTTTACCTGGGTACATAAAAGTATATAAGATCATATTAAATTATTTTTACTCGGGCACCACAAATTTTTGTACACCCCGAAAAATTGATTTTGCACTTACATATTTCTATTTTTATTTTTAGGGTGCTGGTAACATTAGTTTCAATTCGATTCCGTCTGCACAGTTGCCAAACCTGCTACCATTTGTGATGGAATTATTTTCAAAAACTTTGGTCGCAGAAGTACACGAAAAAGTTATTTGTCACACATTGGAAATGTTCAGCTTATGGTCGATGAAATTAAACGAACCCTTATATAATTCTGTTACAGAGATATTCAAAAAAGGACTTGAACTTAAGACAACTACACAACATGTTCGACTTGCATACCTACAATGGTTGCTTACTACTTTAAATAATTGTAATTTGCAGAAAGAAGCTAATCTCACTCCAGTTTTATTGAAGATATTTGACAGAGCCATGCAAAACCCTTCACAAATTCCCTTAGTTTCAGAAGCTACTTGCGCTGCGTGTATACTATTAAAAACATGTGGAGCAGAGAAAGACGATAGACTAAATAATTTCTGGAATATTATTCTAGATATTAATAAATTGATATTTTTCAGTGAACGTTTTGTAAATTCAGCGCCTCCGGATACATTATGCTACGTCATTATGGCTGCAGAACGTATATTAACCAATCATTTTAAATCGATAAAAGGCAGTTGCGATGTTTTATTTAAAGCCATTGTTCAAGCAATGACATCAAATTCTAGTAAAGTGAGAAGCTGTGTTAATACTTTGCTGCCTAAATTAATTCAATCAGAGGCTGGCATAATGTTTGCTAAGGGTATTGTTTTTGAATTGGAAAAATTATTGATTTCTAACGATATTGATCAAGATGTAGACGATAATGGTTCGCTCTCTAAGTCCCTTGTAAAAACCATTCGTCTTTTATACGGATTTACCAATATTGAATGTGGCGATGCCAAATATTTGGCATTGCAGATACTAATTGTTTGTCATCACCCAATAGTAGTTTATAACGAATCGCAATTATGGGAAAATATTTTAAAGAATCAACTTAATTTGGATCCAAAGGAGCTCATTGCATTGCAATCAAAACAAATCACAGATATGATAATTAATAATTTTAAACCTAGTAAAGCATATGAAAATGCCGTAGCGACTTTAGCATATTTAAGTCCAGATCTTTTTCTTCCAATGTTATTGTCCAAGGTAAAATCAGATCTTATTGATCCACATATGATAAATATATCCGATGACGAATACTTTACATTTTTGACACCGGATGGAGAGTTATACGATAAAAGTGTTATACCAAATAGTGATGACATATACTCTACGGCTGGGCTAAGAAGAGAAAATAAAGTTTATAGTTATAAAGATCAATTGGAAGAACTTCAACTTCGAAGAGAAATTGAGGAAAAACGACGCAAAGAGGGCAAATCAAAACCTCCTCAATTAACGCCTAAACAACAAGAAGCCATCAAAGTTCAGACCGAAAAAGAACAATTTATTAAATCGCGTCTTCATCATCTAAGTAATAATTTAGCATGTGTAATTAGAATGATAGAGTCGTGTTGCAATGGTAATGCTAAGCAATGCTCTCTTCATTTCCCCAAACTACTTGGTCCAATTTTAGAAGCAATGAAATCGCCGTTAGCAGCCGCTTCCTTATCTAAGTTATATTATCATCTTCGAAATGCATGTTTTGATAAATCTGATTTAGGTTCAAATCTCGCAATAGCAACTATACGTTTGCATTCGCCACGATGTGATCTTAATAAGGAATGGCTAAAAGAAGATTTAAGTCTTGCAGTCTTAAGAACACTGCATGATTTAGGAATGCATACAATTCAAAAAGGTAATACTTTGACGAGTCCAGCTTTTTCGTATGCATTTGAGTTTCTTAAAAAATCTATAGTAATGAATTGTGTCTCGACTAATGATGACTTGCTGCTGATGGTTATAAAAATAATTGAGCAACATGCACAAACGAGGGGTGATTCAATTGAAGGTGACTTATGCGATTATAGACATCCAAAATATTTGCCAAGAATAGAAATGTTTGAACTTTTGATTAAACTTGTAAATGTTCATTCTGGACGTGTTCAAAACCAAGCTATTGCTGCATTGCTGGAAGTCGCAAAATGCTGCTCAGGAAACGATTATTGCGCAATTGCCACCCAAGATGAATTCAACATATTTTTAGTTGCCCTGGAATGTAGCAATGAAGCTATACGAGATGTCGCTTTGCGGGTCTTAAAGATTATATCGAAAACAATTAGTTTGGAATGTAAAAACAATGAAAAGTTTTTGAGTTACATTACACGTCGTCTTTGGATATCAAAGTTTGATGTTTCGCATGAAAATCGTAGTCTAGCTAATGAACTTTGGAAAGATATTGAAATAAATTGTCCGGAATTAGAAGATTTATTGTGTGAAGTGATTCATTCCGAAATGTGCATACAGAAGGCTGCTGCAGATTCGTTGGTACCATTGCTAGTGGAAAATCCTTCATCGTCAAAACGACTATTAAAAAAGATACTCACAATTTATAATGAGAAACTTGCTATGATTCCTCCAAAATTAGACCAATTTGATCGTGAGATCGAACCAGCGATCGATCAGTGGAAACCACGCAGAGGTGTTGCTATATCAATTTCTAAAATTGCACAATTCTTCTCAGTTGATGATGTTAATCATGTAATGCAATTTATGGTGTCTGCCGGCTTAGGAGATCGTGATGAAATTGTACATAAGGAAATGCTAGCTTCCGCTCTGACTATTGTAGATTTGCATGGAAAGGATACTATAGTTACTCTGTTACCTGTTTTCGAAGATTTTTTGGACAAAGCTCCAAAATCACAAAGCTATGACAACATACGCCAGGCGGTTGTAATTTTAATGGGCTCCTTAGCTCGTCATTTGGAAAAAGACGACAAGCGTATAGAACCCATTGTTAAAAGGCTATTAGCAGCACTTTCAACGCCATCGCAGCAGGTACAGGAGGCAGTAGCCAACTGTCTACCGCATTTAATACCATCGGTAAAGGAAGAAGCTTCGTCGATAATAAAACGCCTCCTTCAATTGCTGGTGAAGTCCGACAAGTATGGCGAGCGTAGAGGAGCAGCATATGGGATTGCCGGCATTGTTAAGGGTCTTGGCATTTTGTCGTTAAAACAATATGACATAATGTCAAAACTTACAACTTACATTCAAGAAAAAAAAAATTACAAATCACGTGAAGGTGCTTTATTTGCTTTCGAAATTCTATGCACTTTTCTTGGCCGACTTTTTGAACCATATATAGTTCATGTACTTCCCCATTTGTTACAATGCTTTGGAGACTCATCTCAATATGTTCGACAAGCTGCCGATGACACTGCCAAAGTAGTGATGGGAAAACTTTCTGCACATGGTGTGAAATTAGTTTTACCTTCTTTGCTTGAAGCTCTTGACGAAGATTCATGGCGAACAAAAACAGCTTCTGTAGAGCTGTTAGGGGCAATGGCATATTGTGCTCCAAAACAACTCTCATCGTGTTTGCCGTCTATAGTTCCTAAGTTAATTGAAGTATTGGGTGATTCTCATACAAAGGTTCAAGAAGCTGGCGCAGACGCACTTAAAGTTATCGGATCTGTTATTAAAAATCCTGAGATACAAGCTATTGTGCCTGTTTTATTAAAAGCTTTAGAGGATCCTTCTAAAAACACATCTGTGTGCTTACAAAGCTTACTACAAACTAAATTTGTGCATTTTATAGATGCTCCTTCTCTGGCGTTAATAATGCCGGTCGTACAGCGAGCTTTCATGGACCGTTCGACAGAAACTCGTAAAATGGCGGCTCAAATTATTGGAAATATGTATTCACTAACTGATCAAAAGGATCTTACTCCGTATCTTCCTAATATTATTCCAGGCCTTAAGATGTCTCTGTTGGATCCGGTACCAGAAGTGAGAGCTGTATCTGCTCGAGCCTTAGGTGCCATGGTAAGAGGGATGGGAGAATCATCTTTTGAAGATTTACTGCCTTGGCTTATGCAGACTCTCACTTCAGAGTCTAGTAGTGTTGATCGTAGTGGTGCTGCTCAAGGATTGTCAGAAGTAGTCGGTGGTCTTGGTGTAGAGAAACTACATAAATTAATGCCAGAAATCATAATTACAGCTGAAAGAAATGATATTGCTCCACATGTAAAAGATGGATACATAATGATGTTCATATACATGCCTGGAGCATTTCCACAAGATTTTACTCCGTACATAGGTCAGATCATTAATCCCATTCTAAAAGCACTAGCTGATGAAAACGAGTATGTACGTGATACCGCCTTAAAGGCAGGTCAACGTATAGTGAATTTATATGCTGAGACAGCAGTTACGCTTCTGTTACCAGAACTAGAAAAAGGTTTATTTGATGACAACTGGCGCATTCGTTTTAGCTCAGTACAATTATTAGGAGATTTGTTGTATAGAATATCCGGAGTTTCAGGAAAAATGACAACTGAAACTGCAAGTGAAGACGACAATTTTGGAACAGAACAATCACATACAGCTATTATAAGGTTTTTGGGTAACGAGCGACGAAACAGAGTTCTATCGGGGTTGTACATGGGGCGCAGTGACGTTTCGCTTATGGTTCGTCAAGCAGCTCTTCACGTTTGGAAAGTAGTCGTAACAAACACACCTCGAACTCTTAGGGAAATTCTTCCCACCCTATTTGGTTTATTGCTGGGTTGTTTAGCAAGCACTAGTTATGATAAACGGCAAGTTGCTGCTCGAACTCTGGGAGACCTAGTTAGAAAACTCGGTGAAAGAGTTTTGCCCGAAATAATACCGATCTTGGAACGTGGACTTAACTCTGAGCAGGCCGATCAACGTCAAGGTGTTTGCATTGGTCTTTCTGAAATCATGGCTTCAACTTCAAAAGAAATGGTGCTTTCATTCGTAAATAGTTTGGTTCCCACTGTGAGGAAAGCTCTTTCCGATCCTCTTCCAGAAGTACGAGAGGCTGCTGCTAAAACCTTTGAATCACTTCATTCTACTGTGGGATCAAGAGCCTTAGATGACATTCTGCCATCGATGTTAGAGGGTCTATCTGATCCCGACCCAGAAGTAGCTGAAAACACTTTAGATGGGTTACGTCAAGTAATGTCAATAAAATCTCGTGTAGTCTTACCGTATTTGGTTCCGCAACTAACTGCGCCTCCTGTGAACACTAAAGCACTTTCAATACTTGTGTCTGTCGCAGGTGAAGCTCTTACAAAGTATTTGCCTAAAATACTTTGCGCTCTGTTACAAGCTCTTTCTGAAGCACAAGGTACTGCAATTGAGATGCAGGAATTAGAATATTGCCAGTCAGTTATATTATCAGTATGTGATGACGTTGGTATTCGCACCATAATGGACATTTTAATGGGATCTGCAAAATCCGAAAATCTTTCTACCCGCAAATCATCTGCGAGCTTATTATCTGCATTTTGTATGCACACACCTGGTGACTACACACAATACGTTCCGCAACTGCTACGTTGTCTGCTTAGATTAATGGCGGAAACGGATAAAGATATATTGCAGCGATCATGGGATGCTTTAAACGCTGTGGTTAAAGGGTTAGATTCTGCTGAACAAATAGCTCATGTTGCAGATGTTCGACAGGCTGTTCGTTTTGCAGCTAGTGACTCTAAAGAAGCAGAACTACCTGGATTCTGCCTTCCAAAGGGTATTACGCCATTGCTACCAGTATTTCGAGAAGCCATATTAAATGGTCTTCCCGAGGAAAAAGAAAATGCCGCTCAAGGACTAGGAGAAATAATTGCGCTGACTAGTGCGCAATCCTTACAACCGTCTGTTGTACACATTACGGGTCCACTAATTCGAATTCTAGGTGATAGATTTAATGCAGGAGTTAAAGCAGCAGTTCTAGAAACATTGGCAATACTTCTTCATAAAGTGGGAGTAATGTTAAAACAGTTTTTGCCTCAACTTCAAACTACTTTCTTGAAAGCATTACATGACCAAAATAGATTGGTACGCATGAAAGCTGGACATGCACTATCTGAACTTGTTTTAATACATACTCGTGCAGATCCCCTTTTTAATGAGATTCACAACAGTATTAAATCGGGTGATGACGCGGCCATTCGAGAAACTATGCTACAAGCTCTTCGCAGCGTAATAACTCCAGCGGGGGATAAGATGTCTGAGGCTCTAAAAAAACAAATATCTTCTACACTGATTGGGTTACTTGGTCATCCAGAGGACGTCACACGAACTGCAGCTGGCGGTTGTTTCGGAGCACTTTTAAAATATTTATCAACTGACCAAGTAGACGACGTTCTTCAACATCATATTTTAATTGAGGGTGATGATGATGCACCTATTAAACATGGTCGCACAGTCGTTTTATTTGTCTCCCTAAAAGAAAGTCCTAGCGTGATATTGAGTTCTGGACGCGAGGAAATAATATTGAAGTTCCTTATTTCTTACATATCATCAGAAAAAATTGCAATCGCCAGTAATGGAATACGCGCCGCAACATATATAATAGAATATTGGATGGCAAACGAAAAGCCTGCAGTCCAACAGGTAGTTAGTGCTTTTACACGAGCTATGAATCACAATAGTAATGAAATAAAGCAGCTAGTTGCTAAGAGTTGCAACCACATGGCGAAGTCACTAAATGCTGCTCAGATAACTCCAGAATTAATAAAATATTTAATACCTATGTTAGTAAATGGCACGAAGGAAAAAAATGGCTACGTTAAATCTAACTCAGAAATTGCATTAATATCTATTTTGCGGTTGAGAGAAGATGAAATTGTTTTCAATGATACATGCAAGATACTGGACGCAGGTGCCAGGGACTCTTTATGTGAAGTAGTGAGCAAAGTGTTACGAAAAGCTGCAGTCCAACCAGCTGGAAAGGATGAAGAACTTGACGACACACTATTAGTTTAACAAGTACGAATATATAAACTATCTATAACAAATATATGCTTGTTTTACTTGCATCTGAGCATTTTAATATATAATAAAAACTTAAGTTGAATTTATAATAACATGCAATTATCTAAAATAAAAAATTCACAAACAAAAAATGGAACAACCTCACAGGCAGTGTTGTCAGCGTTTTTTTAACCTACACGCAAAAAACACACTTCTTCCCAGAAAAAAAATAAACGAAGTTGTTCAAAAAGAATGGTTTCATTACATACAAAGTAGCGATAGGTGCGGAACTTCATATTCCGTAAGAAGTACTTATATAAGCACATCCAAAAATGTTATAAACATACCCAGCAAAAAATAAAAGAAGTGGAAACTAGCATTTGAGAATGAGGGGAGAAAAATATGTGTTACTTGTTTTTTTAGCTGCCCAATCTTAAATTTAAAAAAGGGTTGCCACCTTATGAAAAAATTAGTTCTTTCAGGAAAGTCCGGATAAAATCCGAACGCAAAAATACGGGCCAGCTTAATTTTAATAGAGGTTATTTTGTATGATTTTGGCGGTTGTACGTATATACTCTCCATCATCGTTGCCAATTTAGCCTTTTTCCCGCTAGATTTAGCTTTTTTGAAATTTTTTAAGCTTATTTTTAGCTTTTTTAGAATTAATTTAACTTTTTTATTAAATATCAATGTAAAAAGAGAAGAAACATTAATTTTTTCTTCAAAAATTTAAAGTTTTATTTAAAAACACAATTATATTTCAGAAATATGTTTATATTTGAAAGTTTGTCTAATATGGCATTCACACTTGCGATCTTAAATAAGTTGTTCAACAAAACAACAGTAACAGAATAAAAACGTAATGGACACGGAACAAAGACTTTTTTAAACATCTCACTCTTAAACACTTCAAAACAGCAAGTGTGAACCCCGTATAAATGTGTTAGGATTTTTTTTTCAGAGTTCTTTTGAAAATTTTTTAAACTTAAATAAACATTTTTAAAATGTATTTGGAAATTTCTCAAATATAAATTTGAGAAAATGAAATTTTCCTGAAAAATTGTTGGGAATAGTGTTGATGTATTTACAAACTGTTTTTCTAAATATTCAGAAATCTTTGAATGTATTAAAAAAAAATCTAATTTTACCCAAATTTCTAATTTTATTTAGGTTAGGTAGGTAGGCAGCCGCCTTTAGGACAGCTCACTTGGGTCCTTCAATAAACGTGGTACCGTTGTGTTACCTAAAGAAGAGATAAGAAAAAGAAAATATAGGGAGAGAAGAGAGAAAGGTGAAGAAAATAGTAGCGCTCAAGTGGCCTCACTGGGATCCAAGCTGAAACGCTCAGAATCCCTGATGAACGAGATTATCCTATTCACATTCATGCCGGATAGACACGTCAAATCTGCCAGTATCGTGTTACCAAAATGTTTGGCTCTCCGATGGGCGTATGCCGGACATTGGCATAGGAAGTGCGTTACCGTTACCCATTTTACTGGCGTGTGCGCCGAATCGTGCACTGTGCCCCGTAAAGGCTGCAACTAGGTTGCGTAGCTGGTTCCGGGACAGTTAGATGATCCTACCCGTGCGCCGGCGATCAAATGAGGGCCACACCATCCTTTTGTTGAAACACGTGGATTCACGTCGCCATCTGTCGTTGGCTATCTGAAAAAGTGAATTTTCGTTCAGCCTCTTACTCGCACGGAGCGGGATGCCAGGCGTATGATCTATCTCATTAGAGAGTAGAGTCGTACCATGCCTGGCTAATTCATCGGCAACACTGTTGCCATTTATACCCACATGTCGGCACCCAAATGAGTGCCAAATTTGAATGGCTTGCCATCTCATTAAGAGACGCCCGGCATTCTTGGACAATTCTAGTTGTGGTGGTCACACCTGCTAGCGATTTGATAGCCGCTTGGTTGTCGGTGAAAATACAGATATCCCTGAGTGATATCCGTTGGCACCCTAACCAATCTGCAGCCCGTTTTATAGCCATGATCTCGGCTTGAAATACGCTACACTGATTCGGTAGTCGAAATGAGAGCCTGTAATCCAGTCGACTCACAAAAACGCCACCCCCCACTCGGCCGTCCATTTTGGAGCCATCAGTAAAAACTGTTAAAGGAAAAAGCAGGGATTTATAGAAACAAAAAGAAACGTATTTATTTGGAAAATATTTTACAGAGAATGACATGAAAATTTTATTTATTTTCCTGAACAAAATTTTCATGCCAACCAAATATTTATGTTTTTATTACAAAGTATTTCTTGGAAAAAACTTAACAAGTATTTTTCAACACTACCCCTTAATGAAAACTTACTAATTTATTGTAAACCCAACTTTTCTGTTAATTGCTTGTTCTTGACCTTTGCTAGTGATTTTGTCAAAATGTCAGCTGTGTTATCATTTGATGGCACGTATTTTAAATCAAGCTTTCCATCCTTGAAAACATCTCTAACATGGTGAACTTTGATGTCTATATGCTTACTTCTGGAATGGTAGACTGGGTTTTTAACAAGTTGTTGAGATCCTATATTATCACCATACAATATTGTAGCATTTTTCACGAGTCTTTTAAATCCAAGCTCAGATAATAAATTACGTACATAAAGAATTTCTTTAGTAGCAGCCGACAACGCCATATACTCGGCTTCAGTGCTGCTTAAAGCGACTGTTGGCTGTTTCTTAGTCTCATACATTACAGCTGCACCTGCTAGTATAAACACAAAACCAGTAAATGACCGTCTTTCATCTGAACCTCCAGCCCAATCGGAATCTGCGAAACCATGAAATGGCTTTCCAGTGGATCTGTAATGTAAATTCAATTCTACGGTGTTATTCAGATATCTTAAGACATGATGAACTCCATTTAAGTGTTCGATATGTGGATCTTGATTGAACTGTGAAAGTTTTGTAACCGCATGCAGGATATCTGGCCTAGTACACAATCCAATATACATTAGCGATCCAATTAACGATTGGTACTTTGATGCATCGACTTTTTTACAATTGGTACACTCATCACATTTCTTAAATTTTTGACCTGGATCTAATGGAGTTGTTACTTTTCGTACATTTTCCATGTTGTTCTCTTTAAGTAGTTCCAGTACCATCTTTCTTTGCGAAATGTATAAAGGGCCTGTAGGCAACTTTCTCTTAACCTCCATCCCCAGAAAGTAGTCTACTTGTCCTTTATCTTTTATCTCCAAACGTAACCCAATTTGGGATTTAATTTGCATTAAATCTTCTTCACACGAACACGCGAGAAGAATATCATCTACGTAAACAATGAGAATCACAATATTCTTTTCGCTATTCATCGTATAAGCACACGGATCTGATGTGCATTGGCTAAATCCAATATTTTTTAGAATTTCATCTAATTTTTCATTCCATTTTCTACCAGACTGTTTAAGTCCGTATATGGATTTATGCAATTTACATACCTTGTTTGGAAACTCGGTATCTTCAAACATCTCTGGCTGCTGCATGTAGATTTCGGCATCAATTTCACCATTCAGATATGCAGTAGTAACATCCATTTGATGGACATGCAATTTGAATTCAGCAGCCAACGCTAGCACCATTCGTACTGTTGAATATCGTGTTACCGGTGAAAAAGTTTCGGTGTAGTTGACGCCATACTTTTGGCTGCAACCTTTTGCAACTAACCTTGATTTATACCGGTTAATATTACCATTTTGGTCACGTTTCACGGTAAACACCCATTTGCATTTTACTACTGGGATGCCTTCTGGCTTTTCAACTAACGTCCACGTACCTTTTTCAACTGAGATTTGTATTCAGTCTTCATCGACTCAATCCACATTTCACGATCATCCCTTGCTAATATCTCGTTAACAGCTGTCGGATTATCAAAATTTTCAGTAACAGTAAGATTATTCATAATCCGTCTACCGGACCTTAGCACGTTAACATACAAATCATTGGAAATATTGGGTTCCCCGACTTCAGGTTGATCGACTTCAGCTTGATCGCGTTCTTCTATATGCTGAACATTATCATTTAATGCTGATTCTTCTATATCATTGTTTATGGATTGTTGAGATGCTGTTACTAGAGGCAGATCTTGGACATCTTGTTTTTCACAATTACCAAAAATTTCATAGTTATCATTTGGGCAGTCCACCGTTTGCTCTAAAAACTTTACATCACGGCTCTTATACATAACCTTATTTTTTGTATCGTATAAACGATAAGCTTTTGATTCAGTACAGTACCCAGTAAGTACACATTCAATTCCTTTTGATTGAAATTTCGATTTGCCTGGACGTTTATCTAATTTGATAGCTTTACATCCAAACGTTCTTAAGTGTGAAACAGTGGGTTTTCTACCACTCCAACGTTCCATTCCATTTACATCACGGCTCTTATACATAACCTTATTTTTTGTATCGTATAAACGATAAGCTTTTGATTCAGTACAGTACCCAGTAAGTACACATTCAATTCCTTTTGATTGAAATTTCGATTTGCCTGGACGTTTATCTAATTTGATAGCTTTACATCCAAACGTTCTTAAGTGTGAAACAGTGGGTTTTCTACCACTCCAACGTTCCATTGGCGTCACACCTTTCAACACTGCAGTTGGACATCGATTTCTGACATAGACTGCTGCACCAACTGCTTCTCCCCAAAGAGATTCATGCAGTCCAGAACCAATTAGCATGCAACGAGCCATCTCGACAACAGTCCTGTTGGCTCTTTCGGCCACCCCATTTTGCTGTGGCGTGTATTCTACTGAAAACTGCCTCTGGATTCCCAATTTATCCAGACATGTTGAATATTCTTTACTTAAATACTCGCGGCCGTTATCACTGCGTAGTATTTTTAACTTCTTACCCGTTTGCCTTTCAGCCATTGCAATAAAGCTAACAAAAGCATTGTAAATTTCTCCTTTATTCTTTAAGAAATATACGAACATCATTCTGGAGTAGTCATCCACGAATAAGGCAAAGTATTTGGAGCCACCACATGAGTCTACACGCATCGGACCACATATGTCAGAATGTACGATCTCGAGAACATCTTTTGTGACTTGTGTTGCCTTTTTCGGAAACGGTTCCACATGTATTTTAGCTTTATAGCATATTTCACATTCAATTTGCGATGACGTATTCTTGACATTCAAACCATGTACCAGTTTTTGTTGTACCAATTCACTCAAGCTTCTTGCGTTCAAGTGTCCATACCGTTGATGCCAAAGCAAAAATTCATCATTGGATGCAATGGAACAAATTTGTTGTAAAGGTGGCTGATAAATAAATAATTGACCTTGTTTTCTTCCATTTAAGACTATTTCGTCCCCATTTCGGACTACGACATCACCATTGGAGAATGCCACGGTAAGGTTTTCCTCAGTCAATTTTGCAACGGAAATAAAATTAAATTTTAGTTTTGGTACATAAAGTACATCACACAAGCGTACATTATTAATATATACTTGCCCAATTCCTTCGGAATATATAACGAAATCAGCTGCCAACTCGATTCTCTCTACATGTTGCTTCAAATTACGAAAAGCTTCTTTGTCCCAACACAGGTGACTCGTTGAACCGCTATCAAACACCCAATCACTACGATGACACTCACCAGTACGTATACCGTTAAGCATAGCATTTGCAGAAGTTCCCCCAGCTTTACATTCACGCGCCATGTGGCCTTTTTTGCCACACTTAAAACACTTAAAATCTGGCTTCTTCTTTGTAGTTTTATGACCTTTTGATGTGGATGCAAATACCTGTTGATGTTGATCTACCATTGTATCTTTATTCGCTCTTCTTTCATATTCTTCCATGAGCTTATTCTTCAACGTTTCAAGGGTCGGAAGAGCATCTCTCGACTCCATGGCTATGACGAAGTTTTCGTAATCATCTGATAAACTATTTAGAAGAATGATTGAAAGAAGCTCCTGGGGAATATTGACGTCCACTTCGGACAGCTTCTCTACAACATCATTAAAATTAGCTTGATGATCAGACATCGATTGATTTGGCTTTAACTTCGTAGCTAATAATTTACGGAACAATAAGATCATGCGTGCAGGACCTCTCGGTTGAAATTTCTTTTCGAGGGTTAACCATGCACTTCTTGAAGTAGGACAATTCTTTACAATGTTAAGCTGCGATCTCTTCATACTAAGAAGGATTGAAGATAATGCCTTCTGATCCTTGTTGTCCCAAAAAATACCACCAGCATCATCATTTGGTCTAGGCAAAATTCCACTCACATAATCCCACAAATCTGCATGTATCAATACAGAACGCATATGGATTTTCCACCCATCATAGTTGCTCTCTTCTAATTTTTCAATTTGAAGAATTGATGCCATTTTTTCACGATTTTAAATATTCAAAAAATCTTTCTTTTAATTTAAATTTATTCTTTAATTCTCGGCGCTTGTTTCTATATTAATTGCGGCCTGGCCCCATAACCTTTGTTAAAGGAAAAAGCAGGGATTTATAGAAACAAAAAGAAACGTATTTATTTGGAAAATATTTTACAGAGAATGACATGAAAATTTTATTTATTTTCCTGAACAAAATTTTCATGCCAACCAAATATTTATGTTTTTATTACAAAGTATTTCTTGGAAAAAACTTAACAAGTATTTTTCAACAAAAACTTTAAAGTGTCTCATCAGGAATATCGAGGCCCTCCGTCCAATCGGACCTGTCCGGAAACCTTGTAACAAACCCGGTTTCGAACGAGGGTATAGGGGTGCAGTAGTCGATGTTCTCTGCGGCACCATGTTGCCTCAGAATTCTTGCATGACCGTATGGTTTTTACGACCATGCGTTAATTGCCGCTAGCCTAGTGGCTGTGTTCTCGGCTAGTTGTGTTGCGAGAAGGTCTACTGGTAGCCAATGAAGCATAGCAAGTAGTCCTTTCGTCGGAGTGGAGCGAAGTGCGCCTGTTATCAGCAGCGCACTTGTCCTAAGGATCCTATTGAATGCCTTTTGGTGAGTGGCGTTTTCCGTCGCCACTCACCAAACGGGTGAGTGGTCCATACATAAGTATGGGCCTGACAACCGTATTGAATAGCCAATTGACATTCCGGGGTGTAAGACCCCAGTTGCTTCCAATGGCCTTCTTACAGCAATAGATGGCAGCGTTTGCCTTTGCCACTCTCGCTTGAGTGTTCAAGTTCCATAGCAGCTTTTTGTCTAGAATGATTCCTGGATACTTAGCACTATCGGACATCGTGAGTTCGATTCCGCCTAATTTCGGTGGGATGAACCTGGGAATCTTGTTCCTATTCGAAAATTGAACAACATCAATTTTGCCTGCATTTGCCCCCAGACCGCTATCTGAACACCATTCAGAGAGAAGTTCAAGAGATAGCTCCAGGCGTTCAGACAGTATTCCCGGATATTTTCCGGATACTGCGACGGCCACGTCGTCCGGTCGACGGTCTTGACCCCATATCGTCCAATTTGACGAGGAGACTATTTATGGTAAGGTTCCACAGTAGCGGTGATAGGACTCCTCCTTGCGGAGTGCCACGTACTGCAGCCCTTTTTACCACGGATCTGCCAAGAGTTGACCTAATAGTCCTATGTCCAAATAGTTTCATGACAAATTTGGTTATTATCTACTTCCAAGTCGTCTAGTGTAGACCTGATTGCTTCAGGTTTGACATTGTTAAAGGCACCTTCTATATCGAGAAAGGCAGCCAGAGTGTACTCCAGGGATCTCTCGATGTATCCAACAAGAGAGTGTAGTGCTGTCTCCACTGACTTGCCCTTATTGTAGTCATGCTGGGAGGCAGATAATGACTGGATTGACGGACATCCTGATGGATGAATCTATAATTCTGTCCAGAGTTTTCAGAAGAAACGAAGAAAGACAGTAGTCCTGTAGTCCTTCGGTTTCGTATGGGATGTCTTCCCACCCTTTGGGATGAAAACTACCTCAGCGGTGGTCCATTTCCTAGGGATGTAAGACCATCTAAGACAGGCCAGATATATACTGGCTAGCTATGATATTGTCTGATCGGCGTTCCATTGAAGGTCGGCCGGGATGATACCGTCGGTACCCGGTGATTTATAGGGTGCGAAGCTTCTGATGGCCCAACGTAGTCTATTCTCTCCAATGGGCAGATTGACTACGCAGGCTCAGGCGTGTCAGGAATGTCTTCCGTACCGGAAACGGGAAGACAACCAGGAAAGTGCGCATTCATAAGTTCGTCAAGGGACTCTTCGGCGCTGGTTGTCCAACTGCCACCTTGCTTTTGGATATAGCTGGGGGGCAGACTGGTCTCAGAAAATGTTTCCACGCCGCCACAGAGCCGGTTTACTCCAAGCCGGTTTACTCCTTCCCCTCCTAATGGTGGGTTTGCATGCAGTTGATGTCGCAACACTTAATGCCCCTGTTAGCGTGTTAACGGCATCTTCGATATCCTCCATGTTGTTAATAACTGGAGGAACAGTTGGGAGAATCTGTGAGAGAGTATCGACATGCAGCTCCCACTTTGTTCTCCTTCTGTTGAGATAAGGCAATTTCCCCTGACATCCAACGTCTAAAGAAAATTCTATATACAAGTGATCTGAGAATGAACAGTCACTTGAAACCCTCCATTCCCCTCTCATATGCTGTGTTTCTCGCTTATCAGAATAACGTCTAAGACTTCCCTTCTGTTTGATGTGACAAAAGTTTGTTCATTACCTATGTTAACTATTGCTATATAATTGCTAAAAATAAAATCGAATAAAGACTCACCTCTAGCGTTGACGTCTGAGCTGCCCCAGATGGTGTGGTGCGCATTGGCGTTTGCACATAGGATGACTGGCGTGTTTTTCTTGTTCGCCTCACGCAGCATTTTCCGAACCAAGATGTTAGGCGGATTCTCCCCATGTTCGTGAGCCATATAGCAGGAAGCCAACCAGAGTGTCTCCTTCTTTGGCTCCATAGCTACAGCAATTGTGTCATGATCACTGAAATCAGATAACATAAAGAGGTTAAGGGTTTTCTTAGCAGTATGCAGGCTCGTGTCTTACCTGTGCCTGCCGTGTATAGCGTGTATCCGCTTGTGTTGAGATCCAAGGTTCCTGGACCATTATGAGCTCCTCCCTACTACTTGCCAACCGGAGGAGCAGTGCAGCGGATGCTACTTCGGAATGGTGAAGATTTATTTACAAAACCCTCGCCATCCTAATTGCCTTCAATAACGGTGACGTCGGCGTCCTTCTGATCCGAGTCCTGAAGGCGTCTTCATCTGCCGCCTGTTCAAAGAACTCACCAACCAGCTCTGAAACTGAGTTGGTGTCTTCTGTGTCAGACTCATTAGCGACTTCGTCACCGCACGACATACGGTCCGCATTAATCGGAGCCCCAGGCTTATCGCCAGAGGGTGGGGAAGCGCCCTTGTCGTCACCGCGGTAGACACGAAGGTAGATCGTTCCGAAACCGTAATAAATCTTCCCCCGTCTCTCTCGAAGCGGCGCCAAGGATTGTTCGTTAAAAACAACGGTTACACATCTTGATCGTCCTTCAGGCTCAGCAACCTTAACTACTTTCCAATCATGGGTCGGCAGTTGAGTATTACTGTTTTGAAGGATTTTCAAAATCTCCGTGGGATCGCATGGCACAGCTGTTATTTTAGCTGTTGACCTAGGCCTTCGGGGAACCTCATTAAGAGGAAATTCCTCCAGCCTAGCTCCTTGCTATACTTCCCCAAGGGACGCAATGGTTTGCTTATACAGCCGCGCCGAGCGCTCATCCGCACAAGCGATAAGCTTGACATGGCCCTTGTTACCGCCACCACTGTATTTAAAGTTGACATTTCCCTTTGTTGAAGTTTCTTTATCTCTTATATAAACTCTCTTATTGCCTTTTAAAGTTCTTTATATATTTAATATTACACTCTCATTTCAAAGTTAATTCAATGACGTATGAAGGTCATTTACTTAAAGAATTATAATGAAGTTTTGATTTTTCAGTCTGAGTTTGACCGACCATACGGTATAATTACAAATTGTTTTAAAGTTATTCGTTTGTTACATATAAAATTAACACGTGAAATAAAATACATATGAATTATAACGTTAACTCTTAAAAATTGTTTTTATTAAAAACTCAGGCAATTTAGTTGAGTGCCAACCGGCATCAACATTTCTTTAAAACAATTTTAGTTTTTTTTTTATAAAAACAATGGAAAATAACTGCAATAAATGCAGTCTAATCGACACCGATCGTATGGTACAATGCGACTTATGCGATAAATGGTATCATTTTGAATGCGTAAATGTTACCAGCGATGTGGCTAACATAAGTTGGAGCTGTGGATTCTGTGGAAGTCAACAGTCGGTGCAAACAAAAAATACAACCCAAAGGCTACCAAGTGTCGACGCAACAAAAGACTTTTCAGCTGGCTTACAAGCATCATCTTCACCAACAAGCAAAGAAGCTTCAAATCAACCAAATGCTGGCAGTACAACAGGTGCATACAAAAAAGCACCAGCTAACAAAATAAACGAAGGAAATCTATCAACGCCCTTGAATCTTTCAACAAGTGTTCCAAGCATCAATTTACAACCCACGCGTCTTACCACAGGCACACATATTGGCTCGGCGGAAGTACCAAATGATAATTTATCAAGCCAAAGAAATTTGCAATTGCAGTTTTTAGAAGAAGAAAAAGAATTGCAAAGGCAATACTTAGAGAAAAAATATAAAATTCTTTTTCAAACTAGCGTTAACGGCGGTGCAGGTAATATGTCCTTTACTAATACATTTTCTACATTTCAACCAACAACAGCTCTGATTGCGGCTAGGCAAGTTATACCAAAAGACTTGCCAGCGTTTGATGGTAATCCAGAGGATTGGCCACTGTTTATCAGCAACTACAAAAACAGTACTGATCT
Organism: Pegoplata infirma; assembly: GCA_963921195.1. Lineage (NCBI taxonomy): Eukaryota > Metazoa > Arthropoda > Insecta > Diptera > Anthomyiidae > Pegoplata > Pegoplata infirma. The sequence goes on from OY992536.1 coordinate 139,813,233, forward strand.
TGCTGGGTATTCGGATAGTGAAAACTTGATGCGCCTACAAACGTGTCTTCGTGGTAAAGCCAAGGAAATGGTCAAAAGTAAGTTGCTGCTTCCAAAAATGGTTCCTGAAATAATGGAAACCCTAGAAATGTGCTTTGGTAGACCTGAGCATATACTGGATAGTATGATAGAAAAAGCTATCAAAATACCACCTCTTAAAGACAAGCTCGATAGTCTCATCGAATACGCACTGGTTGTACGCAACATATGTTCTACCATGGAAGCATGCAACCTGACAGACCATTTAAAAAATCCAATGTTGGTAAAAACTTTTGTTGAAAAACTACCCAACAATCAAAAACTAAGTTGGGCCATGCACATAAAAGATGATAAGGTGCCTATTGTAAAAATTTTTAGTGATTGGATATATGCTATAGCCGCCGCTGCGAGTCAGGTTGTATCACCTGTATATACCAAAAAAGCTGGTTCTCTTAATACACATCAACAAAACAACGCCGAAAAAACATTGTCATGTTTCTCATGCAAAAGTAATGACCACAAAATACAAAATTGTAATGAATTTAAAAGCTTAAGTTTGGATAGTAAGTGGTGTATTGTCAAAGAAAACAAATTATGTCGTCAGTGCCTAAATTTACATAGACGCAAGTGCTTTGTCAATAAAGAATTAATGGCTGTACCGCCAAACATCATCAACTGTTGCATAAATATTTAACATTAGAAAATTCTACGCTTGCATCAGTCACCGTAAATGATAACAGTGGTGAAAATGTCAATGCCCATAACGACAATAAGTCTGATAAGCCGTGTTTTAGAATTCTGCCGGTACGTATTAATTTTAAAAACAATTCACTGAATACTTTTGCTTTCCTAGATGAGGGTTCATCGGTAACACTGATGGAACAACACATTTTTGATACTCTAAAATTAGAAGGAAAAAAAGAACCGCTGGAGCTACGATGGACTGGAGATACAACAAGGTCGGAAGATGCTTCCTGTAAACTCAATTTGGATGTATCAAACTTGGAAAATAATAATCACTATACACTTTACGATGTTCATACTGTAAATAATCTTGGTCTACCAGTTCAATCTATAAACGTAGAAGAAATTAAAAATAGAAATCCATACCTCAAAGGATTACCCATAAAATCATATAAAAACGCAAAACCCACAATTCTAATCGGTTTAAATAATTGGCGGGTAGCAGTTCCATTAAAAGTCCGTGAAGGCCGATGGAATCAACCGATCGCAACTAAAACACGACTTGGCTGGGCCATACACGGCAATGGTACCGAAACATGCACCTCATCGTTTCTAAATATGCACAGCTGTGAATGTGAAAATCGTTATAAATCTCTTCATGATGAAATTAAAGAGTACTTTGGTCTTGAATCACCGCCTGCAACGACTCTATTGTCAGCTGATAATGAAAGATCTCTACAAATCCTTGAAACTACTAGTATAAAAAAGACGGCAAATACGAGGTTAGTTTACTTTGGAAAAACGAAAATACACAACTTCCAGAAAGCTATAAAGCTGCTCATCATCGTTTACAGTGCCTTCAAAAAAAGTTCAGAAAAGATACGAAATTGCAAGAAACCATGCAAGTAGAAATTAACAAATTAAACACAAAAGGCTACGCTAGAAAACTTAATACCAACGAAATTAAAGCTGATCATAAAAAGGTATGGTACCTACCAATATTCATTGCTTTAAATCCAAATAAGCCCGGTAAGGTGAGGCTGGTTTGGGACGCAGCGTCCAAATCGCATGGAAAATCCCTTAACGATTTTTTAATGACTGGGCCGGATTTACTTACGTCACTTTTTGATGTTTTAATAGAATTTCGTGTGGGTCAGATCGCTATTTGCGGCGACATTGCCGAAATGTTCCACTGCATAAATGTCAACAATGATGATATGCACGTCCAAAGATTCTTATGGTTGGAAAATGGCAACACTTTACAACAGCCAAGCATTTACGTGATGCGGGCCCTAACATTTGGAATGTGTTGCGCACCCTGCATTGCTCATTTTATTCGGAACAAGAACGCAAACGAATTCTCCGAATTATATCCCCGTGCGGTCAAGGCCATTCAAAAATATCACTATATGGATGATTTCATCGACAGCGTTGATACTGAGGCCGAAGCATTGGAACTTGCCATCCAAGTAAAAAACATACATTCCGAAGCGGGATTCCATATGCGGAATTGGGCTACCAATTCAAAATTTGTAAGGGACCAACTTTGTGAAGAGGGTCCTCCTATTCAAAACTCGTTCGGTTCAATTGAAAAAATCTTCGGTATGTATTGGGAACCCAATAATGACGTTTTTAAATATAATTTAGATTTGTTAAGCTCCGAAGGGACGTCTTCCAAAATCAAGTGGTCCCTACTAAAAGAGAAGTCCTACAGGTGCCCATGGCTATTTTTGATCCCCTTGGATTTCTCTCTTCGTGCACCATCGGGCTTAAAATTTTGTTGCAAGACATCTGGCGATCTGGTATAAATTGGGATGACGAATTAACCGTAGATTTGTACGAAAGCTGGCGTTCGTGGCTTACAAACCTCACTAAGATATCAACAATCGTCATACCACGTTGCTATTCACCTCTACTGGTGTCACCAAACCACATCCAGTTACATACATTTGTTGATGCAGGAGAAAACGCTTACTCTGCTGTGTGTTATTTAAGAATACAACATTTGGATAAAGTACATGTTAGCATTGTCGCCGCTAAATCTAAGGTATCACCATTGAAGCCAGTATATATACCCAGACTAGAGCTTCAAGCTGCATTAGTTGGTGTACGGTTGGCTAACAAAATTTTGAATGCCACACGTTTATCATTTGTGTCTTGTTTTTGGTGGACCGACTCCAAAACAGTTCTGAAGTGGTTTTCTATGGACCCTCAGAGTTTTAAGCCGTTTGTCATGCATCGAGTTGGGGAAATACTAGAATCGACTAACATCACTCAGTGGAAATGGGTCCCGTCAAAGTCTAACCCAGCCGATTTGGCCACTAAAGTGAGTACAGCCGATGATAGTATGTGGCTTAACGGTCCGGCATTTCTAAAGAACGACGCTAGCCAATGGCCTGAATATTTGAGCAGTGAAGTAACCGACACTAGCGAAGTTCGTGCTCGCTTTGTGCACATTGATACACATTTTAATAGTTTCAACATCAATAATTTTTCTTGCTAGAGGAAGCTTTATAAAGCGATGTCTCAATTTATTTTATACGTAAAAATATTAGAAGCCAAAGTTCGGAACCTAAAACGGCCTTCTTTAAATTTTGAAATGATACAAAGCGCAAAATTTGCACTCATTAAATATGCTCAAAATGGCGACTTTTTTGATGAAATATGGAGTCTAAAAAATCATAAATTAATCGACAAATCTAGCCAACTAAAATCTTTAAACGTCTACTTAGATAAGTTCGGTGTGCTACGTGCCTGCGGACGAGTCGAATCGTTAAACTGCAACAACCCAATTATACTTTCAAACAGCCACTACATTTCATTTCTTTTGGTACGATACTACCACGAAAATTTTCATCATTGCCTACACGAAGCAACAATCAATCGAATAAAATCTATGTACTATATACCGAGGTTAAGAGTTCTTTACAAGCACGTAAGAAACAAATGTCAACAGTGCAAAAATAACGCAGCAAATCCACAAGCACCACAAATGGCAACTTTACCACCAGCCAGGCTTGGAAGTTTCCAACGGGTATTTACTTATGTGGGCATAGACTTTTTTGGACCATTATACGTATCCGTAGGTAGACGAAAGGAAAAGAGATGGGGTGTCTTGTTCACATGTCTTACTGTGCGCGCAATCCATATTGAAGTTGCCCACAGTCTTGACACCAGCTCATGTGTCATGTGCATTCAGAATTTTATAAGTCGTCGTGGATCTCCTCGAGAAATTTATACGGATAACGGGACAAATTTTAAGTCAGTTGAAAGAATGCTTCGTGAAGAACAACAAAATCTAAATTTAAACTACATCTCTAAAAAATATGATGAAATTAAGTGGCGATTTAATCCACCAGCAGCACCGCACATGGGTGGGGCATGGGAAAGGCTCATACGTTCAGTTAAAACCGTACTCCATGCCATGTGTCCTGCCTACACGTTTAATGACGAAACGCTAAGATGCGCTCTATGGGAAGTAGAATTCATTATAAATTCCCGTCCATTGACATTTGTTGCATTGGACACCATAGAGGATGATGCCCTAACTCCAAACCATCTTTTAATCGGGTCTCCTACAGGATACAAACCATTAATTTCTGAAGATTACGACTTGCGTCAACGCTTTCATCAAACACAAAAATTTGCAAACCAATTTTGGCGTAGATGGGTACTAGAATATGCCCCAACATTAGTACGTAGAAGCAAGTGGTTTTCTAAACGTCCACACACAAAAAAAAATATAAAAAAATTGTGTACGTTTAGGGGATAATACAACCTATAAAGTGGTTTTAGATAATTTACCTAAGTTTTTTAGAGCAAAAACTTTGGTAAGTTATCCAAAACCACTTTATAGGTTGTAATTAAACCAAAAACTGGCACAATTTTTTTAATTTTTTTTTGTGTGCACCTTTGCAAGTTGGTGATGTAGTAATCGTGGTAGATGACAATCTTCCTAGAAACAGCTGGCCGAAAGGAATAATAGTCGAAACCGTTTTAGCTAAAGATGGTCAAGTACGCAGAGTTAAGGTCAAAACATCCACCAGCACCCTCGAAAGACCAGTGGCGAAAATTGCCGTATTGGATGTCGGTAATAATACCAGATGCGAGCTCGACACACCATAATTCGCTCACAAGGGGGGGAATGTTACCGCCACCACTGTATTTAAAGTTGACATTTCCCTTTGTTGAAGTTTCTTTATCTCTTATATAAACTCTCTTATTGCCTTTTAAAGTTCTTTATATATTTAATATTACACTCTCATTTCAAAGTTAATTCAATGACGTATGAAGGTCATTTACTTAAAGAATTATAATGAAGTTTTGATTTTTCAGTCTGAGTTTGACCGACCATACGGTATAATTACAAATTGTTTTAAAGTTATTCGTTTGTTACATATAAAATTAACACGTGAAATAAAATACATATGAATTATAACGTTAACTCTTAAAAATTGTTTTTATTAAAAACTCAGGCAATTTAGTTGAGTGCCAATCGGCATCAACAGCCCTGAAACCAGCATCATCACATTGGGGAGGTGGACCTGGATCCTGTTCCAGAATCCTCCAGTACACCTCCAACATCTTGAGTTGGACTAATTCCCAGTTCTCTGGAGAAATAGTCCCGTCTGCGATACTCCTATCTACAACAGCCCACATGAAATGTGACTATAGGTATAGCCAGCAATTGAACGTGCCGTTCTGTTCCTATGTGTGATGGAATTTTTGGATCATTAATCGGTGGATCATCTTGATTTAAATATTCTTTCAAAGTATCGTATGGAATGCTTCGCGTGAATGGTGGTTCAAATACGTCATTTATGTCATTCGTATTGATCATTTCCGTGTAACTTGTGCAATAAAAGTTTATATCTGGTTTTTTATGAGCTCTTAGTCCCGTTGGGTCGTCAACATCGGTTCGATAGCGTAGAATTATCTTGATAGGACAGTCGCGCTTTTCTTTGCTATCATCAAACAACATTGATAACAAGATATTTTCCGAATGCGCATAATATGAATTATCTGTAATTACTTTATTGACAATTTTGCGTAAACGAGGTTCTAGAAATCTTGACCAACTAATGAATTTGAAAAATAATCTACTTCAGTACACGACAGAGCTGTAATACTTGATATGTAAGTACATTGGCACATAACATGTAATTATAAATTTAACCAGTATTCTTAAATTTGCATCTGGATTTTCCGTTGTCACATATATAGTTGAGTGCCAACCGGCATCAACAGCCCTGAAACCAGCATCATCACATTGGGGAGGTGGACCTGGATCCTGTTCCAGAATCCTCCAGTACACCTCCAACATCTTGAGTTGGACTAATTCCCAGTTCTCTGGAGAAATAGTCCCGTCTGCGATACTCCTATCTACAACAGCCCACATGAAATGTGACTATAGGTATAGCCAGCAATTGAACGTGCCGTTCTGTTCCTATGTGTGATGGAATTTTTGGATCATTAATCGGTGGATCATCTTGATTTAAATATTCTTTCAAAGTATCGTATGGAATGCTTCGCGTGAATGGTGGTTCAAATACGTCATTTATGTCATTCGTATTGATCATTTCCGTGTAACTTGTGCAATAAAAGTTTATATCTGGTTTTTTATGAGCTCTTAGTCCCGTTGGGTCGTCAACATCGGTTCGATAGCGTAGAATTATCTTGATAGGACAGTCGCGCTTTTCTTTGCTATCATCAAACAACATTGATAACAAGATATTTTCCGAATGCGCATAATATGAATTATCTGTAATTACTTTATTGACAATTTTGCGTAAACGAGGTTCTAGAAATCTTGACCAACTAATGAATTTGAAAAATAATCTACTTCAGTACACGACAGAGCTGTAATACTTGATATGTAAGTACATTGGCACATAACATGTAATTATAAATTTAACCAGTATTCTTAAATTTGCATCTGGATTTTCCGTTGTCACATATAATCGTAATAGACTAGCGGCCTTGGTGAGCCACCGAGAATGTCTCTTTCTCTCTCTTTATTCCATCGCTCTTGTCAGTGTAGAGGATGGTGGATTCATTGTAAACTTTTTGATTTGGAATGATTTTCTTTAAATATTTTTTTTATCTGAAATTAGCACTTCACACTTCGAGTTCTTCACAACGACTTAATGCATTCACAAAAACTGTTGCGTTATATATGGTCTACGAGACGAGGTAATAAGAATGAAATGGTAATTTCAATTCTACCTGTAACCGATTTTGTTGTCAAAACTGCCCATAAAGTACTTACATGTAAATTAAACGTTAATCTGACCACAAATTCTGTTAAGCAAGTGCGCCTTTTATTACTTCTGGAAAATCCTTTATGATAATTTTATGCTTAATTCTTCCTGTAACCGATTTTGCTTAAGTAAGTTTACTACATGCGGCTGTGTCTTGTGGTGGCTTAAAAAACCCACACAACCTATTTTATGACCTGCAACAGAACGACACGTTCAATTGCTAGCTAGCGTTTCCAAACGAGTTATACCGGAAAATGTAGATTCTGTTATGGCGACGACATTAGAGAGCCGTGCGAAATTGTCTAGACTTGAAAGCAAAAAAGACTTCAAACAGTAATTTTTTTTTATTTTCTTTTCTATTACTAAGTTAAATTAATTTTTTCATTTACATACATATGTTCTGACTAAATAAATTTCTAAAGAGAAAAAATAAATAAAATAATAAAAATAAATAAAATATATAAAAAACTAGCTGTTTTGCACCCGGCGTTGCCCGGGTTGAAAAACATATATAATCAATGAGTTATTTATTAGTCAGTTTAATTACTGCTTCGTGACTTGAGGTTTGGTCGATTTTTTCGATTTTTCTCAGCGTGGGGAACATGGTATGTATGTGTTCCTCCGTCATGGGAACAATCCTAATATTAACGAATTTCTTTAATATTTATTAATGTATTTCTTTAATGGCTTTTAAAAGGAACCTACAGTTCCCTCCTCGGTTAGCACTTTATCTGGTGAAAACTTCAATAAAGACATAACTTTCACTGAAGTTCAAGTGGGAGTGGCATTTAACGCATTTAGTTAAATTTTGGTCTCATGTGACCTATAGTTCCCCTATTGCTTATCTCGTGAAAAAAATTGCAATTAAATTTGCTCAGCAGTTTTTCCACGTTCGCGGAACAGGCAGACATAACTCTCGCTAAGTACAAAGGGGCGTGCCATTATATGCCTTTTTATCAGTCGCTGTTTAATATTGCCTACAAAGTGGCGTGCCATTATACAGAAAAAAAAATATTTTTTAATTTAATACAAAGGGGTGCTGCATTTTAAGCCCCTTGGCCCGATCGACACAGTAAATACCATCTATGGTGAAAATTATTTTTAAATTTGTTTCACCGTTAACGCCTGAGTACGGATCAGACAAAAATAAATTGTCTATAGTTTCCGCCTCAATAAGTACTAAATAGCTGTATTATAATAACATCGGGTTCGCCGTTTATGCGTGATTACGTAAAGGCAGAATAAACTTTCAGTACATTGCAAAAGACGTTGCAGTTGATACAGACTAAAGTTCCCGCCTCTGTTAGTACTGTCTTTGGAAACTGTTTTGTTAAAATCGGCTTAGTAGTTTAAGCGTTATTAAGGAACAGACCTAATCTAATAAAATAAAAAGGGGCGTGCTATATTATTTTTTATTTAAATCGGTATAGTCGTTTAAGCATGATAACGGAACATTCCGAAAAACGTTCAGTATAGTACAAAGGGGCGTGTCAAAGAGGCGTGACATTTTCCGCCTCTTTGTGCAAATGCGCTCTATTTATAATCTATAGTTTTCTCTTCGGTTAGTACTATCATTGGTAAAAATTTCACTAAAATCGGTTCAGCCGTTTATGCGTGATTACGGAACAGGAAGAAATAACGTTCAATGTAATACAAAGGGGCGTGCCATTTTACGCCTTCTTTTTTGATCGCCCTCTATTGTGGCTCATAGTTTTCGCTTCGGTTAATACTATCTGTGGTGAAAATTTCATGAAAAACAGCTCAGCCGTTTAAGCGTAATTGCGGAAACGCAAGAAATAATTTGCAGTGTAATAAAAAGGGACGTGACATTTTACGCCCCTTGTTTCCATCGCCCTCTATTGTGGCTCATAGTTTCCGAATCGGTTAGTACTATCTGTGGTAAAAATTTCAGTGAAATCGGTAAAATCGCTTTTCAGTGATTGCGGAACAGGCAGACGTAGTTTCTGTATAGTACAAAGGGGCGTGTCATTTTACCCCCATTTTTTCCGATCGCGGATTTTTCTATCTCTGGTGAAAATTTCATGAATATCGATTCAGCCGTTTTTCTGTTGTTGTCGGACAGGTAGATATAGCTTTAACATGGTACAAAGGGGCGTGGCATTTTACGCCCCTTTGTCCGATCGCGGTCGCTTATGGCCTATAGTTCCGGCCTCGGTTAGTACTATCTGTGGTGAAAATTTCATGAAAATGGGTTAAGCCGTTCTTTACTTATTGCGGAACAGGCAGATATAGCTTCAGTATGGTACAAAGGGGCGTGGCATTTTACCCCCATTTTTTCCGATCGCGGATTTTTCTATCTCTGGTGAAAATTTCATGAAAATCGATTCAGCCGTTTTTCCGTTGTTGCCGGACAGGCAGATATAGCTTTAACATGGTACAAAGGGGCGTGGCATTTTACGCCCCTTTGTCCGATCGCGGTTGCTTATGGCCTATAGCTCCCGCCTCGGTTAGTACTATCTGTGGTGAAAATTTCATGAAAATGGGTTAAGCCGTTCTTTACTTATTGCGGAACAGGCAGATATAGCTTCAGCATGGTACAAAGGGGCGTGGCATTTTACGCCCCTTTGTCCGATCGCTGTCGCTTACTGCCTATAGTTTCCGCCTCGGTTAGTACTATCTGTGGTGAAAATTTCATGAAAATGGGTGAAGCCGTTCTTTACTTATTGCGGAACAGGCAGATACAGCTTCAGCATGGTACAAAGGGGCGTGGCATTTTACGCCCCTTTGTCCGATGGCGGTCGCTTATGGCCTATAGATCCCGCCTCGGTTAATACTATCTGTGGTGAAAATTTCATGAAAATCGGTTAAGCCGTTTTTCTGTTATTGTCGGACAGGCAGATATAGCTTCAGCATGGTACAAAGGGGCGTGGCATTTTACGCCCCTTTATCCGATTGCTGTCGCTTACGGCCTATAGTTCCCGCCTCGGTTAGAACTATCTGTGATGAAAATTTCATGAAAATGGGTTAAGCCGTTCTTTACTTATTGCGGAACAGGCAGATATAGCTTCAGCATGATACAAAGGGGCGTGGCATTTTACGCCCCTTTGTCCGATCGCGGTCGCTTATGGCCTATAGTTCCCGCCTCGGTTAATACCATCTGGGGTGAAAATTTTATGAAAATCGGTTAAGCCGTTTTTCTGTTATTGCCGGACAGGCAGATATAGCTTCAGCATGGTACAAAGGGGCGTGCATTTTACGCTCCTTTGTCCGATCGCGGTCTCTTATGGCCTATAGATCCCGCCTCGGTTACTACTATCTGTGGTGAAAATTTCATGAAAATCGGTTAAGCCGTTCTTTACTTATTGCGGAACAGACAGACAGACAGAAAGACAGACAAACCAACAATCAGATTTATAATATTAATAGGGATAATAAAATAAAGTGCCAAAAATGGTGATTTTTTGAAATGTTTGTATGGGGAACCCCCCAGGAGAGTTCCAGGGGGTGTGCCACTGGCATGGGTGGATCGGCCCTCCAAAGTTAGTGGGGGTCGGTCATACATTTGGACTCGATTGGGGCACTCTAAATGGGTCAAAGTGCCAAAAATGGTGATTTTTTTGAAATGTTTGTATGGGGAACCCCCCAGGGGAGCTCCAGGGGGTGTGCCACTAGCATGGGTGGATCGGCCCTCCAAAGTTAGTGGGGGTCGGTCATACATTTGGACTCGATTGGGGCACTCTAAATGGGTCAAAGTGGGATTTTTCAAAACTTGACCCTACGGGACAAAAGTCAACAGTTGGGGGGTAGTAGAATTGTTTTTTTTTTTTTTTTTTTTTTTTTTTTTGTTTTTTCGAACGGTCCCACCTCACACTTACCCACCCCAACCGACCGAGAGGGCTCGTTCCCATGACGAAGGAACACGTACACACCATGGTCCGAACCATAGAGAAACATAGAGGCGAAGGTGAAAGAAAAAATAATATCACTATCTTTTTCTAATTTCTCACACGTACGTTGTTGATGTGAATTCACCACACAATACATGTTTACAAGTCGTACTTTGTCAACAAATACATGTATACAAGTTGTACTTTGACAACTCAATTTTTGACGCCTTCGCCTCTATGTTTCTCTATGGTCCGAACCATAGCGGATAAGGCTGGATAAGTAAGGATAGTAATAAACCAACTACAGACTCTTAGTCATCAGTCGGTTTATTATAAAGACACTAAATTCATTTATATACAATTACTACAACTACATAATTTCTACAAATAATTAAGAATTGATAGTCCCGAATTAACTACAAACGTTCAAAGAAATTAAAATAATCATCGTCACGCAATCTATTCAAATATGTCAAAATAGTCGATTTCACAAGAGCATAATTCTCCGAAAAGTCAACAAACCTGTACAACGTATTAAAATCAGTGCACATCCTACGAATAGGATCTGCACAAGCATAATTCGTGCGACAAAAATCAATATATAGAAAGCTGTAATATCTAGTAGGCCGAAAAGGGACATTGAAAAACAACTTCCCGACAAGAAATTCAGAATCAACTTCGCCCTTAATAACCTTTAAAATAAACACAGTATTCAACATAATAAGTCTACTCTTCAGAGTAGGAAGTTTTATCAACGCCAATCTTCCATTATATGATGGAAGATTGCTATAGTCCGGACCCCAGTTAAGGTTCCTAAGACAAAAAAGTAAAAATTGTTTCTGTACCGATTCAATCATATCACTATGAACGACATAATATGGATCCCAAACAATACAACCAAATTCCAAAATTGGTCTTACCAATGAGGTAAATAATTGTTTCGTTATATAGGGGTCAGAAAATTCCTTCGCCCAGCGTTTCATAAATCCAAGAACGCCATAGGCCTTATTCACCATAGTCTCCACATGCGCATTAAAAGTCAACTTTCCATCCAAAAGAATTCCGAGATCCAAAATAGAATCAACCGATTCTAAAATTGAACCATTTAATAGGTACTGAGAAGTCAAAAACTTCGACCTAGCAAAAGTCATGTGCTTACACTTTTTCAAGTTCAGCTCCATGAGATTACAATTGCACCAATTATAAAATCTATTCAAGTCATGCTGCAGCAATAACTGTCCAACAGGAGAACTGTAAGACAAAAAAAGCTTAACATCATCAGCAAACATCAAAATATTAGAATGAATAATAGAAGATGGCAGATCATTCATAAACAACAAGAAGAGGACAGGACCAAGGTGACTGCCCTGAGGGACACCAGAAGCAACACTTATACATCTAGAATGGGTCTGCCTAAAAAGGACACATTGCTCACGATTCCTCAAAAATGAAGATAACCATTGCAAAACGATACCATTAAATCCAATTAACCTCAACTTGTAGAGCAAAAGATTATGGTTGACCTTATCAAATGCCTTACTGAAGTCAGTATAAATCGCATCAGTCTGTAGACCTGAAGTAAAACCACTAATGATATTAGAAGAAAATTGAAGCAAATTAGTATTAGTCGATCGACCCTTACGAAAACCATGCTGACATGGTACTAAAATGGAAGATACATGGTAGGAAACAATATCAGTGACAAGTTTCTCAAATAGTTTAGGAATTGCACTTAGTTTAGCAATTCCCCTATAAATCAAAACGTTCACAACTCTCCCAGATTTATGTAGCGGAATTAAAAAAGATTTCTTCCAAAATGAAGGAAAGTAACCAATTCTCAATGAAGAGTTAAACAAAAATGTCAATGGAGCTGATAGAGCCCCCGAGCAAAATCTTAAAACAGATGAAGGGACCCCATCGGGACCAGCGCTATACGTAATCTTCAACTTGTTCATGTTTGAATGAACAGAAGCTACGTCCAACATAGGAAGACTCAGAAAGCTTGCTCTCTGAATCTCAAACGGATACCGAGAATCCAAGTCATACTCCCTATCAGAGTATGTAGTTGCGAAGAAATCCGCAAATGTATTCGAAATAGAATAATCATCCGAAAACTCAACATCATTTAATCTAACCACTGTGGGGTAAGTTGAAGAGCTCCGCTTAGACTTAACGAAGCGGTAAAAAGATTTAGGATCACGTTTAAAATGCTCCCTAACTTTATCCAAATAAATTGCATACGCCCTACGAGATTCCATATTAAATCCACTGCATATCTACTAAAATCTACATTAGAACCCGATTTTTTATATTTCTTAAACCATTTACTCTTAACATTTTTCAGTTTAGATAAAAGTCTAGACCCCCAAGGGGGACCATTTTCAGATCGAATCTGTATTTTCGGAACTGATTCCAAAAAGCAGTGAAACAAAATTTCATAAAACATATTCAACCTTTTATCAAAATCACGCACCCCTTCAATATCAGTGCAAAATGCCGACCAATCAACATTTGAAAGAAGCGAATCTAACTTCGCAATATTCGCGCGCTCAAAACAAAAAACTTTTCTGTGAGCCGAAACAGATAATGGCAAAGTCCCAAAAGGAAACGAATAAGTAATACCTAGAGTTGGGTGATAACAATCCTCAGGAGTTGATACGGGATCAACTCTACTCACCTCACATAACGATGGGTCATTAACTAAAACTAAGTCCAAAGTTCTACGTTTGGAATTTAAAACATAATTCAATTGAAATAAATTTAAATCAGTTAGTGGAGATAAAAATTTTAGCGAAATATCATCTGAAGTCAATGGAATTAATGACTGTGTATCAGGCAAAGAATGCCATGAGACGTAAGGTAAATTAAAATCACCTAAAACAATTACAGAATCAGTATTCTTCATCCTAGAAACAACAAATCCAATAGCATCCAAATGAGTGTCATAAACTAATGAATCAGACAGAGGAGGAATATAAGAACAAGTAACAAAAATAGATTTCTGCCCAAATTTGATACTAACTGCAACAAACTCTATTTTCACGAATTTATCAGATACAATTTCCTCCGATGGTAAACAGCTTTTTACAGCTATTAAAACACCGCCACCCTTTTTTATCTTTTCAATCTTCTCAGTCTTTTTAATTTTGTCAACGTTCCGAACTTTCTCAACACCACTTATATTTGAATTACCAACAACCTCCTCGCATACGCGGTCTTTCCTATAAATCCTAAAATCATTACACAAAATCTCAGAATTTAATATCCTACCATTTAACCACGTTTCCGTAAATGTGATTACCTGGTAGTCAAAATTAAAACTGTCCACAAACAACCTAGTCAATTTAGTGTTCAAGCCCCTAACATTCTGGTAGCATATGCTCAAAGCACTATTGACACTAATCAGTTTTTTGAAGCCGTATCCGCTACAGATGACAGATAACCACCTTCCTGTCTCTACCATAGTCGCGAAAAACAAACTCCTTAACAAATGCGCCCTGAGGCCAAAAATCTTTCTTCATAATGATCTCAAATATTTCATCAGAGACCACTATCTTAAAGGACGACAACCTATCTGAGTAATTTCCCTTCATTTTAAAGGGAGATATCAAACCATCTACATCAATTCTCGACTTAATATAAAATTTTACCTTCTCGACCGTCGTATCCGGCAATAAGCGGGAAACAAAAACTGTCTTTCTCGGGGGAACAACAGCCAAGTCCCTAGGCCTAGAGCCAGATGGTAGAGGATCAGCTAGTGGAACAACAGAAGGTGTTACAACAGAAGATTGTTCACCTAAAGTTGGTACACCAGAAATTCGACCCGAAGAAAGTAGTAAACCAGAAGTAGTACCAGCCGCCTCAGCAAGACCTAATGCATCAGTATCCATAGGTTCCTCTGCAGCACGTGCTACAACCTCTGCAAAACTCCGAGAGCCAATTGGAGAACCATTTGACTCCGCACCCGAAATACCCTGCGATAGATCTTTCTCAGCCGGTAAAGCTGAGGAAGATTCCTTAACCGGGTCATCCGAAGTCGTTATGGACTTCGTTGGTACTTCCCCATCAGAAACACTCGGAAGTGGACCCTCCTCAATTGGCTTGATTGAAGATGTGCCCGAATCCGAACCATCTGATGACGGAACAGAGTTTGCCGGTTTCTTACGCCTCGGAGAGGGAACGGATGCCGCCATCGACACCTTATCCAACTCTAAGTACTCGGAACCCATAGCCCCGAACTTATTAAAGCGTACGACAATATCAGAGAGATCATTGCCGAGCTTCAATATTTCGGAGTTTACGCCCTTGAAAAATCTAAAAAAATCTACACTAACCTTTCTACACTTCACACAACGCCAATGAATACCATCCTTTTTCAAGATATCAGCATCACGGCCCGTAGGACCAGCACACGCCACATGGCAACACCCTTCACACAACCAACAAGAAATCATTCGTGCAGGTTTAGTGATAGTACAAAACATACTTAAGCATTTGAAATTCTCCATCACCAATAAATTTATAAAATTAGTTACAAAAATTCACAAAAAATTCACAAAAATTTAAAATAGTTTAAATGAAATAAAATTGACCTTACTTATCCAGAATGTACTGTAAAAAAAAAAATAAATAAGTAGTTATTTACAATACACTGTATTGGCAACGTTTAAAAACAAATAAAGCACAAAAGGGAATGCAAATTATAACAACAAACACAGTACATAAAAACAGCAACAGTATTTTAATATTATTTTAATACACTGATTTACTGTCGAAAATATATTTTAATTTGTATAAAAAACACAATAAACCCTAATAAAACTTTTTAGTATTGTAACTAAAACACTTTTTACAATAATAAATAATTTAAAACACAAAAATTTAATTATTCTTTAAGCGACCGATATTAATACAACTTATCATGCACAATACAGCGTTGTCCTGGAATCTTGCTGATCTTCCTCAGATCTCTGCCGTTTAGGCGCTGCTTTCACAGTTGGCCGTGTAGGCACTGCTCCAGCAGGAGGTTGAGCGTGTTGTAGCTCTTTAATTTGAGCTCTTGCCCACTCGAGCGAGGATTGCTCCTTCTCGGTAAGCTCATCTGCCGGCTTGTCGCCAAGCTGACGAAGAATTCTGTAGGCGGAGCGCCTCGTTACAAAAGCCCGTTTGGATGGAGTTTTGTCCCGGGGGACAGCAGACTTGCCGATAGTGGCAGGGGGAGGCACATTTAAGGAACCATGATCACTCTCCTTTTGTGCAATTGGCACATGGGAAGCCTTGTAACTGTCCGACTTAGGCAGTCTAGTCCCTTTGGCACCCGAGTAAGGGGTTTTGACTGAATTGTAGTCAATCAGGGCTTGGGCAGCCTTAGAGGTACTGGGTTTCGAAGAACCCAAGGGTACCAAGCTGTAAGAGCCCCCTCGTCTACCCAGAGGTTTAGACTGTTTTTTGTTACAAGAGGTCGATCCGACCATGTCAGATTGACCCTTTGCAACCGCGCCGGTAGTTTGCCGATTTGTCAAGCCCGGTGGAACCACCTAACTAACCGGGGTTTCAGTAGCAGACAAATCACCACGACCTGTCACCTTCATCGCGGGATTTGGTTCTCGGGAAATTATGAAGCCCCGTGCCGAATACTGAAGGCATGAATTGCCGTTGTGCATAGTTAAAAGAGAGGGTTTTTTTTTGCATTTTTAACCTGCCAGGATCGAATACCGCCGCCCAATCTGAGTACAGACGCGGACCATCAAGCCGCCCAATCTAAGTAACAAACGATGATGGATTTAACGGACAGACGTACAATGAAGTACATGGTTTTGAACAAACCAACGGACGTATCCCACCAGCCGCCCTTAACATAGGGCCCAGAAGAATTAGGGTTGACAGACGCTGGAGGGACAAGGCACAACAGTCGCCACTTATCAAAAGAGGAGAGACAGACACTGCTGGCCGGGGAAAGTAGTTCTTAAGCGCCCATCAGACGTCAGACAAATCTTACAATTTGTTTAACAACCAAAAAATGATTTTGAATTATATTAGCTAACATGTCAACCAATTTGTCTTCCAACCGCTCATTTTTTTTATAAAAATATTTGCGAACAAACATTCGAACACATATTATTAATAAGGCGGTTGGACGGAATGAAATTACACTCAACAACAAGTTGTACAACTTGTTAGCCGACCAGCCAAAATATCCAAAAAATTTGATATTTTCAACGGTTGGTTGACAAGTTGTACAACCTGCCATTACACGAGAAATTTGCATTCGGTCGTTAGATAAATTGTAAGATTTGTCTGCCGTCTGATGGCCGCTTTAGTTCGTGCTACTCATGAGCCCGTCTGGCATGGGTGACCCTACCAGGAGTAGTCTACATCAGCAGAACTACTGCCGCCAGCTTGGCCTGCAATGAGTCCTCGCACTAAAGCTTCCGCATCGCGACAAGATGACCACAGTTCGCGGAAGAAACTTTATTTAAAAATGTAATTCAAACAATTTAAAATACATTTTGGGAGAAAATTTGGAAATGCAATTGAAAAAGTAAAAAAAAAATCTAAATTGTATTTTAAAATTTCTTTGATTTATTTGGAAATTTATACACCACATTTTGACATTTCAGAATTTGAAAAACATAATTTTTTCAAATTTATAAAGGTTTGTTATATTTTAATATTTTGTTTAACTAGTCGAATAGCCTGTCCCTTCCAGGCGGAACACCAATTCACTTTTCTCAACAATTCTATTTTTTTACAAAACTTTATAAAAAATTATGTTTGAGCTTCAAAAATTTAATATTGCTAGATTGAGTTACATCAATACATTTCCCAAACTGGAAAAAAATTTAATGAGTATAAAGGATTTTATTGATAAAATTTAGAACTACATTTAGCACGCCCATTTTGTCTCTCCGCCCTTAAACCGGATATCAAAAATCCATCGTTAGATCTGTCCCATGGTCACTCCTATTTACATGGCAATTTTTATCTTTCGTAGTCATGAAGGGTTTTAAAATTAGATAAAATGTTAAAAAAACCCAATTTTTTCACTTAAATGTTTCCTTATAATTCTCCGTACACAGTTTAAATATTAAATCTGATTTCATAAGGATATGATCCATTGTCAATACTTTATGCTTTACAATTTTCAGCTTCCTTAGTCATTAGGGGTTTCAGAAATAGTTTAAATGTTTAAAAACTAAATTTCGCCGTCTTCCGCCACTCCCCCTGTCTGAAAGGGCGAAAATCCGGCTGCGTTACAGATTATATAAACTGAACAAAATTTACAATGGATTTTTTTTGTATCTCCGCACTTTCACTGGATATACAGGTCAGTGTTGATCTTTGCCATAGTCCGTACCATATGCATCCCAATTTTCACCTTTCAAGGTCAATCGGACTACTTTAGAATATGCTTCATAATTAGGACTACATGTTAGGGATTTTCAGCTTCCTAATTCATTGGGGGGGAGCTTAAAAATACTCTAAAATGTTAAAAAAAAAATTATTTTGCCAAGTCCCCTTTTTTGTCGTAATTCACCGCCCACAGGCAAAAATTCCGGCTTCGTAAGAATCTGTCTCTGATGTTTTACTTTATACATGCCAAATTTAAGCTTTTAAGTCCATCAATGAGATTCAAAAGGCGCAGCTTAAAAATACTCTAAAATGTTAAAAAAAAAAAATTATTTTGCCAAGTCCCCTTTTTTGTCGTAATTCACCGCCCACAGGCAAAAATTCCGGCTTCGTAAGAATCTGTCTCTGATGTTTTACTTTATACATGCCAAATTTAAGCTTTTAAGTCCATCAATGAGATTCAAAAGGCGCACAAAAAATAAGAGAAACACACAAAAAAATATATATATATACAGAAAATAGATGGAAATAAATTTACCACGCCCATTTGCCTTTCTTATTCTCCACACATACACTGGATATCAAAAATCCAGGTTCGTGTTGGTCTTCCCCATGAAACCTACTATATACATTCCAATTTGCATCTTCCTAAGTCATTGGGGGTCTTCAAATTAGTTAAAATATTAAAAAAACCCAATTTTTCCACGCTCTTTTATCTTTTAATTCTCCATCCGCAATAGAGAAATTTTAAATCTGATTACTTCAGGATATACTACATCGTTAGGCTATGCATTTTCCGCTTTCTTTGGGGGCTTCAAAAGAAGTTAAAATGATAAAAATCACAATTTTGTCACTCCTCATTTTCCTTTCAATTCTCGGCCCACAGTCCAAGAATTTAAAATTCGACTACTTGAGGATATGCTTCATCGATAGGACTATATGCTAGGAAATTTCAGCTTCCTAAGTCATTAGAGGGCTTTAAAATAAGCAAAAATGTGAATTTTCATCTTCATAGGTCATTGGGGGTCTTCAAATTAGTTAAAATATTAAAAAACACAATTTTGCCACGCCCCCTTTTTCTCTTAATTCTATTTCCACAGTCTAAATAATTTAAATCCGATTACTTCAGGATATGCTTCGTTGTTAAAACTATATGCTATGCAATTTTCCGCTTCCTAAGTCATTTGGAGGCTTCAAAAGAAGTAAAAATGTTTAAAAAAATTCCAATTTTGCCACGCCACTTTTCCCCTCAATTCTTCGCCCACATTGCGAAAATTTTAAATCCGACTATTTGGTGATATGCTTCCTAAGTCATTAGGGGGCTTTAAATTAAGTAAAAATGTCAAAAAATTTCATTTTGCCACGCCCAATTTTCCGCTAATTTCTCCGCCCACAGGCATCAGTGGGCTTCAAAAAGCTCTGGATAGACAAAAAAAAGAGGAACACACAAATAGGGAAATTATATATATAGATAGACTAGTCGAATAGCCTGCCCCTGCCAGGCGGAATACCAAATCACTTTTCTCAATAATTCTAATTTTTTACCAAACTTTATAAAAAATTATGTTTTTGCGTCAAAAACTTAATATTGCTAGATCGAGTTACATCAATATATTTCCTAAAGTGGAAAAAAATTTAATGAGTATAAAAGGTTTTATTGATATAATTTTAGAACTAAATTTGGCACACCTATTTCGTCTCTCCGTTCTTAAACCGGATATCAAAAATCCATCGTGTGAATCTGTCCCATGGCACAGACTAAATACAGACTCGACAGTAGAGTTTTACAAGAAAAAATGGGGGAAAAATAAGCGATTTTAGGAGAAAACACAGCGGTTTTTAGTCCGTTTTACGCTAACATGGCATCACTTTCTACGAATTAGGAGTGAGTGAGACAACAAAAACCGATCTGGCATCCATTTTTCTTAGGGCGCGTTATATCAGTTTTCTCTTTCTAACCTAATTCGTAGAATAATTTGAAAATATTAACCATATGGTTGAAGAATACTTTTTTGACACCTGTCACTTATGTCGAGTCTGTATTAGTCTGTGCCCATGGTCCCTCCTATATACACGCAAAAAAAAAAATCTGTGTAAGATTGAGCAATCCTACTTGGTAAAACTTTTTTCATACCAAAAAAAAATTTTTGCTAAAATTATGCTTGTCGATGTTAAAGTAACATAATTCATTTTTTATGTAAAATAACCAATTAGCTTGCACAATAACGCAAATTACTTGGACAAAAATTTATCGAAAGAAAACAACAAAAAAAACAAATACAGACCGCCATTTTCATTTTGTATTTTTGTGTGCGTTGTTCGTTTATTTTTTGTGTTATAAAAACGTAAGAAGGAAATTGATAAATAAAATTAAAATAAATTAATAAATAAAAATAAATAATTACATAGTTGTTTAAAAGATAAATAAATGTAAGATAAAAAAATGCTAAAGTTAATTTTGCTGTCATAACTTAAAACACCATTCATTTAGCAAAACCAATGGAGTCCCAGACGTATGTTTCGATGAATTACAAATGGAATGATAAAGTGAGTATACCCCCATTCCGAAGACACCAATAAGGTTTAATAGAGTTTTAGTTAAAAATTAGTGTTTGGTAATAATTTTCTATTTTTACGGGGTACTGGTAAATAAATGTTTGAAGCCATGGCGAATCCTTCACTACAATAAGGAGTGTGGGCACCAGTCCAGCCTTTAGTTATAAAATTAAAATCTAAAAACTCATTTATATAGCAAAGCCAATGGAGTCCAGACCTGTTTTGATGAGTTACAAATGGAATCACAAAGTAAGTGT
Organism: Pegoplata infirma; assembly: GCA_963921195.1. Taxonomy (NCBI): domain Eukaryota; kingdom Metazoa; phylum Arthropoda; class Insecta; order Diptera; family Anthomyiidae; genus Pegoplata; species Pegoplata infirma. The sequence goes on from OY992536.1 coordinate 139,834,206, forward strand.
TCCTCCATACTGGGTTTACCAGTTTTTTAAATTAAAATTTATGTTTTGTAATAATTTTCTATTTTTACAGGATGCTTTTAAATAAATTCGTGAAGCTATAGCGGATCCTTCACTTCAAGAAAAAGCGTAGGCAGCAGTCACTGGAGAAAATTGTACAAAAAGGGTCATTTGGTCGGTGGTAAATTAAATTCTACACAACATTTATTATATTAATATGGATTTATTCTGTGAAAATTTTGAAATTCAATAAATATACAAATTTTTACAAAAAATTATTTATTTTAGCATAAATGTGGTAATTTTTAGCATTATTTTTAGCCACCATTTCTAATAATTTTGGTATATTTCACCATATCTCTTTTGGTATGTTTTACCAAGTTTTTGCTTAAATAGCATTAGCATTTTCTTCAAAATTTTTTACATAAGTGTTTTGGCTAAATTACGAAAACTACTTCGTCGGTTGTAGTTTTAGCATATTTTTGGTAAAATTATGCCAGATTTTTGCTCACTCCGACACAGATTTTTTTTTGCGTGTACATTGCAATTTTTAACTTTCTTATAGTACATTCACACTTACCTCGAAACCCCGTTGAAACCTCGTACTTTCAATTTTAAACCTCCACTGTTCACACTCTATAATTTTGACACTTATCTAGTTTTCGTAAACTAGAACAAAAAAAATATCTTTTAAAAATGAATTAAATACTGCAGAAATTATTTTTTTAGACATTTTATTTTTTTTTTATTCCAAATATATTAATTTTTGTAAATAAATTGAATTATTTATTTTTTTATTTTTGGCGTTTTCCCATTTTCTCTCTTTCTCATTGTCGCACAGTGGTAAAAATATGAAAAATTATGAATTTTATAAGGTTTCAATCGTACTTTCATTGAAACCTCACTACAAAAAGGTTTCAATTTGTGAGGGAAAATACGTATTTTCAAATGAGGTTTGACACGAAACCTCGTTAAACGGGGCTTCGAGGTCAATCTGAACGTACTATTAGTCATGAAGGGTTTTAAAATTAGATAAAATGTTAAAAAACACAATTTTGTCACTTAAATTTTTCCTTATAATTCTCCGTACACAGTTTAAATATTAAATCTGACTTCATAAGGACATGATCCATTGTCAATACTTTATGCTTTACAATTTTCAGCTTCCTTAGTCATTAGGGGTTTCAGACATAGTTTAAATGTTTAAAAACTAAATTTTGCCGTCTTCCGCCACTCCCCCTGTCGTAAAGGCCGAAAATCCGGCTACGTTACAGATTATATATATAAACTGAACAAAATTCACAACGGATTTTTTTGTATCTCCGCCCTTTCACTGGATATCCAGGTCAGTGTTGATCTTTGCCATAGTCCGTACCATATGCATCCCAATTTTCATCTTTCAAGGTCATAAGGTGACTTCAAAATTAGGTGGGATGTAAAAAAACATAAACTTTCCACGCCCATTTCTTCTCTTAATTCTCCGTCCATATTCCAAAATTTTCAAATTTGACTACTTTAGGATAAGCTCCATCGTTAGTACTATACTCGTATCCACGCCCCTTTTCCCTTTTAATTCTACGTCCACAGTTCAAAAATTTTAAGTCTGACTACTTTAGGATATGCTCCAGTGTCAGGACAATATGCTTGCCAATATTCGGCTTCGTAGTTCAATAGTAGAGTTTTTCACGGGAACTCCCGGGACGGGATTTCCCGGGAATTCCCGTAAATTTTCGATCCCGAAATCCCGGGATATAGAGCGGGAATTTTCATTTCTTTGAAGTTGTTGATTTTTCGACTTCTATTGATTATTTTTACGTGATTTTTTAGAGATTTTATTAAAATTCTTGATAATTGATGGAAGAAACGTACGCAAGGACCAAAAAATTTTCATAAAATCTGAGATTTACAAAATGAAAAAAGTGTCACAATATCTAAATCTTCGATAGGATATAGTTATCAGAACCTGATATTTTATATTCTTTAGTAATAAATAATCAAAACTAATTTATTTGATATGAGAGTTTATTGTAAACACATTTGATTCGATATAAAAAATAGAATAAAGTTACAAAAGATACCAACGTATATAAGCGTCAGTAAAGAAGAAGAACAGAAAACAATAATTTACACTTAGAGAAACATATTGAACAATTCATGAAAAGAGTTACCATGTTCCCAAATACAACATTTCTTCCCATTCTTCCAAACCTGTTATGGAGGAGAATATATAAGACGGTGTCTTCGGAGTCTGGTAGATCTCCTAATTGGAGGAGCTTCAGTGGTCACCCTGGCTTTACTCTGTGGTCTCGGTTGAGGTTGATTTTCCAACGTAGGTGTTGCAAAGGTAGAGCCGGTGGTGGTTTGTTGGTGGTTGGCTGTTGCTGATGGATTTTGATCATTCGACAATTTTGATGAGGAGTTATCTGCATAATAGCGAATGTAGCGCCTATCATCATGCTGTTCTGATACTATATTTGGTCGTTGTGTATTATTTGAATTGTAGTGACGTCGATTATCTTCATATTCATTACCACTTTCCTCCTGTACTAGTCTTTTGACCTGATCGATGTGGCGTTTGTACGTTTTACCGTTATACTCAATTTCGTAATGTAGATCACCCAGACGTCGGGTGACATTGCCGCGTAACCATTTGTCCATACGATTGTTGTTCGAGAGGAACCAAATGTTTTGCCCCGGTTGAAAAGATCTAAAATTATCATTGAATTTCATATATTGTTTTCCCGTCACTGTAACCGACACATTCTGGGGAAATACCAGATCAAGCCGCGACCGTGGGGTGCGACCCAAAAACAACAGGGCCGGAGATTGTCCCGTAGTAGAATGGGGTGCACGTCTATATTGCTGAAGGAATTCATTTAAATTTGCCTGCAATGTGCTCTTCGTAGTGTTCATTGACTTGAGGGCGTTTTTAACGGTCTGAACCGATCTTTCTGCCTGTCCATTAGTTGAAGGATGGTATGGTGCTGTAAGTTTGTGAAAACGCACACCTCTTCTATCAATAAATTCTTTGAATTCAGCTGATTTGAAATTTGTGACATTGTCTGAAACAATTGTAGTAGGGGCACCATATGCTGCAAAGAGCTCATCCAAAATAGTAATAGTTGCAGCCGACGTTATAGAATTTGTTGTCTTCACTTCTAGCCACTTACTGTATGCGTCTGAAATAATTAGAAGCATGGTGCCTGCTACTGGTCCGGCGTAATCGATGTGAATTCTCTCCCAAGGCCCCTTCGGATACTCCCAGTGGTGATCTCTATATTTTGGTGGATTATGGGAACTTTTCGCACAGTTTTCGCAGCTGTTCGCCATATTTTCTATGTCCTTATCTAAACCTGGCCAGTATACGAATTAGCGCGCCAAGCCTTTCATTTTAACGATCCCTAGGTGAGCCGTGTGCAAATCTTTTAAAATTTGGTGTCGAAGCGTTGGTGGAACAATAACTCGGTGTTCGAAAAGTAAACATCCTTCCATTAGTTTATAATTCATCTCTGGGCATTTGTAACCGAGCTTTTGTAAGCTTTTCCCTGCCTCCAGATATTTAACGATTGTTCCTAAGTCACTATCAGCTCTCGTCTCTTTTGCAATTTTATGTGCTCTAATCGGAAGTTGTTGGATTTGTTTTACAACGAATGTGTCGAACTCATCATGTTCCCAAGAAGAATTTTCAGTCATGATAACGTTCACCTGATCATCGGAGTTCATATTTCTTATGCGTGAACAGAAATCGGCATTAGTGTTACAGTTTGTCGGTTTGAAGATGACATCGAAATCAAAGTTTGCCAAAAAATCTGCATAGTTTGCCATCCGACTTATACAGAGTACTAGTAGGGACTTATGTGGATGTACAATTTGTGCCAGTGGCTTATGGTCCGTGATCAAAGTCCAGTGTCTAGCATATAAATAAAGAAAGAATTTTTGAACCGCCCATACTATCGCAAGAGCTTCTTTATCCATCTGTGGGTATTTTTGTTCCGTAGCCGTCAATGTGCGGCTTGCATACGCGATAGGACGTTCCTTGCCATTTCCCAAACGGTGAGATAGAACCGCACCCAGGCCAACTTTACTAGCGTCGGTGGCCAATAACAATGGCAACCCAGGATCGTATGGAATTAAGACTTCGGGGGAAATCAAAGCATTTTTAACATCTATGTAGGCGAGCTCTGCCTCTGGTGTCCATTCAAATTTGTCCCTTTGTAGCATATCTCTAAGCGGTCTATTTCTAGTGGAGAGATTCTGAATAAATGTACTATAGTAACAGGCCTTACCTAGAAACAATTGCATTTCCTTTACCGAAGACGGCTTTGGAGAGTCCTTGACGGCCCTGATATGTGAATCAGACTTATGGATTCCATTTGCATCGATACGGTGGCCTAAAAACTCGACAGCAGGCGCTGCAAAAACACATTTTGTCTTATTGAGACATAAGCCATGACTCATGAGTCTATCCAATGTGCTTTGAAGGGAAAGAATAAGTTTGTCAAAATCCGCGGCATAAATAAGTATATCATCAAAGAAACTGCAGACATTTGGTAACCCTTGTAGAACATTTTCCATGCGACGCTGCCAAATTGCGGGAATGTTCGCAGCACCATATACTGCACGAGTAGGACGTATTAAGCCATGAGTCGGTGTATTCAATGTAAGAGCATGAGCGAAGTTTTCATCAATTGTGAGGTGTGAGTATGCATCTGTAATGTCCAAATGACAGAAAAGTTTAGAATCGATCATCTTATTGAATAACATTTCAGCTTTAGGAATAGGGTGTTCGTCAATTATCATTCTTGGATTTAAAGTAGGTTTGTAGTTACCTGTGATACGAATCCTTCCATTCTTTTTAGTGACCACATGGGTTGGAGACGCCCATTCTGAGAAATCAACCTTTTTGTAAAACCCTGAAGCGATTTTAGCATCTATTTCCGCTGCGTATGATTCTCTCAGTGCCAACGGAATATCTCTAGCCTTCGTAAATACTGGGGTTGCCTCTGCTCTTAGATGCAGCTCAGCAGGAGGACCTTCTAGTTTGCCAGCAGTTTCACTGAAGATGGTCTCGTAGGTAGTGTAATGTACGATTTTTATTATTCACCCTTATTTAGAAAAATTTTTAAATTTTTGGGTTTCTTAATTTTTTTACAAGTTTTGATTTTTGTTTAACTAACATTTTTTCTCGGGTGTAGCTTTTATATTGCTAAAATATTTCAATTTTGTTTTGTTTACCATTCTTTTGTATACCAACAACAATTATTTTTTTTTCGTTTACTCCGCAACATCTATATGCAAAATGTGCATGAATGTTCTCTCATGCATTCAAATGTTTAGCAACATTATATCCAAGTTCCAAACCTTTTTGTTAAATTAAGTTCTCTAACGTAATTAACAGTGATGGACTAATAGCACACAAGTGGGTTTTGATGATAAATAAATTGTTGAATATTAATCATGAAAATAGGTAATTTATACCTAAATTTACATTTTTAAAATTTATTTACATTTACTTCGATTATTTATCATACGAAATGACTAAATGAGGAAATTCATTAAAGTGTTTGTAAAATCGGGAAAAAGTACTATTTTGGCAAAAAAGTACATTTTAAAGATATAAAAAAAAAGTGCAAAAAAAATTCCATCGAATTAGATGCGGGTACTGGTTACACATTACTTTTGCTAAATTTTCTCATTTAAATTGAGATCTGGATTCTGCTATACCTTTCGAGGTAATAGAAAAACAATTTCAATTTCCTTTTTCTGCAACCTTTGAACGTGAATCAACGTGATTATTAAAACAAATAAAAAAATTAAATCGAGGTATTTTTTAAACATCAATTAAGAAATTTAACTTAAACCAAATTTTTTGAGTTAAAATACTGATTTAGCAGAAAAAGAAGGTAATATTTAAGAATTCAGTGAAAATAATTTTATTAAAGTAATACTGTGTAAAATTACCACATTTCAATAGATTTTACTGCCATTGGGAATCTTTTACCAAATTTTTTTCGATAAGATTTGTGTGAGCACCAATCCCTTTACCGAAACTCCACCAAGAAGATCAAGTGCAACTTTGTGGAAAAGTTCCATTGGTAAAAGTGTCTTGAATACCCTCATTTTGGAAGAGTGTGTCAAATTTGTGCCATTGGTCACCAAAAATTCCAACAAGGGGTCTTACAAGGAATTGGAAAAGTACCAAACTGATTGTTGTACAAAAGCTAAATCTTCCAAATAGCGTGTCTATCGGTGCTAAATTTTTAGTCATATCAACCGCACATTGTACATTTGCAAACGGGGCACAAAGGGTTAAAAAAGTCTTGGAAACACCATACGATATACCAAAGAACACTTGTGGTAAGAATCAAGAAAATAATTTAAGTCAAATCCATCGTATACCCAATATTTTCTATTTTTTTTTTCTAATCTCTGGGTCAGGTCTAGCATATACAGATCGTCAAGTGTTCTTGCATATATTTCATTTACTCCATTCATCAGGAATGAATCAATCACCAAATTGGTGTCATCATGCCCAAAGAATGAAGTAGCTAAGAGAAGTGAATGGAAAAATTTGATAGCTAGTAAAAGAAATTCTTTAGCAACGTAAAGACAAAAACGAAAGTAAAATCGAAATATTTAAGTAAATAAGTAAAGTGTAGTGATAGAAATTTTGTGAAAAAAAAAAACCCAATTATTAGAAACTAAAAAAATTAAAATCAAAATGTGCTAAACTTTTGCCATAATTTCCCTGTTAAATTAAAAATCATATAAAATTCTAAAATATTATAAATGTTAAAATCTTAAATTCTAAATAGCAAAATGTCCGTCCTATTTCATAAGAAATTTGTTAATTAAAACCTAACTAAAGTTACTCGAAAAGTCCGTCCGTCCGTTCCAAAATTAAAAGCTTAAAAAATTATTAAAAAAAATGTTAGAATCTTACCATCTATATTGCACAATGTCCGTTTTACTTAAATAGAAAATTTAAAAATTAAAACATAACTATAAAAACATCCGTCCGTCTTAATTTAAAAATAATTTTCAAAAAAAAAACATCTAAAATTCCCAAAATATTTAAGTCTTAAATCCTAAATTGCACAAAGTCCGAAGTTAATAATAATGATAATTCATAAGTTAATTAAGTTGAGTTATTTTCTTTAAGTGCCAAAGTGTAAAAATCGCGGAAAAATTAATTAAAACCTACATAAATTCCTAAATCTATCAGAAAAAAAAAAATATATAAAACTTAAATTAAATTCATGAAAAAATTAGAATTAAATTAAGTGAAGTTTAAAAGAAAAAGAAACAAAAATCAACGTATATATGCAAGAACATAATAATCTCTTTTAGCAACATCATAATCATCATCTGAATAATCAACCACAACAAGATCGCTGAGGCCTCATCTTTCTTCAATAAATGGTTTGGTGAGTCAAATAAAAAAAAATATTAATTAAATTGATAATATTCTTGCATATTCCTTATAAAATCGAGAGAAAAAAAATAATAACTAAAAAAAATTGTAATAAAGGGAGTACAAAATATATATCTATGACGTCATTACATTGACAATTTTAGATCAACAACAAACATTGTTGCTAACTATATTTTTTTTGACATTTTATTGTTTCATAAATAATCTCCACATAATATATGTATTTTTTTTACTCCTTTATTTACTTTTGCAAGTTCAATTATTATACATAATGTACTTTAAATAAAAATTAAATTTTATCGCAAAACGTTACCGTTTAATCGTTAGGTTTCGGTTGTTTCTAGTTCGGTGAAACTAATTCGGTTGTTAAAATTTGTTTAGATGAAAAAATAATTTATTAGGTTTATTCAAAATAATGAAACTTATAACTTCGTAAATATAAACGTGAATTTTATGTAACAATTTTTGTTGCAAAATCTATTTAAAATATTAAGCAATTGGCACTTCTTTTTTTTTATTAATTATATACTTCTGTCGGTTAAAGTGAATTTTAGTATATAAACCTATGGTAATGAAGTATATCTAAATTTTTGCTTATACTTAAAATTAAACTTATTTTTTTATCAATAAGCTATGAAATCTTACTATTTCTATTAAAATTAGTCTTTTTAAATTATCATGTTAAAAATTAAAATCCAATTTAATGGTTGAAATAAAAATTTATAGAATTCAAAAAATGAATTGCTAAACCTTAATTAAACGTTTTCTTGTATGGACTGATAATGTGTTAGGGTAAGTTCCTCTGTGGGTTCCTAGAAACCAAATTAAGTCGTCACTAGGATATGGTAGGTGTGGGTAATGAGGCGCGGATCTCTGACCAACTATGAGATCACTCTAGAGTAAATTAAGACCAGTACCTTTTTTTTTAGTTATACTCCAAAACTAATCATAGAATGGGGCTTTTGTTGTTTTGTTTTGTCTATGGTTAGTTAACTAGGTCCATGTTTAAAGTAGAGATTTTAATAGTAGTTTAGTAGTTTTAGGGAGTCTATAATAATAAATATCTGTAATGGGACAGAAGTTTTACAATGGGAGACACGAACCCCCCAAAACCGACTGATCGCTAGCGACTTAATGGCTCCCTCGTCTTCTTGCGTATTTCTTTAAATATGGGTTTTGCTTTTGGTTCTCAAAAGTAATTTTTCCCATAAGAAAAATATGGAACTTTTCGTGAGTTTTCATTTTTGCAATCATTTTGTGTTACGTTACATTACAGTGGCGCCCAACGTGGGGCTGGGAGTGACCCAATAAAACGGTTCATTTTCGGTTCCGATTTTTTTTTATTTAATTTTTAAAATTTCAGTAAAAGCCTGGTGCTAAACAGTTGTGTTTTTATTATCTCTTCTTGCGAATAAATGAGTACGCTTTTATGGAATATTAGTTATTTGAGGGACAGAAGATCGAATAAACTAACCTATTAGCCTCTTCCCATTTCTTTCGTACGTTAGGAAAATTTAAACGCAATTAGTTTTTCACTAATGCAGATTTTCGTGGAACATCTTTTTACGATTTATTTGTAACTGAGTTATCGGTCACTGATTTTATTTAGGAAAACGTTTTTGTTGCTAAAAGCGAATTAACGTCCGATAAATATCAGTAAGTTAATAGAATTAAATAATGCGACTTTTGACCGGTTTGTTACTTTATTTTTGAATATTTTATTCTACAAAAATTTTTTTCAATAGATCGGTTATTTTTTTTAGTATTGATCTTAATTTGCTTATTCAAACCCCTAGCCAAAATCACCATACAAGAAAACAAATTTTTGAATGAAATTTTGTTAAAATACATATTATATAAATATTAATTTTTATTCTTTTATAAAAAAAGAAAATTAAATAACTTTGGTTATTTCAGATTTAATTGTCTATAATTTTTAGAAAATTAAATTTTTCTGTTATAATTTTTCCAATTAATTAAACCTCATATAATATATAAAAGTTCTGATATTTTTTTTTTTTTTTAAAAAAAACCAAAATCCAACTTTAGTTTATTTTTTTTTACAAATCTTGGTAAAGATTTCAATTGATTTTTTCTCTCTTTATTGAGATTTTCGTATAAATTGTACAATCAAAATGCCTTTAGAGTATTCTCCATTGACAGGTGCGGAGCAGGAACAAGCTCGTAGCTTACCTCCACCTCCCGCAGAGGATCAGGCGTCAGGTCCTTTAATCCAAGCGGATTCAACTTGTCACATTTGCGCTGAAATGATGAACGAGAAAATTGCATGCCTTGTTTTAGTTAATTGCAATCACGTTTTTCATAGGGCTTGCATAGAAAATTTTTTATCGACTGATAACAAATGTCCTATATGTGGTTCAGCCTGTGAATTAGCTGACTTACAGAAGGCTTTGTTCGCAGCAAAACCGTCCAAGGCTAATAGAGGTAAACCTCGTGGCGCTATGGCCAAACAACACCACACGAGATCCTTTAGTAGAACTCTTTTTCAAGATCCCCAAACTCCGTTAGTAGATATTAGCACTAATGGTATGCAAGGGCAAAAAACGCCTCAACCTAATCGTGATGTGCAAGGAAATGGTAATCAGTACAGAAACCAGCCGTTGGCTCAATCTGAAGTTGATTATAATCGAATTAACGAAATGATGATGTCTAACATTACACAAATTTTAAAAAATTTGAATTTAGTTCCAAGTGACCCTGTTGAAAATACAACCCAAAATGATACACCACCCTTACGAACTCAAAATCAGTCGAATTTATTGAGACAGAATAATTCACAGAATAGAACTTTGCGTACTACTCCCATGACAAATCGTTCTTTGTCAACTAATTATTGTAATATGAGTCCAGATAAAATAACTTCTACTATACAAAAATGGAATTTCCAATTTGATGGTACTACGAATGTAACTGAATTTTTATATATATTAACTTCTTTAACAACACCCATTTTGATGGTGATTTTTCCGTCATATGTAAAAATTTGCATATCCTGCTCTCTGGTAAAGCGAGAAATTGGTTCTGGAGGCACCACAAAAAGGTTGACGCTATTGTTTGGAATGAGTTCAAAGCCGCTATTGAAGAGGAATATAAAGATTATAAATCCCCTTTCGCTGTTCGTGCAGAGATTCGGCAACGAAAACAGAAGCCTGGGGAGTCATACGATTCTTTTTATGAAGCGATCTGTAATATTATGGATCGACTTAAAAAACCGTTAGAAGAATCTGAACTTATAGAAACTATTTTACACAATTTAATACCTGAAATAGGTCTCGAACTACTTAGGTCCCCTATCACCTCACTTTCTCAGTTAAGAGAACTGGTAAAGGTGCGTGAGAGCTTCCTTGAAGACGATTACGTAAAAAAATATTTTGCTTTTAAGAATCAAAAAAATTCTTTTGTACCCCGAAAGCAAGTTTCTGCGATTAATGGCGATACAGATACTAAGACTTCTGACTCGACCATTAGTCAAGAGAGTTTTATAGACGCGCTGAATCACCATGATTCAATTCCACAGTGTTGGAATTGCGGTGAAGCAGACCATTATTATAAGGAATGCCTTACTGATCGGGGCATATTTTGTTATGGTTGCGGGGCGAAAAATACATATTTACCTAATTGCCCGAAGTGTTCGACTCGTAAGTCAAAAAACTTCAGGAAACAAATTCCTCCAAAGGATCAAACGTAGCTTGCAAAAGCAATGCAAAATTGCCTGATTCTGTAGACAAAATAAACCCTGATAATGACCATAATATACCGGATAAGACCCCTGATTTACCACCTGATTTGACAACTAAATCTTCCCCTGATTTTTCAAATAAAAATAAAACCGATTCGAATTTATCTACTAATATTGAAAGTCAAGTTTCTACAGGTTTTAAAATATTAAAACGGGAGCATAATAGGTTTTCAGAAAATTCAAATTTAGAGCATTCAAAAATTATCTACCCGAAACTACCATACCACAAACGGTGGGAACTCTATGTTGCAAAACGCAATGAAATTTTCCAAGATTCGTCTATAGCTCAATTAAGTGTAAAACGTCAGAAACGTTCCACTGCACGTTTAAGAAGATTTTTTAAGACCCGTAAACTTTGCTCTAAACTTCTTATATCTGCTATTGTGAACAACCCTAATGATCAACGCTATTATGCAAAAATTTCATTTTTAAATTATACAGAATACGGTTTGCTTGATACTGGTGCAAATATCAGTTGCATAGGCGCTGATTTAGCCAACGAAAATTTTACGAAATTTAAAAATTTTTCTAAGTGTACATCTTATGTGAAAACTGCAGATGGAAACTCACAGCGAGTCATCGGATGGCTTAATGTTGAAGTTTCTTTCAAAGATAAAATTCAGACAATAAATTTATTCGTCATTCCAACAATATCACAACGGGTGATATTGGGAATTGACTTCTGGAAGGCTTTTGAATTAATGCCGAATATTATTGAGTCGGTAGATTTGATTGACAAATCTCTTTTTAGTCTGAGTCCGTCTGAGTCGTCCGTTTTAAAAACAAGTTCCGATTGTCCGTCCGACAACAAAAACAAGACTGAATCAAGTGATTCAGTTGAAACTTATTATCCTTTAACAATTGGTCAACAACAACAACTTAAAGCGGTAATCTCTCTATTTCCGAATTTTGAAAAAGAAGGGTTGGGAAGAACCAGCTTACTTAAGCATGAAATCGACGTGGGTAACACCAAGCCGATTAAACAACGGTTCTATCCAGTTTCTCCAGCAGTGGAGAAACTGATGTTTGAGGAAATAGACCGCATGTTGACAATGGGTATAATTGAACTATCAAATTCACCTTGGAGCTCCCCAATGAGATTGGTAATAAAACCGCATAAAGTCCGCCTATGTCTAGATGCACGTAAGGTGAACTCAGTCACCATTAAGGATGCTTATCCTTTGCCATCGATTGAGGGAATATTTTCGCGCCTTCCAAAAGCCAATTTGATTTCCAAACTGGATCTCAAAGATGCTTTTTGGCAAATCGGCTTAGCCGATGAATCTAAGGCATTAACGGCATTCACAGTCCCTGGTAGACCACTCTATCAGTTTGTGGTCATGCCATTCGGACTGTGCAATGCACCACAGACCATGTGCCGATTAATGGATCAGATCATACCAGCTGATCTCAAAACATGCGTCTTTGGTTATCTTGACGATTTAATTATTGTGTCTGAGAATTTTACCAAGCATTTAGCAGTTCTCGTTAGAATTTCGGAACAATTTCGAAAAGCGAACCTGACTTTGAATGTTTCAAAAAGTCACTTTTGTGTAACCAGGGTAAAGTACCTCGGTTATGTAATTGGCGATGGTGGAATCACCACTGACCCGGAAAAAGTAAGCGCAATTCGCAACTGGCCCGTTCCTAAAAATTTAAAGCAGGTGAGAGGTTTCTTAGGCATAGCAGGGTGGTATAGGAGATTCATTGAGAATTTTTCCACAGTCGTGTTCCCTATAACCGAAACCCTTTCTAACAAGAAAAAATTTACTTGGACACCTGAAGCTCAACTTGCATTTGAAAAAATCAAGTCCCTTTTAAGTTCATCGCCTGTCCTTGTTAATCCTGACTTTTCAAAAAAGTTTTATTTACATTGCGATGCCAGCGATTACGGCATCGGTGCTGTGCTCGTACAATTAGATTCGGATGACCAGGAAAAACCTATAGCGTACATAAGCAAAAAGCTAAGCTCGGCTCAAAGAAACTACAGCGTTACCGAACGAGAGTGTCTCGCTGCTTTAGAAGCCATTCAAAGATTTAGGTGCTACTTAGAACTACAAGAGTTCGAAGTGATCACAGATCAGTCGAGTCTCGTGTGGCTAATGCGGCAACCAAATCTAAGCGGCAGGTTAGCTCGTTGGGTGCTGAAACTACAGGCCTTTAAGTTCACTGTGAGTCATCGCAAGGGCAAGGACAACGTTGTCCCTGATGCTCTTTCGAGAATTCCTAGCGATGAGATTTCAGCAGTTGAACTTAGTAGTCCTGAAGTGGATTTAAATTCCCCTATGTTTGATGATCCAGAGTATGAAAATTTGAGAGTAAAAATTCGTGAAAACCAGGTAAAATACCCTGATATAAAAATTGTCGATCGTTTTGTTTACATTCGTAGAAGTCATTATGATGGTGTTGAGGAAAACGAACAAAATTGTTGGAAGTTATGGATTCCATATGGGTTAAGGGATGATTTAATTGCACGGTTTCATAATACTCCTACTACTGCTCACGGTGGTATGTCTAAGACCCTCGATCTTTTGAAACGTTCATTTTTCTGGCCTGGTATGGTTCGCAATGTTCGTGATTTTGTGAGAAATTGTACAACTTGTAAATCTACAAAAGCTCCAAACTTCATAATGAAGCCAGAAATGGGCAAACAAGCCATTTCAGAAAGACCTTTTCAAAGGCTTTATATAGATTTATTAGGACCATATCCCCGAAGTAAATCTGGACACATTGGCTTGCTAATTGTATTGGACCATATGAGTAAATTTCATTGGCTTCAACCACTTAAAAAGTTTACTTCAATTTTGATAAAAGAATTTTTGGAAAAACAAATTTTTCACGTTTACGGTGTACCCGAAATAATCGTTAGCGACAACGGGTCGCAATTTAAGGCTAACGACCTAAACGCCTTTTTCACATCTCTTGGTATTCGCCACGTTTACACTGCTCTATATTCGCCACAGGCAAATGCGTCAGAGCGTGTAAATCGCTCCTTAATTGCAGGCATTCGAGCGTTTTTAAAAGGTGATCATACAAGATGGGACGAAAATCTGACTGCCATCAGCTGTGCGTTACGAAATTCGTGTCATCAGGCGATTAAGATGTCACCCTACCATGCTTTATTCGGGTTTGACATGATAACTCATGGATCATCTTACGCACTTCTGGAAAAATTAAAATTATTAGACGAACCTTCATATAAATTAAGTAGAGATGACAACTTGCAACTTATCCGTAAAGATTTACAGAAACACGTAAAGCAAGCTTATGAACAAAATCAGAAAACTTATAATTTACGTACAAGACCGCAATCTTTCCAAATTGGACAAGAGGTCCTGCGGAAAAATTTTGTTCAGAGCAGTTTAGAAAAGCGATTCAATGCCAAATTGGCACCTTTGTTTGTAAAAGCTCGTGTAAAAGAAAAACTGGGAAACCATTATTATGTCCTTGAGGATTTATCTGGAAAACTTGTCGGTACATTCCACGCTAAGGACATACGAACATAAATTAATTTTACTACTCGCTTTGAAACGTATTTGCTTAAATTTGTTTTGTAATTTTATTTTTTTAACATATATTTTTTTTTTTTTTTTTGCAAGATTTCATCATTTCAATACTCTGGCAAGATCGTTTAATCTTATACATTGATTGGTTATCGAATTTAATGGAAAGTTTTGCAATAAATTTCATTTTTTGCAATTCTTACATCAATCGTACCTTTTTTTTATTGTTTACCTAATGTAAATTTTAAAGAAAAAAAAAATATTTACTTTTTCAATCGTTTTTTGAAATGTGTACAATATCTGCGAAATACAAAATTTTTATTTAACTTCAAATTTTTAAAATCGTCTTTTTCTTGAAAATATTTTTTCTTAAAAAGATAATATTTTCCAGTTTTGTAATGTACGATTTTTATTATTCACCCTTATTTAGAAAAATTTTTAAATTTTTGGGTTTCTTAATTTTTTCACAAGTTTTGATTTTTGTTTAACTAACATTTTTTCTCGGGTGTAGCTTTTATATTGCTAAAATATTTCAATTTTGTTTTGTTTACCATTCTTTTGTATACCAACAACAATTATTTTTTTTTCGTTTACTCCGCAACATCTATATGCAAAATGTGCATGAATGTTCTCTCATGCATTCAAATGTTTAGCAACATTATATCCAAGTTCCAAACCTTTTTGTTAAATTAAGTTCTCTAACGTAATTAACAGTGATGGACTAATAGCACACAAGTGGGTTTTGATGATAAATAAATTGTTGAATATTAATCATGAAAATAGGTAATTTATACCTAAATTTACATTTTTAAAATTTATTTACATTTACTTCGATTATTTATCATACGAAATGACTAAATGAGGAAATTCATTAAAGTGTTTGTAAAATCGGGAAAAAGTACTATTTTGGCAAAAAAGTACATTTTAAAGATATAAAAAAAAAGTGCAAAAAAAATTCCATCGAATTAGATGCGGGTACTGGTTACACATTACTTTTGCTAAATTTTCTCATTTAAATTGAGATCTGGATTCTGCTATACCTTTCGAGGTAATAGAAAAACAATTTCAATTTCCTTTTTCTGCAACCTTTGAACGTGAATCAACGTGATTATTAAAACAAATAAAAAAATTAAATCGAGGTATTTTTTAAACATCAATTAAGAAATTTAACTTAAACCAAATTTTTTGAGTTAAAATACTGATTTAGCAGAAAAAGAAGGTAATATTTAAGAATTCAGTGAAAATAATTTTATTAAAGTAATACTGTGTAAAATTACCACATTTCAATAGATTTTACTGCCATTGGGAATCTTTTACCAAATTTTTTTCGATAAGATTTGTGTGAGCACCAATCCCTTTACCGAAACTCCACCAAGAAGATCAAGTGCAACTTTGTGGAAAAGTTCCATTGGTAAAAGTGTCTTGAATACCCTCATTTTGGAAGAGTGTGTCAAATTTGTGCCATTGGTCACCAAAAATTCCAACAAGGGGTCTTACAAGGAATTGGAAAAGTACCAAACTGATTGTTGTACAAAAGCTAAATCTTCCAAATAGCGTGTCTATCGGTGCTAAATTTTTAGTCATATCAACCGCACATGGTACATTTGCAAACGGGGCACAAAGGGTTAAAAAAGTCTTGGAAACACCATACGATATACCAAAGAACACTTGTGGTAAGAATCAAGAAAATAATTTAAGTCAAATCCATCGTATACCCAATATTTTCTATTTTTTTTTTCTAATCTCTGGGTCAGGTCTAGCATATACAGATCGTCAAGTGTTCTTGCATATATTTCATTTACTCCATTCATCAGGAATGAATCAATCACCAAATTGGTGTCATCATGCCCAAAGAATGAAGTAGCTAAGAGAAGTGAATGGAAAAATTTGATAGCTAGTAAAAGAAATTCTTTAGCAACGTAAAGACAAAAACGAAAGTAAAATCGAAATATTTAAGTAAATAAGTAAAGTGTAGTGATAGAAATTTTGTGAAAAAAAAAAAAAACCCAATTATTAGAAACTAAAAAAATTAAAATCAAAATGTGCTAAACTTTTGCCATAATTTCCCTGTTAAATTAAAAATCATATAAAATTCTAAAATATTATAAATGTTAAAATCTTAAATTCTAAATAGCAAAATGTCCGTCCTATTTCATAAGAAATTTGTTAATTAAAACCTAACTAAAGTTACTCGAAAAGTCCGTCCGTCCGTTCCAAAATTAAAAGCTTAAAAAATTATTAAAAAAAATGTTAGAATCTTACCATCTATATTGCACAATGTCCGTTTTACTTAAATAGAAAATTTAAAAATTTAAACATAACTTTAAAAACATCCGTCCGTCTTAATTTAAAAATAATTTTCAAAAAAAAAACATCTAAAATTCCCAAAATATTTAAGTCTTAAATCCTAAATTGCACAAAGTCCGAAGTTAATAATAATGATAATTCATAAGTTAATTAAGTTGAGTTATTTTCTTTAAGTGCCAAAGTGTAAAAATCGCGGAAAAATGAATTAAAACCTACATAAATTCCTAAATCTATCAGAAAAAAAAAATATATAAAACTTAAATTAAATTCATGAAAAAATTAGAATTAAATTAAGTGAAGTTTAAAAGAAAAAGAAACAAAAATCAACGTATATATGCAAGAACATAATAATCTCTTTTAGCAACATCATAATCATCATCTGAATAATCAACCACAACAAGATCGCTGAGGCCTCATCTTTCTTCAATAAATGGTTTGGTGAGTCAAATAAAAAAAAATATTAATTAAATTGATAATATTCTTGCATATTCCTTATAAAATCGAGAGAAAAAAAATAATAACTAAAAAAAATTGTAATAAAGGGAGTACAAAATACATATCTATGACGTCATTACATTGACAATTTTAGATCAACAACAAACATTGTTGCTAACTATATTTTTTTTGACATTTTATTGTTTCATAAATAATCTCCACATAATATATGTATTTTTTTTACTCCTTTATTTACTTTTGCAAGTTCAATTATTATACATAATGTACTTTAAATAAAAATTAAATTTTATCGCAAAACGTTACCGTTTAATCGTTAGGTTTCGGTTGTTTCTAGTTCGGTGAAACTAATTCGGTTGTTAAAATTTGTTTAGAAGAAAAAATAATTTATTAGGTTTATTCAAAATAATGAAACTTATAACTTCGTAAATATAAACGTGAATTTTATGTAACAATTTTTGTTGCAAAATCTATTTAAAATATTAAGCAATTGGCACTTCTTTTTTTTTATTAATTATATACTTCTGTCGGTTAAAGTGAATTTTAGTATATAAACCTATGGTAATGAAGTATATCTAAATTTTTGCTTATACTTAAAATTAAACTTATTTTTTTATCAATAAGCTATGAAATCTTACTATTTCTATTAAAATTAGTCTTTTTAAATTATCATGTTAAAAATTAAAATCCAATTTAATGGTTGAAATAAAAATTTATAGAATTCAAAAAATGAATTGCTAAACCTTAATTAAACGTTTTCTTGTATGGACTGATAATGTGTTAGGGTAAGTTCCTCTGTGGGTTCCTAGAAACCAAATTAAGTCGTCACTAGGATATGGTAGGTGTGGGTAATGAGGCGCGGATCTCTGACCAACTATGAGATCACTCTAGAGTAAATTAAGACCAGTACCTTTTTTTTTAGTTATACTCCAAAACTAATCATAGAATGGGGCTTTTGTTGTTTTGTTTTGTCTATGGTTAGTTAACTAGGTCCATGTTTAAAGTAGAGATTTTAATAGTAGTTTAGTAGTTTTAGGGAGTCTATAATAATAAATATCTGTAATGGGACAGAAGTTTTACAATGGGAGACACGAACCCCCCAAAACCGACTGATCGCTAGCGACTTAATGGCTCCCTCGTCTTCTTGCGTATTTCTTTAAATATGGGTTTTGCTTTTGGTTCTCAAAAGTAATTTTTCCCATAAGAAAAATATGGAACTTTTCGTGAGTTTTCATTTTTGCAATCATTTTGTGTTACGTTACATTACAGTAGCTAGTAATTCTTGCAAAATTTGTTGATGTTTCGAATTAAGAGAGGGCTCAGCCACCCTGATAGAGTCGATCCGATCAGATGGAGAAAATAGTTCACACCAATTAATTTCCTTCGCAAAATGAGAAATCCATTCACGACCGAATAACGGATCAAAATCTCCGTCCATAACATACAAATTTAATCTCCTTACCGTCTGTCCTACTTTCACAAACACGGGCGCTCGGCCAATACACGGAATTTTGTGGCCTGTGTAACTTGAAAATTGCCTATTGGTCTTCTGCAGACCACTATGCCTAATTTTACGAAGCAAACTCTTACCAATAATCCCGCAAGGTGCACCTGTATCTAACTCCATTTTCAGTTCGAAACCGTTTATGTAAGTATTGATAGTTTTTCTATTAGACTTTTCACTCTGGACAATATTTACCCCACCGTGGTCATGTACTGAATCACAGTCGCTCCCCGGTGAATCGTTTCCTATTTGGTTCGTCTTAGACTTTCGAAATATGGCCTTTCTTTCCACATACAAAGCAAGTGGAATCACGAAATTTGCATTGGTCCCGAAGATGCTTACCGCCACACCCATGACAATTAGCCCGAATTGTCTTATTATCACCCTTAGAGCGCTCCCGATTACGAGCAGTATCATAAGATGCACCTCTCCTTTTCGTCTGCACCGGGCCATAGCCCAATTTATGTGTTGGTTCAAGTAATGACTCTTGTGTGGACGACTTTACTGTTGTAGAAGTTTGTTGAGTTGCCTCCAGTGTATGAGCAATTTCATAAGCTTCCTTGAACGTACTTGGATTCTTCGCAATAATTTCGTCGCACGACATACGTGATAAGATACCGAAAATGAGTTGTTCAATGAGCATCCTATCAATGAACTCACCATATTCACAGTGAACAGCAGCTTGTCGGAGACGTAAAGCAAAATTAGCTATTGGCTCATCTTTATTCTGGGTGATCTGTCGAAACTTAACACTTTCGGCGTACCTGTTTTTCTTTTCGTCGAAATGTGCAATAAGTGTGGTCTTCATTTCTTCATAAGTGCATGTTTCCGGTTCTTTAGGATGAATTAGAAATCTTAACGCTTCATTGAGATATGCACCTATATGAACTCGTGCATAACTATGAAAATCCGCTGCTGACACTCGGCTAAGATTGAGAGCCAGCTCTAAACGTTTGAAGTAGTTTTCCACTGAGGATGTTTCCGTAGATTTATACTCGCTCATCGTGAATGGAGGAGGTTTTGGTAAAGAATTTGCAGCAGGTTGTGCAGTTTCAAATTGTCGTGTATTTTGTTGTACATTTTGTTGTTGTGAAATAGCAGACACCGCGGCCTGAGTGGCTTCTGACACTGCCTGTCTTATGGCATTGGCAAAGATTGCAGTAATTTGCTGGGTTTCTTCTTCGTCCAATGGCATTTTCAGGTTCTATAAACCACTTCTGATACCACTTTTATATTCTTTAGTAATAAATAATCAAAACTAATTTATTTGATATGAGAGTTTATTGTAAACACATTTGATTCGATATAAAAAATAGAATAAAGTTACAAAAGATACCAACGTATATAAGCGTCAGTAAAGAAGAAGAACAGAAAACAATAATTTACACTTAGAGAAACATATTGAACAATTCATGAAAAGAGTTACCATGTTCCCAAATACAACATGATACTTATATCTGAGACCTATATTAGAAAAATTTGCAGTATGATTATTTGTTTCTATAGAAAATATTTATGTCTCTGGACCATGATTCTTTTTAAATCGATAAATTTATATAAACTCTGAAATTAATGGGTTTTTCTTTTAGAAAACAGAATTTTTTTAAACAATTTTTTGGGGTAAATTTTTCTTTTTATTTCATTTCTCTGAAACAGTTACATTCAGTTGCAGAGTTATAATTGAGAAATTCCTCTGAATCAGTTTCAGAGTGTTTTAGAGGCAAAGCGTTGAGAACCAATTTTAAAAATGAACTGAGATGAATTAGAATAAGGCCGCTGTTCCAAAAAAAAGTAATTCACATAAAAAATGTGAAAATGAAAATTTCCGATTTTTTTTGGTGTTCTACATTTGACATCCGATTTTTTTTTTCGTTTTGTTTCACATAAATAAAATTTGGTGAAAGTAAAATTTTAAATTTTAATTATTTGATTTCAACTTCGAATGAAAACGTGATCAACAAAACACTAAACTTGATTTCATATGATTCAGAAATTTTTATGTGCATTGAAAAGTTGTGAAAAAGAAAACAGAGGCATAAATGATGAATTTTTATTATTAAAACAGATAATGCGATGTGAAAAAACATATTCCCTTAAAAATACTTTTAAAAGACTTCGACATATTTGGGCCGTTTTTTTATAAAAACTGTGTATCAAAAATTGTTCTTTTTTTCTCGAAACTATTTTTTTTGTTTTAAAGGTACTAAATAAGATTTTTATGGTTTTAATAAACATTATAAATAGTGTAATTGCATTCATAAGGTTTTTATAAATTTTTTTTGACAACAAATTTGGGTTTTTAGTTTTTGCGGGAATTCCCGGAATCCCGGGAAATTTAGAAATGAATCCCGCTTTCCCGGGAAAAGAAAAACTCTAGTCATTAGGGCTTTAAAGTTAGTTAAACTAAAAAAATAAAACACAATATTGCCTTGTCCCTTTTTCCTCTCAACTCTCCGTCTACATTCCAAAAATGTTAAATCGGACTACTTAAGAATATGCTTCATAGTTAGGACTACATGTTTAAAAATTTTCAGCTTCATAATTCATTGGGGCGGGGCGGAGCTTGAAAATAAACTAAAATGTTAAAAAAAAATAATAATTTTGCCAAGGCCCCCTTTTCTCGTAATTTGCCGCCCACGCCCCTTTGCAGTGACGGTCCGTGAAGTTGTCACTGGGTGTTCTCTAATTTTTAAAAACAGAAAATTTAAGTATAAAATTCATGTTTTCATGGACCTAACGCATTCCCGAGATAGGTAAAGATGGGATGTTACTAGTTTTGTACATTTTTTAATGAGATGCAGTCTAAATTCTATTTTATTGTCATTTTGTTGCCTCACCACATCGACAATTAACAAAAAGCATTATTTCGCAAATAAATGGAGTACACAAATTAATTTTGGATGCATGTCAACAAAAAAAATTAAAACTGAGGCTTTGTCTACCACGGGAACGTGTTACGTCCAGAAAAACATATTTTATATACATAAATTTTATATTTTAAATAAGTAGAGAACACCCAGTGACAACTTCACGGACCGTCACTGCCCCTTTGCCTTTCTTATTCTCCACCCATACACTGGATAATAAAAATCCAGATTCGTGTTGATCTTCCTCATGAAACCTACTATATGCATGCCAATTTTCATCTTCCTAAGTCATTGGGGGTCTTCAAATATTAAAACACCCAATTTTTCCTCGCTCTTTTATTTTTAATTCTTCGTCCACAGTCCAGAAATTTTAAATCTGATTACTTCAGTATATTCTACATCGTAAGGACTATTCGCTGTGCATTTTCCGCTTCCTTTGAGGACTTTAAAAGAAGTTAAAATGTTAAAAATCCCAATTTTGTGACTCCCCGTTTTCCTTTCAATTCTCCGCCCATAGTAGAAAAATTTAAAATTCGACTACTTCAGGATATGCTTAATCGATAGGACTATGTCCTAGAAAATTTTCAGCTTCCTAAGTCATTAGAGGACTTTAAAATAAGCAAAAATGTCAATTTTCATCTTCATAGGTCATTGGGGGTCTTCAAATTAGTTAAAATATAAAAAACACAATTTTGCCACGCCCCATTTTTCTCTTAATTCTCTTTCCACAGTCTAAAAAATTTAGATCCGATTACTTCAGGATATGCTTCATTGTTAGAAAAAAATGCTATGCAATTTTCCGCTTCCCTAAGTCATTAGGGGGCTTCAAAAGAAGTAAAAATGTTAAAAAATCCCAATTTTGCCACGCCACTTTTCTCCTCAATTCTCCGCCCACATTAAGAAAATTTTTAATCCGACTACTTAGGGATATGCGCCATCGTTAGGACTATATTCTAGGAAGTTTTCAGCTTCCTAAGTCATTAGGGGGCTTTAAATTAAGCAAAAATGTAAAAAAAATTGATTTTTTCCACGCCCACTTTTCCGCTTATTTCTCCGCCCACGGGCAAAAAAAAAATCCGGCTACGTTAGGATCTGTCCCAGATGTTTTACTATATGCATGCTAATTTTCAGCTTTGTAGCTCATCAGTGGGCTTCAAAAAGCTCTGGATAGACAAAAAAGAGGAACACACAAATAGGGAAATTATATATATAGATAGATAAGCATAATTTTAGTCCCAAATATGCAATAGAAGGAATAACAGATTCCTTTTTTGCAATTCAATTGTAAAATCAAAGAAAAAGCTAATTTAAATTAATAAAAAAGAATTAGCTTTATTTTTTAGCTTTTTTTCAAATTTTTTAGCTTTTTTTAGCGGGTTTTGTGAAAAAATCTAGCTTTTTTGTTTTCAAATTCTGGCAACGCTGCTCTCAATATAAACTACACCCACGTTTTACATTTTTGAAGATAAGGACTTTACGAAGCCGAATTAGGACACGACCTATACACTATAGGCTTTCAAAAAACCTTTCGATTTGTATTAAATGTTCATATAGTTTCTTTTGAAGAAATGTGAAAAATTCTCAAAAAAAACTCATTTGACCCGCTAAATGTGAGATTGGGCAGCTAAAAAAAACAGGTAACTCTTATTTTCCTCCCTTCTTTCCCAAATACAAGTCTCAGGAGAATCGGTGGGTGCCCTGTGAAAGACATTCCTTCCCAGCAAAAAATAAACGAAGTGGTTCAAAAAGAATTAGTGGTTTCACTACATACAAAGTAGCGATAGGTGCCGAAGGAAGTACTTTGCCGTAGGAAGTACTTTTAAAATCACTTCCAAAAATGCTACAAAATAACCATAAAAACATCTTTCACCAGTTCTTTGCTTAATGATTTTAAAGTACCTTTTTCATATGTTCTTAGGAATCAAATCACCACAACATATGAACTTCTTTTTCAACTGAAACAATTAGAATGAGGGTGATACACGAAGTATGCAATTTTTTCTTTTTAGGTTTTGCAAAAATGGTGACAAAATTTGGTAATGGCATTTCATTACTCTTTATTTAGAGCTTAAAAAATCGATTATTGATAAATTTTTCAAATTTCATATCTTATATCAAAAAAAGTTGGTCCTAAATTAAATAAATACATTTACGAACTAAAGCGGATGTTGCTGCATCACATTATTAAAGATTGTTTAAACTTTTTAGAAAATTGAGGTATAGGCTTGTGGTCAAAACAAACTTGTGAATCAATTCGCCGTGAATTTTTATGGTTTTGTAATCTCTATAATTACTCCTTTTTTAATTCGAAGTATACACTTTAGATTATCAATGAAATTAATTTTTCTATCACGTAAGGTTTTTAAGATATTCGCGGTTTACAATTGAAATATTTGGGTCTCCTCTGTAACGTATTCTTAAGTTGCTCAAACAGAATAGAACTCGATTTAGTAAAAATAAGACATCTTTATTCAAAATCTGGCATCCAAATTTTTCTATAGCGTACTGTTTTTGAAATATTGGCGTTTGAAAAACTCAAACTCTACTGTTACGCACTTATATTCTTTATAAATCACACTAAAATTTTCAAACGCGAATATCTCAAAAACAGAACATGCTTGAAACTTGTGGATTGCAGTTTTGGAATCAGGAGGTGCATTTTATATGAAATCAAGTCCTATTTCGTGGAAGCAACGTAAGAATACGTAACAGTGAATATCTAAAAAACGGTACGTGCTAGAAAAATTTGGACGGTAGATTTGGAAGCAGGAGACCAAAATCTATAAGGACCAGTTAGAAATTTCACTGAAAGGTTTTTGCTGTCGAACAGTGTAAATTAGAGATGCGCACCAATCACGTGATTACCTTGAATCACGTGAATCACGCGTGAATCACGTGATTCGTGAGTAATTTTATTTTCTACTCACGTGAGCGTGCGTGATCGTGAGTAACAAAAAAAAGTTCGTGCGTGAGTAAAATTGCTGCGTGACTTTTTCGTGATTTTAATTTTTTCACCGTTTTTTTGCGGTTACGTTTTTTTTTATTTTTTTAAGTTCTTTCAAATAAACTAATAAATTTAAATTTAATAAGTTTTTTGAGCAATTTTAAAAAAATTTTGCTCCACTGTTTGAATTGACTTAAAATTTGCCATAGCATATTTCATATTTGGATTTTAAAAATTCAGTATAGTTTTCGAATTATCGTGGGTCGAAGTTCGACTGATTTAGCAAAAGTGAGAAAAATACAACCTGTATAAGGGATATAATCTTATCCCTGTTAAATTTTTTAAAACATTTCAAAAATTAAAAAAATGTCTAATGGAAAATTATGCGAACCTAGTACTCAAACCAGAATAGCTTTTGATCCCCTCTGAATTTTGGATATGTTATACAAAACATTTTGACTATCACCGAATTTAAAAAAAATCGAAGATGTGTTGTTTTAAATATTCGCAAAGAAAAAAGTTTTGAATTTTTGATACTTTTCTT
Source organism: Pegoplata infirma (assembly GCA_963921195.1). Taxonomy (NCBI): domain Eukaryota; kingdom Metazoa; phylum Arthropoda; class Insecta; order Diptera; family Anthomyiidae; genus Pegoplata; species Pegoplata infirma. The sequence continues at coordinate 139,859,520 of OY992536.1, forward strand.
TAACAAATCCTTTTGCATTTAAAATTATTTCCTAAAAGCACAAGACTTAAGCTCTCATATGAGCCAAGAATTGTGAAAATCGGATAATTGGTTAAAAAGTAAGAACATGTTTTATGTGATGATATGTTTTTCTAATTTTGCAAAAAAAAAGGTTTGAGGTTTGACCTGCCATAATACGATCAGTAAACCGAATTTAAAAAACGACAGAAAGTTCCATTATCATACATAGGTAGGTATGTTGGCTATCTATGTGCAATTTTCAATTAAATCTGAAGAACCATTCCCAAAAACGACTAAAATTGGCTCTAAATATTTTGGAATTGACCTTTTATAATTACAAAAACATTTTGTAAATTTAAATAAATGTTAAAAACATAAAAAACATGGCATCAAATTTTTTTTATTTTATTATAATTCGTGAGTATTTCGTGAACGTGATTACATCGTGAGCGTGATTAAAATTGTTTTCTACTCACGTGAGCGTGCGTGAGCGTGAGTACAAAAAAAATTTCGTGCGTGATTAAATTTTTTTTTTCGTGAGCGTGCGTGATCGTGATTGAAAAGTCACTCACGATCCCATCTCTAGTGTAAATATTACAAAAAAATAATCATTCAATCAATCATACAAAAATAAGTGAAAAAAGAACTTCTAATTTAGAAGTTCTAAATCATTAATTAAAAATGACATAATCACACCCAAAATGCAAAGAAATATGTACTTCTAAAGAAGTGATGAAAAAAGTGCTTCCAAAAGGTCAAGTTATATTAACATCCGGATCACTACTTCAGAAGTTGTGATAAAAACACTAGTGATATATGTTATACTTAAGTGTCAATCTTTCGCCACTGAAAAGTGGCGATAAAAAGAACATACTTTGTGTGTCACGCCCATATTAAATTCATCAATGTTTCACTTGAAGAAGAAGTACATCTGGTTCATAAGTTGTGGTGAATTTTGTAGTGAATGGTAAGCTCTTTTTTTGCTGGGTTGTTAGTGGATTCACTCAAAGATGGGTACCAATAACTTTTTCGATAACTAAAAATTTAAATTTAATTAAAAATTTAAATTGTTTTGTATCAGTGCCATACGATAAGTTAAAATAACCAATTCAAATTGAAAACCAATACCAATTAAAAAACAATACCTTTATTTGTGCGATACCAATACCGATAAAAACCCCAATACCGTTTCCGGACTACCAATTAAAACCAATATTTTTATTCTTCAAAACCAATACCAATAAAAACCAATTCATTTTTTTCTATTTTCATATTGGTTTTGTTTCGGTTTTTTTGTGTTTATATTTTCGCTTTTTTTTTTTAATTGCGACGTCAAACATTTTCTTTCCATCAAATTATTACACTCAAAATATTTTGTAGGCAAAAACAAATGAAAAACACACTTAAAACCAGTGAATAAACAATTGAAAACCATCCCAGTAATTATTCATTTGTTTTAAAAACATCAACATTTATTAAGGGTTCAAGTTGAAAAAATGCAGAAGAAAAATTGAATTTCTAAAAATTATAGACATTTCTGGTATTTCCTATACCGGTTTCAAACACCCCAGTTAGTGTCATCTTCAGTAGGATTTTAAATGTCGTTTGTCTTGTTAATGAAAACTGTTTTTTATATATGTGAATATTTATAGTTTCTACAGAATAAATTTTGACAGTTTCCAACACTACAATTCTATTTCTAGCAATCTCAACCTCACCTCATACTTTCTTTCAACTTTTTTGTCTCTTACATTATTTCGCAAAGGTTACCAACATGATCTGGAATTGCAGACACAAATGAAGGAATTTGCATTTTCTGTTTCGGAGACGTGCCTAATGGCGACATATTTTGTCAGTAATTTTATTTGATTTTTTCTGTAAGTACAGATCGAGCACGGGCTCTAATTATATTTGTTATAAGGGTTCAAGTTGAAAAAATGCAGAAGAAAAATTGAATTTCTAAAAATTATAGACATTTCTGGTATTTCCTATACCGGTTTCAAACACCCCAGTTAGTGTCATCTTCAGTAGGATTTTAAATGTCGTTTGTCTTGTTAATGAAAACTGTTTTTTATATATGTGAATATTTATAGTTTCTACAGAATAAATTTTGACAGTTTCCAACACTACAATTCTATTTCTAGCAATCTCAACCTCACCTCATACTTTCTTTCAACTTTTTTGTCTCTTACATTATTTCGCAAAGGTTACCAACATGATCTGGAATTGCAGACACAAATGAAGGAATTTGCATTTTCTGTTTCGGAGACGTGCCTAATGGCGACATATTTTGTCAGTAATTTTATTTGATTTTTTCTGTAAGTACAGATCGAGCACGGGCTCTAATTATATTTGTTATAAGGGTTCAAGTTGAAAAAATGCAGAAGAAAAATTGAATTTCTAAAAATTATAGACATTTCTGGTATTTCCTATACCGGTTTCAAACACCCCAGTTAGTGTCATCTTCAGTAGGATTTTAAATGTCGTTTGTCTTGTTAATGAAAACTGTTTTTTATATATGTGAATATTTATAGTTTCTACAGAATAAATTTTGACAGTTTCCAACACTACAATTCTATTTCTAGCAATCTCAACCTCACCTCATACTTTCTTTCAACTTTTTTGTCTCTTACATTATTTCGCAAAGGTTACCAACATGATCTGGAATTGCAGACACAAATGAAGGAATTTGCATTTTCTGTTTCGGAGACGTGCCTAATGGCGACATATTTTGTCAGTAATTTTATTTGATTTTTTCTGTAAGTACAGATCGAGCACGGGCTCTAATTATATTTGTTATAAGGGTTCAAGTTGAAAAAATGCAGAAGAAAAATTGAATTTCTAAAAATTATAGACATTTCTGGTATTTCCTATACCGGTTTCAAACACCCCAGTTAGTGTCATCTTCAGTAGGATTTTAAATGTCGTTTGTCTTGTTAATGAAAACTGTTTTTTATATATGTGAATATTTATAGTTTCTACAGAATAAATTTTGACAGTTTCCAACACTACAATTCTATTTCTAGCAATCTCAACCTCACCTCATACTTTCTTTCAACTTTTTTGTCTCTTACATTATTTCGCAAAGGTTACCAACATGATCTGGAATTGCAGACACAAATGAAGACACAATTTTTCTTCTGCATTTTTTCAACTTGAACCCTTATAACAAATATAATTAGAGCCCGTGCTCGATCTGTACTTACAGAAAAAATCAAATAAAATTACTGACAAAATATGTCGCCATTAGGCACGTCTCCGAAACAGAAAATGCAAATTCCTTCATTTGTGTCTGCAATTCCAGATCATGTTGGTAACCTTTGCGAAATAATGTAAGAGACAAAAAAGTTGAAAGAAAGTATGAGGTGAGGTTGAGATTGCTAGAAATAGAATTGTAGTGTTGGAAACTGTCAAAATTTATTCTGTAGAAACTATAAATATTCACATATATAAAAAACAGTTTTCATTAACAAGACAAACGACATTTAAAATCCTACTGAAGATGACACTAACTGGGGTGTTTGAAACCGGTATAGGAAATACCAGAAATGTCTATAATTTTTAGAAATTCAATTTTTCTTCTGCATTTTTTCAACTTGAACCCTTATAACAAATATAATTAGAGCCCGTGCTCGATCTGTACTTACAGAAAAAATCAAATAAAATTACTGACAAAATATGTCGCCATTAGGCACGTCTCCGAAACAGAAAATGCAAATTCCTTCATTTGTGTCTGCAATTCCAGATCATGTTGGTAACCTTTGCGAAATAATGTAAGAGACAAAAAAGTTGAAAGAAAGTATGAGGTGAGGTTGAGATTGCTAGAAATAGAATTGTAGTGTTGGAAACTGTCAAAATTTATTCTGTAGAAACTATAAATATTCACATATATAAAAAACAGTTTTCATTAACAAGACAAACGACATTTAAAATCCTACTGAAGATGACACTAACTGGGGTGTTTGAAACCGGTATAGGAAATACCAGAAATGTCTATAATTTTTAGAAATTCAATTTTTCTTCTGCATTTTTTCAACTTGAACCCTTATAACAAATATAATTAGAGCCCGTGCTCGATCTGTACTTACAGAAAAAATCAAATAAAATTACTGACAAAATATGTCGCCATTAGGCACGTCTCCGAAACAGAAAATGCAAATTCCTTCATTTGTGTCTGCAATTCCAGATCATGTTGGTAACCTTTGCGAAATAATGTAAGAGACAAAAAAGTTGAAAGAAAGTATGAGGTGAGGTTGAGATTGCTAGAAATAGAATTGTAGTGTTGGAAACTGTCAAAATTTATTCTGTAGAAACTATAAATATTCACATATATAAAAAACAGTTTTCATTAACAAGACAAACGACATTTAAAATCCTACTGAAGATGACACTAACTGGGGTGTTTGAAACCGGTATAGGAAATACCAGAAATGTCTATAATTTTTAGAAATTCAATTTTTCTTCTGCATTTTTTCAACTTGAACCCTTATAACAAATATAATTAGAGCCCGTGCTCGATCTGTACTTACAGAAAAAATCAAATAAAATTACTGACAAAATATGTCGCCATTAGGCACGTCTCCGAAACAGAAAATGCAAATTCCTTCATTTGTGTCTGCAATTCCAGATCATGTTGGTAACCTTTGCGAAATAATGTAAGAGACAAAAAAGTTGAAAGAAAGTATGAGGTGAGGTTGAGATTGCTAGAAATAGAATTGTAGTGTTGGAAACTGTCAAAATTTATTCTGTAGAAACTATAAATATTCACATATATAAAAAACAGTTTTCATTAACAAGACAAACGACATTTAAAATCCTACTGAAGATGACACTAACTGGGGTGTTTGAAACCGGTATAGGAAATACCAGAAATGTCTATAATTTTTAGAAATTCAATTTTTCTTCTGCATTTTTTCAACTTGAACCCTTATAACAAATATAATTAGAGCCCGTGCTCGATCTGTACTTACAGAAAAAATCAAATAAAATTACTGACAAAATATGTCGCCATTAGGCACGTCTCCGAAACAGAAAATGCAAATTCCTTCATTTGTGTCTGCAATTCCAGATCATGTTGGTAACCTTTGCGAAATAATGTAAGAGACAAAAAAGTTGAAAGAAAGTATGAGGTGAGGTTGAGATTGCTAGAAATAGAATTGTAGTGTTGGAAACTGTCAAAATTTATTCTGTAGAAACTATAAATATTCACATATATAAAAAACAGTTTTCATTAACAAGACAAACGACATTTAAAATCCTACTGAAGATGACACTAACTGGGGTGTTTGAAACCGGTATAGGAAATACCAGAAATGTCTATAATTTTTAGAAATTCAATTTTTCTTCTGCATTTTTTCAACTTGAACCCTTATAACAAATATAATTAGAGCCCGTGCTCGATCTGTACTTACAGAAAAAATCAAATAAAATTACTGACAAAATATGTCGCCATTAGGCACGTCTCCGAAACAGAAAATGCAAATTCCTTCATTTGTGTCTGCAATTCCAGATCATGTTGGTAACCTTTGCGAAATAATGTAAGAGACAAAAAAGTTGAAAGAAAGTATGAGGTGAGGTTGAGATTGATAGAAATAGAATTGTAGTGTTGGAAACTGTCAAAATTTATTCTGTAGAAACTATAAATATTCACATATATAAAAAACAGTTTTCATTAACAAGACAAACGACATTTAAAATCCTACTGAAGATGACACTAACTGGGGTGTTTGAAACCGGTATAGGAAATACCAGAAATGTCTATAATTTTTAGAAATTCAATTTTTCTTCTGCATTTTTTCAACTTGAACCCTTATAACAAATATAATTAGAGCCCGTGCTCGATCTGTACTTACAGAAAAAATCAAATAAAATTACTGACAAAATATGTCGCCATTAGGCACGTCTCCGAAACAGAAAATGCAAATTCCTTCATTTGTGTCTGCAATTCCAGATCATGTTGGTAACCTTTGCGAAATAATGTAAGAGACAAAAAAGTTGAAAGAAAGTATGAGGTGAGGTTGAGATTGCTAGAAATAGAATTGTAGTGTTGGAAACTGTCAAAATTTATTCTGTAGAAACTATAAATATTCACATATATAAAAAACAGTTTTCATTAACAAGACAAACGACATTTAAAATCCTACTGAAGATGACACTAACTGGGGTGTTTGAAACCGGTATAGGAAATACCAGAAATGTCTATAATTTTTAGAAATTCAATTTTTCTTCTGCATTTTTTCAACTTGAACCCTTATAACAAATATAATTAGAGCCCGTGCTCGATCTGTACTTACAGAAAAAATCAAATAAAATTACTGACAAAATATGTCGCCATTAGGCACGTCTCCGAAACAGAAAATGCAAATTCCTTCATTTGTGTCTGCAATTCCAGATCATGTTGGTAACCTTTGCGAAATAATGTAAGAGACAAAAAAGTTGAAAGAAAGTATGAGGTGAGGTTGAGATTGCTAGAAATAGAATTGTAGTGTTGGAAACTGTCAAAATTTATTCTGTAGAAACTATAAATATTCACATATATAAAAAACAGTTTTCATTAACAAGACAAACGACATTTAAAATCCTACTGAAGATGACACTAACTGGGGTGTTTGAAACCGGTATAGGAAATACCAGAAATGTCTATAATTTTTAGAAATTCAATTTTTCTTCTGCATTTTTTCAACTTGAACCCTTATAACAAATATAATTAGAGCCCGTGCTCGATCTGTACTTACAGAAAAAATCAAACAAAAAAAAAAAAATCAACATTTTTTTTTTACTGTTGACAAAATTTTCTAAAATAAATAACATTAAACATTAAAAAATTACGTTTTTTTCACTATTTTTTACCAACAAATTCGAAAAAAATAACCAACGAAAACATTAAAAATTAATGATAGTTCTGTTATTTTTACCAACAAATTTCAAAAAAATAACCTACGAAAACAATAAAAATTAATGATTTCGTAGGTAATTTATTACAATTTTTTATTGAAATATTTTTTTAAAAATTTTAAATAAAATTTTTGGGGAATCGATCCCGCAATCAACTACATTCTGGCCAGACACTCTACCCATCGTGATAGAGTCACTTGATACAAACATGTTTTTATATTTCTATAAATAATTTTTTGATTTTTATTTCTACAAAAAAATAACTGACTTGTGTAGGTAAAAACTAATGATATTTCATTAAAAAATACCAACAATTTAAAAAAAAACTACTTACACAAATCATTAAAAATCAAAAGAATAATCAGTAGTTTTTACTTACAGAACAAAAATAAATGACTTTAAAAATTAAATGTTAATGAAAGTCTTTATTTTTGAGTGTGTTATTTTTGAAACAAAGGACTGAAGTAGTCATTAATAAAAACTGAACATCAAACAAATGTTTTTTCTTTTAAAAACGACTAAACGGAAAACTTTTTAAATAAACTACAAACAGTTAATGACATAACTTTTTGAGTGTAGATTCTACCTGGCTAACGAATTGCTAAAGATGTTCACATAAGATGTTACTTCGATCAGTAATCGTTTGCATGCAATGCCATATAACAAAAAGGAATTAGCTACTTGCATTTTCAAACAAAGCCATATTCACATAAAATAAATATTTTTGTCACGTTCCTATTCAGAGATGTCATAAATACCCTTATTTTAGCCCAATTTGATTTTTATGACCCCTAATAAAAGTAGATCTTATCTACTTTTCTTTTGCAAATATTTTTAATATTTGATATGCAACCACTACATTGAATGACACTGCGCTGTTCTCTGCGTTGTAAAAAAAAAATACTAATGCCCTTTTTTTTGGAAATTTTAAAATTGTAATCAAGCAGTCGTTACAAAATTTTACTCACAACATTATCTGAATTTTATTAACGCATTGTGGCCGGCCAAAAGAAACAAAAAACAAGTAAGAAAGCTATATTCGGCTGTGCCGAATCTTTAAATACCCTCCACTAAAGTAATGATTTAAAAAACAAAAAAGTTTGTTTTATTTATACCTCAGGAAATAAAAAAGTACCAAAAAGTGTACTTTCGGTACTTTAAATAAAAGGTACTTTTTATGAGGGGCCTTTTTTATAAAAAGTACTTTTTATAAAAAGTGCTTTTTATAAAAGGTACTTTTTATAAAAGGTACTTTTTATAAAAGGTGCTTTTTATAAAAGGTACTTTTTATAAAAGGTACTTTTTATAAAGGGTACTTTTTGTAAAAGGTACTTATTATAAAAGGTTCTTTTATAAATGGTACTTTTTATAAAAAGTACCTTTTATAAAAGGTACTTTTTATAAAAAAGTACCTTTTATAAAGAACCTTTTATAATAAGTAAAGGTACTTTTTATAAAAGGTACTTTTATAAAAGGTACTTTTTATAAAAGGTACTTTTGATAAAAGGTACTTTTTATAAAGGAACCTTTTATAAAAGGTACTTTTTGAAAACGGTACAGAATTTTCAGAAAGTACTTGTTCCAGAATGTTTTATTTCACTAAAGGATCCTACATTCTAAATTCCAAGTTTGAATAACCATTATTTCAGTAAATAAAAAAAAAGTACCAAAAGTACTTTTTTACCCATTTTACCCCCGTAGAATCAACATTGGCAAAACCCGAGCCTAAGTGAATCTTTTTTCCGGAAGGTGAACCGACATTGCAAATTTCAATTTTCTAGTACCATTATTTAAGAAAATATAAAATGTAGGTTAGGTTAGGTTGTAAGTGGCTGCTGACGTTTTACGTCAACACACGTAGCCTCTGAGGTCCATTGTGATACCACGGGACCGTAATAGGTTTCCCTACTAGTCCCTGTCGTTAAACCAGTTTGAGCTTCTTATGAAACTCCTTAGATATTGAATTTTGACATCCGACAAATCAGGAAGATCGTACAGCTCCCTTGATCCCAGTGAAGCAAGTCTCTGACCAGAAAGTGCCGGGCAATGGCAAATAAAGTGTTCGATAGTTTCCAACTCTTCATCCATGCAACTTCGGCAAAAGTCATTCGACGGCACATTTAACCGCTCTGCGTGCTTCCCTATAAGACAGTGTCCGGTAATTATAGAAACCACCGTCGATATCTCACCTCTTGGAAGCGATGTCAGCTCACTTGTGCGCCCCTGATTAAGAGAAGGCCAAATCAGTCGTGTTGTCTCACACGTTCATCCATTTGCCCATCTTTGATTAGTCTCCGTCGCAGAACAAAGCCGTAGGTTTTGCTTGCAAGTTTCTAGAGGCATACCAACACATTCCAATTCTGTTGGAACCTGTAAGGTAGTTCCTAGTCTTGCAAGTTCATCGGCTTTGCAATTCCCTGGAATGTCTCTGTGCCCTGGGACCCATATGAGTCGTATGTTAAACTGCTTGGTCATCTCATTTAAAGACGTGCGGCAGTTAAGGGCAGATCTTGTTTTCAGAAACATTGAATCCAGGGACTTGACATCGGCTTGACTGTCAGTATAGATGTTGACTGCGGTTGTAGACAAGACATTGCAGCTCAACCAGTCAGCCACTTTTTTTTATTGCCAGCATTTCTGCCTGGTAAACACTGCAATGATCTGGCAATCTTCGAGCCAGGCTCAATCTAAGCTCTTCCGAATAGACTCCGAATCGACGCCCACCCGTTCGTACAGCCTCTATCCATCTGTGTAAAAATTTATGGTGGCTCCACTACCCGGAATGCCCCCCATCCAAGACTCCCTGGATGGTATCATAGTGGTAAAGTGGCGCTCAAAGACGCTCAAAGAGGGAGCACAGTCCACATTTTGTGGTATTGTTATCTTCTTCAAGATCGCGCTATGGCCACAATCGCTGCTCCTCCATTGCAGCGTGCTATTAAGTCGAATTGCCGACGCAGCCGCATACTGCCTACCCAATATGTCCAATGGTATCAGGTGAAGGAGGATTTATAATGCAGCCGTAGGTGTAGTACGAAGAGCACCAGTGATGCACATCGACGCCATTCTCTGTACCTTCGTGATAAAGACACAGTTCGCTTTTGTTTCTAAGGCAGGCCACCAGACAATGATTCCATACAGCAAAATTGGACGCACCACTGCTGTATAGATCCAATGAACGACTTGAGGGCTAAAACCCCCTCGTTTTCCAATGGCCCTTTTACAGGAATATAAAGCAGTCGTTGCTTTTCTCACCCGTTCCTCAATATTACGCCTGAAATTCAACTTCCTATCTAGAAAGATGATTTCAGTGCCATCCAGAGAAATAGGATCAAAAGCAGGAATCTTATTTTTCCTTGTAAACAAAATAAGCTCTGTTTTACTTGGATTAACTCCTAGACCACAGTCTCTTGCCCATTTAGACAGATCTTTCAGAGAACCCTGAAGAATGTCCCTCAATGTTGGCAGATGCTTCCCCTTTACCGCTATCGCGACATCGTCAGCATATGCGACAACATGACAACCACGTGCTTCTAGAGATAGCAGCATTGAATTCAGTGCCAGGTTCCAAAGAAGCGGCGAAAGAACACCTCCTTGTGGTGTGCCCCTATTGACAAATCGAGATATGACGGACGCCCCCTCAATATCAAGAAAGGCCACCATAGTGTACTCCTTTACCGAAAGCGACCTCTCGATGGTACCAACGAGCTCATGAAGAGCTGTTTCCGTTGATCTACACTTGCTGTATGCATGTTGCTTTGTCGAAAGCAACCTCGGGTCAATCACTCTACGCAAATATGAGTCTATCATTCGTTCCATTGTCTTTAACAAAAAAGAAGACAGACTTATTGGTCTGAAATCCTTCGGAGCTGTGTTGGAACTTTTCCCAGCCTTCGGGATAAAGACGACTCTGGTATCCCTCCATTTTAAAGGAATATACGACCAGTTGATGCATGCTGTGTATAGATTATACAGCAACGGGGCTATATAGTCCGACACTTGCTGCAACGCAGCCGGGATTATACCATCAGGTCCCGGGGATTTATAGGGCCTGAAGCTTTTTATCGCCCAGATTAATGTTGGCATATTTATTATTTCCGAAGCAATTTCAGATGCTTAGGCGTCTGAACGTTCCAAAGCTTGAAACGGCGTCATGGAATTGCCCGGAAAATGCGTGTTTAAAAGGAGATCCAGCGACTCTCCACTGGAGGAAGACCACACCCCATTTGGATCTTTCAGGTATCCTAGGGTGCAAGGAGAAGAAGCCAGAACCTTGCGCAGCCTGGATGCCTCAGAAACGTCTTCTGTGTTTCCACAGAAGTTTTTCCAAGAATCACATTTTGCATTTCTGATCATCTTTTTATAACTCTTAAGTTGCAGCCTGTATGCAGACCAGTCCTCGTCCGCTCTTGAAAATTTAGCCTTATTAAAGAGCTTTCTGCAGGAATCTCTGCTCGTCTGCAACTCATTTGACCACCAAGGTGGCTTTTTTCCCCCTCTAGGCTTTTCAGAAGGGCAAGACGCATCCAGGCACCTATTACAAACATTTGTTATATGGTCAACCAGACAGTCAATTTCCGCTATGCGGTTCAGATAGGGGTACTTCATCCAAAAGCAAAGAAAAAGTCTCCCTATATTTCACCCAGTTTGTTCTCCTCAGATTTCTAGAGACTGTCTCAACCGGGGCACGCTCCCTGAGTAAAAACTCAATGTAGCGATGATCTGAGAAAGAATGCTCTTCCAAAACTCTCCAGTCATCAATTCTATCAGACAATGTATCTGATACAAGTGTTACGTCAAGAACCTCTTGCCGCGTACTTGTAACGAAAGTTGGTTCACTACCCTTGTTACAAATATACAGGTTAGTGCTTAACAAAAACTCCAAAAGTGATTCGCCTCTATCATTTGTGTCTGTACTTCCTTATATCGAATGATGCGCATTAGCATCACAGCACACTAGTAACTGGTGTCCCCTAGATTCAGATTCCCGAATCAGACCGCCAACCTTCTCCGGGGGTATTGGTCCCGGATTAGGAAAATACGCAGAGGCGAGCCAAATAGATTTCCCATGAAGCTCTAAGCTAGCCGGTGTAACATCCATATCACTAAAAGTTGATAAAAAGAATATATTTAAGCCATTTTTCGCCAAGATGCAGGCTCTTGGTGAGCCCTCACCTTTGGCAACCATCAACTTAAACCCAGGGGTCTTCAATCCGCAAACCCTGCCACCCCGCACCCAGGGCTCTTGGATAAAAACCAAGTCAACTGCTCCTGTAGTCAGGCGCAGCAATAGTGCAGCTGAGGCTGCCTTACAGTGATGGAGGTTTATTTGTAGGAACCGCAACATCTTGCTTTTTTTCCACCATCCTTTCCACCACCGTGTTATTGGCTTCATCCTCCGTGTTATCATAGAGGTCGCATTCGTCCCCAGATTCGGTTTCGAATAAGCCAGATATGTGTCCCATCTGTTCTGAATCGGAGGCAACAGAACTCTCCGAATTCCTCACTGCATGGGCCTCGTCCTGAATGTCACCCATAGTGGCATCAGCTTTATCCTCCGTGCCATCACAGAGGTCGCATTCGTTACCAGATTCGGTTTCGAAAATGCCAGATGCATCTCCCATCAGCCTAGAATCGGTCAGCTGAATATCAACCTTTTCCAGATTCTCCTCCCCAGCCGACTCTGCCACTGGCTTGTCTGCGTCCAAAATAGGCTTCTGGTCGCCCTTGTAGACATTGACTCTTATATGAAAAAAGCCAAATCTAATAATGCCGTCAGTCCTGGCTAAAAGCGGAAGCGATTCCTCAGTAAACAGGACCACTGCTTGACGACGAGCGCCCTCCATCTCACCCAATCTGGCAATTTGCCAATTCTGAGTTGGAAGGTCAGGATTGCAGACTTTTATCATCTTTAGAATCACCGCTGTGTCACTTGTAGCCATTGGAATCCATGCATGAGCTCTGGGTTGCGAGGGGATATCATGTTTTTCCACAACGTCCAGTCGGTTTCCAGGCCATAACTCTCCCACTTGGCTAATGGCAACCTTAAACACGGCTGCGGATCTTTCGTTCCCAAAAGCAACGAGTTTTACTCGCCCCTGATACCAACCTGCGTTGACAGTAGTAGGGAGAAAATCAGTCATACTCTCAAGGAGCCTAAAGTAGATTTCATTTAATTTAGTTTCAACTAAACTCCACTTGTCCCTTGGAATACTACAATCCCCGTTTTGCCTGTTAATCACAGCCCTAACGAAGTTACCTTTCACCACTTCACTAAAAGACTGAGTCCAGACGTTGCCGGTCACCTTAGATCTCTTAGGTAAAGGTTTCTCGTCGGGCGAGCGCAACCTTTTACCAGATTTCGATGACGAGGCCGAAACAGCGCTCTGTTTATCAGATGCGCGCATTGCCGAAAGTTTGTCCTGTTCTTCAATGACTCCTTTCGCCCATGATAGCGACGCCCTCTCACGTTCGGAGAGCTTCGTTCCATCGAGTTGGCTTAGTCTGTTAATTATTTTCAAACAAAGCCTTCTCTGGTTGTGCCTGACCTTTGATGGCTTAAGTTTCTTTTTCTTTTTACCACCAATATTAGGCTGAACACCCCTACCAGAATCAAGGCCGGACTTCAAGGTCGCAGCCCTAAGACCAGTGCTAGGACCAGCACCAGTCGGTGAGGCAGAGCCTCGAATTAAATCGGTATCATTTGTGTCCATATTTTCATTTTCCTTGATGTGGTATTGAAAATATCACAAAAATACCTATTCCGAACAAACCTATTACGAACAATTTTAGTAATTCAATTTATAGCACGGAGTTAAAATAAAACACGTCCACACTCTTCAACAGTTGAACGATGTAACAAAAGTACATATTTTTACCCGGAATATAGATCCCCTAAGGCTGGGTTTTTGCCAATGATGTTTCTAATAGGGTAAAAACTATTTGAAACATCATTGGCAAAAACCCAGCCTTAGGGGATCTATATTCCGGGAGGTGAACATACAGTCCAAATTTCAAGTCTATCTGACAATTTTTTAAGGAAATATAAAAGGTACCAAAAGTACAGATTTTTCCCTTTTTACCCTCTTAGAATCAACATTGGCAATAATCCAGCCGTACTGGATCTATGTTCTAGGATGTGAACATACTGTCCAAATTTCAAGTTTCTATGACCATTATTTCAGGAGATATAAAAAGCACCAAAAGTACATTTTTTTACCCTTTTGACCCCCTTAGAATCAACACTGGCAAAAATCCAGCCTTAATGGATTTATATTCCGGGAGGTTAACATACAGTCCAAATTTCAAGTCTCTATGACCATTATATCGGGAGATATAAAAAGTATCAAAACCCGAGTAAAAATTTTTATATGATGCAATATATAATGATATGTAACACAATATATATTTATACGCAATTTGATCCAAATAATGGTGGATGTTTTTGCATTAAAAAAGATCAACTTGTATAAAATATGATTTGATTTCATCCGAGTTTTGACCAGACATTGCCATATATTAGTGGATCTAATTAGATCTAATTGCATAAAAACATATAAAATCCTGGTGTTTATTGGATTGGGTTGAGATACACCACAGGTCAACGATACATTCACCAAACATATAATTTTCTAAAACAAAAAAATGTTTGGGTACGCTTCGAACCAGATAGGTGATATACATAACCCCAACAAGGAAATGTTTAGGAACATTTTAAAAAGTTTCTTATACTTTGCCTAAAAAACTTAGAAAATTTTTGGTTAATTGGAAATATATATAATTTTATGTTAAATTATACAGAAAATTGGAAACTATATATAATTTTATGTTAAATTATACAGAAAATAAAATTTTGTATTGACCGTCATACAATTTTATATAATTATATCAACCGTACACCTTTTAATCCGAATCATGATTAAATTATATATAACTACATATGACTGCATTTAAAAAATTTAGAAAATATCTCACGCGATGTATAATCATATATGATTTAATATGTTTGCATCAAGTTTTATATTGTTACATATGATTATTTTTACTCGGGAAGTACAGTTTTTTTACCCTTTTTACCCCCTTAGAATCAACATTGGCAAAAATCCGGCCTTAGTGGATCTTTATTCTGGGAGGTCAACCTACAGTCCAAATTTCAAGTCTCTAACTTCAGCGGTTTGGGCTGGGCGATGATGAATGAGTATGTCAGTCAGTCACATTACTCTTTTATAAATTTAGATTTTCCGGATTTGGGCGATTTTTGCCATAAAGTTTATTTCTGTCTTTTATTATTTAACAAAATTTATTTTTTTAAATGAAAATATTTTTTTTTTAAGAAATCTGAACAAAATTGAATTTTGGCGATATTTTACATCCGATTTGGCGACAAAGCCAAAAAAAGTCTGGCAACCCCGTTAATATGACGAAGCAAAAAATGGACACACACACACATGCTATGTACATAAAAATAACTATTAATTTTTTTATTATTACTTAACGAACTTTTTTTAATTAAATTTAGATTTTGTTTTACATATTCTAAAGTTTTTTTTGTAAAGATTTTTTCTTTTTCTCGTTTTTTTTTGTTTTTTTTCATTTCCGTATTCTTTGTTATGTATCTACACAAAATATGAGTTAATTTAGGGTTATGTTGAAAACATCTAAGAGTTTTTTCAGAAAATCACTCATAACTTTTAAAATACTTAACCGATTTAAAAAAAAAATACATCAGTTTCTTCCTGGATAAATTCCGCAACTTTTGGTACACCAAGCGTTTAAATCGGTTCCGGATTATTGCCAAAAACGTTATTTCAACAGACAGACAGACGGACATCGTTAGATCGACTTAAAATCGATCAAGGATCATGAATATATATACTTTATGGGGTCCTAAACCAATATTTCAATGTATTACATACGAAATGACAAACTTATATATACCCTCTATCACCAGAGTGGAGGGTATAAAAATACTTTAGGTTTGCTTTTATTAGAGGCACAGTTATCTATATCATAGGTTAGGTTATCTATATCATACTAGGTACCTAAGCATTGAGGCATTTGTTTGTTTCATGTAAAATGCCAATGAAATAGCAGGCATTCGTGGCGTTTATGAAACCAATGCGGATTGGTTTGACAATACTTTTTCACGGAAATCAGCTGTGTGTGTTTATGAATCCAATCCAATTCCAATCAAAAAAAATTAGAAAATTTCCGTTCGAAAACGAAAATGTGCGTTCATGAATTCCATTCAGTTGGTTTGACAGTTGGAAAATTTTCGTTAACATTTTGCTTCGGGGATTTGTAAGAAAAGTTGGAAATAATTTATTAAAAAAAAATTTTAAATCAAAAGTTAAATGAAAAAATGTGAGTAACATGTTTTTTTTTTTTGTTTTAGAATTTGTTTAAAAATATTTTTTCTCTTTTTTTATTTTATAAGAGGAAGACACAAAATTATTTAGAAAAATGCAGGTAGCTTTTCATGAGTTTGTGGAAATAAATTCCGATATACCGTATGGATTTGTGTTTTAAGCGCCTAAAATATAAACTGAAAACTTAACAAGTAAAGAAGTAAATTCGGCTGTGCCGAATCTAGAATACCCTCCACTATAATGATAATATATAAAAAAGTCTGGTTGTCTTTTGAAGTCTTTCTGGTTGTTTAGAATGAATATAATTTTTTTTTGTGTGAAATTATAAATATTAAATTGTAAATTGTGTTACAAATTATTTCTGTGGCAAAAACCCATAACAACATAAGTCGAGTTATGTCCAAAACGTGTTTTTGCATTTTCGGAATCTCCTTATACATTTTCGTATTGTATCAAATTTTTATGAAAATCGGACTAAAACTTTCTGAGATATTGATTTCAGAACTCCACAACTCATTTTTTCTTAAAGGAAAAATAAAAATCGTAACAGCATATCTGAGTTATGTTTTTATTCCTTATTTTAAAATCAGCAATCGTTGAAGATGCTAAAATGTATTTTACAGGGATACATAACTGCATATCTCGACATATGCTTAGATTAAAATGTAATTTTGAAAAACGCAATAACAACATCAATGGTTTTCACCCGATATCTCCATAGTATTTCTATATATCGACTTTTAAAGTAGCAAAGATTGTGTCGATAATAATGCTTGAGATATTTACAGATTTGGTATTTGAAATTAAAACTTAAAAATGCTCTCCTGAAAAGTAGTATAAAAACACTTATGCACTTATTCCTTTTTGCCACAGATTTGTTGTCTTATTTAAGTTTGAAAATTTTTTTGTGCGTTGTATAAATACACAACGCTGCTAACTTTGACAATTTATTGTTAATCGGTCAAGTATTTCAAAAGATATGAGGTAAAATGTAAAGGTACACTGAAAGAATTATTGTTCATAATATCTATGAACATATTTCATAAAACCAAATTCATAGAATCTATGAAACAATTCATTGGCTGAATGAATATTCATTAGTATTTTGAAATATTTCATAGAATATTATTCATAGATTTTGTAAGATTCATAGAAAAAATTCATAGAAAAAAAATGTCAGTAATAATTTTTTAAAAATTAAAATAATGTTACAATAATTAAATAATTTGAATAAATATATTAAAAAAATATAAAAAATATAAAAGATATAAAAAAACATAAAAAACGTAAAAAAAAAAAAAAAATATTGCTGCCCAGGCGGGGTTCGAACCCAAGACCTACCGGCTGGGAAATTTATAATCGACGCCTTAGCTATCAGCGCCACCAAAGGAGGAAAACTTTGCCGACTAACACTTAGTTTTGTAATGTTCGTTGTTTTTTTTTTTTGCAAATACACAAACATTTTGTTTTCTACAAACATACACACAGATTTTGGCAGAGCATTGTGGCAGAGCATAATATTTTAAAGCAGAATATTTAATAAAATGGATTTTAAGTGTTATAACTTGTTTATTTACTTTAGCTCAGTGGTTAGAGACTAAGCTTCACGAACAACTGGTATTGTGTTCGAATCTCGGTGGGGATCAGTTAAAAATAAATAAATTTTTAAAAATAGAATATTGTAAATAAATAAAAATAAAATAATAAAGTAAATAAAAATTACTACTAAATAATAAAATAAAAAAAAATAGAATTGAATTGAACAATAAAATTTTTTTCCATAGCCTATGAACTTTTTCATAGGTAACTGGTTTCTATGAATTTGTTTCATAGACTGTATGAAGGGCATCATTGGCTCACTTCTAATGATTTTTTTCATAGAATCAATGTACGTTTTCATAGACGTAATGAACAAAATTCTTTCAGTGTACCTCTAATTTTTTTTCTGTATTTCACACAAAAAAATGCTATAACTGGACACCTGTTGAATGTATGTGAACGAAACCTGAAACATAATGTTATTTTATCATTCCTAACTCTTAAAAAAAAATTGGGCAGAATCGCACAATGGGACGTGGCACCTGACATGTAAGCCAAAATTTTAAAATATTTTGAACATAAATTAGAAACATAAACATAAATTAGACTTTTTTATAAAAGGTACTTTTTATGAAAGGTACTTTTTATAAAAGGTACTTTTTATAAATGGTACTTTTTATGAAAGGTGCTTTTTATAAAAGGTACTTTTCATAAAAAGTACTTTTTATAAAAGGTACTTTTTATAAATGGTACTTTTTATGAAAGGTGCTTTTTATAAAAGGTACTTTTCATAAAAAGTACTTTTGATAAAAGGTACTTTTTATAAAAGGTACTTTTTATAAAAGGTACTTTTTATAAAAGGTACTTTTTATAAAAGGTACTTTTTATAAAAGGTACTTTTTATAAAAGGTACTTTTTATAAAAGGTACTTTTTATAAAAGGTACTTTTTATAAAAGGTACTTTTTATAAAAGGTACTTTTTATAAAAGGTACTTTTTATAAAAGGTACTTTTTATAAAAGGTACTTTTTATAAAAGGTACTTTTTATAAAAGGTACTTTTTATAAAAGGTACTTTTTATAAAAGATACTTTTTACAAAAGGTACTTTTTATAACAGGTGATTTTTATAAAAGGTACTTTTTATAAAAGGTACTTTTTATAAAATGCTATAACTGGACACCTGTTGAATGTATGTGAACGAAACCTGAAACATAATGTTATTTTATCATTCCTAACTCTTAAAAAAAAATTGGGCGGAATCGCACAATGGGACGTGGCACCTGACATGTAAGCCAAAATTTTAAAATATTTTGAACATAAATTAGAAACATAAACATAAATTAGACTTTTTTATAAAAGGTACTTTTTATAAAAGGTACTTTTTATAAAAGGTTCTTTTTATAAAAGGTACTTTTTATAAAAGGTACTTTTTATAAAAGGTACTTTTATAAAAGGTACTTTTTATAACAGGGTACTTTTATAAAAGGTACTTTTTATAGAAGGTCCTTTTTATAAAAGGTACTTTTTATAAACGGTACTTTTTATAAAAGGTAGTTTTTATGAAAGATACTTTTTATAAAATGTACTTATTAAAAAGGTTCTTTTTATAAAAGGTACATTTTATAAAAGGTACTTTTTATAAAAGGTACTTTTTTATAAAAGGTACTTTTTATAAAAGGTACTTTTTATGAAAGGTACTTTTTTAAAAGGTACTTTTTATAAAAGGCACTTTTTATAAAAGGTACTTTTTATAAAAGGTACTTTTTATAAAAGGTACTTTTTACAAAAGGTACTTTTTATTAAAGGTACTTTTTGAAAAAGGTACTTTTTACAAAAGGTACTTTTTATAAAAGGTACTTTTTGAAAAAGGTACTTTTTATAAAAGGTACTTTTTATAAAAGGTACTTTTTATAAAAGGTACTTTTTATAAAAGGTACTTTTTATAAAAGGTACTTTTTATAAAAGGTACTTTTTATAAAAGGTACTTTTTATAAAAGGTACTTTTATAAAAGGTACTTTTTATAAAAGGTACTTTTTATAAAAGGTACTTTTTATAAATGGTACTTTTTATAAAAGATACTTTTTATAAAAGGTACTTTTTATTAAAGGTACTTTTTATAAAAGGTACTTTTTATAAAAGGTACTTTTTATAAAATGTACTTTTTATAAAAGGTACTTTTTGTAAAAAGTACTTTTTATAAAAGGTACTTTTTATAAAAGGTACTTTTTATAAAAGGTACTTTTTATAAAAGGTACATTTTATAGAAGGTACTTTTTATAAAATGTACTTTTCGAAAACGGTACCAAAAGTACTTTTTTACCTATTTTACCCCTGTAAAATCAACATTGGCAAAACCCGGGCCTTAGTGAATCTTTTTTCCGGGAGGTGAACCGACATTGCAAATTTCAATTTTCTAGTACCATTATTTAAGGAAATATAAAATATAACAAAAGTAGATATTTTTACCCTATTAGAATCATCATTGGCAAAAACCCAGCCTTAGGGGATCTATATTCCGGGAGGTAAACATACAGTCTATGTGACAATTTTTTAAGGAAATATAAAAGGTACCAAAAGTACAGATTTTTACCCTTTTTACCCCCTTAGAATCAACATTGGCAATAATCCAGCCGTACTGGATTACTATATTCCAGGATGTGAACATACTGTCCAAATTTCAAGTTTCTATGACCATTATTTTAGGAGATATAAAAAGCACCAAAAGTACAGTTTTTTACCCTTTTTACCCCCTTAGAATCAACACTGGCAAAAATCCAGCCTTAATGGATCTATATTCCGAAAGGTGAACATACTGTCCAAATTTCAAGTCTCTATGATCATTATATCACGAGATTTAAAAAGTACCAAAAGTACAGTTTTTTACCCTCTTAGAATCAACATTGGCAAAACTCCAGCCATAGTGGATCTATATTGCGGTAGGCGAACCTACAGTCTAAATTTCAAGTCTCTAACTTCAGCAGTTTGGGCTGGGCGATGATGAATGAGTATGTCAGTCAGTCACATCACTCTTTTATATATCTGTGGCCGTACGAAAAAACTAGTTAACTCCATTTTTTGAAAGCAGGAGAAAAACACACTTTAAGTTTTTAACATATTTCACAAATTATTTATTATGAATATATGTTGCTATGCATGCGCATTAGACAAAACATTATTTTTAATAATATTAAAGATTTATGGTTCCATTGAACTCATTTTTGGACACTAAATCCGAAAATCGATGTCAGTTAACTTGTTTTTTCGAAAAATGGAGTTAACTAGTTTTTCCAAAAAAACTTTTTATTAATTCTTATATATTATGAAATTAAGGCAACTTTAGTAATCATATGAGGCAAAATATTAACTTTTTTGACTCAGCACGTTAATTAACCCACTTTTTACGAAAAAGTGGAGTTAACTAGTTTTTTCAAAAAAATTTTTTTTTTCTTTTTTCTTATGTATGTTTTTATACATAAAATTCCCAGCAAAACTTTTGTAATGAATGCTGATTATGTAACACATTACCAGGTAATGTATATCCCTTATTTGAAGCATTATTTTATGATGTCTTACCAAACATTTGTTCAACAACATATTATTTCAAGGTGAGAAATAATATTTTACTAATAACTTGTTACGTAATGCAGGAATATTGCATAAATTGTATTTAATATTTATTATTTCTAAACATTTAATCATAAGTGACTTATATTTGGTTACATTATGTATTATTTCAATATTTTAAATAATGCATTATTTGTAATTGAATACATAATGCTTTATAATAACATACTAACATAAAAAATAAATATTTTATATAAAAATGCATTAGTTTAAACTAGAGATGGGCTCATGACAGGAATTTTAAAATCACGCACACTCACGAGCCTTTTTTTCTACTCACACTCACTTGCAATCACGTGAGTAAATTCAATAACGTTACTTATTCACTGCTTGTAACACCTTATATATCATGTTCTCGTATGCTATATTATTTTATTTCTCGTAGCCTTAAAAATATCATATATTTTATACCTTATGCTTCTCGTATGCTTCGTTATAAACTTGATAAGTTACTTTATACCTTACTCGAATTCGTTGTCATAATTTGCATGCATTACTTCCTCATCTCATGCTAAAATCATTAATGGAACATGGTATAAAGTAACCCAGCAAATTTTTGCATTACTAGTAATGAGTATAGTAATTAGTAATAATTATTTGTATGTACTTACTCATTGCATGAAACACTACTTATTCTATAAAGGCCGTAAGACAAAAATAATAAGTGCCTACAAGCTTACGAGTAGGGAGATAAATAAATACTTACTTATAACGAGTAAAATAAGTACTTACTTGTAATGAATAAAATAAATAGTTGCAAACAGAATTTGAAATAACTATTTATCATTGGATTATTCGTTTTCGCGAAATTTTAAGTTAAAAAGGTAAAACAAATAATGTTTTTTCTGATTGGACTTAATTTCACAAGTTAACTAGCAAAAAAAGTATTTATTTTTAACATTCTCAATAATTTATTATTTATATTATTGCAAATAAGTACTTACATATTACAATATAAGCCACTAGTTGCTTTTTGGACTAAAGTAATACAGTGGGTAATGAGTAGTTGTTATAAGTAATGTAATTGGCAGTCATTACTTTTCACAACACATTACCTAGTTTTTGCTGGGAAGTTATCCTATATATAAATTATTAATAACTTAAAAACTATTACTTTAAGATATTTTGGCAGTCGTATTCTATGAATTAAGATCTGCAAAAAAAATTGTATACATTTTTTATATGCAATCTATGAATTCTCGGGAGTTAAAATTTTTAGGTTAAAAATTTGGACTCAAAGGACTCGTGACTCAAACTTGTTCTTTCAGCTTTTTCTCCCATAGTTTTCGAAAGAACATCGTTTTAAACTTTTAATTTTTATGTTTTTTAAGAAACTATGGAGTTATCTTGTTTTTTCAAAAAATGCATGGAGTTAACTAGTTTTTACATAAAAATTGGTATTTTCCAATATTTTGTTTTCCAAATAACTTGTAAATGAGAACATATATCAAAATTTCGATCTGACAGAGTGATAGTAAATGGAATGCACTTTCTATTTTTGGTGTTATCTCAATTTTCGCAAAAAGTGGAGTTAACTAGTTTTTTCGTACGGCCACAGATATATAGATTTTACGGATTTGGGCGATTTTTGCCATAAAGTTTATTTCTGTATTTTATTATTTAACAAAATTTATTTTTTTTAAATGAAAATATTTTTTTATTAAGAAATCTGAACAAAATTGAATTTTGGCGATATTTTACATCCGATTTTGCGACAAAGCCACAAAAGTCTGGGAACCCCGTTAATATGACGAAGCCAAAAAACTGACACACACACACTATGTACATAAAAATAACTAACAATGAGAACTTTTTAAGATATTTTTTTTATTACTATTTCTTAAAGAACTTTTTTAAATTAAATTTAGATATTGTTTTACATATTTTAAAGCTTTTTTGTAATTTTTTTTTTCCTTTTTCTCAGTTTTTTTTTTTCATTTCCGTTTTCTTTCTTATGTATCATACAAAATATGAGTTAATTTGGGGTTATGTTGAAAACATCTAAGAGTTTTTTCAGGAATTCACTCATAACTTTTAAAGTACTTAACCGATTTCAAAAAAAAAAATACATCAGTTTCTGCCTGGGAAAATTACGCAACTTTTGGTACCCCAAGCGTTTAAATCGGTTCCGGATTATTGCCAAAAACGTGATTTCAACAGACAGACGGACATCGCTAGATCGACTTAAAATCGATCAAGGATCATCCCTATTAGGGTGTTCAATTAATCGGTTTTTTTTATTGTTCGATTAAAGGATTAATCGAAATTTGGCATTTTTGACTTGTTCAATTAATCGAAAAAAAATTTTGAAATTGATCGATTAATCGAATAATTCCAAATACAGAAATTTTTTAAATTCCCGGCTAAAAATAAATGTGTATGTTCATATATGGCTATGTATTGATCTTTATATGATCATATATGACTTATACGGAAACATATATGTGACCATATATGCAAAAATCAATCCCATATATGAGGTCGTATGTAAACTATGTACCATATATGACATCATATATGATACCATATATGTATGTAAATTTGAATCAGAATTACAAAAAAAAAAAAATAAAAATTTACGAATAAAATTATATTTTATTACCATCGATTAACTTATATATGGGGCATTCCATGTGAAATCGGACACTTTGAAAAACTTTTTTTTTAGATTTTTTCAATTTGTTTACAGTTTTTAGTACCCTTTGAAAACTCCTTCGTGGTAAATTTTCAGATTTTTTTGATGGCCCGTTCAAAAGATATCGAATTTTTAAAAATTGGTAGTTTGTTCCTTTACTCAAACTTCTTTTAATCATAACTCCTTCAATAATGGTCCGAATTTCAAATTTTTTTTTTCAAAATTTTTGTTTTCTTACCTACTTTCTAAAAAAAAAATCCCAAAAAATTCTTAAAAGCGCTCTAGTATGCGATTTTTAAGTTTTAAAATTTAAATCTCAATTTTGAAAATGTTTGTACTCTTCGATTTTTTTGAAATTTTTTTGTGTAAATCTTCTATCAATTCTACAAATTTTTTGCCCAGGAAGATCGTGGGATAACGATTATTACTATTTTTTTAAATTTTTTGAAAAAATTTTATTGTAATTTTTCAATCTTAAAATCATTTCTACTGCTCCAATGGTGCGTCAAAGAGGGGTCCTTTATAAGACCGACCCCCATTAATTTTTACGTCTTAACATTTCTTTGGAACAAACTAATACCCTATCTCCAATTTCTAAGGGGGCTCCCACACAAAACGACATTTTTTAAAATTTGTTCCAACCGCTCTAACTGCCCTAATAGTGCCCTTAGAGCAACAAAATGTATGAACGACCCACAATATTTTTTTAGTTCAAACATTTTCTCTGAACACACCTACCCTCTATCTTTAACTGTTAAGGCGGTCCCTATACAATTTTTTTTATTTTTTGTAATTTTGATTTATTTAATCAGCTTCTACCGGTCCAATGGTGCGTCCGAGAGGGGTCATTAGTGAGACCGACCCCCATTTATTTTTACCCTACAACATTTTTACAAAACATACCTACGCCCTATCTCCACTCCCTAAGTAGGCTCCCATACAAAATTACATTTTTATAAAATTTGCTCCAACTGTTATTTGTATTGGAGCCTACTTAGGGAGTGAAGATAGGGCTTAGGTGTGTTTCACTTTGAGAATACCAAGTAAAAAAAAAATCGGGGGATACTTTCCCCCCATTTCTTTCACCCTTTGCCACGACCTTCAAATAAGGGGGGCACCAATTCCTTTTTTTGGAAAATTTTTTGGTTTTGGTATGTCTTGTAGAGCGTATTATAAGCTTTAAAACAAAAAAAATGGGCTCTGTAGCTACAAAAGCACTTATGATATTAAATTTTTAAGGTTAAAGAGTGTTGCGATTAGGAGATTTTTGGGGAAAATTATGAAAAATTTTGATTTTGAGCGATCCCATTGTTGTCCTAACATAAAAATTTTACAATATATTCTTTAGGACTTTCTCTATAAGATTATTAAGTAAAAAATAAATCGGGGGATACCATCCTCCCCATTTTCTCCTCCGTATATCACGACCTTAAAATAAGGGAGGTAACCCTTATTTTTTTCGAAAATTTTTTGGTTATGGTTGGTCTTGTAGAGCATATTATGGGCTTCAAAACAAACCAAAAATGGGCTTTCTAGCTATAATAGAACCAACGACATTAAGTTTTTACGGTGCATAGTGTCGTGACTGGGAGATTTTGGGGGAAATTTCGACCCTCCGTATGTTCGCCCTCTGTTCACTTAGAGGGCTGAAAATAAGTGTGCGTCAGTTTATCACTTAGGGTTACAACTAAACCAAATTTCATCAAAATCGGAGGGGGTCACAGAAATTTTTAGCTATTTTTGATTGATTTCACAAAGACTGACCCCACTACGATTTCAATATTAAAAACTTTTTACAAGTCCCTTAATTTCGCCATTTCAAATTGTATATAAAAGGATCGTATATGCAGTTTTGATACCGAGTTACGAGTTGAAGAAAGCTCTTTTACTTGAAAGAGAGAACATATGCGCCACCATAACGTTATCACTACGATTTCAACACTACAAACTATTTTGAAATCCCTTACTGTAGCAATAGCAAATTGGAAATGGAAAGAACATATATGCAGTTTGAAGGTCGAGTTACGAGTTACAGCAACGTTCAGCTCACTCAACTTGGGGGGGAAAATCATATGCACCACCATAACGTTATCACTACGATTTCAACACTACAAACTTTTGACATCCCTTACTGTCGGAAATGAAAAGAACGTAACCTCAGTTTTGATGTTAAGTTACGATTTGGGAAGGACAACGTTTTTACTAACAATCACTAGAAGACTGTCTGTCACCTTACCTACATGGAAAATATTGTCGGCCTGATGTAAGTATTAATAGTTAATTTATCCCTCTCCTTCAAATATCCTAACAAACATAACCCAGTAAGTTAATATACATACTACTAAATATATTGCTTTTAATTAGGGTTGCCATCCGTCCTCTTTTCCCCGGACACCGTCCTCTTTTTAAGGGCGTCCGAGGCAGTCCTACTTCTTTTTTAGAAAGTGTCCGGGGTTGTCCTACTTTTTGGACTTTTCCTCATAACTTTTTTTATTGCTTCTAACTTTTGAATTATTGGCTGTATTATCACCAATAAAACGCGAACAAAAATTATTAATACATATTCAATTCTTCATACATTGATAATTAGAAGAAGAAAATTGTACAATCTCTTAGTAAGATCACGATCGTGTTGGTTATTTGTTGATCGTGATCTTATTAAGACATTGTACAATTTTTTTCTTTTTGTGGAGTTGAATAAGTATTAATATTTTTGTATATATATTCGATTAGAGTTTTATTCTAGTTCGAGGCCCAAAAATATTTCTATTTATGATATTGTCATAATAGAGTATTTTTAATTTATAAATAAATAAATACATTTTATTTTTATGTACCTTTTGGTACTAAAAATAAAAAAACAACAATTAATATTTTTGTTTAAACTTTAGCGATGTATCACTGAAGTTCCCTTTGCTACTTGTAGTAAATGTTTTTTTTATTTGTTTAATAGTCTTGATAATGGAATCTGACAAATTTCGAAACACATGTTGACTAAGTCCCGCAAAAATTATCAACATTAATAAATTTAAAACAGACAATTTTTTTTTTTTTTTAAATTATTCTTTGAGAATATCATAGATCTAATTTGTAAAGGTCCTCGAAACTCACAAAATAATATTTTAAAGGTCGAAAAAAAAATACAATTTTTATTTCTTAAAAAAAATTTATCAGAATTTCAATTTATATTTTAAAAATTTCTTAAAACAAGTGTGTTTTAATTTTTATTAAATAATAAAAATTAGTTATTTATTCGACCTTTTAATTGTGCAATGAAAAAGAGTTTATTCTGATTCGAGGCCTTTTCATGTTCCCCATTATGAATTAACATAACAAGTACATTGCAATTTAGTAATATTTCTAAGAATTAGAAATATGAAACAAAAATTCAAACCTAACGGACATTTTTCAAGATTTGAAAAGTCCTACTAAGGGTTAAAAATGGGAAAAATACAACTCTGTTAAAAGTTAAGATGGATTAAGTTTCTGCCAAATGAATACAACACGAATTAATGGTGAATAGGGGTTATTCAACACAAAGAGGAGTAATTCCAATTCTTAATTTCTTCAAAAGTTTCATTTAAATGGCTAATTTTAATCTGACACACATTAAGTGTGTGGCAATCGAAGGAGTGCTGATGATGGAAGGGTGGCATCTTCCGAAAGCTGTCGACATCTCCACTTAGCCTGTGTTGTCACTTGATTTTTTTCAGATTTTCTCATTGTACAACAATTATTATTTCTCAGAAATAATTAATATGGACTTAAACCGAACTAAATGAAAAATTCAGTTATAAAATATACAGTCCAACAATATATAAACACAATTAATACACAACTCATAAGGTACATTGCAATTTAGTAATATTTCTAAGAATTAGAAATATGAAACAAAAATTCAAACCTAACGGACATTTTTCAAGATTTGAAAAGTCCTACTAAGGGTTAACAATGGGAAAAATACAACTCTGTTAAAAGTTAAGATGGATTAAGTTTCTGCCAAATGAATACAACACGAATTAATGGTGAATAGGGGTTATTCAACACAAAGAGGAGTAATTCCAATTCTTAATTTCTTCAAAAGTTTCATTTAAATGGCTAATTTTAATCTGACACACATTAAGTGTGTGGCAATCGAAGGAGTGCTGATGATGGAAGGGTGGCATCTTCCGAAAGCTGTCGACATCTCCACTTAGCCTGTGTTGTCACTTGATTTTTTTCAGATTTTCTCATTGTACAACAATTATTATTTCTCAGAAATAATTAATATGGACTTAAACCGAACTAAATGAAAAATTCAGTTATAAAATATACAGTCCAACAATATATAAACACAATTAATAACAAGTACTTATGATAACTCTACTTTCTTTATTGGGATATTCTCTCATTAAATACTCATAGAGTTTCTTGCTTTCAAAAATGTTTGGTAATTTACAGGAATGAATTGACGATCGTTTCGGGGGTTTTCCAATTCCCCCATCATCAGAATTCTTTAGAAAATTAGGTAATACTGTTAGCATGCAAACATCAAATATTCATAGAGATTATTTAGAGTATGAATATTTGATGTTTGCATGCTAACAGTATTACCTAATTTTCTAAAGAATTCTGATGATGGGGGAATTGGAACACCCCCGAAACGATCGTCAATTCATTCCTGAAAATTACCAAACATTTTTGAAAGCAAGAAACTCTATGAGTATTTTATGGGAGAATATATGTATTAAAAAAAATATGTAAAACTGTTTTAAATATTTTTGTTTGTACTAGTATAGTACAATTTCTTCGTCTTTCTCATTCCCATTGTGGATAGAGTCAAATATGTATTAATATTTTAGTTTGTGCGCAAACGATTTGTCATTAGACTCGTTTGCTACTTTGTAGTAAATCGTTTCTATTTTTGCTAAATAATCTTGACAATGGAATCTGACAAATTCCGAAACACGTGTCGATTAAGTCTTGCAAAAATGACCAACAAAAATAAATTTAAAACATAAAAATAATTTTCATGAAAATTATGCTATGAGAATATCATGGTTTTAATTAGTAAAGAAAATAATGACCTCGAGCCAGAATAATTATCCTCAAAATTTATTATTTCAAAAATTTATATTTTTATTTCAAAATTTTCCAAATGCCTTTCAAAAATCTTCAATTAATAAATGGGATTTTTTGAAAAACATATAGATAATAAAGTTATTTTGAAATGAAAATGAAAATTTTTGAGATACAAATTGAATTTTCTAATAAGCATTTAGAA
Organism: Pegoplata infirma; assembly: GCA_963921195.1. Lineage (NCBI taxonomy): Eukaryota > Metazoa > Arthropoda > Insecta > Diptera > Anthomyiidae > Pegoplata > Pegoplata infirma. Next base: position 139,888,844 of record OY992536.1, read on the forward strand.
AATTTTTAAATACAAATAGAAAATTCTGATATAAAATAAAAACTTTTGGAATTATGGGACATGTCACAGACTCAATTCCGTTCGGATTGGGAAAAAGTGGTTTGCTCGTAAAACACAAAAGGAATATTATAATTTTCGGAATGAAATCACTTTCAAAAATTTAAGTGGAATTGAATTGCATAAAAATGGTTTCATTCCGAAAAAAATATTCGCTTTGCGTTTTACGAGTAAATCACTTTTTCCAAATCCGAACGGAATTGAGTCTGTGACATGCCTCTATATATAGAAATTTTCGAAATATAATTGGAAATAATTGAGAATATTCTTTCTCAAAATATAATGGAAATTGTTTGAATTATAAGTGGAAATAATTTTTTTTTTTCCTAATACTAAAAATACATTTTATTTGCATATTGTATCGCGTTGTTGATTTTCTTTAAATTAATTTAAAACAAAAATGTCCTCTTTTTTGGGTCAAATGTCCTTCTTTTTTGAGGTTGATGTCCTCTTTTTCTCAAAAAGGAAATGGCAACCCTACTTTTAATAAAAGTTTTATGTACTCATTTGCTTATTATGAGTAAAAAATGTTTTTAGTAGTAGCAAGTTATTTTTTGCTGGAATAAAAAAGAAATGTGGAATTATTTTTAATATTTTTTCAGTTGAAATTCCGTAAAAAGTATTCGATGGTCTTAAGCATCCCATGGTCTTAACAAAATAAACTCTATTAACATGTATGTATCTAAGAAGTCAATATTTAAAGGCACATGATATCAGCGTTATCATTAAAACCCATCAGCACCAAATGCTATTGTTGGTAATACTTAAGGGCCTGTCACAGAGTCAATTCCGTTCCCAAGTGGTTTGAAAGTTTTCCTCTTAAAACGTAAAACAAAATAAAATCCACTCCTATGCAATTCAATCCCACTTTGATTTTTGAAAGTGGTTTCATTTCGAAAAAAATAATCGTTTTGCGTTTTACGAGTAAACCACTTATTACAATTCCAAACGGAATTAAGCCTGTGACATGCCATTTAATAAAAAAAAATTTCTAAAAATACCTTATATATTAATATTTAATATTTTTTTTTATAGATTTTGACTGTAAATATGCTAAAATGAGGTTTATACCATAACAAAAACTCAAAGTCTGAAGAAAATCTGAATTAACAATAAAACTAGAAAACAAGGAAATCATCCTTCCTTTAATAAGCCCTTTGCTCTCTTCTTGATAAATCCTGTAAATCTTTATGTTAAATTTTTTACTATCAAAATGTGTTTAAATATAAGTTAAATTATATATTTTTATATGGTCACCAAAAATGCAAACGGAGTAAGTAAAAAATCAAAATTATCAAACTAAAGGTTTTCATTGAAATATATGAAAAACACCATAATGAATAAAAAAATATTTTTTTATTTTTAATAATACTTATGTACACCATTTGCAATTCTGGTGAATACCCAGGCAGAAAAATACGAACGGGAAAGCGCTGGCAAAGTACCTTTTATGGTCGCTTGTGTGCTGGGAAAGCATTACAGTTTAGTACTCCCCCAGCGTCCAAAATGATAACCACGGTAAACGGTATGCCGTTGCTATTTTATAGCGCTTTAAAAGCACTTTAAAAACAAAAAATGTGGTACTATTATAGCACTTTTAGAACAAAAAAATGGGACGTATCAAAATTGTATAAGTCCATAAGACACAACTTTTTTGGTACTTATTTGAATAAAGAAATTTATTAAATTAGGATAAAAAATTTATTGACTAATTTATTAGAATTAAGAAATATGGTATTATTAGAACTAAGAAATATGGTATGGCACCGGCACGGTACAGTTTTTCCGATTGCTCTTCTTATTCGGCATTTCAGCCAGGGATGGCAAAGTTTAGCATTTATACCCTTTTTAAAATTACTTTGGACGAAGTCTTTGCGGTACACTTCCTGTCCGGGCTTAAATGTTACAAGTCGACTTCGTTTATTGTATGACCTGGCATTTTTCTCATAGGCATCATGAATTTTTTCATTCAGTTTTTCATGAATTAACTGCATTTGTGCGCTTTTAGGTAATATTTCAATTTCTCCATCTTCAATGGAACCAATTTTTTTTAGTATTTCATAGGCTTGTCCATGTTTTATCATTTTATAACCAGTAAGAGCAAAATAAGGAGATACACCAGTGGATGAATGCACAGTGGTTCTCAGAGAGCATTCAATCTTGGACAGATTTTCGTCCCACCTTGATTGATCTGACTTTAGATGACTCCTTATGCCACTAAGTATGCTCTGATTTACTCTCTCACTGGCGTTAGACTGTGGCGCGTAAATAGCTGTTCTCAGATGTCGTATTCCATAAAGTTTTAGTAAGTCTTGGAAGGATTCAGACGTAAATTGTTTTCCATTGTCTGAATGCAAAACTTCCGGGACTCCAAACTTATGGAAAACTTCATCAACGAGAAACTTATTTACCAGTTTTGTCGTTGCCTTAGTCATAGCCTTTAGTAATACAAATTTCGTTTTGTGGTCAAGCACTATAAAAATAAAAGTGTTACCAGACCTAGTGCGCGGGTAAGGACCGAGAAAATCGACATAAATTTTTTGGAAGGGTCGTTGCGTTACTACTTCTTGGCCCATAGGTGCTCTGAGAACTTGCTTTGGGTGCTTAGTTTCTTTACAGATACTACATTCATTTATAAAATTTTTAATTTGCTTTACCATACATGGCCAATAAAAGTATTCCCTGATATTATACAATGTTTTTGTAGTGCCGCCATGAGTGGTGTTATTTTCGTGTGACTTTTTAATAACATCATTTGTTAACCCTTCAGGTAACCATATTTTCCAGCACTCGTTTTCACTAGCTACAAAATCATCATTAAAAGTAACCCTTTTGTATACTACACCTTCACACACTTTTACATCAGGTAGTCTACCTTGATTTTGTGTTATCGTGTCAATTAGTGATAGATATTTGTCGTTTTTGAATTCTGCCGAATTAAAATCTAGAATATTAGGAAGTTCTTCTGCGATCTCTTCCATGTCTAGCCTCGACAACATATCTGGGACCACATTTTTGGTACCTTTTCTGTGCTCGATGGAAAATTTATAGCCTTGCAGCTTTAAACTCCACCGAGCCAGACGTCCGTTCAGGTCGTGTTGTCGCATCAACCATTGGAGGCTAGAATGGTCGGTAATCACAGAGAACTCCATTAATTCAATGTATTGACGAAATTTTTCTATCGCCAATACCACGGCCAGGCACTCTTTCTCTGTCGTCGAATAATTTTTCTGGGCAGTGCTTAATTTCCGAGAAAAATATTCGATTGGGTGCTCGCCTCCGTCATCGTCCTTTTGAAATAGAACGGCGCCAATGCCGACGTTCGAGGCGTCGCACTGGACAAAGAAAGGCCTATCAAAATCAGGGCTAGAAAGTACGGGACTTGAAACCAACCGAAGTTTCAACTCTTCGAACGATTTCATCGCTTCAGGTGTAAGCGTAAACTTAGCCGATTTTTTTAAGGTATCTGTCAAAGGGGCAGTAAGGGTAGAGAAATCTGAGATGAACCTACGGTACCATCCGACTGTACCTAGGAATTTTCTTACGTCACGCGGGTTTTTAGGGGGCTTGATGTTCATTATTGCATCCAATTTACTGCTATCTGGTTTTAATTTGCCTCCACCAACAAGGTATCCAAGGTATTTTAATTCCTTGTAGCAAAACTTGGATTTTTCCATGTTGATGGTAAGGCCAGCTGCAGTTAATTTTTCGCCAACTATTTTCAGCATCTGCATGTGTATTTCAAAACTTGGGGACACAACTAAAAGATCGTCCAAATATACAAATATACGGTCCTTCAACTCTGGAGGAATCAACTTGTCCATCATGCGGCAAAGACGCTGGGCAGCGTTGCACAATCCAAAGGGCATTACCTTAAATTGGTAATGTGGTCTCCCTTGGACTGTGAACGCTGTCTTCGGCCGGCTCGATTCCTCCAGAGGAATTTGCCAAAAGGCGTCTTTTAGTGTGTGTCCCCAAGTCTCGTGTGTGTCCCCAAGTCTCGCTAGAAGGCCGTCAATATTTGGGAGCGGGTAGGCGTCCTTTCTTGTGACCTTGTTCAACTCACGTGCGTCAAGGCACAAGCGGTTTTTGCCTGGTTTAATAACTAAAGTGGTCCTATTGTTCCACTCCGCATCTTTCGCAACTTCGATCACATCGAGTGACAACATTCGGTCCAGTTCATTATATATTAATTTTTGAACAGCAGGACTAACGGGAAAATATCTCATTTTTTTAGGAGTCGCATCTCCGGTGTCGATTACGTGCTTTTCTAAATGTGTCTTGCCAAGACCATGTTTTGTATAGCATCGAAATGCTAATTTAACATTTTCTAAAACAATGGTCTGTTCTGGCGACAATTTGTGCTCTTTACTCTCTTTTGCATCTGTTAATTCAATTTCGTTAACATAATTGTTTCCTACACAAATTTTTACTCCTAAACTCTGCCAAATATCATAGCCCAAAATGAGCTCTTGTCGTAAATTTGGTACTAAATAAAAAATAATGGATTGTTTTTGGTCACCACATTGGACCAAAAGTTTAACTTTTCCAACTATGCTATGGTCACTTCCGTCTGCCGTCTTTATGCTAGATTTATAGTCAATTAGGATCGCTTTCATTTGTTCAATTTTCTGAAAGCAGTTCTTGCCGAGACATCTAATGGAAGCGCCACTGTCCATTAACCCTCTAAAGTCTACACCATTAAGTTTAATATCCATATAGGGTATAATATCATGGTCAGCGTTTATAAGTGCAGATGCAATTTCTTTACGCTCTTTTTTTCGTCTAATGTACCCTTGTCTACCTTTTACAGTATTCTTGTTTAAGTCGGGGTTAAATTCATTAAAAATTTGTTCTCTTTTACGATTATATATTTCAAGTCTTTTTTCATACGGTATTATTTCTTTAACTTTCTTTTCTTTAACGAAATTGTGTGAATTATTTTTGTTATTAGAAATAAGAAATTTGTTTGGTACAACATTTGGAGGTTCTACTGTAGTTGTCTTTAAAATTGTTTTGTTATTGTTATTTTGTACCTGAATTGTAAATTTGTTATTTATTGAATCAGAAGGACAGTAAGTACTTGTTGAATTGGCCATGGAATTTTGAAATAATTTTGCTTTTGGTTCTATTGTAGTGTTTTTACTTAAATTATTGTAAATTTTTGCAAAAGAAATTTTTTCCGGATTTTTAGACACACTGTCGTTAAAATCTGAAATTTTTAAACCAGTATCGTCGTTGCTATCGTTTTTATCATTGGTGTTATCTACATTTTCTTTATGTGTATAACTATACTTTGTTTTAAATGGATTTCGGAAATTTTTACTTTCTTCGGAGAAGAGATTGAAAATCGAATTGCCGTTATTGAAAGTGATTTGAATGTTGTTGACAAATTAACAGCTGAAATTAATGCTTTAAGAAAAGAAATAGATGACATAAAAAAAGTAGATAAACAAACAAATAATACAGTCAAGGATATTTCATCAGACGCACTAATTTTTGGAATTAAATTTAATGAAAGCGAAAATCTTAAAAGCATTTTTAATCAAGTCTGTTTCTCAATTGACTTTTTGACACCTCAAATACGTGACATATTTCGAGTTCCACCTAAATCTGAGAAAAATAGGGATACAGCTGTAATTGTAAAATTTTACACACCTTTTGATAGAAATCGCACTCTAAAGGCTTTTTCTGAATTTCGTAAACGGACCAAGAGTACAGTATCCATGCGCTCAGCTGGTTTTGAGTGGGATACTACTTTCCGTATATATGAAAGTCTGGACATTAAAAATAGAAAAATTCTTCAAATTGCTTTAAAACATAAACTCGAGTCAAATCTCTGCAGTGTATTCTCAGTAAGAGGAAAAGTTTATGTCAGAGTCCAAAACAAATCTGATGCTATTCACGTTGCCAATGAAAAGGATCTGGAGGAGTTAATATCAAAATAAATAGAAACGAGCTAGCAACAACATTTTTTTTTTTTTTTATGATATTTATTTTATTTAATTATTTCTTTTTATTTTATTATATTTTTTTTTCATTATTATCATGGCAGGCTTTAACAGGAGTAATGGTGTTAATTTAAGAAACTCCACTTTACTAAATATATTGTGTAAACAGAGATGCGGACTGAACGTTGTGCATTTTAACGCAAGAAGCTTAAATGGTTTGAAACTTGATGATGTTAGAAACACCTTTGAAAACTCAAGAGTTGATGTGATTTGTGTCACTGAGACTTGGTTCAACAAGGATGTTTCTATATGTCATTACAGGATAAATGGGTATAATCTATATCACAATAGTAGGGGAGCGGATAGGAAGGGTGGTGGTGTTGCCGTATATTGTAAATCAAATCTCAGGTCAAAACTTGTTTCCAAATCAGAAAACTCTGATGTTGAATTCATTAATGTTGAAATATATGACAACGTGACTAGAATGTTAGTATCTTGTGTGTATAACCCCAGCAGGTATTTTAGCCTTGAACCATTCTTTACTAAATTTGACAGCTACATAATAGATTATGATTTTTATGTAACTTGTGGTGATTTTAATGTCAATTTATTATTGAATGATTCCTATAGCAGTGAATTGCATGATTTGGTGTGTTCTGTGGGATTATCATTTGTTAATTGCCAAATGCCGACTCGCTTTTCCCCTAACGACAATCCTAGTCTACTAGATTTGTTCTTATTGTCAGATATGAGATCTCTTCTCTTATTTGACCAAATGTCATTTGTATCTGATCATGACCTTTTATTTTGCTCTGTAAATGTAAACCTCAATAGAGATGAAACTCCACAGATAATAACTTATAGAGATTATAATTCAATTGACTACTCTGCACTGTTTTTTGATATTTCCAATCTCAATTTATCTGATTGTTGGTATGAGCCTACAGTGGATGGTAAACTTAATGTTTTTCTATCCTCAGTGCAAGATGTTTATAATCGGAATGTTCCCGTGCGTAGCTTTCAAATTAGGAACAGCTCATGTCCATGGTATACTTCGCATGTAAAGCAATCAATTCAGGAACGTAATAGGTGTTATAATGTATGGAAAAAGCGGCGTACTACTTTTAATCGTGTCCTGTATACAAGAGCTAGAAATCGTGCCAGTCTAGTAACCCGAGAAGCCAAGAAAACGTACTTTGCTCGGAAATTGAATACGTCCCTGACTTCTGGGCAGTTATGGAAGAATATTAGGAGTTTAGGTGTTCATTCTCGTCAAGTATCTAACTGCTGTTTAGATCCTAACGCGCTAATCGAATTTTTTTGTGGAGAAGGGATGGCAAACTCAGATTTACCTAGCCTCCAGCCTTCGGCTGTCTGTCGTAGTACCTTTCAGTTTTGTGCAGTTTCTGAAGTTGATGTATCTTTGGCTGTGATGAACATTAGATCAAATGCTGTAGGTGAGGATGGTGTTTGTATAAAATTTTTGAAAATAGTATTGCCATATTTAATTGGTCCTCTTACCCATATTTTTAATCATTGTATTACTACATCTACCTTTCCGAAACTATGGAAAGTTGGGAGGATTACACCGATAGCCAAAATAACTAATGCGTCTGTCCCTGAAGATTTTAGGCCGATTAGTATTCTTTCTGTTTTATCAAAAGTATTTGAGTGTTTGATGTCCCGTCAAATAACGGATTATCTTAGTGAGAATAATTTACTATCTCCGCTACAATCAGGGTTTCGATTGGGTCACAGCTGCTCAACTGCAGCGTTGAAGGTGCTCGATGACATTAGATCAGAGTATGACATGGGAAACTTGTCATTAATGTGCTTATTGGATTTTTCAAAAGCCTTTGATAAGGTGGATCACTCGATACTGTGTTGGAAACTAAGAAATTTGTTTGGGTTTGAACTAGCATCTGTTGGTCTTGTTAGGGATTACTTATCTGAGCGTCTTCAGAAGGTCATAGTTGATGGAAGAGAGTCTTATCTTAAAGAAGTAACTTCTGGTGTTCCGCAAGGTTCTGTACTTGGTCCTCTTTTATTTAGTATTTTTGTAAATGATGTGTTCAGTGTATGTAATTATGTTAAGATGCATGCATACGCAGATGACATTCAACTGTATATATCAAATCGGATTGGTCTTTTAGAAGATACGTGCTATAGACTAAACGAGGACTTAAGATCGATTAGCAGATGGGCTGAGGTAAATAATCTGACACTAAATCCCTGTAAATCTTTAGTTTTGCCTATCAGTAAGTATGAATATGATTTTATACATTTTCCTACAATAAGCCTGGGGAATACTTCTCTTAACTATGTTAAGAAAGCTAAATATTTAGGCTTTTATATAAACTCCTCGTTATCCTGTGGTGACCATATCAATAATGTGATTCGTAAAGTCTACCTGACATTACGTAATCTACGAATGTCGTCAAACTTTACACCGATTGAGTTAAAAAGGCGTCTTGTTGTCCAACTGATTCTTCCACTAATAACCTACTCTGCGGAGGTCTACAGTAAACTTGATTCGCACTCCCTTCATAAATTGGAGGTCTCTTTTAATAACGCAACTCGCTATGTCTATGGTCTGCGCCGTTTTAGTAGTATGACTACGTGGAGAACTATGATTCTTGGCTGTGACATTGTTAATTACCTTGACATGAGAAATTTGCTATTCTTACATAGACTTATATACCAAAAAACCCCACCCTACCTTTATGAGAAAATTACCTTTGGTCAATCAACAAGAAACATGACTCTAATTGTGCCCAGACATAATTTTTTAAACACTAGTAGACTTTTTTTCATTAACGCCATAAAACTCTGGAATGATTTGCCCAACGATACTAAATTCATTTCATCAAAAAATTTGTTTAAAAATGAACTCTTTTATCATCTGACAAATACAAATAGAAATGCATAAACTTAAACTTATATTTGTTTCGATAAATAAACTATTATGTTAAAAAATAAAAAAAAAAAAAAAAAAAAAAACTATATTATAAACTATAGCTTCTTTACTTTATTTTGTCTTGACTTAATATATTGTTATTGCAATCATTTTATATTTTAATTACTGTTTTATTATTATTGCTATTTTACTGCTTTTTTTTAATTATTTATTGTACTAATTAATTATGTCAATCTTTATGTAATACCCGTTGAACTATAAAAGAATTTATTCTTATTGTTCTAATAATGAAAAAACTAAATAAATCTAAATCTAAATCTATTTTCATCTGACGAGGTTTTTGCCCAATTGTAAAATACAGTCTCATCTCTATCAAAATGACGATCTACATATTTAATGAAAGGGTAAAAAAAAGAATTTTTATCTATGGTTACCGAACCATTTTCAAAAATTTTATCGTTTTGATTTTGATTTTGAAAATTTTTCTTACTTGCTAAATTGTTTTTATCTGAATTTTGAGAATCCCTATCATCTATATCGGATTGGCAACTCTGCTTTTTAGCTGTCAAAACGTGAAATACTTAAGCTGTGCTATTATTTCGTTTATTTTCCAAGTTAAATTAATAGTTACACGTTTTAAACCACTGAAATATAAACTATCGGTGAATTCTGCATACCAGTTTGTTGGAGTACAGTACAAATACAGCCAGTATTCAACATTTTTGATGGATTTTTTCAACTGAATTTGGTATAAGTATTTGATGATATTGTTGTAACTTGTGCTTTTTTTTGTTTGTAAATATCAGCTGTTTTTGATATTACTTAAAGATTGCCTCGTATTATATTTATATCACTGTATGCCTAAAAGTATGCCCTTACTTTTTTAAATACAATAATAACCAGTGTTTAAAAAGGCTAAAATAATAACCAGGGTTTAAAAAGCTACTTCCATAGTAAACTAAAAGCTACGAAAAGACTGTAGTTTTAGTAAAAAATACAAACAAAAAACTAATGAGTTTTAAGCGCCACAGAAATTTGTCATCACCGGAACAATTAATCAATAATAATAACAAGAAGCAATTAACGACTAATATTATGGATTATCAAACTACTCCTGATGTATTTTCTTGGGATAAGCTCTGCAACCTTTTAGATGCAAAATTGAAAGATGTCACCAGAAAGGAAGACCTTGTATCAATCAAAACAGAAATTGAGGAACTTAGAGAAGAAAACGTTAAACTAAGAAATGACATCAACAAACTTACAACTCGCCTTGAACATATTGATCGAAGGACTCGTTCAGCAAATATTGTTGTTAGTGGTTTAAATAGCAATAATAACAACGAAGCTAAAAATGAATTCACTAAATTATGCACCAACGTACTTAAGGTTAACATACATGTTATAAATGCGCGTAAATTGCCATCGAAAAATACATTTTTATTTACACTGGAAACAAATATGCAAGCTATCAATGTAATTGCTGCCAAGGGTAACTTGAATGATGGTTCGATTTTCATTCAAAAGGATTATACCAATGAAGAACAAAATGTGAGATATAATTTAAGGCAAATAAATAAAGCTGTTGCAAATCCTCAAAATAATTTGAAGGTCAGGATGGGTGAATTCTGTATTTTTATTAATAACAAAAGATACACTTGGTCCATGGGAAAAGCAGTTGCTAATTGTAATGATGATGCTGAGTTTTTAAGAAATTTATTGTCTGAAGCCAATTCCTCTATAGATGTCACAGTTCGAAATATGAACAATAATGTTGAAGACGTTGCTGCAACATCAACAAATGTCCCTGTACAATAGCAATACAACACATGCCGTTTAGTCTCATACAATGTAGCAAACCTTGCCAGTTCTCTTAGTTTAGGAAATTTTGTAACTTTTATAAATAAATTTGATATTTTCTTCCTTTTTGAAACTCATGTCATAGCTGAAAAACGACAACTTTTTACTACATACTTTCAAAATTATAAATTATATTGGATTGATGCAAAGAAACCCCATAATGCTGGTCGTGCTAGCGGTGGATGCTTGTATGGCTTCAAAAAGGAAATACAAAAAGCTTTTAAATTAAAATTTTCGATTCATGAAAATAATAACGTTTTACTAACAGCTAATCTTGATGGTAATTTGTTTTATTTTATACCCCGCTATTTAAACTGCACTAATTGGAACGTAGATTTTGAATCGTTTGAAAAGTTTTTACTAGAACTTTCTCCCACAAATTTTTGCATAGTTGGTGATTTGAATGCACGTATAGGTGATGAGCAAATTTTAGATCCTAACCTTCTACACAACCTTCCACATATTAATAAGATCAGACACTCGAAAGACACAACGTGTAATACAAAAGGAAGCCGGCTTATAGATCTAGTTGAAAACTTGGGAGGCATAGTACTTAATGGTAGGACAGTTGGTGACGAACGGGGTGAATATAGTTTTTGTGGCGGAAGTGGTAGCTCTGTTATAGACTACTGTATTGGTTCTCAGAGTTTTTTGACCTTCCTTGATGATTTTAGTATTGCTTGTAAACCTTACTCTGACCATATGCCGCTTGTACTTAAACTAATTGTTCCAATGTCTTACAATAGAGCTGCAGCCGATTCAGTACCTCAAAGAATACGATGGAACGATAAATTTGCGTTAAAGTACTCAGAAAATTTAACGATTCTTACTAGAAATACAAATTTTGCACCCAATATCTCTGTTGATGAAATGGTACTATCTGTTAAAAACAAAATCTTAAAAGCTAATGTTACTACCAACAATAAGTTTTGCTTTGAACCAAAACAAAAATGGTTCAATTGGAAATGTGCACGTTCTCGAAAAAATATGATGAAACTTCTTAACAAGTATAGAAAAAAGCATACAAATGCAAATAAGGCAAAGTATCTTTCTGCCAAAGCCAAATATCTGAGAATATGCAAAAATAGTAAACTTGAATTGTATGAAAAAAATCTAGAACAACTTAACTTTGTTAACTGCAGTAAAGCCTGGTGGAAACTGTCAAATGATATGAAAACACGAACGTGCATTACGAGGGGTGACTTAACATCAGAAGACTTTCATACACATTTTAGTACTATGCTCGAAAACACAGAACAAGCAAATTTATTACAATGGTGTATGCCTTGTTTTACTGATGCTTTTCTTGATTCACCAATTGAACTCTGTGAGCTCTCTTCAGTGCTACGTTCATTAAAACATAACAAAGCTCCAGGTTCTGGTGGCATCAGTTATGAATTTTACAGATATGCTCCCGTTTGTTTCGTAAACGAAATTCTTTGTCTGCTTAACCAAATTTTTTTAAAGGAAACCATACCAAGCAGCTTTAAAACGTCAATTCTGATTCCGCTTTTGAAGAAAGGAGATCCAAATAGCCCAACAAATTATCGTGGATTATCGTTAATTGACACATTGTGTAAAATTTTTAATAATATTCTCTTAAACCGTATAACTAATTGGATTAATGTCAACAACATATTAAACGAGTATCAGGCAGGCTTTAGAAAAAACTACTCTACAATTGATAACGTTTTTAATCTCGCTAATATTGTACATTTAAATAAGCTTAACGACAAAAACACATACGCTTTCTTTGTGGATTTTTCCTGCGCATTTGATATGATACCAAGGAATTCTCTTTTTTACAAATTATCCTGTATGGGGTTATCGTCAAAGATAATTCGCATCTTACAACTTTACTATGAAAATAACACAAGTCAAGTACTTTATGGTAACACATTTTCTGATCCGTTCAGTGTAGACAACGGTGTGAAGCAGGGATGTATACTTACAAGGGAAGTATCTCAACCCTTATGAACCGATTTGCCTGAAACTTGAAATATATATCAAAGAGACAATTCTAAGGTTGGGGTGTCTCGGCTTATCGGCCATATCGGGGATTTAGGGATTCAAAACATGGGTCAAAAAATGGCGAAAAAATCGTTTTTTGGATTTTTCAGCCATTTGTTTTTAAGAAACTATATGATGTTTTCATATGAGAATAAAGGTTTTTTTAATGCCTATCCAATGGTGGCATAACCTTGTAAAAATTCGGCTTCTTTAAATATTTTTTTCAGGAAAATGTGAAAATTTTGGGGGGTACTTATGTGAAGACATAGACCTACGATATCCATATGGATAAGAAATAATCTTTATTAAATTTAAGTCGACCCGTATTTTTGCCCTTGATGATATTCCTGTTAGTTCGGAAGTTATCAAAATTTTCCCGAAGGTCCAAATGGTTTCATAAGGGGACAACGAAATTTTTAAACACCGATATGGCCGATAAGCCGAGACACCCCAACCTTAAAATCGTCTCTTTAGTATATATTTTAAGTTTCAGGCAAATCGGTTCATAAGGGTTGAGATACTTCCCTTGTTAGTCCTATTTTGTTTGCTTTATACCTTAACGACCTGGCTGAAGCATTACCTGGTGGTGTAAATGTAGTACACCGAAAAAATTTCCCAGTTAGATAGTTACGAAATTTCTCAGTTGATTTGAAATAAATTTAAAATAACTGGGTTGGTTACGAACAACTGGGTTTTTAATTAATAAAAACAATCTATCAGTTACCCTGTAAATAAAATTTAATTTATTTGTTTACAAATTTCAAAAATCAACATCATTTTATAAAAATAGAAAAACCCAATCGGATATTAATTTTGTAATGGTAACTTTTATTTGATAATTTGTGTCTTCCTTTATTAAAAAAATAATTAATTATATATTTTCAGATAGAGTGTAAAGAGAAATATGATAGCAGCCAAAGGAGCTAGGAAGACGAGAATTTGGTGTCCTGGAAATGTGATGTATTTGTTCAAATTGTGGTTTTTTATGGTTGGTGCAGTGTAGTGTATGTAAATTAAATCTTAAAATAAAATACAAGTGTTAAAAATAAAAATCTTTTCTTTATTAACGAAATTAAAAAAAAAAAAAATTAGTCCCCATTGACAATTTATATTTTTTTACCAGTTATTTCCAACTATTTTCAACGATTTCACAAATTTAACTAATATGCTGTTGCCTGTAACTGGTTAAATTCAGTTAAATTCAAAATTATTTTTAAAATTAGTTACCATCAACCGAGTGAAAACAACTGGGGCTCAGTTAGGTGTATTTCAACTGGGACTTAGTTAAATTTTTAGTAGCTAGTAACTGGGAAATTTTTTGGGTGTAGATGAACCTATAAAAATTCTTCTATACGCTGATGACATTTTCATCTTATCTGATTCGCCAAATATTTTACAGAATATGATTGATAAACTTTATACGTATTGCAACATTTGGTCTCTAAAGGTAAATCTTGCTAAGTCTAAAATATTAATATTTCGCAGTGGAACAAGAATATCGAATAATCTGAAATGGAATTATGGTGAAGATGACATAGAAATCGTTAATAACTATAGATATTTGGGCATGGACCTTAATTTCAACTTGTCTTTCAAAAAACATATAGAAAATAAATTAACTACTTCTAAAATGGCGATTTCCTCAACATGGGCAAGATACATAAACCACCCCAAAATTTCAAACAGCAACAAACTAAAAATATTTAATGCAGCATCAAAATCTATTATGTTCTACGGAGCCCAAATCTGGGGTTTTAAAAAATATGATGATGTTGAAAAATTGTTCAGGTTTTTTATAAAAAAGATGCTTCTTTTACCAAGCAACACACCAAATTACATGCTTTATATTGAAACTGGCTTAAACTCTTTATACGTTAATACTTTAAAGCTCCACTTTGAGTACATTAATAAAGCACTGCACATGCCTAGTTGCAGATTGCCACGTATTTTAGCTGAAAAGGTAATAGCAAAAAAGACGTATTGGGCAGAGGAATGGATAACTTTATGTGGAAATATTAAATTTGTACCCGACAATGCTGAAAATCCTATATGTTTATACTCAAAACAAATTCTAGACCTTTTATCAACTAAGGAAAGAGAAGATCTATTGGTTAACGCAAGAAACTCTCAATTTCACGATTTATATTCGCAGGTTGATTATTGCATGAAACCCCTTTCTGCTTTAGATTTGTCTTCTCGAGCTGCAAGTTTAATAATAAGAGCAAGAGGTGGATTATTAGATATTAATGCCAGGGCCTTCAAAAGTTCATCAGTTGGCCTGTGCTCACTTTGTAACCTAGACGCTACAGAAAACACGCTACACCTAATTGGAATTTGTCCAATATACTACGAGTTCAGATTAAAATATTTTGGAAAAACTACTTTAGATTTGAATGAAGTTCTGAATATATTAAATGGTTTTGAATTTGAGTACTTTACATTGTATAAATATTTGGAAATTTGTCTTAAATACAGGAAACTAATATTAAATGAATTTGAATAAAATCTGTATATTAATGAATTTAATAACCTCTTTATTACAAATTGTATGTAAAAAAAAAAAAAAAAAAAAAAATCTAAGAAATTTAGAAACAACGTAAATAAATGAAATAAATCATAGCTTTATATATGCCAATCTGGCTCACAACTATCATGTTATGCCAAATATAGATAATATAGTAATATTTAATCTCTAAGATTGTAAATATGTAATATAAATATCTATTAAATAAATAATAAAAATAAAAAAAATCATCTATATCGTAATTTCTAATATACTCTAATACGTCTAGGTCGTTATCTGTTACACTGTCAGGTATGTCGTTCGCTTTTTCCTCAATTTTGTTTACTAGGTTTGGCTGGCTGTCGAACATGTGAGCCCAGTTCTCGCCATGTTCTTCGGGCTGTTTCCCTGACATCTTGGGCAGTTTGGGGAAATAACGCCGTCGAACCCACATTTATAGCAGAACGGGTTATCCTTTTCTCGCCTTTCGCCAGGACACTCTATGAACGTATGTCCGGATTGTTTACAGTTCCAGCAAACGAGCTGGGTAACTGGTTTAGTAGCTTGTCTATGTGCTTGTCTAAACGCTTCTACTGGAAAACTGTCATCTTCAGGTGACATCTCGTCATATTGCAATTCGTTTATACCCCGTCGATAAGGTTGGGTCGGGTGACGATGGGTGTTACGATTTGAAACATTACGTTCCGCAATACGGCATTCTTCAAACAGTTCTTCAATAGTGGTAGGGCTCTTTGCGTATACCATACCAAAGATTGACTCCTTTAGATTAAGTACGACATTATCTACAAACTCCTTTTCCTGTAATTTTACTTTCATTTGGTTGCGAAGTTTGACCATATCAGTAATAAATGCGTCTGATTGTTCCGAGGGTTGCTGTCTTCTATCCGTCATTTGCCTCTGGATCTCAAAATCACTATCAAAATTTCTAAATTTCTTTTTGAGATGATGTTTGAGGTGGCCCAATGTGCAGTTAGGGTTTTCTTGACGGAACTCCCAGAACCAATCGTTCGCTCTTCCAGACATCAAATGGTGGAATCCTTTCATAAAGGTGTCCCAAGGACATCCATTATCTATTCTGGAAAATTCGGCCCTAGAAATAAACATCTCTACGCTAAGAGTCTTATTATTGCCATCATACTTTATACCCCATTTAGCCATTTGTATAGGTAAATAGTTTTTATTAATAGCAGGTACGTAATGTGGTAGATAAGCATCTTGTGGTTCACCCTGTTGTATGTATGGCTGAGGGTATTGAAATTGATCTGGATATTGTTGTTGTTGAGGATATGGAAATTGATTTTGAAATTGTTGTTGAGGATATGGAAATTGATTTGGATATTGAAATTGGTTTTGATATTGTTGTTGTTGTGCTGCATAATTTTGTTCATTAAAGTTGTGTCTATTTTGTGATTCAAAGGTGTTGTTAAAATTGTTATGGCTATTTTCGTATGAAGTATTTCGGTCCGATCTAATTGACTCTCTGACCAACCGAGGAATCATTACTTGTAAGTTTTGCTCCATATGTCTCATTATGTTGGCTTGGGCTGCACCCACAGATGCGCTAACATAGTCTCTTAGACTTAAACCATCTGCGTTTATGGCCATCTCAGGGTTAACGTTCTCACTCAGAGTCGGTAACCGAGGATTTTGTCTAGCCATGTTATGTGCCCTTCTTATTTCCTGTGCTGTAAGGCTACTATATTGAGGAGAAGGTATAGTGCTTTGAGTCTCAGGTGACGAAGTCGTTTGCGGACCGTAACCTGGTGGGAATCTAAGGGACAATAACGGTGTTACTTGATTTGGTTGTAAAACCGTTCTGTTCAAATTAGAATTTGATTGTGGTGAGTCTGAAAAGGTCGTATTATTCGAAATAACTGATAGGTTTGGAGCAGGGTTATTCGTATTCTGAGATGTGCTTGGACCTGAGTCGTTGATGTTATTATCGTTTGTTGTATTAGTATTATTTGTGGGTATATTTATATTGTTACCAGAATTATATCTAGCAGCAATTCGACTTGACGATCTAGATGGTTTTGCTGACTGTACCATAATGTTTTAACGAATTTCTGTCTAACTAGTCTTTTGGATTAGCGCAAACCCAAATCTAGTTAAACTGAGTTTTTTAAAGTAACAGAAAAGGTAGATTTTACAAATCCAAAGATTAAGGTATCGAACCCACGTTTGTACTTTACAACTAAACAAGAAAAATGTAGGGTGAATTTGATTTTTTTTTTCTAAAAAAACGAAACTCTTTTCAAAACTTTTTGTTTCAAAATTTGTGTAAAAACAATTAGTTGTAAAATTTTTTTACAGTCAGGTAGACAATATGTGGCCTGTATATATATATTTTTTTTTTTTGAACCAACAAAATAAACGAAAATTTATGAATATAAGACAGGTAAAAAAAATTATTGAAATATGAATAGCAGAGTACAAACAAATTGAATGAATTTTAGGTAACAAATAATATTTGATAATTTTGTAAATTATAAACAAAAACTTTCTTTATGAAAATTTAAAAATCGATATAAAACGAAAGAAATTGCCTGTAGCAAAATATAACGTCTTTTTATATCTATGATTTAAACTTTAATTTACATCAGATAAAATTTTCAAACACTTTCAATGAATTGCGATTCAAAAATTGTGCTAATTTGATCGTTTTTATTTTTCAAACTAAAGGGTATTAAACCAGATGATGAATTAAAAAAAATTGTAAAGTTGTGTAGGGTGTATAAGAAAAATTACACTGGTAAACAGGTAGTTAATATTTTCATGAAAAAGAATATAATGACTTGTAAATTTAATTTTATAAGTTATGTAAACAAATTAAATTGTAAAAGATATTGTCCAGTCCGAGATTTGAAAATTTAAATTTTATATATAAAAAAAATTGACACTTGTAAAGTGGAGACAATTATTTTAAATAAACAAACTAAATATGTATTTTTTTTGTTAGTTTGTATACTAAATGTTTGTTATTTTTTTTAAAGACAACACTGTAATTTTATTAATGACAATGACTATACAAACAAAATGTTAAACACTTAAGACATTTTTTTTTTTTTAATGTTAATAAATAATTTTTTTGTTTTTTCAGAAAAAAATGTAACGATCTATATAATGGTTGAAATTCTGCAACGAAAAGTTTAAAAGTTGGCGTAAATGTTGAAAAATAAAAATCCTGAGAGTACGACAATCAATTTTATTTCTAATATTAAGTTTTTTCTAATATTTTTATTTAGAAAATTTAATATCCTTGAATATGTGAATTGTTGTAAAAAGTAATTTATTTAAATGTTTTACTAATAAAACTTTGTAAATTTTTAGATGTCACAATGGTGTAATCAAAATTTTGTTTTATTTTCTGTAGATAAAATTATCGGAAAAATTTAATATGTATAAAAAAATTAAAAAAAAGAGCTTTAGGCTTTAATGCTTAAAAATGTTTTTCCGGATATTGTTGCTACGCGGCATGGTACTGTTTGTGCCTTCCGGGACATCCAATATCGATAGAAAAACAAGTTCTTACATTTATAAGTTTGGTGGTGATAACTTGGAAAAATTCTTTCTGACATTGTTGCTACTCTGGCATGGTACTGTGTGTACCTTCCGGGACATCCAATGTTAATAGAAAGATTTTTTTTATTTTAAAATTTTGTACTAATACTTGAAGCTTTTCTAATACCGTTGCTACTCTGGCATGGTTCTGTTTGAACCTTCCGGGACATCCGATATTATAAGAAAATGTTTCCTGTATTATGACCATTTTTTTTCTGCCTAAACGTTGGGCGCCAAAATGTGACAAACCTTATTTGTGGGATTGTGGAAACGGCACTTAAGGCACAGACTAAATACAGACTCGACAGTAGAGTTTTATAAGAAAAAATGGGGAAAAACTAAGCGATTTTAGGAGTAAACACATCGGTTTTTAGTCCGGTTTACGCTAACATGGCAACACTTTCTACGAATTAGGAGTGAGTGAAACAACAAAAACCGATCTGGCATCCATTTTTCTTATGGCGCGTTATATCAGTTGTCTCTTTCTAACCTAATTCGTAGAATAATTTGAAAATATTAACCATATGGTTCAGAACTACTTTTTTGACACCTGTCACTTATGTCGAGTCTGTATTAGTCTGTGCTTAAGGTACATACAGACGACGCAATATTATGTACAATATTCAATTATATTGATGGTGTGTGGGTAAGATTGACCATTGTACAATCGTCAATATTACCCACACACCTTCAATAAAATTTAATATTGTACATAATATTGCGTCGTCTGTATGTACCTTTAGGTGTTGCTGCGGCTTAGCTCGCCAGAATGGGGGGTTCTTTTTCCACGTAGGGTTGCACATTTAAATTTGTTTCGTGCCGTTACATATATTTGAATTTAAATAAAAAAAGAAAGAAACCAAAAGAAAACCAAACGGTGAAGTTGAAAAGACAGACAAACTTAACTACAGACTACTTTTTGACTTGTTCAGGATTGTATTCTTCTCGTGGAGGTTACAGATGGAGTTAACCTCTCAGGTAGCCCACCCCTAATGACTTATTCAGTCATCCGTGGTACTTTTATTACCTGTAAAAAATATGTTTTAAAGTACCCCTAAAAATAACTTACCAAACCCTAAATATTCGTTACATCTTCAACAACTTAACTTCTCTACTCCATACACAAATGCATCTTGTTATTTTTAGTATAAATATTCATTTATTAATAGAAATATAAGGACATATAAAAAAAAATTAATATTAATAAACATCATATAACATTTCCAAAATAAAATCTTTATGTTGCAAAATAATATTATAAATTGATAATTAACAAAATGAAATCATAAAATAATATTTTAATATTATTTTATGATTTAGTAAATTTTTTCTTTTTTTATGTTTAATTAATACTTTTTTATATAATTTTTTTTTTTTGGGTAATTATTGATTATTTCATTATGGGGGTTGTTTTTAGATTATCATTACGGCCGAATTATTTTGTTATTGTTTTTATTAATTTATTTATTTGTTTTAATTTATTTTTAGTATAAGTTTTTTTTTTTTTTTATATAAATTATTAGCGGTTTTCACCCTTGATAGAAAACAAAAAAAGAATCCGAGAAATGAAGAAAACAAGAAAATGTTTGACAGCAATACATGTATTTTGTTGTTGTATCTGTCAAACATTTTCTTGTTTTCTTCATTTCTTCGATTCTTTTTATGTTTTCTATCAAGGGTGAGAACCGCTATTATGTATTAAAATTTTTAATAAGGCATGTTAAGGTAAGTATATATATATACCAGCGTTGGCTACCGTTACCCTTTCAATACCGTTACCGATTAAAAACCCTTTAATTTTGACTACCGTTACCGTTACCAATACCGAAATAAAAAAATTTCAATACCGTTACCGATAAAAAACCCTTACCTTTATTCGGATTTTTACCGGTATTGTATCGGTTTTGTTTCGGTTGTCATAAAATACAAATAAAACACAAAGTATAAAATAAAATATTTTTAATCTACTTAAAAAAAATATGTAGTATATATTTATTGCAAATGGCATTGTTATATAGACAAAAAACAATGAGGAAATCGGCCCAACCAATGATCACATTCGCAATTAACTAAATCTTGACAAAGAGTATGTGAAAATCGGTCGAACCAATCACATTCTCAATTTACCTAAAAAGTTCCGAAGAGAAAAGTGAGTGCCATTTTTTAGTGGGAAGATGAAAGAAGAGACAAAACTGAATTGTACCCAATTGCTTAAGTGTTGCCTGCGGTGTTGTGTTAAAAATAACAGAATTTTTTCTGTATTTTTACCGACTCTGTTTGCTGACTTTATTTTTTTTTGTTCAAACTTATCAGATTATTTTGTAATTTTACAAACATTTGTTGTTGTAAATTTTTTTAATATTTGTCTAATTTAAACGATTAAAACTAAAAAAAAATCAAATGTAAAAAAATCAGCTGATTATTTTGATAATTTTACAGAAATTTTTAGTTGTCCTGTTATTAAGAAAAATTTCTTTAAAAAAAATTTACTAATTTTTTTTTTAATTTTATTGAAAACAAACAGCATAACTAAGATATAATTGTCGCTTTAAAAAAATCGAAAATTTTCTTTCTGTAAAATTATTGTGTTGGTAATTTGTTTTGCTCTGTTTTTCCACCTGCCGATTTTTTTTAACACCGGGCTATACCTCCGCACTACGGCTTTCCTCTTCTTTTGCTCCCAGCAAATGTCCCTGTCAATATTTGTATTTTTTTGCTTGGTTAAATGTTCGTGGGTATAAAGGAGTCGGCAAAGTCGAACTAAACACAACTAATTCTACAGTAAAAGTTTGAGTAAGTGATTTCGTAACACAAATCTAATTACAATAGTACAGTACTTTTTTAGTATCTTCAAAGTACTAAAATTAGTAATATTAACTGGTTGTAAGTAATAATAGTAACAAATCGTAGTATTGAATACCAATTCCTGCACTAGATAATTTTGGACTAAAACACTAGAACGTTAGCTAAATTTTTAGAATTAAGTACCCACGTTTTTTTTTTGTGTATTACTAGTTTTTTTATCGCTTTTTTTGTAACAGTTAAAAAAAGTTAGACTTTTTTACTAAAAATAATACAATTTCGATGTTCAGGCTGTTTATCTGAAATCAGAAGATTTTTCTGCTAAAATCAGCTGATTTTTCTGTTTAAATCAGCAGATTTATCTGCTGCCTTGACAGATTTTTCTGCAGACTCTACCTTTATCCAGACAGAAATTTACCAAAACGAGTCAGCTAAAATCAGCACTTTTGTCAAATGGATCAGATTTTTTGCATGGCTCAAAATGCAGATTTTCCTGCTGATTGGACAGAGACATTTAATAAACACGTAAATAATCAAAAAAATATTTGTTGAATAACAATATTGCGTCAATAATTTAATTCTGAGTTAATTAATAGTATTAAATACTGCTAGTACTAAATTAAACAGTTTTTTTAATTTTATTAAATAAATTCTTGATTTTTTACGTGTTTTTAACAAATTTGTGACTTTTTAACACTGGGTAAATTTTATTCATAATACCGGTACGTACCGGTATCGATGTTTCGGTAACGGTTTGTCGTTACCGAAATAATCGAAAATACCGTTACCTTTACCGTTACCGTTATTCGTTTCGGTTGCCAACCCTAATATATACATTAAGTTAGGTTAGGTATACATAAATTTCTAGTATATAGTTTTTGAAAATTTTTTAGGTTAGGTATTAAATATTTTTAAGTATATAAGAAAAAATTTTTTTAAGTATTGATTTTAATTAGGTAAATACATATATATGTTTTAAATTTTCTTTAGTTCTCTCTTTTTTTTTTGTAAGATAAAAATTTTGATTAGAATTTTTTTGTTTTAAAAATTTTACGTTAAATTATTTTTTTTTTTTTTTTGTAAATTATTTTTCTCTTTTGGAAATTTTTAGACTTAATCAAAATTTTTTTCTTTTTTTTTGTTTGTTTTTGTAATTACATGTAACACAAAGATTACAAAACACGTTTAACAAATAGGTTTTTATGACCTCTAAAGGTCGCACAATGTCAAACCAAGATCAAATGGTGATTTTTAAATTTTTTGTTGGGCAAATCGTATTTTGGGAAATTAGTGAAGTCTGGTAAGGTCGTTTTTATGGTTTCCGTCTAGAACGGTGTTACCTGTTTTACGTAGGTGTTAATGTTAACAGAAAGGGTACTTGCCACGGCTAATGTAAATTCGGCTATAACCTCTGTTAATCCTCGGTTCTAACAGCACCCTGGCAGCAATGGCGATATGTTGGATTTTCCCAAAAGAGGGCAGGTGTAATTTAGATACGAAAAGGTTGTTGTCAACAATTTTGTTGGACCTGACGGTGTCGGCCTCGTGTGTTGCTTTTGGCAAGCTTCCTTAGTGGTATAAAAAAAATTAACTATATTAAAATACACTCCACAACCATTGATGCAGAAATATCGTGGCACATCATTAGGCTTTCAACAAATTAGGCATGGAACTTTTTGTGAATGGTTTTAATTTTTTTGTGGTTGGAAAAATTAAGGAAAATTTTGTAAAAAAAAACTGTTTAAGATAAAATTCATAGCAAAAAAATTGCACATATGAATGAATGGAGTTGGTATATGGGAACATAAGTTTCTTTAAAAATTTGCAAATTTAATTTTACTTTATATCAAATAAATAATTTAATTTGAATAATTAAATCATAAATTATTTTTCGAATAAACTTTATTTATCCACAAAGTAGTTTTGAAAAATTTTGAAATTATTATTTGACTGTACGTCATTTTGGAATCCACCATTTTATTTAAAAATATGGCGGCTTAGTTTCAGTAAATTAATTATGTATTGAAACAAATGCTTAATTTTCACGCGGTTTTCAAATTTTTGTGGGAACCAACAACAAAAAAAAACCAAAAAAAAAAAACACTGTGCTCAATTTGATGACATTTAAAATCGTGGTAAAAATTGCTTACCCCTTTCTGTTTTCTTTTTGTATTTTTTTTTTAAAAATTATATATTTATTTAAAACTTCACAGTTTTGGGAATTAATTAATAATTTTCCAAACTGTACAACACTATTTTATTTTTCCTTTTGTAATACGTTGTGAACTTTAGTAATTACACTTGAATTAATAGAAATCTTCACTCACGTGTCTGGCAGACGAATGAATTTACATTCCTCTTCGGTAGCCGTATAACACCTCTGTGTTGTTGCTACATTTTAAGATTGTGGCATCTCTTATGAACAGCTGACGTACAAGTGGCAGCATTGTGGTATAACACTTGCCAAATGTCAAACGTCAGTTTTTTTTTTCTTATCGAATTATACGCTTTGACAAATCAAAATAAACACTGTCCGGTAAAATTAAATTCATTTATGAAATAAAAAAAAAGGTGATTTTTATATTTGTTTGCCTGGTAAAAGCAGTCGTCACATCTGTTGACTCTGACTGTAGAAGTTGCTCTCGCACATTGTTGTCAGCAATTCCTCTTATGAATTGTGCACGTAAGAATAAATCGGCCACCGATGCTTTGCACGGGCATGATGACACAAATTCACATTCGCTAATATCAGCCCGAAGAGTTGCTACAAATTCCGAAATGGATTGCTTTTCCATTTGGTATTTCGAAAGAAATTGGTGTTGCACAACCAAGACATTTTTCTTAGGCGATAAATGTCCTTCCAAAAGTGTAAGCAACTCGTCGTATTTGATCTCATTAAGTGGTCTCGGTGAAGCCAATGCCGCCACTATGTTGAAATTCTTTGCACCTATAGAATTCAACAAAAGCTTCGCACAATATGCTTTATTATCGGCAATGCCTTTCATGTCAACATAATTCTTAAATCGTTGTATGTAATTTTTAAAATTCTCCTTGGTTATGTCGAACGTCTCAAAATTCGGTAAATTTACTGTAGCACCTTGCACGCCATTTTGTGTTGTATTTTGCATTGCATTTACTTCATGACGCTGTAACATCATTTGTTGCATTTGCGCCAACATGTTCTGTTGCTGTCTCAAAAATTGATCAAATTGTTGAGGATCCATTTTGTTTTATGGTTTTTGTAAATCAGCTTTTCCTCCAATTAATGTAATTGTTTATTGAAGAAATTTATCTTTTTACGCTCGTCGCCGATTTGTCGTGGCCACAGTAAATCAAACTCGTTTATTATTAACTTATTTATTAAAAAAGAATATTAATTACAGAGACAATTCATTACTGTATGTTTCACACGCAAAAAAAAAACTTGGGTGTGATTTCATAATAAAATGTTCCAATTTTACCAAGCAGATAGGGAGGAATCCCATTAAACAAGTTATTTTAATATTTTGCCAAAACGCTTAGGAACATCCCAGTACACAAAATTTTAACTACATTTGCACAAAAGTGCTTGGTAAATATTGTCATTCATGTCTGTCAAAAATCAAGTACATAAATGCTCAATAAAAATAATCCATTTTTTTTGTTTAAAAAATGAAAGAAATTTAGTATTATTTTTTTTTATTATATATTTATTTTAACTAAAATTAAATACAATTAAAAAAAAAACATAACACCTTTTTTCTCACTTACATCTCTTACTGGATGTTCCATCAGGAGTTGAATATAAAATGTATATCTAAAAAAAAAAGATAATTATTAAGTAATTTTGAAGCTAAACAAAAATTAATAATATATTATACTAACCTTTCGATTTGTTGAATACTTGGTGTCTTTTCAATATTTTATACAATTTTTTTTTTAATTTATGTTTTGTTAATGGGATAAACAAAATTAAAACAATTTTTTTGTTTATCCCAATTTAATATCCCAATTTGTTTATCCCAATTTAATATTATTAATTAATGATTCGTAACATGTCCATTTGGATGGACGCTTGAAAATGAGTTATTTGAACGAACAAGTTCAGTTGAGCTAGTTCACATGAACTGCAAATTTTTTCGTGCATGTATTAGGTCTCCTTTACACGCCCATGGGAAAAATTACCAAGTTTTAACAAAAATAAATCAATTCAATAAAGGGCAAAAATAAACAAGCTGTTTAACATAATGAGTAAAAGTGCTAGCAATATGCCAAGCAAGCTTGGTAATATTTGTAAACAACATAAATATAAAATTTTAGCATTGACAGAGGAAAACAAAACAAGACTTGCGAAAAATGTTAAAACTCTACACTCATAGAAATATCTTAGTAGAAAAATTAGTAAGCCCATTGTAGATCAAGTTTTACAGAATTTAACAAAAATCAATGTTGATATTACAAAATTCAATAGTTGAAAAATACATAGTTGGAAAAAATTGCATAAAACATAAGTACATGAAATGTGCAACACTGTTTTTGCTGATCGCCATTTGTAAATTTTTGTTGTCTTGTACAGAAGGGATGTTTCTCAAAAAAAAAAAACTTTTTTATAAAAAAATTAAAAGAAAATATTTGGTGAGTTATTAAATATATCTGTTATTTAATTCATTACTAAAGCATTTTTTTATTTTTTTTAGCAATTTGTGATTTGGAATCTTTCTAAAAACTCCAGAAGATAATCACGTAAAATGATTGCCGACAGCAAAACAACAGCGAAATACATCACAGTTTAAGGAAACAAAAAAATATCATCGAAAAACAAAATAAGTTTATGTGAAAATAATGAGTTAATGAAAACCACGAAAAAATATTGTGAAAATATTCAATTAAATAAAATAACATTTACAACACAAATAAGAATTTCATTTTAATAAATAAAATTGCATGAATATACAAAACAAAACGAGTATGATTAACAAAAATACGAATAGAACCAACAAAAATACGACTTAATCAGCTTTTACAAAAACTGACAACAATTAATGTTGAAATCAACATAAATATTTGTAGGGTCAAAATCAACAATGATTTCTGTTGAATTTACTACGATTTTCATTGGGAATACAATGATTTTTGGTTGAGTGTATCTAAAAAAAATATTATCAAGCATGATTGCATATTTTTACACACGGGATTTTTTTGCGTGTAAGGAGAAAGTAAAAAGCGAATGAATAATTATATACTAAAGGCCCAGGCACTTGAGCGCTACTGTAGCGGTGCTGTAGCGTGACGGGCTGTTGTATCGTTTTAAAGTATGGCTGCTACACCACCGTCACGTATTCGTTTAAGTACCTATTTCCATTTATTTTAATACAAGCTAACGTATCAGCTGACACGTCTCCGAACCGTATTCGCTCAAGTAATTATGCCTTAATGGTTACTATAATACCGAATACATTTTACCAAAGAGTTAAGAAGGGCTGCCAGCACTGATGCCAACTATTTTTAAAAAAATGTAGCTAGATCGGACAAAAAAATAGCTAGAAATAGCTAAATTTATAAACAGTTAAAAAATCTAGCTATTTTGTAGCTAGATTCTTATAAACAGTTAAAAAATCTAGCTATTTTATAGCTATATGTAGGATTTGTGCGTTTTAAAAGGATTTATTTGTTAAACTTTTTAATTTGATAATAAAATAAGTTAGTTTTGGTATTAAAAAGAATATTTTAATATATTTTTATTAAATTTTGCAAACAAAAAATTTCAAATAGTTATATTTTGCATCGCAAATATAATACATATCTGGAAACAAACAATTTGCCGGTTCTATTGTCGAGATGATAAATTTTATTGCGGCAATTATCGAATTCGTATCGCCGGCGATACACCCTTAGGAAGAAACTGTTACCCGACGGCAATACATCCCGGCGATACAGCAACAATTCGTCTTGGCGATAAATGGGCAATGTCGCCAAATAACACTGCGGAACACTAAAAAATAAACAAGAGTTACGACCATCATTTCAATATATTTCGGACATGCTGATTCGAATGGCATACTCCGTTTTTCGATGTATGGTACAGTTTTCTTGCAAAATGTCGTTAAAGATTTGCTGATTTCGAGCCAGTTTTTTAACAAAAAAATTTGCAAAGTTAATGATTTATAAAATTTATGGCATGGAAAACAAAAATATGACTTGTAGCAATATTTCTTATGCTAATTTGGTTTAAATCTTTTCATCTTAAGCCTTTAAATTCGCGAATTTCTTCATTTTTTGAGGTTTTCGCGAATTTAACCGCCAAATTGGTCTTTGATAAAAAACTTGCTTTTAGTGAATCAAAGAGGCACCCTTACAATACGAATAGTGGACAAAAAACTGCTGTTATATTGACCATCATGATGAAAATCGCGAAAAACCGTTTTTTTATATATGGCAGCATCACTTTACGAGATGATTTAAGGCTCCATCTTTTAGTATATAATGTGGTAACCTTAAACAACTAACTGACAAAAAATTTGGCCAAAAAAGTTTTCATTTGCGAAAGTTATCTTAACAAAAACTATTATTTTAGTGTTTGCCATACAATAATTACCGTTTTATTTGTTTTCGCACATTTAGTCAATAATTTGTAGATTAGAAACCGAATTAAAGTAAATAAAAAATATATAATAAAATTTTATTTGACATTCCAATTTTAAAAGTTACTACAGAGTTGTTTTTTACTTTAAATCTAGGGGAATTCTCTCTCGTCTAATCACGCCTTTAGAAGTTATAGCAAATATGTATCATAGAAAAACTCTGATATAATTGTTTGAAAAGTTGAAAAACAAGCAGATGTCGTACACACGTAAATAACACGTTAATAAAATGTCAAAATGAAAAAATTTACAATAAAACGGTTTTAAAAAACAATTTTTTTACAAATGTTGCGATTAAAAAAAAGTAGCTAGATTTGTAGCTAAGAGCTAAATGACTTTTTTGTCGCTAGATGCAAAAAAAAATAGCTAAATCTAGCTACAAAATAGCTAAGTTGGCAACAGTGGCTGCCAGATTATGATATAACAATCATAGATATCCCATCCGCTTTTAAGCTTAAACTGGGTTTTCGATTATACTTCCTACAATGGGCACCCGTGCCCATTATCCTAAACTATTATCGAGTATAAAAGAGGCTAAATCAAGTCAAGAATGGACAGAATTTTTTTATTTATTTTTTGCATTTTTTATTAATTTTGTGAGGATGTTTATTCTGGCTCGAGGTCATTATTTTCTTTACTAATTAAAACCATGATATTCTCATAGTATAATTTTCAAGAAAATTATTTTTTGTTTTAAATTTATTTATGTTGGTCATTTTTGCAAGACTTAATCGACACGTGTGGTATAATTTCATTCACAGCAACAAAAAACATATTGTTGTAGTCCAATGGACTATCGTATGTAAAATGTTTTAAATATTTTTTTTGGTTATTGACAATTGTTACTTACTAGCATAGTACAATTTCTTCGTCTTTCTAATTCACATTGTGGATAGAGTCGAATATGTATTAATGTTTTAGTTTGTGCAAAAACGATTTGTCATTAGACTCGTTTGCTACTTTGTAGTATATCGTTTCTATTTTTGCTAAATAATCTTGACAATGGAATCTTGACAAATTCCGAAACACGTGTCGATTAAGTCTTGCAAAAATGACCAACATAAATAAATTTAAAACAAAAAATAATTTTCTTGAAAATTATACTATGAGAATATCATGGTTTTAATTAGTAAAGAAAATAATGACCTCGAGCCAGAATAAACATCCTCACAAAATATAATATTTTAAAGGTCGAATAAAACAATTTTTATTTATTAATAAAAATTAATCAGAATTTGAACATAATGGTTGGCACGCCATAGTGATGAATAGCCCTAATAATGGTATAATTTCATTCACAGCAACAAAAAACATATTGTTGTAGTCCAATGGACTATCGTATGTAAAATGTTTTAAATATTTTTGTTGGTTATTGACAATTGTTACTTACTAGCATAGTACAATTTCTTCGTCTTTCTAATTCACATTGTGGATAGAGTCGAATATGTATTAATGTTTTAGTTTGTGCAAAAACGATTTGTCATTAGACTCGTTTGCTACTTTGTAGTATATCGTTTCTATTTTTGCTAAATAATCTTGACAATGGAATCTTGACAAATTCCGAAACACGTGTCGATTAAGTCTTGCAAAAATGACCAACATAAATAAATTTAAAACAAAAAATAATTTTCTTGAAAATTATACTATGAGAATATCATGGTTTTAATTAGTAAAGAAAATAATGACCTCGAGCCAGAATAAACATCCTCACAAAATATAATATTTTAAAGGTCGAATAAAACAATTTTTATTTATTAATAAAAATTAATCAGAATTTGAACATAATGGTTGGCACGCCATAGTGATGAATAGCCCTAATAATGGTATAATTTCATTCACAGCAACAAAAAACATATTGTTGTAGTCCAATGGACTATCGTATGTAAAATGTTTTAAATATTTTTGTTGGTTATTGACAATTGTTACTTACTAGCATAGTACAATTTCTTCGTCTTTCTAATTCACATTGTGGATAGAGTCGAATATGTATTAATGTTTTAGTTTGTGCAAAAACGATTTGTCATTAGACTCGTTTGCTACTTTGTAGTATATCGTTTCTATTTTTGCTAAATAATCTTGACAATGGAATCTTGACAAATTCCGAAACACGTGTCGATTAAGTCTTGCAAAAATGACCAACATAAATAAATTTAAAACAAAAAATAATTTTCTTGAAAATTATACTATGAGAATATCATGGTTTTAATTAGTAAAGAAAATAATGACCTCGAGCCAGAATAAACATCCTCACAAAATATAATATTTTAAAGGTCGAATAAAACAATTTTTATTTATTAATAAAAATTAATCAGAATTTTTTATTAATATTATTGTGTGGCCCTATGTTCCTCCATGGAACCCTAGGAATAAATATATATGGGGCATTCCATGTGAAATCGGACACTTTGAAAAACTTTTTAGATTTTCCCAATTTGTTTACAGTTTTTAGTATCCTTCGAAAACTCCTTCGTGGTAAACTTTCAGATTTTTTTGATGGCCCGTTCAAAAGATATCGAATTTTTAAAAATTGGTAGTTTGTTCCTTTACTCAAACTTCTTTTAATCATAACTTCTTCAATAATGGTCCAAATTTAAATTTTTTTTTTTCAAAATTTTTGTTTTTTACGTACTTTTAAAAAAAAAATCCAAAAAAATTCTTACAAGCGCTCTAGTATGCGATTTTTAAGTTTTAAAATTTAAATCTCATTTTTGAAAATGTTTGTACTCTTCGATTTTTTTGAATTTTTTTTGTGTAAAACTTCTATCAATTCTACAAATTTTTTGCCCAGGAGGATCGTGGGATAACGATTATTACTATTTATTAAAATTTTTTGAAAAAATTTTATTGTAATTTTCCAATCTTATAATCATTTCTACTGCTCCAATGGTGCATCATAGAGGGGTCCTTTATAAGACCGACCCCCATTAATTTTTACATCTTAACATTTCTTTGGAACAAACTTATACCCTATCTCCAATTTCTAAGGGGGCTCCCACACAAAACGACATTTTTAAAATTTGTTCCAACCGCTCTAACTGCCCTAATAGTGCCCTTAGAGCAATAAAATGTATGACCGACCCACAATATTTTTTTAGTCCAAACATTTTTTCTGAACACACCTACCCTCTATCTTTAACTGTTAAGGTGGTCCCCATACATTTTTTTTTATTTTTTGTAAATCTGTTTTATTTAATCAGCTTCTACCGGTCCAATGGTGCGTCCGAGAGGGGTCATTAGTGAGACCGACCCCCATTTATTTTTACCCTTCAACATTTTTTTAAAATATACCTACGCCCTATCTCAACTCCCTAAGTAGGCTCCCATACAAAATTACATTTTTATAAAATTTGCTCCAACTGTTATTTGTATGGGAGCCTACTTAGGGAGTGGAGATAGGGCGTAGGTATGTTTTGAAAAAATGTTGTAGGGTAAAAATAAATGGGGGTCGGTCTCACTAATGACCCCTCTCGGACGCACCATTGGGCCGGTAGAAGCTGATGAAATAAAACAAATTTACAAAAAATAAAAAAAATTGTATGGGGACCACCTTAACAGTTAAAGATAGAGGGTAGGTGAGTTCAGAGAAAGTGTTTGGACTAAAAAAATATTGTGGGTCGGTCATACATTTTGTTGCTCTAAGGGCACTATTAGGGCAGTTAGAGCGGTTGGAACAAATTTTAAAAAATGTCGTTTTGTGTGGGAGCCCCCCTAGAAATTGGAGATAGGGTATAAATTTGTTCCAAAGAAATGTTAAGACGCAAAAATTAATGGGGGTCAGTCTTATAAAGGACCCCTCTATGACGCACCATTGGAGCAGTAGAAATGATTTTAATATTGGAAAATTACAATAAAATTTTTTCAAAAAATTTTAAAAAATAGTAATAATCGTTATCCCACGATCTTCCTGGGCAAAAAATTTGTAGAATTGATAGAAGTTTTACACAAAAAAATTTCAAAAAAATCGAGGAGTACAAACATTTTCAAAAATGAGATTTAAATTTTAAAACTTAAAAATCGCATACTAGAGCGCTTTTAAGAATTTTTTGGGATTTTTTTTAAAAAAGTAGGTAAAAAAACAAAAATTTAAAAAAAAAAATTTGAAATTTGGACCATTATTGAAGAAGTTATGATTAAAAGAAATTTGAGTAAAGGAACAAACTACCAATTTTTAAAAATTCGATATCTATTGAACGGGACATCAAAAAAATCTGAAAATTTACCACAAAGGAGTAAACAAATTGGGAAAATCTAAAAAAAAAGTTTTTCAAAGTGTCCGATTTCACATGGAATGCCCCATATATATATTTAAGAGCTTAAAGGTTAACAAAATTGAAAATAACTTTTAATTCATTTAAAGCATTTCGTCCCTATTATTTTTTCCAGGTAAATTCAATACTTTTCTTACTATTCTGCCAATAAAAATTTAAATTAAAACAGAATCGTGAAAAGCTATACAATTAAATCCCGTTAAATTACTGATAATTTTTCAGTTCAAGCGAAAAAAAATGAGACATCTACGAAAAAGTTTATAACAATTAATTAAATTTAAGCTCGTCGTCCATATTATTTTTTCCAACACTGTATAAGAAAAAAAAATTTACCCGTGTAATTGCAAAAAGATCTTAAATCGAAAAAGGGGCCCCTGCACGATAACCCTTTTCAAAAGAATACTTATGTGTGAAAAGAATGAATTTCAGGTATATTTTGTTACAAATGTTAAGTATCATCTTTCTGCAATTAAAAAATATCTCCCCTTGACCACCGCAATTTATATGTGAATTAAATGCAATGTGCATCAGCACAGAAATTGTTTCAAGCATAAAATACAGGCTTTTATGGAATAACGGAACATTAAAATTTTTTTTTACAATATTTTTTGAGATCTGCCGGTGCTAATTTCACTAAAAAAGGACCTTTTCCAAAAACGGAAAAATAAAAAAAATAAAAATAAAATCAAGGAAATTTTTATTTTTTATACCCTCCAAAATATAAATATATAAAAAAAATGTCAGGGATTTTTAAATTTTTCCTGCGCGCGATGAATGATGTCAAATAGATTTATTATGATTTTTGCACTTCTTATCCTTCTTCTTTTTTCCACAATGGATCATTATAGGCTTAAAGGTACCTACAGACGACGCAATATTATGTACAATATGCAATTATATTGATCGTGTGTGGGTAAGATTGACGATTGTACAATGGTCAATCTAACCCACACCATTGGGGTGAAACGAATAAGTTTCTCCCATGTGTATGTATTAGTGGCAGCACGCGCATGTAACTTTTGACATTTCATACAAAACATAAACAAACAACGAAAATACAGATGTAAAAGCTCACACGTACAGGCACACGTATTCTAGGCAGAGAAGTAAATTTAGTAGTATTTTGTATGCGTCCATATTGAAAGTACCAAAATAAGCACTCGTGTTGCATGTCTATATGGTCTGTGACCACACACAGTCAATGATGGCGTTCAGCAGAGAAAGCTGCTACTCAACTGCTCCACAACATTCTGCTGAACGGTTTGATTTTTGACATTTCAGCCAACATGTTGAGTGAGCGCTGCTCATCACTAGTAGCGTAATAAATTTATGCTACATTTGATCACAAACTGATACATAAGCTGTTTTATTGAATTTTTTTTTTTTTTTTTGACGTTATGCAAGGAAATAAACAAAAAGAATTATAAAAAAGTATATTCCACAGAAAAAATAAATTAAAATATAACAAAATAAAAAATTATTCCAAAATTTTTAAACATTTATAAAAAAATGCGTTCAGCAGAGTTAACTAATCAAAACGTGCTACAACTCAACTGTTGAGTAGCAGGTTTCTCTGCAGAACGCGCCCAATATGATGGCATATTGTAAATAATATTGCGTCGTCTGTATGTAACTTAACTCTACAATTTCATCATTGACGGTATTCACATCAAAACTTTTTACTCTTGCAAATTGCTAAATGCAACATTTATTACAACAATAACACATGCAATTATTTTGTGTTTTTCTATCCTCCAACCAGTGACGGTCCGTGAAGTTGTCAGTGGGTGTTCTCTAATTTTTAAAATCAACAAATTAACATATACAATTCATGTTTCCTGGACCAAACGTGTTCTCGAGATAGAAAATGATCCGATCTTATTAGTTTTGTATATTTTTAAGTGAGATGCACCCCAAATTCTATTTTGTGGTCATTTTGTTGCCTCACCACATCGACAATTAACAAAAAGCATTATTTTGCAAATAAAAGGAGCGTACAATTGAATTTTGGCTGCATGTCAATTAAAAATAATAAAATTTAGACTTTGTCTATCACGGGAACGTGTTACGTACAGAAAAACATACATTATATACATACATTATATACGATCTCAAATTAAAAAGAAAACAGTGACAAAAGTCAACAAACTTTGTTTTTGCTTAGTTTGAAAATGTTTATTTTCATTTTTAAAATGGACGAATAAAAACTAACATTTTAAAATCAAAGTTGCTTCATTTTTAGTTTAAAATTGAGAAATTTTTGATTTAAGGTTGACATAACTTTATTTTTATGTTGTTCGCCCTAGTAAAAATGGTTTTGTATATATCCATGTATAAATTGATACAAATATATCTAATTTTACATAAAATGATCTAATTATATAAAATTATATAAAAAATTTCTCAGATAAGACCAAAATTCGTATCAAATTTTATAAAATTTTATCGGGAGTTATATCAAATTTTATATAATTTGATACGAAATTTGGTCTTATCTGATTGATTTTTTATATAATTAAATATAATAAGATCTCAGTATATATAAAAAGATATATTTGTATAAATTTATACATGGCTATATACGAAATGATTTTTACTAGGGTCCATTTTATTTTATTAATTAAAACAATTTTTTTTTAATTTTTAAACTAAACAATTTATTTAAAATTATATGCAGTTTTGTATAAGATTTTTGATTTGTTTTTTATGTGCAAACCAGTCAATGTAGCCTAGTAAAATGATAAACTCTATAATCAGACTATATTGACTGTGGTAAAAACTTATATAATTTACAAATTTCACTATTATACTTAACTTCTTAAACTTAATTATTTTATTATTATCCTCTCCGGAAATTGAATTGCAAAGTTCATTTTATAATATCATCAATTATTTTTTCCACGACAACGCCCTTAACCAAAGTAGACCCTAAACCAAAGAAGAACAAAAAATCGTGTTAGAAATAAAAAAAAAATCTATTAAACTTTACAACTTACCATATAAGAGATATATATATATATATAATATATATATTATATATCTTAGGGATTATTCCTTTTTAACAAAAATTTCCATTATTTTTTTGCAAAAATTACGCCATGACGCAATACATTTTTTTAAAATGAACATGTTTAAATTGAAAATGTTTTCATCTTTTTTTTTTTTTTTATTATTCAAGGGGTGATCTAGCCCTAACGGCCGGCACTGCGACCCTTATGGGTCTTTTGTGCCAAGATCCATTAATCTAATTCAAACTCTGTTCAATGTTCCTAATGAACATTATAACAGAGGATGGAGAAGCTAGCTTTATATCCGCAGAATTAAGCAATTCTTTGTATAAAAACCGTTTTCTGATCCTACATATTGCGACGCACTCACATAATATGTGTTGCGTTGTTTCCACTTCCTCAAGACAAAGTCGACACAAAGACGATGCACAAAGGTTTAAATTATGCAAGTGATAATTTACCTTATAATGCCCGGTGAGAAAACCTGTCAGTAACCTAATGTCACCTTTGGTGTGATTAAGTATACTTCCATATGATAATGGCGCGATTAGTGCTTTGGATTGGCGTAGACCTCCTGAATTTTCCCACAAGTTTAAGAAGTCGGTTCTTTCCAAACCCTTAATCATGTTCGAGAAGGTGGACCAGTTTACCCCACAATAGGGTTCGGGTCCGGTCATAGGAGTAGCGGAGGCATTTCTAGCAAGCTCATCCGCTATTTCATTACCCTCAAAACCTCTATGACCAGGGATCCAAAATAGAGTAATTTTGTTTCTCCCGGCCAGCTGTTGAAGGGTATCAAAACATTCCAGTGTCAATTTGGATTTAAATTCCCAAGAAGACAACGCCTGAAGTGCTGCCTGGCTATCAGAGAAGATTGAAATATGAGTACCCTTCATACCCTTTGCAATATTAACTCTAGCGCATATTGCAATAGCCTAAATTTCAGCCTGAAAAACTGTAGGCCACCTACCCATTGGTTCGGAGATCCGCGTGTTTGGACCGTAGACACCAGCGCCAACTCCAGAGGACATTTTGGATCCGTCAGTATACCAGTTTAGGCTTCTAGTATCCACGTATGGACCACCTTCATCCCACTCTGGTCTACTCGGTATCACGATCTCAAATTTCCTTCCAAAGCGAAGCACAGTGTTTATTCTATCCGTCGGCATATCTAGATTTTCCCTAATTCCTATTGAAGAAAGAATATTGGAGTGGCCGTTCGAGTTGCGAGGGTCAGAGTAATCGATATTCATTCTACGCGCAGCCATAGCTGCCGTAGATCTAATAAAGATGTCGAGAGGTGTGAGACCCAAAATGGCTTCTTGGGCCAAAGTTGGGCAGGTTTTCATAGCACCCGTGATTAGAGTACAAGCCAGACGCTGTACCTTGCCTAGCCTTACGGTGGCATCCCTCTGCATAGTCTTCGGCCACCATACTATTGCAGCGTACGTCATGATCGGTCTTACAATCATCTTGTAGATCCACATGACCATTTTGGGGCTCAATCCCCAGGTCCTACCAACAATCCTATTCGCTGCCCATAATGCCGCAATAGCCTTTTTGATAGTGCCGTCTAAATGTGAATTCCAAGTAAGTTTCGTATCTAAGATAACTCCTAAATATTTAACCTCCTTAGAGAGTTGGATAATAGTATTCCCTACGGAAATTATACCTAAATTGAGATTTCTTCTCCTAGTAAACGGGACTATAATAGTCTTGTTAGGGTTAATGGAAAGACCCTGTTCAGTGCACCAGCCCATTATCAAACGTAGAGCGTTGCACATAATATCCGAGATGATATTGTCGAATTTACCAGTTACTATAACTACTAAATCGTCCGCGTAACCGATTGCTTGATAACCCATATTATCTAGCCTCTGAAGCAAGTCATCTATCACCAGGGACCATAGTAGTGGAGATAGGACGCCGCCCTGAGGACAGCCTTTAACGGCATTCACTGTGACTCGAGTGCAACC
This sequence comes from Pegoplata infirma, assembly GCA_963921195.1. NCBI lineage: Eukaryota > Metazoa > Arthropoda > Insecta > Diptera > Anthomyiidae > Pegoplata > Pegoplata infirma. The sequence continues at coordinate 139,926,398 of OY992536.1, forward strand.
CATAGATGCGGTTATTTCCCTGCTCTCTAGCATGTTCTTAATCCATCTACATGTACCCTGATCTACACCTCTACACCAAAGTGCAGATTCAATGGAGTCATAACCAGTATTATCAAAGGCTCCCTCAATATCCAAAAAGGCACAAAGAGCTATTTCCTTGTCCTTATGGGCTTTTTCTATAACTGTCACCAGATGATGTAAAGACGAATCAGTAGATTTGCCTTTTGCATATGCATACTGATTCCTGTGTAAAGGATATTGGTCCAAGTACGTGGATCTTAAGTGAAGATCCAGTAATCTTTCCATAGTCTTCAGTAGGAAGGATGTAAGACTTATGGGTCTATACGATTTTGGCAATTCAGCCGGTCTATTTCCAGCCTTAGGTATAAATACAACATTTACCTTCCTCCAAAGAGAAGGGATGTGTCCAAATATAAAGCTAGATCTAAAAACAGATACTAATGTATCCAAAAGAAAGTCTAACCCATTCTGCAAAGTCCCCCCCAGGGGACTTAAACGGATCAAAGGACTTAATGGCCCATCTAACCTTATCCGGGTCGAAGATGACGCCTGAAAGATTAGATGTTCTCCTACAAAATCTTATGGGGTCGTGTATAATATTATTTCCTGAAGGATCACAAATGATCGAATCAGGAAAGTGAATTTGTAATAACAACTCCAAAGTCTCCTTTCGGTCCTTGGTATAGATACCGTTATTTCCCCTTAAGAGACCCATCTCGTTCGTAGAGGATTTCACTAACGTTTTATGTAGTCTTGCGACTGTAGGAGTATCTTCTATGCTTTCACAGAATTTCCTCCAAGATGCCCTTTTGGATCTTCTAATTTCCTTGTTGTACTCAGTCAGTGAACTTCTATAAGTATCCCAGGGAGAAAATTAATGTGTTTATCTATTAAGATCGCCGTTCTTGGCGGAACATCGATACAATCGCTACGATGATAAATCAATTTACCTGATTCATGTTGAAGGCCCATTATCTTACCCTTGACAGCCCATGGTTCCTGGAGTAGAGCCATGGCTATCTGTTCGCAGGCGAAGGTCTTGCACAATGTAGCCGACGCTCCTTTAGCGTGGTGCAAGTTCGCCTGCAGCACCTTAAGGGTGCTCATCATCCTGGAAAATCGGATTTGGAGATTGCCGCTAACTTTTGTAACCGCGCTCTCCGTGGCCCCTTTTGTTTATGGTTGTTCTGTGGGGGGCGTTCCTTTTGGAGCTTTTTAGCTTCTACCGGTGGTAGCGTAGATTTTTGTTGAGCAGCACGACTGGTGGAAGGACTCTCGTCCATTGGAGCAACTACTGCTTTGCCGCCATCTTCTGCGTTAACAACGTTTGGCTTTGTAATCTTGCCGATTGCTGGTTTTTTCTGTGGTACGGAATCACGGTTGACATCCTTCAACATCAATTTGACTCGACCGTACCGGTATGCAATTTTACCATTTAGCTCACATAGCTTAGTCCAAGACAGGTCATCGACCGCGAAAAGAAGTTGGAGAAGTTGACCCTCATTGGTCCTCTTCACCACCTTCCAGTCTTTGGCCCTAATGCCGTTTTGAACTGCTATCGTTGCAAGAACCTTCTCATTTGAAAAATCCACGATGTGAGGGAAGTTTTCATCTTAAAATTTGACACATGATTTCGAAATGTCAATTCACAAATAAAATTAAAATTGTTTAACATCATATTGAAAATGAAACAATATTGTTTTCAAAATGAAAATTTGAATTGACAATAATTCAAATTTGTAACGATTTTTTACGACAGCATAATAAATTTAAGATTATTCATTTTAAAATTGAGAGGTTAAAAACTTTGAAACAAAAATATTTATTTTTAAATCAACATACTTCAGTATAAATAATAAAATTTTTCGAAAATAATGTAGTATTTTTAAATCAAAAATGAAAATTTTTGATTTAAGTATGCTTTTTTCCCTCAGTGTATGCGTTTCTGCAGTTTTTTTTTTTTAAATAATTTTAAAATGTATTCTAAAGACTATGCAATAGAAATCTGATCCACAAAATGTTCCTGGGTTATTAACCCAATCTGAAAAAAAGCTCAACTCAACCATAAAAAAAAAATAAAAACAAGTGAGAGTGTTACATTCGGCTGTGACTAATCTTTTATACCCTCCAAAATGTAAAAAACAATTTAAAAAAATCCAGGGTCGTCTTTTTTTTTTTGGGGGGGGGTTGGTGGGAGACGTTCATCTGAGATACGAATGTTGCATTTGCTTAGCAAAAGTAAAAAAAAAACTGCAAAAATGCTATTTTTCTTTTGTTGGTTTAGTTCTCCAAGGGGGAAATTTTTTCACGTTGGTCCGATTTTGCCCATTTCCCAACTAAACCTGCCTAGGAATATAAGACATATTTGTGCCAAACTTCGGAAGTCTAGCTCTTTTATTTTGGACTGTATCGTGTCCTCTACAGACGGACGGACGGACGGACATTGCTAGAATATCTTAGAATCGATCACTGATCAATAATATATATACTTTATTTGGTCCTAGACTGATATTTCGATGCGTTACACACGGAATGACAAAGTGAGTATACCACCCATAGAAAAAATAGAAGTGTAACAGAGTCGTATTTCGCTTGAATGAGTATTAGTGACAGCACATTATGTAACTTTTGACGTTTAATAAAAACAATGCAACATAAAGGAGAACAACAACAAAGCAAACAACAAAAGAGAAAAAAGTTTTTAAACTATCAATAGTGCGTATTATCTTTATAAAAATTTTGAATAAATGAAAAATATTTGCTTTCTCACTAAGTTGAGATTATTTAGAGTATGAATATTTGATGTTTGCATGCTAACAGTATTACCTAATTTTCTAAAGAATTCTGATGATGGGGGAATTGGAACACCTCCGAAACAATCGTCAATTCATTCCTGAAAATTGCCAAAATTTTTGAAAGCAAGAAACTCTACACTAAGAAAAAAAAATGTTAAAATCAAACAGAAACAACTTTAAATTAAATATAAAACAGTGACGAAATAGAACAAAGTTTGTTTTTATTTAATTTAAATATGTTTCTAGTTGTTTCTAACATGCCACGATTGGTGGATAACATTTTAAAATTAAGATTTAACAATATTGTTTTAAAATTGGCCATGTTAAATTTAAATATGCAACAAATTTAAATTTAAAGTTGACCAATATTAATTTAAATATGGGACAAATGTCTTTTGTAGCATTTTACTTACTTATAAACCATGAAATTTAAAATAAAACAATACATATTTTTGTTTTAGTTTTTTTTTTTTTTTTCAAATTATTTTTACAACATTTTTTAATAACACAGCAAAAAAAAATTAACACTATAGTGTATAGTATACTCTAATTGAACATTTAAGGGTAGAATTACAACCAAGGCTTTGGCTTTAAATATTGCTTGATGGCTTTGGTTTTCGCTATACATAAAAAAAATCAAAGCCAAAGCCTTGGATGTACTTCTTTCCTAATTGTAGCACTCTATCTAATTATAATTGTATACAACAAATGTAATTAAATAAAAATAAAAAAAAACACATTTAGATTAATACTTATATACCATGTATGAAAAACTAAAGAAGTCTTCATTTTCTGCCAATTTTATAGATACATCCCCTCCTCATTCTCTAGCACTTTCTTTTTTATATTTTTCTGTTTTTATATTTTTTTCACTTTTTTTAACTTTTTCAGATTTATTTTTGTTTTTTTTTTTTTGTTAACAATTTTCTTTTCCACTTAAGTTTTTTATTTTTTTTAATTTTATGTTAGTTAATTTAATAAATTTCACTTAAAACTCGTCACATCTAGAGAAGTGAAAAAATGGACGTCTTTTTTAATAAAACAATATTTTAACATTGTTTCTACTTAAAATAAAATTGCCCAACTTTATTATATATCTTGAAAAAAAACTTTAAATGTCAAAAAACAAAATGTCAAAAAACAAAATGTCAAAAAACAAAATTGTTCAACTTTAAAATAACCATGAAAAATATTGTTTTTAATACAAATATTTGAACAAGATATTTTTAAAGTTTTTAACGACTTTTAATGACAGCATATTAAATTTAAAGTGATCAATTTTAAATCAAAATTGTATGCAATTTTAAAACAAACATGTTATGTTAAAATCAATCAAAAACAATATTAAAATTTGAATTTTTTCCAAAAATATGTAGCATACTTAAAATAAACACGAACATATTTGATTTAAATATGTTTTTTCCCTCAGTGTATGAGTATTTAATGGGAGAATATCCTAATAAAGAAAGTAGAGTTATCTTGTTACGTTAACTTGTTATGTTAATTCATAATGGGGAACATGAAAAGGCCTCGAATCAGAATAAACTCTTTTTCATTGCACAATTAAAAGGTCGAATAAATAACTAATTTTTATTTAATAAAAATTAAAACAAAAATGTTGAATAAAGCAAAATTAATAATAAATTTAATTAAATGAAAGACAAATTCCATTTTTTATAAACAAAGAATCTAATTTGATATTAAATACGTGTGAGATGAGGAAGAACAAGCATTTTGCCACCATATTGGAAAATACATCAAATAAAACACTGCGTACCTTCTAATCTTTTCTATGATACCACCATACTGTGGTTGGAGGGTATAAAAATTAAGTTTTTGGAAGGCGATTTTTTAATACCCAATCAGAACAAAATATTAAAAAACAAAAATAATAAAACAAACAATCAGAAAAAAATAAACACCCAAAAACAATGACTACGCAACTCAAAATTTTAAATATAAAGTCGGTTATGAAAATTATATTTCAAAAGTAGATTTTGTCGATTTTTTGAGGACTTGTGGTGAGGCTGTTTTAATATTAATTTGGATATAAAAACTAAATGAATAATATAACAAATGCTATTTACATCATTTATAAAAGGTTCAAATTAGGGATGGGCGCGTGAGTGATTTTTGACTCACACTCACTCACGCTCACGAGAGGAATTTTTTAATCACGCACACTCACTCACGAGCATATTTTTTCTACTCACACTCACTCACAATTACGTGAGTAAATTTAATACAACTCACACTCACGCGCACTTACACAGCTTCACTCACACTCACGTTGACTCACAGCCACGACACTCTTATTTATACAAAAAAAAATTTAAAAACTAAAATTTAAAAAATCTTACAAAATTTTAAGCAAAATTTAAAGTTCAGCGTAATTTTACAATTTTTTCGGACGAAATCTTAAGTTTACCCAAATTTTAAAGATTTTTTGTTGGTTTTCTGGTACAAAGGGAAATATGAAGAGAAAATAAATCACGCAAACTCACGCAAAAAAAATAGACTCACGCACACTCACTCACGCAATTTTTTCCCCACTCAAACTCACAATCACGTGAGTAAAATTGAATTCAGTCACACGTGAATCACGCCCTAATCTGCTTATGTGCCCATCTCTATTTCAAATACCCGTGTCTATCAATTTTTTTTAAACTAAAAAATGTCCTTAATATTAGAAAAATTAAAAAAGAAAAATAAATCATTCTTCAAAAATCCACCATGCCCGATCGATGGCTAAAAATCAAATAAAACTAAACTCGGTTAAAAATTGGGTTTCTCCACTGTAGGAGAAAGGACAGAAGGACGACGTACTTTAATTAATATTAACGACAAACCCGTTTGCATACAAATACCAAAACCAATATAAGATAAATACCAATACTTATTAAAAACCGATACCGATTCGAGTCTTAAGCGCCCATTAGACGGCAGACAAATCTTACAATTTGTTTAACAACCAAAAAAATGGTTTTGAATTACATTAGCTAACATGTCAACCAATTTGTCTTCCAACCGCTCATTTTTTTATAAAAATATTTGCGAACAAACATTCGAACACATATTAATTATAAGGCGGTTGGATGGAATGAAATTACACTCAACAACAAGTTGTACAACTTGTTAGCCGACCAGCCAAAATATCAAAAAAAATTGATATTTTCAACGGTTGGTTGACAAGTTGTACAACCTGCCATTACACGAGAAATTTGCATTCGGTCGTTAGATAAATTGTAAGATTTGTCTGCCGTCTGATGGCCGCTTTAAACCAATACCAATACCCAATACCTAAATAATTCAAAACCAATACACGCAAAAAAAATCTGTGTCGGAGTGAGCAAAAATCTGGCATAATTTTACAAAAAATATGCTAAAACTACAACCGACAAAGTAGTTTTCGTAATTTAGCCAAAACGCTTATGTAAAAAATTTTGAAGAAAATGCTAATGCTATTTAAGCAAAAACTTGGTAAAATATACCAAAAGAAATATGGTGAAATATACCAAAACGATTAGAAAAGGCGACTAAAAATAATGCTAAAAATTACCACATTTATGCTAAAATAAATTTTCTAGTAAATTTTTGTAAAAATTGGTATATATATTGAATTTAAAATTTTCGCAGAATAAATCCATATTAATATAATAAATGTTGTGTAGGATTTAATTTACCACCGACCAACTGACCCTTTATGTACAATTTTCTCCAGTGACTGCTGCCTACGCTTTTTCTTGAAGTGATGGATCCGATATAGCTTCACGAATTTATTTAAAAGCATCCTGTAAAAATAGAAAATTATTACAAAACATAAATTTTTGTTTAAAAAACTGGTAAATCCCATTGGTCTCTTGTTATGGAGGAACACTTACTTGGTCATTCCATTTGTAACTCATCAAAACTGGTCTGGACTTCCTTGGCATTGCGTTTTTAATTTTATAACTAAAGGCAGGACTGGTGTCCACGCTCTTTATTGTAGTGAAGGATTCGCCATAGCTTCAAAAATTTATTTACCAGTACCCTGTAAAAATAGAAAATTATTACCAAGCACTAATTTTTAACTAAAAATCTATTAAGCTTTATTGGTATCTTCGGATTGGAGGTATACTCACTTTATCATTCCATTTGTTATTCATCGAAACATACGTCTGGGACTCCATTGGTTTTGCTGAATGGATGGTGTTTTAAGTTATGACAGCAAAATTAACTTTAGCCTTTTTGTATCTTACATTTATTTATCTTTTAAAAAGTAATTCTTTATTTTAATTTATTAATTTATTTTAATTTTATTTATCAATTTCCTTTTCACGTTTTTATAACACAAAAAATAAACGAACGACGCACACTAAAATACAAAATGAAAATGGCGGTCAGTATTTGTTTTTTTTTCTGTTTTCTTTTGATAATTTTTTTTGCAAGTAATTTGCGTTATTGTGCATGCTACTTGGTAATTTTACATAAAAAATGAATTATGTCACTTTAACATCGACAAACATAATTTAAACAAAAATTTGGTAAAATTTTTTTTTTGGTATGAAAAAAGTTTTACCAAGTAGGTTTGCTCAATCTGAGACAGATTTTTTTTTTTTGCGTCAATTGCATTCTCACTGTAAAACTGGTATCTTCCATCTCGTTCACATTTCGATTTGTGATAAAATTTCGTAAACAATACCATATGGTTTTTGTTTATTAGTTTTTCAAACGCCATTTGTTGGACTACTCTATAGGTAACTACAGACGACGCAATATTATGTACAATATTTAATTATATTGAGCGTGTGTGGGTAAGATTGACCATTGTACAATCGTCAATCTAACCCACACACCATCAATATTAGTGGTGTTTTTGTCTATCCCTTTCAACGCTTAGATAAACAGTTTCGACAAAAACTACATCTACGCTTAACTATGCAAACTTGGTATTACTTTTTATTTGTAACAAAAAAACTGACGTTTGGTTAAAAAAAAAAAATATATGTAATAAAAATTAAAAAAAAAACCTATATGAAAACGGTTTTTAATGGTGGTAGCTGTTTTTAAATAGGAAATATTCCAACGCTGGTTCGATTTTAGGCGTTTACGAACTTAACCTGCCTGTGACATGTTTATTATAACAAAACTTCAGCCGTGTAGCTCTTTTCGCTTAGGCTCGCCAGTGTTTTCCACAGACATACGAATATCCCCAAATCGTCTTAAAATCTATCAGGCATAAGGAATAGGCTTCTTTATAGGGTCACATACCAATATTTTGATGAGTTACACATGTAATGAAGAACCCATACTGTGGTTTTAGGAAATAAAAACTAAACTGTAAATGAATGGAAATAAAAAAACCCATTGGATAGTTTAAATGGTACCAATTTTAAGTTTTTTTAAGTGGAAAAAAATTCTCTAATTATAAGGACGATTACTTTTTATTTAATGTGCATAGCGTTAAGAAAAATAGAATTTTATTTGAGTCAATTTCTGGAATCATACAGCTCCCGTAAACTTTCGCAGTTGCCTTTTCCATGTGTTTTTCGACAGCCATAAAATCCTTTTGTAATGCTTGTTTCAATCAGGTCCCATCCAGAAATGTTCCATTCCATGTTTTTTATAAGCTTCTGGGAACTTTAAAGACTTCAGGTTCCTTAAAATTCCATATTTTTCGATTTTTTAAATTTGATTTTAAAAATAATACAAAGAAGTGTAAATATTTTTTTCTTGTTGACATTTAAAACAGACGTAGATAATTTTAAAAGATAACAAATTTACAAACTTGGTAGCATTTTTATAAGTGCTAAATTATTAAGCACTTATAAATTTTATGTCTTAGTTAAGCGTATATAGACAAAAATTTGTATGAAATTTTTATATTCGGGACGAAAAAAACACCACTATTATTGAATATTGTACATAATATTGCGTCGTCTGTAGGTACCTTATGACTCTGCATTGCACAATTGAGCAAGTTCATACACTCATAGAAATATCTTAGTAGAAAAATTAGTAAACCCATTGTAGATCAAGTTTTACAGAATAATGCCGTATTCAACAAAAATTGATGTTGATATCGTTGAATAATCAGTAAAGTTGAATCAACTTTTTACAACGCTTATACAGAATTCAATAGATAAATCAAAATAGAGAAAACAACCCTGTTCGTTCATTTTTTTTGATTATTAACGAGTGACGAGTGAGTTGGTAGCAATGTGAATCGTGTTTATCTCTTATAAAATCATTAGTGTCCGACCGAATATTCGGCTTCGGCTTCGGCCAAAAAGCACTATTCGGCCACTATTCGGCTTCGGCCACAATTTTGCCGAATAGCGAATAATTGTATAATATTTGTGCTCACGTGTTGAAAAACACACTAAACTAACTTTGAATCACATTAGTAAGCCACAAAAACATTTTACTAAGTGTTTTTGCAACTAAAAACATTTTTTTTTTAATATTCGGCTTCGGTTTGGCTGAATAGTGAAAATTTGGCCGAATATTCGGCTTCGGCTTCGGCCAAAAAAGGTGTATTCGGTCGGATACTACAAATCATGTTATGTGTTTGTTTAATAAAAATAGGATCTGATTTGTTTTTAATAAAAATAGGATCTGATTTGTAAATATTGGTATGTAAAATATAAGTAAAAAAATACATTGATTACTTTATGTATTCATACTATATTAAAACTTTTTTGTTTTTTTAAGGATTTTGTTTGGTATCCTCAGAAAACTGGAGAATGGCTTATGAATGCATAACATGAATAAACGAAGTGTGTGTGAAAATCTTCAAATATTGCAGCTTAAAAAGCCGACTATAATACAAAAATATTAACAAATAACAACAAGTTTTTTTTATTAATACACCGAACCAAATCTCGTAGGTAAAATCAACGAAAAATTTTTGTTGATCTTTGACAAAATTTCATCAATTTTTTTTTAAGATTTTTAAGAAATCAACAAATTTTATTCAAATTGACAAAATTTCGTCAATTTAACATCTTCTGAAGAGGTAAAATTGATGAAATTTTATCAAATTAACTAAAATGTTTAGTTTTGACGCCATTTTTTTTTTTCATTGTGCACGCGTCATAAACATTTTGGAAAATTAATTTAATATTAAAAATCAATAAATTTGTTGATGCAATAACATTAAAATTGCCCCAAACTAATATTTTTAATGCCATTTTTTTCACTGTGCAAGAGAATTTAAATTAAATAACAGTTTAAATTATTAATGAATTTGTAAATTTTTGTTTGTTATACCTAATAAAAATTTTTAAGTTTGAGTATTTAATTGATATTTTTGTTTTTTTTTAAGAATGATGTTCTTTAATATGTATTCATAAATAATTTAATATAATTGCATTTTATGTTGTATTTATAGTATGTAAGTGTTTATAAGAATTGTATTTAATCTATACAAATGAAATACTTTTTTATCGTGGGATGGACAATGGCATCAGATACAAATATATTAATTTGCGTGATATAATTTAATTAATATCGCAAATTTGTCCCTTAACGCTATTTTTTACTAATTTATTTGTATAATTCGTATATTTTTTTTTTATAAATATTAACAGCTATACATAACAAACTGCAAATATATTAAATTATTTGTGAATACATACAAAAAATTATTTTTGCTAGGGTAATAAAAAGTCGAAAATTGATAAAAAATCGTTGAATTGACGAAAACAATTCTGTTAATATGAATATCTGGGTATGTTAATTTGAAGAAATTTATTCAAATTGAATAAACAATTTTATTCAAATTAACGAAAATAATTCTGTTAATTTGACGAAATTTCATCAAACTAATGTCAAATATAAATTGACGAAAAATTTTATTCAAATCAACACCCCGTTTTTGTTAGCTGTATAATGATTGTTCTTTCGTCAAATTAACATGCTTTTTCGTTAATATTACTGCCATTTTTGGTTCGGTGTAAAATTTCTTATATTAACAAAAATATGAATTGAATTTACAAAAAATAAGAGTTGATTTACAAAAAAACGAGTTGATCAACTTTTACAAAAACTGACAATAATTTTTATTGAAATCAACATAAATATTTGTAGGGTCAAAATCAACAATGATTTCTGTTGAATTTACAGTGATTTTCTTTGGGAATACAATGATTTTTGGTTGAGTGTAGACTGGTAGGTGAAATTACACATGTTCTACACGTACCAGAAATCCATAGATTTTTCTGTTAACAAATGTCACTTGATTTTTTGTTAATGTAAGTATTTACATCGATTTAATTTAAATAATACTGCAGACATTGCTTTTTGATTGATCTCTAACATAAGTGTTAAGGGAAAATGCTTAACAATTATGTCTACGATACGTTAACATAAAACAACTGCCATTTGTTAACAGAAAAATCTATGCTTTTCTGGTACGTGTAGAACTCGTGTTAGAAGAGCCTACGAAGAAAAAAATATTGTTCCGCACTTTTTATTGATGTCTCACAGGCGTTCGATAAGGTTTGGCATGAGGGTTTACTCTATAAGATAAAAAATATGTTACCACCAAATACACATAACTTACTCGAAAATTACATAACAATTCGTAAGTTTACAGTGAAGGAAAACGATTTTGTCAGTACCCCGCAAATCATACAAGCTGGAGTTCCACAAGGTAGTATTTTGGGACCGCTTTTGTATATTTTGTACACCTCTGATATGCCAACTAATCGAAATACGCATACCTCCACCACAGACTAAATACAGACTCGACAGTAGAGTCACAGACTAATACAGACTCGACATAAGTGACAGGTGTCAAAAAAGTAGTTTTGAACCATATGGTTAATATTTTCAAATTATTCTACGAATTAGGTTGGATATCTTCTTCTTACTTTCAAAGTGTGAAGTAGTGTTTTATTTGGTTATTTTTTTGTGCTCTTAAAAAAGTGATTTTTTGGCTAATATATTTACCAGGATTTGTCCTATAGTTTGAATAAAAAAAATCGCTATAACCGGGTGTAATTGTCTATAGAAATTTTGGTAAGTTTATGTTTTTATTAAACTTTTAATTTTTTTGGTAAATTTCTATTGGAAATTTCTTTGGAATTTTTATTTTTTTTTTCTTATAAAATTCACTTGTTTTTGTGTTTTTTGTTATTGTTTCTTTTTTTTTCTCTTTCGGTAAGAAGTGTGAAAGAAAAAAAGAGACACGATAAATTACATGCATATTTGTATTTAATTACAACATATGATCTTATGTACGTGTAATTAACAACACATAATATAAATCAACAAACAAGGTGCAGTGTAAAAACGGCCATCATTAGGGTGGCTGTTATTTATGTGACCAAGCTATTTTCTCTTTTCTTGATTTTTTTTTTTTTTTACATTTTTCTTCCTTAAGGGCACATATATAATAATTTCTGTTGTATATGTGTTTCGTGCTTGTGCTTTTGTATGTTCTGACACCTGCGCATGCATTATATATATATGCAATGGTCTCCCTTGTACAAATTTCTGAATATATAAATAAATATTTTAGAGTAAGGAGGAAAAATGTATGAAGGCGAGAAAGGAGAAAATAAACTTATATTAGTGGGTCAAGAAATTAAGCAATTGTTTAATTTCTATTATAGAAATATGAGTGATATGAGCGTAAAATCTTTAATTTTGGGAGGAGATGATGAGACAGACTCTCAGGCATCGACCTCATCGAAAGCCTCTGTCAAGAACGCTCGGTTGAACATCAGAAGACTAGGTAAAAAGGATGTCCTCACTGAGAATGAAAAGATTAGGCTTTCTGCTTCAAAAAGACTAGTTGAAGAGCACGAACGCCAACTGAAGGGCTCAGGTCGCTCTTCATCGGTAACAATGGTTAGTGAGAACCGATCTTTATTAGATGCAATGAAGGGAGTCGGAGTCTCCGCCGATACTTCATCGGACACTTGTTCGAACACCGACTCTGTGGTTTGCCGAAAGGTAATTGATGCCCTTCAACTTAGTAAAAAATTGGGGGCTAAGGATGTAAATTCACTTAGCGATGATGAAAGACGCAGGCTAGGAAAGGCACACGAAGAAATTCAAAAGTGGAGTCAGACCAAGCTCGACCTGGGTTTTAAGGAGAAACACGAAGGTAAAATTAATAATAGAAATAATGAAACCATAAACCTTACTGCTCCATCTGTTTCAGCCAAGGATAAGACAACTAAGGAGTCCATGTGTGGTGTGGTTACGGAAGTTCCACCGAGCTTTGATGCATCTAGCCCATTATTAGCCTCGAAAGGATTGCCGAGTTATACTCGAATTCCCGCCGAGAACAATAATGGGATTACGGCACCGGTAGACGACAGGTCATTACACCCGAAGTCCGAGGAGCCTGGATGCAGCAAGCGCAATAGAAGTCATGATACTATTTCCCCTAACATTAATGAGGGTAAAAAATCAAAGGAAAATAAAGGTAAACTAGATAAATTAAACTTTGAAACCAATAACCTCTCTGTTTTAGCCACAGCTGATACAGTGCGTAAGGAAGGTCTAGATAATGTTTTGACACTTGCTACCTCCAGCCCCTTATCAACCTCGAAAGGCTTGCCGAGTCATACTCGAATTCCCGCCGAGAACGATAAGGGGATTTCAGCACCGGTAGACGACAGGTCACAAAACCCGAAGTCCGAGGAGCCTGGTAGTAGCAAGCGGGATAGAACTAAAGATGCCAGTTCTCATAATATAACGGTGGTAAAAAAACCAAAATCGGAGAAAAATAACATCTACAATATAGGCTGCACGGAGGTTGCCATTGTTGACGAAGGTAATTTGTACAGACGGATTAATGAAGAAACTGGCGTCTGTTGGAAGGGAAACTGCTGTTCTTAGTATCCGACATGGTACGGAAAGGGACAGATCCAGCACCATACTTTGGTAATATACAAACTAGAAACGGACATAAAATACTTAATTGTAAGACCGACGAAACGTTAGATTGGCTTCAAAGGACAATAAGCCAACTTACTGGCTTATGGGAGGGGGCAAATTTAAAGGTGGTTTCAGTAGATGAGTTACCGAATCAACCTAAAATCAGGCTTTTTATAACGGGTCCAATTCTACCGAAGGACAGACTTTTGGACATGATCAGGGCCCAGAACTCTGACAATTTTCCATCCTTGGACTGGAAGATTTTGGGTATGGGACAGCCAACCGCCTCCGGAAGGAGCATTGTACTTGCAGTAAACCACGAAACACTGCAAAAACTTGAAGCGAATGGTTTTCGATTAAGCGTTGGCCTCAGCAGCGCAATAGCGAGACCTATCATGGAAGCGGAGGAGAGGGCTAGAGGTGTTACGGTAAGTCAAAATGGTTAAGTTCGTACAGATTAATCTTCACCATTGCATCGTGGCTTCTACACACAAAAAAAAAATCGAGGAAATATTTCCTAAAATTAAAGTATAATATCAGCTAAGTTCTAAGGCAACATGGCAGTTGCTAAAATTTTAGGCACAATTACAAAAATAGTAGGAAATTCCTATAAAATTTCTATGTTCGAAAAATTACCAATATTTTTTGGTAATACTCCTTGTAAATTTTGGAACTTTACAAACGAAACCTTAGTTGATATTCATATTATATTTTTGGTATTTTTTTAAATTAAAAAAACTCCTAGTGCTTTAAAATTTAAATAAAAGTAGATTGTTTTTTTATTTTCTTTATTTATCACAAATACATTTGGGTGCTCCAAACTTTTATGACAAAATTGAGTTTCCTCAGCAAAGTTTTGAAATTATTGAACAGAAACATCTTTGTTGGCATAATATCGTCGGAATCCATATCTACCTGGAACATAAATTACCCTTTAAATCTCGATCACAAAATGTTTTTGAGAATACTAGCAAATTAAATAAATTACTCAAGTATTAAGTCTTAAAATTTTCGACATTTTTCTATAGAAAATATATCGGATTTTGAGACTTTTTCTATAAAAAACTCTCAGAATCTGAGACTTTTTCTATAGCAAAACTGTCCCAGAATCTGAGACTTTTTCTATAGAAAAACTGTCCCAGAATCTGAGACTTTTTCTATAGAAAAGCTGTCTCAGAATCTGAGACTTTTTCTATAGAAAAACTGTCTCAGAATCTGAGACTTTTTCTATAGAAAAACTGTCTCAGAATCTGAGAGTTTTCTATAGAAAAACTGTCTCAGAATCTGAGACTTTTTCTATAGAAAAACTGTCTCAGAATCTGAGACTTTTTCTATAGAAAAACTGTCTCAGAATCTGAGACTTTTTCTATAGAAAAACTGTCTCAGAATCTGAGACTTTTTCTATAGAAAAACTGTCTCAGAATCTGAGACATTTTCTATAGAAAAAATGGCTCAGAAGCAGGGGCGTATCCAGGATTTTATTTCGGTGGGGGCCCAAAATTTTTTTAATATTTTTTTTTTACAAAAAATTTACATAACAGCACATGTTTTAGAATTTTTCTTGATCTTCCTTAAACTGAATGTAACACAATCAGATTCTTCATTTTTGTGTAAGTTTAAAACCGTTGGGGGGAAAAAATTTAATTTTTTTTATATTTTAAAATTTTTTGAGAGACAAGCCTTTTTTTATAGTGTGAATTGTATCAGATGCTGATACATTTTTACAAAGAAGATTATCAGAATCTGATTTTTTTTTTTCAAAGAAAAGTCTAAGATTCTATGACAATTTCCAGTTAAGACAGTTTTTATTATAGAAAAAGTCAAAGACTCTAAATTATATTTCCAAAGGAAAACGTTTCTCGGGAAAAAGTCACTTTAGAAAATGATTCTATTAACATATTTATAAAATACTTTTCCAAAAGAAAAGCCTCCGATTGTGAGACATTTTCCCAGAATCTGAGATTCTGAAACATATAAGAAAAATATTTCACATTCTGAGACCCTTTTAAAAAGAAAACAGCATAAAAAAGTCATAGATTCTAAAATCTTTTTCCTAAAGAAAACTCTCGGATTCTGAGAAAATTGTCTATAGAAAAAGTCTACGATTTTTAGAAATTTTTCCTATAAAAAAATTTTCTAATTCTGAGACATTTTTCCAATAGGTCTCAGATTCTTATAGAAAACGTCTCAGATTCTTCGACATTTTTCCTATAGAAAAAGTCTCAGATTCTTTGACATTTTTCCTATTGAAAATGTCTCAGATTCTCAGACATTTTTTCTACAGAAAATTTCTTAGATTCTGAGACATTTTTCCAATCGAAAAAGTCTTAGATGCTTAAACACTTTTCCTATAGAAAAAGTCTTAAATTTTTAGACATTTTCCTATAGAACAAGTCTCAGATTCTGAGACATTTTTGCCAATAGGAAATTGGCTGATTTTGAAACATTTTTCATAAAGAAAAAGCCTCCGATTCTGAGACATTTTTCCTAAAGAAAAAGTCTCAGATTCTGAAATATTTTTCCCATAGAAAGATACTCAGATTCTGAGACATTATTCTTATAGAAAAAGATATTTTTACAATAGAAAAAGTCTCAGATTTGGAGCATTTTTCTATACAAAAAGTCTCAGCTTGTGTCTCTGAGACATTTTTCCTATACACAAAATCTTAGATTTTGAGATAATTTTCCTTTAGAAAAATTCGTTGATTCTGAGACATTTTTCGTAGAAAAGTATAAGATTCTGAGATTTTTTTCTAGATTGTAAGAAAAATTCTCAGATTCAGAGACATTATTCCTATAGAATGTTCACAGATTCTAAAACATTTTTCATATAGAAATGCCTCAGATTCTAAGAATTTTTTTATAGAAAAAATCTCAGATTTTGAGACATTTTTCAGATTCAGAGACATTATTCCTATGGAAAGTTCTCAGATTCTGAAATATTTTTTATATAGAAAAGATTTTTTTATAGAAAAAGTCTCAGATTCTGAGACATTTTTCCTATAGAAAAAGTCTTAGATTCTGAGAAAAAGGCTAATATCTTAAGACATTATTCTTATAGGAAAAGTCTTAGATTCTCAGACATTTTTCTTATAGAAAGTTTTAGATTCTAAGACATTTTTTTTATGAAATATGCTCGTTCTGACACATTTTTCTTAAAGACAAAGACAGATTTTAATATTTGACTACAATTAACTTACAATTATGTCCATTTTTTGTGTACATAAAGCTTCAGGTTCAAAGATATTCTTTCATTAGAATCTTAAGTTGAAAAGTTTCAAATTCTAAGAAAAAATTTTCAGATTTTGATATTATTTTAACAGAAAAATTTTTAATTTCAAAACATTTTTCTTCCAAAAATTTTGGATTCTGTTTTTCGAATTTTCTTAAGAAGTTTTTTAATATTGTACTTGTTATTTGATAACAAATCCTGAAATTTGTGAAATCATTTCGGGGGGGCCCGGGCCCCCGGCCCCCCCCTGTATACGCCACTGCTCAGAAGAGTCTTTTTCTATAGAAAACTGTCTCTGAGTCTTTTTCTATAGAAAAACTGTCTCTGAGTCTTTTTCTATAGAAAAACTGCCTCAGAATATGATACATAGAAAAAGTCTCAGAATTTGAGACAGTTTTGCTATAGAAAAAGTCTCAGATTCTGAGACAGTTTTTCTATAGAAAAAGTTTCAGATTCTGAGACAGTTTTTCTATAGAAAAAGTCTCAGATTCTGAAACAGTTTTTCTATAGAAAAAGTCTCATATTCTGAGACAGTTTTTCTATAGAAAAAGTCTCAGATTCTGAGACAGTTTTTCTATAGAAACTGTCTCAGATTCTGAGACAGTTTTTCTATAGAAAAAGTCTCAGATTCGGAGACAGTTTTTCTATAGAAAAGTCTCAGATTCTGAGACAGTTTTTCTATAGAAAAAGTCTTAAATTCTGATACAGTTTTTCTATAGAAAAAGTCTCAGATTTTGAGACAGTTTTTCTATTGAAAAAGTCTTAGATTCTGAGAGAGTTTTTCTACAGAAAAAGTCTCAGATTCTGAGACAGTTTTTCTATAGAAAAAGTCTCAGATTCTGAGACAGTTTTTCTATAGAAAAAGTCTCAGATTCTGAGACAGTTTTTCTATAGAAAAAGTCTCAGATTCTGAGACAGTTTTTCTATAGAAAAAGTCTCAGATTCTGAGACAGTTTTTCTATAGAAAAAGTCTCAGAAAAGGTCTCACATTCTGAGACAGTTTTTCTGTAGAAAAGGTCACAGATTCTCGAGACATAAGCTTAGATTTTTTCCATAAAAAATGTGTCTCAGTATCATAGAGTTTTTCCATAAGACAAAATCTTAGACTTACTTTAGATGTCCAGATACATACAAAATTAAAATTTTAACGTGCATTTACACTTTACCTATTCCGCACCATTTGATGAGACGATTTAACAAAACCATAGCCAAAGGGTGTAGCTCATTTGAAATTTTACAATCAAAAACTTGTTGTTAATGATGCCTTTTAATTGGACTTCATCACCTTGTCATCTTCGCCTAGTGAACTTCCAAGGAACCGTTTTTTATGTAAAGGCAGACTAACTGGCATGTTCATTATTTTACACGTAATCTGAAAAAATATACATACATATATCAATACCAAATCAAATTATAATTAATTTATAGAAAATTTTACCTTTTTAGCAGATTTTTTGCATATTAAATAATTTTATTTATTGATGTTTAAAAAAATTATTTTTTTTAAATTATTTTCAAAATAAAAATTATGTCAAATAAATTTCGAAGATGTTTCCTATTCAGCATATGTTAAAACAACTTTGTTTTAAGGTGAAATATTACCTATGCCTATAGGTAATAAAACTATTTTTTTTTATTTCATACACTCATAGAAATATCTTAGTAGAAAAATTAGTAAACCCATTGTAGATCAAGTTTTACAGAATAATGCCGTATTCAACAAAAATTAATGTTGATGTCGTTGAATAATCAGTATAGTTGGTTCAATTGTTACAATTGCGTCTACAGAATTCAATAGATAAAACAAAAAAGAAAAAACAACCCTGTTCGTTCGTTCGTTTTTTTTATTACAACGAGTGAACGAGTGAGTTGGTAGCAATGTGTTTGTCTCTTATAAAATTATTTAATGTGTTTGTTTCTTATAAAATTATTTAATATTAGAAAAATAAATAAAAATAGGATCTGATCTGTAAATATTTGGTAAGTAATAAAATACATTGATTACTTTATGTATTCATACTAGTATATTAAAACGTTTTTTGCTTTTTTTTTAGGATTTTGTTTTGGTATCATCAGATAACTAGAGAATGGCTAATGGATGCATAACTAGGCTGACCATACGTACTGATTTGATCAGTACATGTACTGATTTTTGATCACGTGTACTGATCAAAAGACGTTGTACTGATTTGTACTGATTTTTTGAAATATGTACTGATTGTACTGATTTTTAATTATTTCAACATAAAAAATAATTTTCTTCGAAAATTTTATACAAAAACTTGAATTTCCATAATATAAGTCATCGGAGTAGTTTTTTATAACTTAAGTATGACAAAGAGATAAATAAATTCAAAAAAGTTCAGAGATCGTGAATCAAGATGTTCATTAACGCAAAAATGTATCTGAGCATGAGGTTATTTTGATCCTTTAAATATGAAAAGGTTTATATGAAAAGACGCCCATAATCTTTGAGGTTTTCTAAACAAAAAGTTCACGGGGTGTTGGATTTTTTATATATTTAGAAAGATAATGGGTCAGTCTTAGTGAAATCAATCAAAAATAGCTAAAAATTTTCTTGACCCCTCCGATTTTGATGAAATTTAGTGTAGTTGTAACACTAAGTGATAAACTGACACACACTTATTTTCAGCCCTCTAAGTAAAGAGTGGCCGAAAATACGGAGGGTCAAAATTTCCCCCAAAATCTCCCAGTCGCGACACTTTACACCTTAAAAACTTAATAACATTGGTTCTATTACAGCTAGAAAGTTCATTTTTGATTTGTTTTAAAGCTCATAATATGCTCTACAACCCCTACCATAACCAAAAAATTTTCGAAAAAAATAAGGGTTACCTCCCTTATTTTAAGGTCGTGATACAGGGAGGAGAAAATGGGGAGGATGGTATCCTCCGATTTTTTTTTACTTGATAATCTTATAGAGAAAGTCCTAAAGAATACATTCTTAAATTTTTATGTTGGGACAACAATGGGATCGCTCAAAATCAAAATTTTTCTCAATTTCCCCCAAAATCTCTAAATCGCAACACTCTTGAACCTTAAAAATTTAATATCATAAGTGCTTTTTTAGCTACAGAGCCCATTTTTGTTTGTTTTAAAGCTTATAATACGCTCTACAAGACAACCATAACCAAAAAAATTTCCAAACAAAGGAAAGGGGTGCCCCCCTTATTTAAAGGTCGGGGCAAAGGTTGGAGGAAATTGGGGGAAAGTATCCCCCGATTTTTTTTTACTTGGTAGTCTCAAAGTGCAAGTCCTTATGAACATATCCTACAATTTTTATGTTGGGACAACAATGGGATCGACCAAAATCAAAATTTTTCAAAATTTCCCCCAAAATCAACAAATCGCTACACTCTTGGGCCTCTCATTGTTGTCCCAAGATAAAAATTTCAGGATATGCTCTATAGAATTTACTCTTTAAAAAAACCAAGTTAAAAAAAAATTGGGGGATACTGTCCCCTGATTTCCCCCACCCCTTGCCACGATCTTTTAATAAAAGAGGCACCCCTCATTTTTTTATTTATTTTTTTTTGTGATAGTAATATTGTAGGGCATATTAAGAGCTTTAAAACAAGCAAAAATGGACTCTCTAGCTGCAATACAGCCCACGATATTAAATTTGTTATGTGCAAGAGTTTCGCGATTTGAAGATTTTGGGTGAAATTGTGAAAAATTTTGATTTTGGTCGATCCCATTGTTGTCCCAACATAAAAATTTTAGGATATGTTCATTAGGACTTGCACTTTGAGAATACCAAGTAAAAAAAAAATCGGGGGATACTTTCCCCCATTTCCTCCACCCTTTTTCACGACCTTTAAATAAGGGGGTACTCCTTCCCTTTTTTGGAAATTTTTTGGTTATGGTAGGTCGTGTAGAGCGTATTATAAGCTTTAAAACAAACAAAAATGGGCTCTGTAGCTACAAAAGCACTTATGATATTAAATTTTTAAAGTTAAAGAGTGTTGCGATTTGAAGATTTTGAGGGTAAATTGTGAAAAATTTTGATTTTGAGCGATTCCATTGTTGTCCCATCATAAAAATTTTAGAGTATATTCTTTAGGACTTTCTCTATAAGATTATCAAGTAAAAAAAAATCCTCCCCATTTTCTCCTCCCTTTATCACGACCTTAAAATAAGGGAGGTAACCCTTATTTTTTTTCGAAAATTTTTTGGTTATGATAAATCTTGTAGAGCATATTATGAGCTTCAAAACAAACCAAAAATGGGCTTTCTAACTATAATAGAACCAACGATATTAAGTTTTTACTGTGTAAAGTGTCGCGACTGGGAGATTTTGGGGGAGATTTTGACCCTCCGTATTTTCGGCCCCTGTTGACTTAGAGGGCTGAAAATTTGCATTTGTTAGTTTTTGATATAGTGTAAGAAGTAAACCAAATTTCATCAATATCGGAGGGGGTCAAAAATATTCATGATTGATTTCACTAATACTGACCCTAATGTAACTGCAACAATTCAAATGACTCTGAGATGTTCGATGAGTAATGTCTTCAGAATTTATTGGACAAATCACTCAGAACATCAGCCGCTATTTAAAAAACATGTGCTTTTTATCTGGGAAGTTTTATAAAAGTCAGAGTTATCAAAACTCATGGAAAAAAAGTCCTCAGAATTTGAGGGATTTTCTTAAACTCAAAACCTGTAGGTTTTTGTTTGTTATAATTTCTGCACTGAAATAATAAACATTATAATTAAGTTGTTTGAAGTCAGTTAAATTTTTTGCAAAATAACTACAACAGTTTAAGGCAGTTGTTTTTAAACCCTTGTTTTTAAACAGCTCTTTTCAAACAGTTGTTTTTACTGAAATACTAATTGCCCCAAATTTGCTAGTTTAACCGAATTTTTTTGAGTGTTGAAAAAATTATCAGTGTTTAGAACAGAGCTTTTAGAGAGGTATTTCACGAAAATATAAACGTAAAAACTTGGGCGTATTGATTTGAGTTCAGAAAAAAATGGTCACCCTATGCATAACATAAATAAACGAAGTGTGTGTGTAAAAATCTTTGTTAAAATCTTCAAATATTGCAGCTTAAGCTGCCCATTCACTTGCAATAAAATTGCTCGTTTTACCCTACACAGCAAATAAAATTGCTCAATACTTAAACCCAATATATTGTACAAGATATAAACATAAACATAACCTAAAAAAAAGTTGTACAATATAGACAACACACTGATAAAATATATTGCAGTATTCTTGTTTGTACAATAAATATCAAAAGTGTTTTGATATTCTCCAATATATTGCACAACCGTAAATATTACATACACACAAGCGATATTATTGTACAATTTGAAAAGTTGAACAATAATATTGCAAGTGAATGGGCAGCTTTAAAAAGCCGGAAATAAAAAAATATTGTGATTTATACTTAATAAAAGAATATTTACAAATAACAACAAGCTTTTTTTTAATAATAAAATTTCTTATAATAACAAAAATATGAGTTGAATTTACATAAAATACGAGTTGATTAACAAAAAAACGAGTTGATCAGCTTTTACAAAAACTGACAACAATTTTTATTGAAATCAACATAAATATTTGTAGGGTCAAAATCAACAATGATTTCTGTTGAATTTACAACGATTTTCTTTGGGAATACAATGATTTTTGGTTGAGTGTACAAAAAGGAAATACCTTTGCCAGTTTAGGCAATATAACATCGAAGTTTTTTTGTGTGTACTAATTTAATCCTCCACTTAAATACACGCAAAAAAATCCCGTGTGTAAAATTATGCAATCATGCTTGGTAATTTTTTTTTTCTATAGAGTTTTAAGATTTTTCGCAAGCCTTGTTTTGTTTTCCTCTGTCAAAGCTAAAATTTCATATTTATGTTGTTTACACATGTTCTACACGTACCAGAAATGCATAGATTTTTCTGTTAACAAATGTCACTTGATTTTTTGTTAATGTATTTACATCGATTTAATTTAAATAATACTGTAGACATTACGTTTTGATTGATCTCTAACATAATTGTTAAGGGAAAATGCTTAACAATTATGTCTACGATGCGTTAACATAAAACAACTGACGTTTGTTAACAGAAAAATCTATGCTTTTCTGGTACGTGTAGAACTCGTGTTACAAATATTACCAAGCTTGCTTGGCACATTGCAAGTACTTTTAAACATTATGCTAAACGACTTGTTTATTATTACCCGCTACTATATTGATTTATTTTTGTTAAAACTTGGTAAAGTTTTGCATGGGCGTATAAAGGAGACCCAATACATGTACGAAAAAATTTGCAGTTCATTTGAACTACACTGAGGGGAAAAAACATATTTAAATCAAATATTTTCATGTTTATTTTAAGTATGCTACATATTTTTGGAAAAATTTAAATTTTAATATTGTTTTTGATTGATTTAAACAAAATATGTTTGTTTTAAAATTGCATACAATTTTAATTTAAAATTGATCACTTTAAATTTAATATGCTGTCATTAAAAGTCGTTAAAAATTAAAAAAAATCTTATTCAAATATTTGTATTAAAAACAATATTTTTCGTAGTTATTTTAAAGTTGAACAATTTTGTTTTTTGACATTTAAAGTTTTTTTTTTTCAAGAAATATAGTAAAGTTGGGCAATTTTATTTTAAGTAGATACAATGTTAAAATATTTTTTCATTAAAAAAAGACGCACATTTTTCTAATCTCTAAATGTGACGAGTTTTAAGTGAAATTAATAAAATTAATTAAAGTAAAATTAAAAATTTAAAAACTAAAGTGAAAAAGAATATTATTAGCAATAAAAACAAAAATAAAACAGAATAAAAAGTAAAAAAGCAAAGTGAAAAAATAAAGACAAAGAAAGCGAGGAGGGGATGTGTCTATGTATGTAATTGGCAGAAAACGAAAACTTCTAACTTTAGTTTTTTATATATGGTATATATTATTAATTTAAGTGTGTTTATTTTTTATTTTTGGTATTTAATTACATTTGTTGTAATTAGATGTAGTGCTATAATTAGGGTAGAAGTACGTCCGAGGCTTTGGCTTTGATTTTTTTATGTATAGCAAAAAATAAAGCCAACAAGCAATATTTAACGCCAAAGCCTTGGATGTAATTCTACCCTTAGATGTACAATTAGAGTAGTGTTAATTTTTTTTTTGCTGTGTTATTAAAAACTATTGTAAAAATAATTTGAAAATAAAAAAACTTAAACAAAAATATGTATTGTTTTATTTTAAATTTCATGGTTTATAGGTAAGTAAAAAGCTGCAAAAGAAAAAAATGTCCCATATTTAAATTAATATTGGTCAACTTTAAATTAAAATTTGCTGCATATTTAAATATAACATTGACAATTTTAAAACAATATTGTTACATCTTAATTTTAAAATGTTGTCTACAAATCGTGGTATGTTAAAATAACTAGAAACATATTTAAATTAAATAAAAACAAACTTTGTTCTATTTCGTCACTGTTTTATATTTAATTTAAAGTTGTTTCTGTTTGATTTTAACATTTTTTTTTTCTTAGTGTAGTTCAATTAAACTAGTTCGTTTAACAACTCTATTTTCAAGCGTCTATCCAAATGGGCTTGTGAAGAAATAAACTAAATATATAAACAAACATGTATATTTCGACAAGGTTTGTATTAAATTTATTTTTATATTTATGTGAAATTAATTAACTTATAATTGTTCTTTTTTTCTAGGTATACGACTTTTTATGTTCGACGTCCGATGGAAGATGCAGTTTAGATTTGTAAGTTTTGAGTTTATTATATTACATTTTATATTGTATAATTGTATTGTATATATTTTATTATATTGTATGTATTGTATTGTTTTTATTGTATTTAATTTAAGTTATATTAAATAAACAAATAATGGAAAAAAGTATAACTAAATTTCTTTTATTTTTTATACAAAACAAAATTGATTATTTTTATTAAGCATTAATGTTTTTTTTATAAGACATATATGGCAATATTTACCAAGCATTTTTGTGCAAATGTAGTTAAAATTTTGTTTACTGGGATGTTCCTAAGCGTTTTGGCAAAATCTTAAAATAACTTGTTTAATGGGATTCCTCCCTATCTGCTTGGTAAAATTGGAACCTTTTATTATGAAATCGCACCCAAGTTTTTTTTTGCGTGTAGGTACAACATAGACGTGGCGCTAATTCAAGAACCTTGGATAAACGGAGAGAAAATCATGGGGCTGGAAGATAAGAGTTACAATATTTTTTACTCAAATTGTGGAAATAAACCAAGAACTTGTATTATGGCAAAAAAATATTACAATATTTTTTACTCAAATTGTGGAAATAAACCAAGAACTTGTATTATGGCAAAAAAATATGTAAATTGTTCTTATTTAAGACAATTTTGTAACGGTGATCTAACTGTTATAAAACTAGAGATAGGTAGGAAATCTTTCGTTGTATCTTCAGCTTATTTCCCTAGCAACGAGGCTGGGGCACCACCTCCTCAAATGGTTAGGAATTTGGTTTATTTTTGTAATGATAGAAAACATGATCTTCTTATAGGTTGTGACGCTAACTCGCATCATGAATGACCCGACTTTTGAAATCAGAAATAGAAAAGAGGTACTTGATTTGACGCTTAGCTCCCTATCTGAAAATCTTAAAATTTTGGATTGAAAGGTTTCAAGTGAGGTCAGTTTCTCTGATCACAAATATATAGAATTTCTTATGGAAATGGACACAATCAATGAGAATGTTCCCTTTAGAAACCCTAAGAGAACAAACTGGATGAAATTTAATAATCTGTTAAGCGATACAGAGGAGTTGAAAAACCTTGCTATTAATAACCCGGAAACGGTGGAATCTTCACTGAATTCTATAGAGAAACATCTTGTATCTGCTTTTAATAAATCTTGTCCCATAAGTAGGCCAGGGGTTAGAAAGAACGATAAGCCGTGGTGGACTCGAGAGTTAAAAAATATAGAAGAGAATCTAGAAGTGCTTTTAATAAAGCCAGTAAAGAGGGAACAGATGAGTTCTGGGAAGTATACAGAAAAACTTAGATTTTACAAAAAGGAATTAAGAAAATCGAAACGGGAAAGTTTTGAGAACTTAATTGAGGAGCTCGCAAATATCAAGGACACTTCAAGATTGAAAAAAATGTTGTCCAAAGAGGAAAATTTACTTGGTAATATACGGGCCTCTAATGGCACCTGGACCGAAAATACGACGGATACGCTCAGTACATTGTTTCGGACACATTTTCCAGGGTGTGAGCTAGGACAAAGGGACGTTTCAATTTCTGTAGCTCATGGGATAGTATCATATCCGGAGGCTACAGACATTGTAGATTTGGAGACTGTCACGTGGGCAGTCGGTAACTTCGGACCTTACAAGTCACCAGGCATTGATGGAATCTATCCAAAAATGCTGCAGGAGGCATTAACGGTTATTGGGGAAGACCTTGTACAAGTGTACAGAACTTGTCTAAGGTACACGTATGTTCCCATTTCGTGGCGAAAGGTTAAGGTAGTTTTTATACCAAAAGCGGGTAGGATTCAGCACTTCGGTGCAAAGGACTACAGACCTATAAGCCTTTCCTCTTTTTTGCTAAAGGCCTTAGAGCGGATCTTGGATGAATTCACAAGGAAGAAAATTCTTCCAGCTGGAATTTCGTCGAGTCAACATGCTTACATTAAGGGTAAATCTGTGGACTCGGCTCTACATTCGCTGGTTCATCAAATTGAAAAAACGCTTTCTGTTGGTGAATACACCCTGGGCGCCTTCTTGGACATTGAGGGTGCTTTTAACAATGTAGAATCGAGTGCAATTAGGACCGCTTTGCAGAAAACTGGCATTGATAATCCAATGGTCGATTGGTTAATGGAAATGCTGACAAATAGACACATTTCCTCGGAAATGGGCAGCACGAAGTTACATGCTGTGGCAACTAGGGGCACACCTCAGGGGGGTGTCATTCCTCCTTTGCTGTGGCTACTGGTTGTGAATGAGATTCTCGATTCGCTGAATGCAAGGGGTGTAACTGTGGTGGCTTACGCAGACGATCTAGTCGTTTTATCATCAGGTAAATACCTGGACACAATATCGGATATCTTAGACGATTCTTTGAGAATTTTGTCATCCTGGGCTAGGAGTTGTGGTTTGAATGTGAATGCAACGAAAACGGAGTTAGTTCTGTTTACAAGAAAACGAAAAATAGAAAATTTTAATACTCCGAAAATCGATGGTACAGCGCTGGTTTTATCACCTTCAGCAAAATTCTTGGGGGTTAGACTGGACTCTAAGCTAAATTGGAATGAAAATCTTAAGGAAAGGACAAATAAAGCGTACGCGGCTCTCTACTCATGCCGAAAACTTATAGTTGGGAAATGGGGTGTGAAACCAAAACTTTTTCATTGGTTGTACACTGCGGTAGTTCGACCTGTAGCCACTTATGGTTGTCATGTTTGGTGGCCAGTGGTTCAAATAGGGGTACATGCGAACAGATGTACCAAAGTTAATAGAGCTGCTTTATTGAGTTTAACAGGTGCAATGGGTTCAACCTCTACAGCATCCCTAGAGATGCTTTTAGGTATTACGCCTTTGGACCTTCATGTTATGGAGACGGCGGCCATAACACTCACTAGATTGCATCAACTTGGGTGTTTACGAAATCGAACGGTTCGGCATACTGAGATTGTGGGTGGTCTGGTTACAAATCTTAACACGGACTATAAGACTCCGGCGAACATAGTCAAAGGGAAAATAGACGTATTGTTTCCATCGCTTGATGACTGGATGACTGGATGATGGATAATGTTGATTTTTCTCAGATAAACGTTTTTACGGATGGTTCAAAAACAGGGACAGGCACAGGAAGTGGTGTGCACTGCTCTGAGTTAGGTATTGATGAATCTTACCGCTTGGAGAATGATTGTAGCATTTTTCAGGCCGAGGTCTATGCGATCGCCAAGGCAGCTGAGCTAATCTCGATGAGGCCAATATTCTACAGCGATATTGCTTTCTTCATCGACAGCCAAGCGGCTTTAAAGGCGTTAACTACGGATAATATCAACTCCAAGGTAGTCAGCCGCTGCCACAGAGAACTACAAGTTCTCAGGGAGCAGCATAATATACGACTGTGCTGGGTACCTGGTCACAAGGATATTAAAGGTAATGAGAAAGCGGATGTGCTTGCGAAGGCAGGCGCAAGCCTTCCACATGAGCTCGCCGTTGAGGGAATTTTTCCACCACTCTCCCTTACTTTTCACAATATTAAGCTGGACACTAGAAACAAGTGGATTAATAGATGGACGACATCAAATGATAGCATACAGACAAAAATGCTATTGGATGAAAAATCGCAGGGTAACAGCAAAATTCTTCTGGATATGGACAGAAGACAGATAAGATCAGTGATAAACCTTATCACGGGGCACAGTAAACTCGCGAAACACATGGTAAGAATCGGGGTTATGGCAAACGACACTTGCAGATGGTGCAATGAGTCTGTCGAAGACAGCTTCCATTTCTTATGTGAATGCCCTGCTTTATCATTTAGAAGATTTAAATGTTTAGGTTCTTACGTCTTTCAGGATCTTCAGGACCTACGAGGTATAAACCCTTGGCTACTAATGTCATTCATCAAAGCGTCGAAGTGGGAAACGTAAAAATGCGTGTTTGAATGGAGAGAAGGAAGGAAACAATAGCAGGAATCATAATGGGCCAAACATTGGCCTCTATGGATGTCATTCCCGAAAACTTTTATGTTTTGGGGATTGGCGTCATCCTCACTAACCTAACCTAACCTAGGTTAGAAAGAGAAAACTAATATAACGCGCCATAAGAAAAATTGATGCCAGATCGGTTTTTGTTGTTTCACTCACTCCTAAGTCGTAGAAAGTGTTGTCATGTTAGCGTAAAACGGACTAGAAACCGCTCTGTTTTCTCCTAAAATCGCTTAGTTTTCCCCATTTTTTCTCATAAAACTCTACTGTCGAGTCTGTTTATAGTCTGTGGTAGAGTTTTATAAGAAAAAATGGGGAAAAACTGAGCGATTTTAGGAGAAAACACAGCGGTTTTTAGTCCGTTTTACGCTAACATTTTTTTTTTTTTTTCATATTTTATTTATTGAATCTTCACTTTAAGTCTGTGAACTAACAATAAGTGTTCATATCTTATATCTAAATATTCTTAATATTAAGTCCAGCCAGTGCCAGACAAAATTTAATTTTCCCATATATTTCTTAAATTTATCTATATATATAATTTCCCTATTTGTGTGTTCCTCTTTTTTTGTCTATCCAGAGCTTTTTGAAGCCCACTGAGCTACAAAGCTGAAAATTGGCATGCTTATAGAAAAACACCTGGGGCAGATCCTAACGTAGCCGGATTTTCGATTTTTTGCCTGTGGGCGGAGAAATAAGCGGGAAAGTGGGCGTGGCAAAATGCAATTTTTTGACGTTTTTGCTCAATTTAAAGCCCCCAAATGACTTAGGAATCTGAAAATTTCCTAGAATATAGTCCTAACGATGCCGCATATCCCCAAGCAGTCGGATTTAAAATTTTCGCAATGTGGGCGGAGAATTGAGGGGAAAAGTGGAGTGGCAAAATTTAGATTTTTTTAACATTTTTACTTCCTTTGAAGCCCCCAAATGACTTAGGAAGCTGAAAATTTCCTAGAATATAGTCCTAACGATGGCGCATATCCCCAAGTAGTCGGATTTAAAATTTTCGCAATGTGGGCGGAGAATTGAGGGAAAGTGGCGTGGCAAAATTGGGATTTTTTAAAATGTTTACTTCTTTTGAAGCCCCCAAATGACTTAGGAAGCGGAAAATTGCATAGCATTTAGTTCTAACAATGAAGCATATCCTGAAGTAATCGGATTTAAATTTTTTAAACTGTGGAAGGAGAATTAAGAGAAAAATGGGGCGCGGCAAAATTGTGTTTTTTAATATTTAATTTGAAGACCCCCAATGATCTATGAAGATGAAAATTGGCATTTTTGCTTATTTTAAAGTCCTCTAATGACTTAGGAAGCTGAAAATTTTCTAGCGTATAGTCCTATCGATGAAGCATATCCTAAAGTAGTCAAATTTTAAATTTTTGGACTGTGGGCGGAGAATTGAAAGAAAAATGGGTCTCTCCCCATTGAAATTTTTAACATTTTAACTTCTTTTGAAGCCCCCAAAGGAAGCGGAAAATGCACAGAATTGGCATGTATATAGAAGGTTTCATGTGGAAGATCAACACGAGCCTGGATTTTTGATATCCAGTGTATGGGTGGAGAATAAGAAAGGCAAAGGGCGTGGTAAATTTATTTCCATATATGTATTTTCTGAATATATATATTATTTTTTTGTGTTTCTCTTATTTTTTGTGTATCCAGCGCCTTTTGAATCTCATTGATGGACTTAAAAGCTTAAAATTGGCATGTATATAATAAAACACCAGGGACAGATTCTTACGAAGTCGGATTTTTTGCCTGTGGGCGGCGAATTACGAGAAAAAGGGGACTTGGCAAAACTGTTTTTTTTTTTAACATTTTAGGGTATTTTTAAGCTCCGCCCCAATGAATACGGAAGCTGAAAATCCCTGACATGTAGTCCTAACTATGAAGTATATTCTGAAGTAGTCCGATTTAACATTTTTGGAATGTAGATGGAGAGTTGAGAGGAAAAAGGGGCAAGGCAATATAGTGTTTATTTTTTTTTATTTGACTAATTTTAAAGCCCTAATGACCTACGCAGTCGAAAATTGCAAGATATTGTCCTGACACTGGAGCATAGCCTTAAGTAGATAGACTTAAAATTTTTGAAGTGTGGACGGAGAATTGAGAGGGAAAAGGGGCGTGGACACAAGTATAGTACAAACGATGGAGTTTATCATAAAGTAGTCAGATTTAAAAATTTTGTAATACACAGAAAAAACAGTTTAACTGTGCCAGCCGAATTAAGAGCCAACTGCATGGTTTAATTACAACAACTGAAATTTTCGGTTGCGATTACCGAAATTTATTTGGACCAACAGAAGTTAAATTTTCAAAACAAATTTTGGTTATGGCAATCGAAAATTTCGGTTGTTGTTATTAAACTATGCAGTTGGCTCTAAATTCGGCTGGCACAACTAAACTGTTCTCTTTGTGTAGGGACGGAGAATTAAGAGAAGAAATGGGCGTGGAGAAATTATGTTTTTACATCTTACCTAATTTTGAAGACACCTTATGACCATGAAAGATGAAAATTAGAATACATATGGTACGGACTATGGCAAAGATCAACTCTGACCTGGATATCCAGTGAAAGGGCGGAAATACAAAAAATCCGTTGTGAATTTTGTTCAGTTTGTATATATAATCTGTAACGTAGCCGGATTTTTGGCCTTTAAGTCAGGCGGAGTGGCGGAAGACGGCGAAATTTAGTTTTTAAATATTTAAACTATTTCTGAAACCCCTAATGACTAAGGAAGCTGAAAGATGTAAAGCATAAAGTATTGACAATGGATCATATCCTTATGAAGTCAGATTTAATATTTAAACTGTGTACGGAGAATTATAAGGAAAAATTTAAGTGGAAAAATGTTTGTGTTTTTTAACATTTTAACTTATTTTAAAATACTTCATGATAAAAAGAAAGATAAAAATTGCCATGTATATAGGAGTGACCATGGGACAGATCCACACGATGGATTTTTGATATCCGGTTTATGGACGGAGAGACGAAATGGGCGTGCTAAATTTAGTTCTAAAATTTTATCAATAAAACCTTTTATACTCATTAAATTTTTTTCCAGTTTGGGAAATATATTGATGTAACTCATAGATGGGAATTTTTCATTACCATTGAAATTTAATTACCATTGGTTGATATCAATGGTAATGAAAAAATTTTCATTACCATTTAATAGAGTCCGACCGAATATTCGGTTTCGGTCTCGGTTTCGCCGAATAATGGGGTTTCGGCCACTATTCGTATTCGGCAAAATTTTGGCCGAATATTAGCCGAAACCGAAACTTTTTGGTATTTTAAAAACTGTGTAAAAAAGTCGCTGAATTTTTTGATTTCGTATTTCCTTACACTTGATTCAGTTCAATTGAAGAAAATGTTACAAGTTTATGCAATAAATGTAAAAGTGTTTCAGTTCAAAAATTATTTTCTCCTAATCTTCAAACGAAATATACAATTTTTTTGTAAGTTTTTTAAAAAACATATTTTTTTTCAAAAATACAACATTCCTATGGTTTAAAAGCATTATATGCTGTATATTTATCTTTAACAACTTTTTAATAATTTTATTCATGCCAGGCGGTATTTTTTTTTAAGTTTCGGTTTCGGTTCGGTTTCGGCCGAATATTACTTTATCGGCCGAATATTCGGTTCGGTTTCGGTTCGGTTTCGGTTCGGCCTCGAAAACTGGTTTCGGTCGGACTCTACCATTTAATGGTAATTAAATTTTTTTAATTGAAAAAATAATTACTAATGGTAATGAAATGCACCACATGTGTGAAAAACACTAATTATAATTGGTTTCAAAACCATTGGTTTGCACATTTTTGTTTTTTTTGAATAGTTTAAAATTTAAACATCAAAGTATGTTTTTACAAAAAAAATATGAAATTGTCAAAGACAAAAAAAAAACGCAAATAAAAATTTCAAATATTGTGTTATACAAAGGCAATCAACGTGTGTTTGGTTTAATTTTAATAATAATAATTTGATCCAATGATCAGTTTTTATTTATTTTTCCAATTTTTATTTACAACTCATTTTAAATAATTTTAACCTAACCGAGAACTGGTAACAATGACCGTCGTCATCGACCAAGGGTTGTTGGTGGGAATCGAACCCACGACCCTCTGTTTCATAGGCTAGCACGCTACCAACCAGCCTACAGGGCCCCCTTGTGTGTTTGGTTTATAAAATTTGAAAAACTAAAACACCATATAACAAAAAACAACAGATTTTTCCAAATATTAACGATTTTGACAATATTGTGGCGACTTTTACTAATGGTAATTATTTTTTTTAAGTGATGCCATACCAATGGTAATTATTTTTTTTTAATTTTCATTAGTAATTAAATTGATAAGTAATTTAATTGGTACAATTGATACAACCAATGGTAATGAAAAAAATTTCATTACCATTGACATCAATTAAATGGTAATTAAACCATCAATTCTCTTTAATTAATTAGTCCCATCTATGATGTAACTCGATCTAGCAATATTTAATTTTTAAAGCACAAACATAATTTTTTATATAGTTTGGTAAAATATTAGAACTATTGAGAAAAGTGATTTGGTGTTCCGCCTGGCAGGGACAGGCTATTCGACTAGTTTGTTTATAAATGTTCTCAAATACATCTCTCCTTCCAGTTAGTTAACTAAATCAGCAGTCACCCTCCTTCTAAGGCGTTGGTGGCCACGATTATTAAGTAGATTTCTTGCTAGATAGTTTGGATGCGTTTCCAGTTTTCTCATGTAATTTTGGGTATGTTTTACGATTTCATCTTTAACATAAGCAACATTTAAATCCTTGTGTATGTTGGAATTTCTAACATACCAAGGGGCGCATGTTATTATTCGTAAAATGTTGTTCTGTTTCCTTTGAATTCTCTCCACATTAGATGATGACGCAGTGCCCCATAGCTGAATGCCGTAGCACCATATAGGTTTTAAAATTGAATTGTACAACAAAAGCTTACAATCTAAACTAAGTTTAGAGTTCCTTCCAATCAACCAAATAACTTCAATAGTCTTTAACTTCATCTGAGATAATTTTGCATCTAAATGTGTTTTCCACGTGAGACGACGATCAAGATGAATACCGAGGTATTTAACATTCGTATGTTGGGGTACATTGTGGTTATTAATTTGAATTTGGGGACAAGTTTCCCTTCTCAACGTGAAAGTTACGTGAACACATTTTTGCTCATTTACCTTTATCTTCCACTTATGTAACCATTCTTCTAATTGAAGAATGTGACTCTGCAGTATTCGTGTAGCTTCAAGCGGGTTGTTATGGGTGCTTAAAATAGCAGTATCGTCAGCAAATGTTGAAGTGTGGGTATTGGAATTTGTTGGCATGTCAGAAGTGTACAGAATATACAAAAGCGGTCCCAAGATACTACCTTGTGGAACTCCAGCTTGTTTAAAATGAGGGGTGCTAACAAAATCGTTCTCCTTGATCGTAAATTTTCGATTTGTTATATAGCTTTCGAGTAATTTATGCGTATTTGGTTGTAACACATTTTTAATTTTATAGAGTAAACCCTCATGCCAAACCTTATCGAATGCTTGTGAGACATCAATAAAAAGTGCGGAGCAATACTTTTTTTCTTCATAGGCTCTTCTAATTTCACTTACCAGTCTATGAACTTGCTCAATAGTTCCATGTTTTCTTCTAAATCCAAACTGATGATCCGGAATAGAGTTGTTCTGAGTTACAGCTATAGTTAATCTGTTTACTAACAGTTTTTCGAAAAGTTTGGATAAACTGGACAACAGACTGATAGGTCTATATGATTCAACTTTTGTATGATCTTTGCCTGGCTTGGGTATCATTTTAACGAGTGAAACTTTCCATTCTGGGGGATAATGTTCAAGGCGTAATATAGCATTAAAAATAAATAGAATTATTCTTAATGCTATCCGGAGTAACTCCAAAAGCATTTTGTTACTGATCATATCAATACCAAATGCCTTTTTGGGGTTTAAATCAACAATTGCCTTTTCGACCTCTCGCATCTCAAACCGGATGGGTTCTGCTCTGCGCTGGGGTAAAATTGGTGGCAACTCTACTATAACACTTGATTCATTTGGCGTTAAAACATTTTTTAAGTGTTCAACAAACAGATCTACTTTTTCAGTATCATTTCTAGCCCAACCTCCGTTTGGCTTACGCAAAGGAGGCTTACATATGACAGGTCTTTTCAAATTCTTGGTAGCACGCCATAGCGAGTAATCCGTTTTTGAAGTAGGCTCCAGATTTTCTAAAAATCTGTTTAGTGATGCGACTCTCTGCGATTCAAGTAGTCTTCGTAAATTATTTGTGCATTCTTTCAATAGTGATTTGAGTTGAGGAGATCTGTGCAGTTGCCACTCTCTACGAACTCTTCTTTTTTCATTTAAGAGTCGTTCGACATCAACAGAAAAAACTGGGTTTTGTCTGGATTGTCGGGGGGGTTTAGTAGCAAGTCGAGCAGCAAGTTTGAGATTGGATTCAAAATTCCTGAGCGAAAGGTCAATTTCATCTGGTGTTCTTAGCGATATGTTTTCTGAGCAGTGAGTACTGAGAAATTTTTTATATTTTAGCCAATTTGTTCCTTTGCCTGTCAGTGCTAAGTCACCAGTGGGGGATACAATTTCTCGGGGGTTAAGGAGAGTAACAATAGTGGGTGTGTGGTCTGAAGAGAGTTCCAATGAAGATTCTACATTAACGAAATTTCTTTCTATATTTCTAGTCACACCAAAGTCGATAAGATCAGGAATCTTATTACGATCTGAAGGCCAGTATGTCGGTTCTCCGCTTGAGACTACATCCAGACCCATTTTTGAAATTGTATCAAACAACACACGGCCTCTCGGGGTAATGAGGCGTGACCCCCAGAATGTATGCTTGGCATTATAGTCGCCAGCTGCCAGAAAACGTGATCCTAGTGATTTAAAAAAAGTGTCAAACTGATTTCCATTTATTTTAAATCTGGGGGGAGCATAAATGGACGAAATCACTAGGTTCATATTAAACTCCTCTACGCGTATTGTAGTTGCTTGGAGGTAATCTTCGCAGAGATCACACATAAGATGGTGTTTTAGTCGGGTTTTAATTAGAATGCCTGAGCCTCCACATGCCCTGCCTCTGGGATCTTTTGTATCGTACAGTGTGTAACCATGTACAGAGAAAGCACTTCGAGAAGTCAAATGAGTCTCAGAAACAAGCATATCTATCTATTTGCTTGTTTCTGAGAAAATATTCAAGCTCGTCTTTGTGTTGGCGTATGCCGTTTGCGTTCCAGAAACATATTTTAAGACTGTTCATGGTTTACTTAACACAGCCTGCAATAACATAGACTGCATTCTCACTATCTCCTGCATCATGTTTCCCATTGTACTCGTGAAGTTCGATATTGACTGAACTAACGTATCAATTGTTGCCTCGAGTCTACAAAAATTAAAACTTTGTGTAGTGGGGTGATCTTGAGGATTTTCAGCATTGAGTTGAGAATTCGGTTCCGTATTTTGTGGCGTATTTTGAACTTGGGGTTGTAATGGAGTAATTTGAACTTGGGGTTGTTTCCGGGTAATTTGAACTTGGGGTCGACCTCTTAAAACAGATGCAAAAGAGTGGGTATTTTGATCGAATTGTGGAATATTTGGAGCATTTACATTTATAGGTTGTGGTTCCGTCGGGTCCTGGGCGGGCTGTGAATCTAGCCGGGGAATTTGCTTTCTATTGACAATAATGCGCTTTTCGAGAGAGTATGCGGCACATCCTCTGTAATTAGCAGTGTGATTTCCGCCACAATTACAGCATTTCTTTAACATTTAACTGTTTGTTGACTTTGAACGTGCCTTTGACACCGTATACAGACCGGCTATATGGGCAGCGCTCAGGAGCAAAGGTGTACCCGATAAAATAATCGACCTCATTCGCGAGTTGTACAATGGTGCTCAATGCAAAGTTAGATTTGAAGGACAAGAGACGCAATCGTTTTTACACAATTCAGGTGTTAGACAGGGTTGTGTATTGTCTCCCACATTATTCCTTATCCTCCTAGATGGTGTAATGGAGCAAACAAATACCGAGGCCCCTAACGGTATACGCTGGAACTTGCACGAACGTCTCAACGATATCGACTATGCAGATGATCTATGCTTGATGGCTCACCGATTCGATGATATTGAACGTAAGATTATTTGTCTTGATAAGAACGCAAGAAAAGTTGGTCTTAGGATAAATGTTAATAAAACCAAACTGATGCGGGTTGGTACCAACAACTCAACACCTCTTTCAATAAATGGATCCATAATTGAGGATGTTGACTCGTTCTGCTATCTGGGAAGCCGTATTACAAAAGATGGTGGTTCCGGTATGGATATAAACGATCGTATCAACAAAGCAAGAGTCGCATTCCACTCTCTTCACAAAGTCTGGCGTGCTAATAACATCTCCCTAGCCACAAAGCTAAGAATCTTCAACTGCAGCGTAAAATCTGTCCTGCTCTATAGTTGTACTACCTGGAGCACAACACAATCTACCCAAAGAAAATTGCAAACCTTCGTCAATCGCTGCCTTAGACAAATTCTGCGGATCTTCTGGCCTCGTTGGGTGACAAATGAGCAACTCTTATTTATAGCAAAGTGTGAGCCAATTGAAATCGAGATTAAACGTCGCAAATGGTCTTGGATAGGCCATATATTACGCAGACCAAGTAATGAAATCACCAGATCTGCACTTGATTGGAATCCACAGGGGCATCGCCTTCCAGGTCGTCCTCGAAACACCTGGGTGAGAATGGTAAAAAGCGAAGTCGAAAGATGCAAAAAATCGTGGAACCAAGTAAAGTCTTTAGCAGCCGATCGTACCAAATGGAGAGAATTTACAGACGCCCTATGTTCAACATGAACTTTTATATACTTTAAAGATATTTATACTGTCATTTAATTTATATAAATAAAAGGAAATATATATATATATTTAACATTGGGTCTGTTTTCAACTTTGTGCACGCTTTTGAATTGTGTAATTCAGCACAAATTACACACACGGCAGGGTGCATACAGTAAGCCTTAGTATGACCAAATTCTTGGCAATTAAGGCACTGAACGGGACCGTTTCTCTTATGAGGCTCTTCGACTGTAACTCTACGATGAAGTAAATACTTCAAATTGTATATGGGATGAATTTCGCCTTTTTTCAGTCGGATATCATTGGCTCAAGTTCAATACGGAATAAAGGTTGGGGTACCCTTTCTCTATTTCTAATATTACTCACGGACTTGATCTTGAAGCCTTCATTCTGAAGCACTTTCTGAATATCGGAAGGATCAACATTGGAGTCAACTCCTTTAATCACAACTTGCATACCTTTACTACTTTTCAATTGATACGTATAAAAACTTTTTTTCTCAATTTCAAAATGGGAATTTAATTTGCGAAAGTTTTCTTCATTATAAACTTGACTTTTCGTTTCGCAAATGTTACCCCTTTTAATTGGAATTACGTGAAACGATTGTTCACCAATTACCGAGATAATATTAGTAATAAGGGTATTCGAGTTTTGTTCTCTTAGAAATATTGGGGGTGGCTTAGAGGTCTTACCTTGTGGAGCTGGATCAATTGTTTCGCTATCTAAAATAGCGAAACGGTTACCTGTATTTATATCAGTCTGAAGATCTCTTATCTGTTTAGCTGGACGCACTGTGTTTGATGACCTTGGACTTCGCTTTCTCTTCAAAATAGTAATGTATTTATCAATTCCTATTTGCACGGGTTTGGGGGTTAAATTTCCATGATTGGTTGCTGATTCCATATCATTTATATATTTTCCATTGGTACTACAAGGTGGCTTTGGGGTTAAACTTTTATCATTACTACTTGTTTTAACCGATTGTAATTTCTTTGGTATAGCACCATTTGATGCGACCATTGCCGACTGCTGGGTGTGTGTAATTGTTTTATTCACACTCTTTATTATTGAGTTATTTTTAATTATACTCTCTTGCTCATTCGTTTTGAATGCTTGAGTTTTATTTAGAGGATTATGGGCAATGTAAGAATTACATGTTGACATAATCGGTAAGAGTGGGGTAATTGTTGTTACAGTAGTGGTAGTGGGTAATTTAGTTGTAGCAGATGAGAAAGATGATGTTACATTTGTTAGTGGGAGTGTTGTTAAAGACAGGGGTAGGGGTAAGAAATTATTTGATGTTGTGTTTGTAGGAGTAGAGCATTGAATACTCCATGGTATTTCTTGAGCATGCGCAGAGAGAGTAGAGTGATCATTTAATTTTTGCGCGGGAGTATTTTTAATATTTGTTGTATGAAACAAAGAGTTCGGAGTTGGAGGAGAATGCCCAACAGGCATATTGTTTGTTTCCTTTTTCACTTTTTCACTGCTTTTATTTGAATTTATATTTTTAACAATATTTGTTTATTTCTTTTTGTTTATGTTTTATTTTTTTTTGTTTTTAGAAACATTAATATGTATATCGTCTTTTCGCGATGTTATTTTATTTTTTTATTATTAATATGCCGGTTTAAACAACGATTTAAGCGGAGCAAACAAAAACACGTCCGCACAATTGAAGTTTAGTTATATCTTTTTTACGCTAACGTGGCAACACTTTCAACGATTTAGGAGTGAGTGAAACAACAAAAACCGATCTGGCATCCATTTTTCTTATGGCGCGTTATATCAGTTTTCTCTTTCTAACCTGATTCGTAAAATAATTTGAAAATATTTGTTGTATGAAACAATACTTTTTTGACACCTGTCACTTATGTCGAGTCTGTATTAGTCTTTGCCTCCACATTTGCAAATGATACAGCTATTTTAAGCTCCCATAACAATCCCCTTGAAGCAACTCGTATTTTGCAGAGTCACATTCTTGAATTAGAATACACTCAACCAAAAATCATTGTATTCCCAAAGAAAATCGTTGTAAATTCAACAGAAATCATTGTTGATTTTGACCCTACAAATATTTATGTTGATTTCAATATAAATTGTTGTCAGTTTTTGTAAAATTTGATCAACTCGTTTTTTTGTTAATCAACTCGTATTTTATGTAAATTCAACTCATATTTTTGTTAATATAAGAAATTTTATTTATAAAAAAAAAATCTTGTTGGTACTTGTAAATATTCTTTTATTAAGTATAAATCACAATATTTTTTTTTATTTCCGGCTTTTTAAGCTGCAATATTTGAAGATTTTCACACACACTTCGTTTATTCATGTTTTGCACCCATTAGCCATTCTCTAGTTATCTGATGATACCAAAACAAAATCCTAAAAAAAAACAAAAACGTTTTAATATAGTATGAATACATTAAGTAATCAATGTATTTTATTACTTACCAAATATTTACAGATCAGATCCTATTTTTATTTATTTCTCTAATATTAAATAATTTTATAAGAAACAAACACATTAAATAATTTTATAAGAGACATTTCTCATTGCTGCCAACTCACTCGTTCACTCGTTATAATAAAAAAAAAACGAACGAACAGGGTTGTTTTTTTCTTTTTTGTTTCATTATTGAATTCTGTAGACGCCATTGTAATACACTCATAGAAATATCTTAGTAGAAAAATTAGTAAACCCATTGTAGATCAAGTTTTACAGAATAATGCCGTATTCAACAAAAAATAATGTTGATATCGTTGAATAATCAGTATAGTTGGTTCAATTGTTACAATGGCGTCTACAGAATTCAATAGATAAAAGAAAAAACAACCCTGTTCGTTCGTTTTTTTTATAACAACGAGTGAACGAGTGGGTTGGTAGCAATGTGTTTATCTCTTATAAAATTATTTAATGTGTTTGTTTCTTATAAAATTATTTAATATTAGAAAAATAAATAGGATCTGATCTGTAAATATTTGGTAAGTAATAAAATACATTGATTATTTTATGTATTCATACTATATTAAAACGTTTTTTGTTTTTTTTTAGTATTTTGTTTTGGTATCATCAGAAAACTGGAGAATGGCTTATGAGTGCATAACATGAGTAAACGAAGTGTGTGTGAAAATTTTTGTGAAAATCTTCAAATATTGCAGCTTAAAAAGCCGGAAATAAAAAATATTGTGATTTATATTTAATAAAAGAATATTTACAAATAACAACAAGCTTTTTTTTTAATAATATAATTTCTTATGTTAACAAAAATATGAGTTGAATTTATATAAAATACGAGTTGATTAACAAAAAAACGAGTTGATCAACTTTTACAAAAAGTGACAACAATTTTTATTGAAATCAACATAAATATTTGTAGGGTCAAAATCAACAATGATTTCTGTTGAATTTACAACGATTTTCTTTGGGAATACAATGATTTTTGGTTGAGTGTAGTTGAACCAACTATACTGATTATTCAACGATATCAACATTAATTTTTGTTGAATACGGCATTATTCTGTAAAACTTGATCTACAATGGGTTTACTAATTTTTCTACTAAGATATTTCTATGAG
Source organism: Pegoplata infirma (assembly GCA_963921195.1). Lineage (NCBI taxonomy): Eukaryota > Metazoa > Arthropoda > Insecta > Diptera > Anthomyiidae > Pegoplata > Pegoplata infirma. The sequence continues at coordinate 139,967,517 of OY992536.1, forward strand.
TGTACTGGTTAAATAAGTGGAAGATTAAAGTGAATGAGCAGAAATGCATCCACATTACGTTCACGTTAAGACGAGAAACTTGTCCCCAAATTCGGATTAATAATCACATTGTACCTCAACATACAACAGTAAAGTACCTCGGAATTCATCTCGATCGTCGTCTTACGTGGAAAACCCATATAGATGCAAAATTAACCCAAATAAAATTGAAAACTATTGCACTTAATTGGCTAATTGGGAGAAACTCGAAACTTAGGTTAGACTGTAAACTATTGATCTACAGCTCGATTATAAAACCTATATGGTGCTATGGTATTCAGTTATGGGGCACTGCCTCTGCGTCTAATGTGGAAAAAATACAAAGAAAACAGAACAACATTTTGCGAATGATTACTGATGCCCCCTGGTATGTTAGAAACTTGAACATACACAGAGATCTAAATGTTTCCCTTGTTAAAGATGAAATTGTGAAACATACCCAAAACTACTTACGAAAACTAAAAATCACATCCAAACAATTTAGCACGCAATCTCTAAATAATCGTGGTCACCAACGCCTTAGAAGGAGGGCCACTGCTGACTTGGCACACTAAAGTGAAGGATGATGCTTTTGAAAACATTGGATAACACTGTGCTACAAAAGACCAAAAATAAAATATGCAGGGGTTCTCATATGAAAATTCGGGTTGGTTGGAGTCCATAGAGTACTGATATACTCATAGTTTTTCTGGATCACTTCGTTAAGTACGTTTTTTATTGGTAAACTAGCTGTTTTGTACCCGGCGTTGCCCGGGTTAAAAAAAATATTATATAATGAATGAGTTTTTTATTAATCAGTTTAGCTACTGCTTCATGACTTTTCACTGGTGAATATAAACCTATTCCTGAGGTTTGGTCGATTTTTTTCGACTTCGTCGGGAACATTGTGCGTACGTGTTCTTCCGTCATGGGAACAAACCTTCTTGGTTGGCTGGAGTGTGTGATGCGGGCCGTTCAAAATAAGTTATTCGACCATCATAAAAACCTTTTTTAACAAAAAAAAAATCAAAAACGATTTTTTTAACAAAAAAAAAATCAATACGTTATTTTGCACCTTGTTTGGAACTTCCCGATTTCAAATCAAAAAAGAACCCAAAGACATTGCCCAGCAGGTGCAATACTTTTGTGAGTTAATGTTGGCCATAAAAGGCAACTGTTACGACCCCGACGCAAAGCTAAATAGAAAAAACGAATAATCGCCCCACACCAAAATTAATGTATTTCTTTAATGGCTTTTAAAAGGAACCTATAGTTCCCTCCTCGGTTAGCACTTTATGTGGTGAAAACTTCAATAAAGATATAACTTTCAGAATAGTTCAAGTGGGTCTGGCATTTAACGCATCTAGTTCAATTTTGGTCTCATGTGACCTATAGTTCCCCTATTGATTAGCACGTAAAGAAAATTGCAATTAAATTTGTTCAGCAGGTTTTTCACGTTTGCGGAACTGGCAGACATAACTCTCACTAAAGTACAAAGGGATGTGCCATTATATGCCTTTTGTATCATGTTGAGGGTGGGTGCAGGGAAATTTTGGGGATTTTCATTTGCCAAATTGGGAATAGGAGGCAAATGGATAATCTGGCATCACTAATCGTCTTCATAGTTAAATGGGAACAGTATACCAGTTATTTTTAAAAAGTATACTAGTTATCGCAAAGGGACAGAAAAAGCACATAGCATACTTTTGGGGTGTACTGGTAAATTTGCAACCAAATTTGCAATGTATAATTGTTATGGTATAACAGTTATTCGTATTTTGTTATACCGCTCTTACAACCTTTATTTTGATGATTTTTATATTTTTGTTGATGACTATTATTTTGATCAAAGGGACCCATGAAATTTACCTGAAAATAAATTAAATGTAGAGGGGAAAATGTATGAAGGGAAACAGGAAAAAAATCCCAGGGAACCCATTCACCTGTTGTTCTTTTGTGCCCAGAAAATTCTTTTGTGTTGTTGATTTTTTTTTTCTTCATTTGTAGTTTTGTTGATAGTTGTTGCTGTAGTTTTTTTTTGTATAATTGGTTGCTTTATAGTTTTATTTTTCTTGCATGGCTTAATGTTAATTTTTTTTTGCATGTTTTTGTTTTATTTTTGCATGCTTTATTTTATTTATTAATTGTATTTTTTTTAGTTTCTTTAATTGTTTTGTAGTAAATGTATTTTTTTTTTATGTTAATGGCGGCTTGCTTTTAGAAGTTGTGCAAGCACTGGGAAAATGAATTATTTTTCTCATATGTTTTTTATCCATGCAGGGCTGTATAAAAGGGTAACCTAAAGTAGTTGCCACTGAAACAGTGTGGGAAAGAAAATTAGTAGGGTCGAAGAGAATTAATTTTCTCTTACCGATAATTTTGAAAAAAGGTTATTCGGGAAATGCACGAAAATTTTCAAGGCCAAAGAGCATTGTGCATTGACCCTATGTATGTTTTATATTGTGTTTCAGTAAATTGTTTTTTTTTAAGTAGATTTTGTTGGTAGAATATTGCTGTTAAATTTTATGTATTTAATTTTAAGTATTGGCGGCCAAAATTAAATTTTGTAAAATGAATATTATAAAACCAGCATCAGAGCTAAACACAACCAGCAGCGCTTAAAACAAAGTTTTATTAAAAAGTGTAGAAAAAAGTTTAAAGTTTTAAAAAAAAAGTTTAGCCAAGTGATAATAGAGAAACAAAGGAATTGCTTAGATTGCTTCAAATCTCGGAAGGACATCCATCTAAAGGAAAAGGGAAGATTGATAGGAGGAGTTAGCCAAAATCTTGGAGATTTTCCAGTTCTTTGATAATTTAAAATCCGATTTTTATATGAAAACCCGTAAGTAAAATGAATTTTTTTTAAGAAAAGTGAAAAGTTTAGTGAACGTTTTCTAAAACAAAATGGTGTTATTAAATTTTTTAATAGTGTGGTCAGAATTACCAGTGAAGGAGGAAAATAATAGGAAAAGTATCCAAAAATCTATCCATGTAAACGGACTCTTGGCCACAGGAAATAATTTTTCATATAAAAAAAGGTAACCGTCATTTTGTATTTTTTTTAAATTCTGTGTGGAAATAAAATAGTGGCATCCCCAATAAAATTAGACCTTTTCCAAACACCTCCGAAGGGTAATATAAATTACCAGTACAAAAAAGCTGCAACTCTGGTGTTATCCATATTTGGAACAATTATAGAGATTCCATATATGACAGTTTTAACTCTCCCTTTGACTGTATAAAAGATAGCCCGGTAACGAACCATTTTGTTTGATGTAACTGTTATACATTTTGGTTATTTAGTACATCAAAGAAAAAAGGCAGAGTTTCTAAACATTTTTTTTCTTGGACTTACATATAAACGACAAAAGTATATTTTTTTTATGTTTTGTGATTACGATTTTTTTTAGTGGCGAAAATTTAAATTCAAAGTAAATTTTAGTATTTTATGATTTTTTTTTTAGTGACATAAATTTTTTTTATTAGTTTTTTTTTTGACAGTAGTTTTAAAATTTTTGTGAGGAGGATCTAACCAGTTTTTTTATAAATTTTTCGCGAAAATAGGGCAAAAATAATTGAAACCCCCAAAAAGTTACCATTTCGTCGAAGAGCTCTTTAAGAAATAGGAACAAAAAAGCGATTTTTTTATGTAAAGCGAAGGCTAAAGAATAGCCAAATATAAAAATAGTTCGGTCCTTCAAAATTTTTATTGTTTTTGTGTTAAGTGTTAGTTTTTAGGGCTAGAAATAAGTTTTTTTAGGTAAAGTCTAAAGTTCAACCAAAATTTTATATAATCGGAAAAAACCTGAAAAGGGTAAAAATAATAGAAGGGAAACCTAGCCAAATTTTAATTTAGTTAAAATTTGCCATAGTTTTCTCTGTCTAAAAAGACAGAGGAAGTGAAAAATTTATTAATTTTGTTTGCCATAACCGAAATTTTCCAATATAATTTGGGTTCGTTAAATTTAATTCAATTTTTGTTTGATATAAAATTCATTTTGCGAAAAATCGCCCCAAAACCAGTGTTAAGCTGGCTTATGGAATTTTAAATTTTTAGAGACATTTTCAAAAATTTTTTTTTAAGACTTATTTTTTTTTAGTTTTTAATTTTTTTTATAGACCATATTTTTTATTTATTTATTTTTTTTATTACAAAATTTTTCCCGCCACTATTAGTATAAGTATTTTATGTTTGTGTAGTTTAGTTTTATAAATTTCTTTAAATAAATAATGTTCTGAAATTTTATTTGAAAAAAAAAGTGTTGCTAATTTTGTGTTGTTAGGGATTTCAGGTACAGTGGTTCGATGTGGTTAAGTATGGTTTTATAAGGTTTCAAAAAGGTGAGTTGTTGGTATGGAAATGGGGTCATCTAGATGTCCAAAGATGACCATGGTTGGGTAGGGCGAGCGCTTGTTGGAAATTTCATCTGTCCCATGTTTATGTCTGTTATTTTTGTGGTTTCGTCGGTTATAGAGAATTTTGTTGTGTTGGTTATTGACTGTTAGGTTTGAAATTTAAAATGTTAGGTAGGTTTTATTGTTAAAGCCTTTTTGGTGTTTGTGTTTGCGGGTTGGGAATTCCACGCCGAAGTTCGAGCTAGCTGAGGTGGCATCACAGACAGTAATGAAAAAAAAATGGTAAAAGGTTTTGTAACAATCAATCGCTATTTAATATTGCCTATAGCACTATTTGTGTTGAAAATTTCATTGAAATCGGCTTAACTGTTTTCAGGTTCTAATATGGCAGTAGTGTTTAAAGGAATTGGTTAAGCCGTTTTTGCATGATAGCAAATAAGTTAGAAATAACGTTCTGTATATTACAAATTGATGTGGCATTTTACTTTAACTTGTCTCATCGCATTTTATATGGAATATAGTTACGAAACAGGAAAAAATATTTTTTAATTTAATACAAAAGGGTGCGGCATTTTAAGCCCCCTTGCCCGATCGCCGCAGTAGGTAACAACTGTGGTGAAAATTTGCTTAAAATTGGTTTCACCGTTAACGCGTGAGTACGGATCAGGCAAAAATAAATTTTAATGTATTACAAAGGGGCGTCAATTCACGCCTTTGTCTGGTGCACACAAAAAAAGTTTTGCCAAGTACTTGGGAGGATATGCGTTTTTAAAGTTTTTTGCATATATTATGCAAAAAATAGCATAATTTTACCAAGTTTTTGCTTGTTTTTGATAAAAGTTTAGAAAATATTCATAAGAGTATTAAACCTTGTGTAATTTTACAAACCTTAACCAAAATTATGCAAAAACTTGGTAAAATGTTACAAATTTTTTCATAAATAATGTAAAAAACTTTAAAAACGCATATCCTCCCAAGTTATTGGTAAAATATTTTTTTGTGTGTGGTGTCTATAGTTTCCGCCTCAATAATTACTAAAGGCCCATTTAGATTAGCACACTTTTTGAAAAGATTATCAAGATGAAAAAGTCTTTTCATTTTAAACCGCTTGTCAAAAAGTATAAAAAAACTCTCTTGAATGTCTTTTGTGTGTTTAGACGTATACGCGTAAATTAAATTGTAGAAAAAAAACAGCTGTTCATTACAAACACACATCCAAAAAACATTTTGCAATTGTAAAATTTACAAATCAACCTACAATTGTGGTAAAATATTTTCTTCAATTTGCGTTCCTTAACCAAAAGATGCATAAATCTAAATCTCCACTGATTCCGACATCTCTGATTCCAACATCTCCACCGACTCCATATTCCTTGTTTGGCAGGAAGTTTGGTTTAATTGGCAGACATTTCTCTGATCCAAAAAAAAAAATATCACAGGTAGAACTTTTAGTGCTGTGTCCAAAAAAGAAAAAAAAAATTGTCGGCGGCCCATGGTTTCCGAGTTATGGGCCTCCAAAGTTCGGATATAGAATTTGATATATCTTCATCAAAATTGGTCCGATCAGACCAAGATTGGTTTCATTCGAAAGCTTAATCAAATACCTTTATTTTGAAATTTAAAAAAAATTTGGCTCCATTAACCCATTGTGGCACAAAACCAAATTTTAGATTTTTAAACCAAAGTTTTTAGAGAAAATGCGTTATATTTCAAAATTGTGTGTTATTAAGGCATGAATTTATACGATGAGATTTAAAGCTTAGATATTAAGCTTTCATTTGAGCTTTTAATGGACCTTTTAACCCTTATAGAACCGAAGTTATTGACTCATAACCATTGACCCCGCTTATATATTAATAAAAAAAAAATTTATTTAGCGAAGCCGCTTAATTAATATATGAAAATTAAAATCCCTAAGCCCGTCCGAAGGCCGGCAACCCAGAAAACCTTTTAAGGCAAAAAAAAATAAACTACACAGAGGTCTGGTATATATATTCAAATATGTTTTCTAATGTTTAAACGTAAATAACTCCGGTTCTATAAGGGTTAAAAGGTCAAATGAAAGCTCAAATCAAAGCTTAATATCTAAGCTATAAGCCTGGTTATAAAAATAAATACCTTAATAGGGCATAATTTTAAAATTTTACCCCATTTCTTCAAAAACTTGGGGTGAAAAATCTAAAATTTAGAGTTGTTTCCCAATGGGTTAATGAATCCAAATTTCTTAAAATGTCAAATTAAAGGTATTTGAATAAGCTTTCGAATGAAACCAATCTTGGTCTGATTGGACCATTATTGATGAAGATATATTAAATTCGATATCCGAACTTTGGAGACCCATAACTCTGGAACCACGGGCCGCCGACAATTTTGTTTCTTTGTTGAACTCACCTAAATCATCCCTATTTCAAAAAATAGAAAAAAATAAATCGGACCAATATCTGCCAATTAGACTTGTTCCGAAAATTTAGCCCATATAAAATTTTATTTATTTTTACCACCACTTCACAACAGCTGTTGTTATTATTTGTATTTTTGTTTACATAAAAAACATCCCTGATCTAATGAAAATAGTAATTTTTTGAAATTTTTCAAAACACAAAAATTACATCCGTATGTCAACATTTTACTATCCGTATTGACAAAAAGTCTGTCCGTATTTGTATGTTGAGTGTTTAGACGATGAAAAAATTCTCTCCGCATGAATTTTTGACAGGTGGTTTTACAAGTCTGCCAATCTAACAACATCGGGTTCGTTGTTTAAGCGTGATTACGGTACGGCAGAAAAAACTTTCAGTACATTGCAAAAGGCGTGGCAGTTGATACAGACTTAAGTTCTCGCCTCTGTTAGTACTATCCAGTGTTGCCATTTTAGCCATTTTCCGGCTAGATTTAGCTCCTTTTGAACTCGTTTAGCCGGAAAAAAATGCATTTAGCTCTTAGCCGTTTTTTTAGCCATTTTCGAAATTATTTCAGCAGTTTTTTAGCCATTTTTGAGTTTTTTGATTTGAAAGTAATTTTTTGTATTTTTTTATACTAAAATAAAGAATTGATTGGTTTTTTGTTAGTACAGATCAATCAAAGGCTCCAACTTTGTCTAATTTCAAAATTACAGACATTTCTGGTATTCCCGTACCGGTTTCAAACACTCCAGTTATAGTGTTATCATCAGCAGGATTTTTAATCGGTTTGTTTTGTTAATAGGTACTTGTTTTTCATATATCTTAATTTTAAATAATCCCAGTCTGGTATCGAACCGCGAATATTTTCGTCATATTCATGCCATTAACATTATACTAAATCTTAGACGATCTAGCGATGCCCGTTTCTCTGTTAAAATACGCTAACGTTCGAAACTCAATTTAAAGACTGGTTGCTGAATCTTGGCATATATATTTTTGCCATTCTTCTCGTCAAGTTTCAGCGAAAACGGTCCCTGGAGTAAAAAGTTTTACCCAAGAAAATGTACAAATTACAAAAAATAAATAAACTAATAAAAAATTTCGAACTAAAAAAAATCAAAAATACTTGCACTCAATAAAAAAAATTACTTAAGTTTTTTTAAACAAAAATAACTAAAAAAAGTTCTTTCACTCAAAAAAAAAAATTCTAGTAAAATTTTTTTTATTTTTGTTTTTGCATTAAAAAAATGTAAATCATTGGAAAAGTGTTTTGAACTCTAGTTTTTATCTAGAATAAGTCAAAACCGTACAAAATGTATAACAAAAGATCTCTTTATTTAATTTTATGTGCAAAAATTAAACAAAATATAAATTTAGAATAGTTTTTCTGAAAAAAGTAAAATAAATATTTTAGCCGTTTTTTAGCCATTTTTTAGCCGTTTTTTAGCCGTTTTTTCGAATGAATTTAGCCGTTTTTGACTACCAAGTTCTGGCAACACTGGTACTATCTATGGAAAAAGTTTTGTTAAAATCGGTTTAGTCGTTTAATCGTTATTAAGGAATAGGCAGAAACACTTTCAGTATAGTATAAAGGCTCGTGTCAATTTACGCCCCCTTTGTTCAAACGCGCTCTATTTTAATCTTTAGTTCCCGCCTCGGTAAGTACTTACTATCTATGGTAAAAATTTCATTCTAATTGATGTAGCAGTTATGCTAGATTACGAAACAGACAGAAATAGCGTTCAATAAAATAAATTTTATTAAAATCAGTAGAGTCGTTTAAGCATGATAACGGAACATGCAGATAAAACTTTCAGTATAGTACAAAGGGGCATGGCATTTATAATCATCTA